>OX387346.1:14777500-15977500 GCA_947563465.1 Archips xylosteana
AGTAAATGTGTAAATTATTGTATTTAGAGCAACAATAAATAATTCATACTTAAGAGTATGATTTAATTTAAAGTATTTTATAACAAAAGACTTTTATCGATACGAAATTCTGAAGGCTACATTTAAAAGTGGATTTAGAAATACTTAGATTATTATATATTCTAATATATAAAAAATCTCGTGTCACGGTGTTTATTATCGAACTCCTTCGAAACAGCTTGACCGATTTTTATGAAACTTTTTTCTCTATATTCGGTAGGTCTGAGAATAGGTCGTAGGCTAATTTTTACACCCCTAGGTGATATATGGCAATACTACGTTTGACTGGTCAGCTAGTATTATTCTAATTTTAACTGTAGGTACTGAAATGAACTGAAATGTGCTGATTGGTTCATACGTTTTGGTTTAGCAGCCATTTTTAATGGAACGAAAAACTTTTTTATCAAAGTTTCACAAGAGCTGAAGTAGTCAGAACCTTTACTTTACGAGACATGTATGTATATCATATTTATTTATTATATTTATCGTTGTTATGTAAGTATGTACAAACACTAATCGCTTCAAGCGTATAGCAGTAAACTGACTGTTGTGTCTGGAAAATTGCATTCCGACCTTTTTAATAAAAGAGGTACGAGTAGGTACAATATATAACAAACACCGTGACACGAGATTTATATATATTAGATTTGTACATAACACGTTCATCATATCATGCATACTCCGCGCCACGCCATCACTTTAGCAAAGCTTTTAAACTAATATCAACGGAAAAGGTTACCGGTAACGGAATAAGAAGTTGTTATGTTGAATATTGAAGGTAACTTCCCGTCCTTTCGCTGCTACATTTCCCTTCGTTGACAGGCGTCGAATTTACTCCTGAGACGTGTCTAACATGTCTGAAAGTTACGCGGGAAACGTCACGATACGCTGGAGTTACGTAAACTTGTAATAAAATAAAGTTGCCCGATGTGCTGACGCCCCGCATATGGTGCACTCTGCAGAATTCGGCAAAGTTGCAAGCGCAAAAATGCGATTATTCATTTAATGTTCGCGTGAGTTTTGCTGGGAAATGTAAATGAAGGAAAGTAGTTAACTTGTTTTGTTTGTTTTTTAGCTGTGTCCATTTGAAGTGTTGTTTTCTTTAGAAAATAATACCAATATCACAGATTACGTTATATTTAGAGTGTCGGATGCCAAGCTGTATTTTATACTATCTTACAATTATGTTAACAATTTTAGCAATTGAATGAAGTGTCGCACTTTGCGTGTTTATATAACAAAAACTTCATTATTGAAAGTTGCCAGTCAGCTCCTTAGATTTCGTCTTGCCCATAGCCAATTTAAATAGCTGTTTTTGACCAAGACCAAAGAACTATATTTATACAACATTATACATATGGATTTGAGGGGGAGAAGCAAGGAATTAATGTTGCAGTTTTTTAAATATATTGGCAATTTTAAATGAAAAATTTACCAGTTCCAATGACACTGAACAAATAAAATTTAGACATATTTTAGGAATAGTACAACAAAATAATATCAAGTGTTTGTTTTTCGATTGACAAACTTTATTAATGACATCAGCAATTTCACAGTAAAACAATTAAAAAGTCATCTTCAAAAATACGTATTCATACGTAAATTTTCGTCAGAGTTTAACCCTAACCTTTCAACGAATTTCTAATTAAATTTTCCAAAAAGATTGCTCGCAAAAGCTAGTTTAAATAACTTTCATTAATTGGTTTTATTCAAGCACATTTTAGGCAGAGGCCACATATCGTCAGATGTCAAAGGAGAGCAATGGCAGGCCCCGTTGACCCCGCCCCACCGCCGATGCATCACCCGCGACACTTTATGTTATCACCCACTCGTTCACACTTCAGCGAACAGTCTGGACGATATTTCAAGATCTAGGAGATACGATACAGGCACCGATTAAAAGAATTGCAACAATATTTTAAATACGATTCAGTGTAAGATAAGGATGTTTAGAGCTTGCCTTTACGCACACGTTTTTGTAGGCACGAGGGTTATTTGCGTACCCATATCGGTTGCTCTGGCTAAGGAAAAAGGGTGTGCGATTTGACGTTGCTTAAATAAATGAAAACCAAGGAAAAGTAATGGGCCAGCACATTTTCTGTTATAATCTGTGTTAACATGCAATAAGCTGGTGTCAAAATTTTCATTTTTAACACAAGTTTTCTTTTGCTGGGTACATTTCATTGAGTACTTCTGTATGGACAACCAACAGCCAGTACCTACTGATGACGACCCTGGCCGAACCACCGCAATTTCACTACCAGATTATTGTACTGTCACCAAATTTAGATAAGTATGCCAAATTTCAGTTTGATCAAATACCAAGAAGTGGCTGGAAAACGGTTTGCAAATTTTGAAACCACAACTTACAAACGTTTCAAGTTAAATAAATAAAATCTTGTGAAGCTTGTTTGTGAAGCTTGTTTCTGAGCTTTTTGTCCCCTCCGTCCCCTGGGACTATTCCTAAATAACTATTCCTGAATAGTTTTTTTTTACTATGAAATACCCATTTCCGAACATTTTTTGTCACTTTCAGTCTCGCATTAATAGAAAGTGTAATGCATGAAGCCGATAAAGCATTACTTGGACTTAAAGTAGGGTTTTTTTTCATAGAAATATAATTCACAGTTATTGAGAAAAAGCTATTCGAAACTACACAAAAATCGACCTCAGCCATTCTTGTGAGCTTGAGTTCTACCGAGGTGAATTGCATGTGGTCAAATAACTGAAGTCCAACAATTATTCTTTCTTGTTTCATTATATTGGAGGAAAGAAAAACCAGTCATCTACAAGATATTCAGCTTTTATTAAAACTAGTAACAGAATCTCCTACGATATTCCAGATTTATATGTTGAGTTTTAGTAGCATTTTCTAGATCACTAATTAAACTAAAAACCTTAAATTTCAGTTTTATGGTTAGTTTTAGTAGATAGTATTTACTATACCACTCACTTAATTAAGGTCTTATGATGATCAGCTACTTGTGAAACGATCTCAGCCACTATTAAAGCTACAAATTCCAACAAAAATTGCTTCAGGTTTTGTTTTTGAAGCATTTGCTATACAACTACCCAAAACTATACAACTCACCAAATAAAGTTCTCACCAGCTACTTGTGAAAGGATGTCAGCCAACATTCAATATAATATACCTAAGACCTCAAGGTAGTCGACTCGAATAGGACGTAATATTTGTTCTGGCGTTTATTATTTCGTGATTCGGCCTGTTTTTTCAGTAATTTCTCTTTTATTTTATTTTGCATTTCTTCCAAAGTATAATTAGGCCCCTTAATCTACATTTTTCAATCAAGTCTCGAGTCAATTAACTCGCGCAGTAAGCAATCACAACAGAATTTTGATAACTTGTTCCTAATTTCCATGTTCCAAAAGTCATATTCATTATCATTCAATATCACACAGAGACACATAAAAATCGGTCAAACCGTCTCAGAGGAGTTCGATAACAAACACAGTGACACGAGATTTTTATATATTAGAAGATGATATGCATATTTGTCCTTGAGCCTCATAGTAAAGTCGTGTCGGTTGTTGACTATCAACTTGCTTTCTCTTTGATTCCAAAATTTTTTTTATCGAATTTCTTCATTGATCTCCTAATTCCAATTACCACAAAGAACAGACTGAGGGATTAATTTTTAATTCACTAACTTTTGTTTAATTATAATTGCAAATTGTATGTAACTAGAATTAGAAGTTGACTTTAACTTAAATAGATGGAAAGTGAAGTGCAGTGGACAGGTATCTAAATTAAGTTTACAAAACTGTTTGCTGGTTTGCCTTTGAACTGGCATGTCTACACAGACGCAGATGTTAAATTAGTGGCATTTCAGAATTAACTGGTTTCATTAACTGTACAACTTTGAATCGAACTAACGCGAACGTAATGAATGCGGAAGTTGTTGTCTGTTTACATTAATATATGGCGTAGTTAAAACAATGTTTTTTTTTTAAATAATCTGTAAAAAATGTCGACTGGGAGATAGTTGTTATGCAATTGGGAAGTGTATCCTAGATTTAATATATATATTCTGTCTGTTAGATTATCAAAAAGTATTGCACTCGTATTGAAGTGAAACTTCTAATGCGACTTCTAACAAGGTCGCGTTAAACGTTTAACGCTACCATGGAGGGGGTATGAAAGCATTAGTATTTATGTACTGCCGAAGCAAGTAATCTTGCATTGTATATATACTAACGGATGTTAAAAACTTCGACAGTGCGATGCAGAACTCATACTGTCTGTGCAAATTTGTATGAGACTTGATAAAAGCGCCATCTAGTGAGTAATTTAAACACATAGATGCATAAGTAAATTTAGTTCTTTAAGTTATTGCAATAAGGTTCATATTGATGTATAAGTGCCTTTTTCATTTCCACATTACGAAGTTTCACTTCTTCCGCGCGGAGGAACTGCACGCACGATTTTTTTTTTCTTCATCACTACATAGTACTATAAAACAAAGTCGCTTCCCGCTGTCTGTTTGTCCCTATGTATGCTTAGATCTTTAAAACTACGCAATGGATTTTGATGCGGTTTTTTTTTACCAGATAGATTGATTCATGAGGAAGGTTTATATGTATAATAAATGGTATTTCATCATTTTATCGAAAAACGTTTCACAACTGATTCGTTTCGCAAAATTATCGTTTCAACGAATGCATTTTCTTCTGAAACTGTAAATAATTCAGGATTTATTTCAAGACCATCGTGTAGAACCTTATAGGTTAGGTTAGGTTTGTTTTATAAAAATCCTGAAATATATGTATACAGTTTCAGAAAAAAATGCATTCGTTGAAACGATAATTTTGCGAAACGAGTCAGTTGTGAAACGTTTTACGATAAAATGATAGCTACCCTTAATAAATGCATTGTACCCGTGCGAAGCCGGGGCGGGTCGCTAGTTTATCAATAAAACAAAAAATGGCAAAGACAAAGCGCGTCAAAGTTCGGAAGTGGCCCGTAACATTACGTCGAGTAAAAAGTGTACCAAGACGTGACGTCACACGGAACTTTAACAGGCTTCATCTTCATAAGTTTTTGTTTAATTGATAAAAGAAAAAATACATGTGCAATATTTTATGGTAATCTGATGAAGTAATTATTCTTTTAGGAATCTTGCCTAAGTATTGTGGATTTGATAAGCTGAGTTCCCAGCGCACTGCCAAAACTCATTTATTTTTACATGCTAAATAACGCGTGGATGCGTTATTTCCAATTTGGTAAAGTAAATACATGCACTTTGACCACCAAAGACAAATAAACGTATACCTACGTTAGCTAAATGTTAACCCCCTAGGCACAATACAAATATTTATGTTCATCAGACAAATGATTTAATCGAAGCTACTCTAATCACTCTAATCTAATGGACAATAGGTAGGATACAATACAAATCAATGACTCTTTATTGTACACAATAAAGAATACAATACAGAAAATCAAGTATGTACATGGAAAAATATAATAAGAATCCAACTCTTCCAGGTAATCTTTTAGACGGAAAGAAAGTGAGAATGTGTATGATACAAGTGACGTTAATATTATTTTGTTACCAAGTGTTACGGGTTTCATAATAATTGAGTTGTACTTATTGAAATGTGAGTTGCATTTGATAACCAATAAACAAGTTCTAAGTATTTAAAGATATTGGATGCTATTAAATTCTAGAGGCAATTTTTAGGTTGGCATTTTTTTACATGATTGTTCGATGTTCTTCTTTTTCCTTAGTTTGCATTTCAACTCACTAGTTAACGCCACTGCGTCAGTGCCACTTTGTGTTATTATAATAGTCTTAGGCAAGGCGAAATTGCAACGCTTGTAATCTCTCTTTGATATTATACTGCACCTGAGTAATTCAATAAAACCGTACAGACACAAATAACAGGTGCAGTTTATCAAAGCACCAACAGATTTATTTGCAGTAAAAGATGAAACAATTTTAAGCTCAACGCAGACATTATGTTTTCAATATTCATTGCGGTCAGCAAACGCTATTAATATTTTGTTTATTACGCAGTACGTTTGTTTTCCAACAATTTGTACCTATATCTTCTTTACAGTGTTATATCGTAGAATTTTAATAAACACAATCTGAGATATAACATTTCAAGCCTTGGTAACTTAGTGATTTTTCCTATGGCCTCTTAAGCAGAGGAAAGTGGGTTCGAGCCCTTGCTTTTTCACAATCTATGTGCGAAGTTAGGTACATTACATTTGAAAATTTACCATAAACGTTATAGTGAAGTAAAACATCGTGACACACCAGCACAAAAATTCAATGGTGTGTGTGAAGTTCCCAATCCACACTGGGATATCACGCGTAAAATATCGATTTGGCCAAAAAGTTAATTAGCAGGTATTTTCTATCTGCGTACTAAGCCATTTGTCGAAGTTAACGGACACCAAAGAAAACATGTAATCCAGATTTATTTAGTCTTTCGTCTGTAAAATCTTCAATTGTTCGAGATAAACTTAATGCGCGCTTCGTGATCGAGCTCATCGCAAATGTACGTAACAGATAAGTTACGCAGCAAGACAATGTAGCTATATCCATATCCTTGATGGTGGAACGTACGTGAACGATGTGCAAAGTGGCTGGAGGAAAAGTTAAGACTACCATACGTTGTTCGATCGAGGCTCAGCACACCTGAGGTGTACTAACTCCTTTACCCAACTTTCAAATGCAGCTAGATGGTCTCGCGTCGGATGTGGAGCTTGTGCGCGTGCCAAGAGAAAGGATTTCTTTTAATATACTTAAGCCAAATTAAAAGGTAGGTATTCAATTAAAGTAAATGGAATACTTATTTTACTCCTCCGCAAAGTAGTGAGGCTAAGTCATACAAAATAGTTGTGTTTGTGCTGAAAATAAACATACTTTTGATGCAATCTTAAGTAAAAAATAAAAAATTAAACAGTGCAAACGCAACTAAGCCCACAACCAAGAGAACCACCGAATAAATAAAAATACACGTGTTTCGCCTCTCTTCGAAGCATCATAAGCGTCTGTTGATCTTACCACGGTCGATCGAAGAATGAGTTCGCTTAGAACGATTGGCCATATTTATGACTTCACTTTTACTTCCACTAACCCCACTATTAGATACTATAAAATACCCTCAACAGGAAAAAAGCGCGTAGCTTTGCTTGCATGGAAAAATGAAAAAGGCTAGGATGTGAGAATTTCAAAAACCCTAGAGCACTTTTATGATCCTCAAGTTTCTAGATCCAATAGTTAAGGATTTGCCTCACTGGATGCGTTCTGCGTGCGGTCAGTTCAAATTGAACGCAGCCCGTATTATGTATGAACAGCATTGTCGGTCTCTATATATTTTGTATAGATATGCGATTTGGGCCCAATTGCATAACAAAGTACAACTTATATTACAAGCGGAACTCCCTTTCTAGTTATTATAACTAAAGCGAGAGTTCCGCTTGTAATATTATTTGTACTTTGTTATGCAATTGGGCCCTGGCCGTGCGATCTGCATTAGGGATGTATTTACAGTACGCTGTTTATTACTCACTCATATTTCTCTGTGATAAATATAAATTAAATTTCATTATTTAAGTTTCAGTAAACACATTGAGACACTCGAATCTTCTGTAATTTTATTTTCATCACACTTGCTCGTCAATGGTGTTATTCCATGCTTGTATACTAAATGACAATGGCCTAAATTGTTCTTAAGGGAGTTATAGATTTACGTACAGTTTTCTACCCAAGGGAGTTCTAACTTTAGTTTTAAAATTTGCAAACAAGTCATTTCAGACTAAGGAGGTTTCAAATCAGCCAACGTTTTATTTATTATCTTTAAAACTTAACTATAACCCAAATTTTACAACACAAAAATTAACTACGGTTCATGAAAATTCGTTATTTTTATATTTTAAATTTATATCAAATAGTTTTGCAATAATTTTAGAAAAAATATTTTTTTTAAACATGTTGGCAGAATCTGGCCGTATGACCTTTCGAATTCTAAACTAAACACAGTTTACATTATCTATGGTATGTGACTCGAAAAAAGTGTCAATCTGTATTGGCGGGTAGCCATTATTTTATTCAATTTAAGTGTTTAGAGACAAATTAATTTTATTTTTGGGTTTTTTTTCTCGCAATGTGATGAAAATCATTGTGTGTATCACGGGCAGTAAGGGGATTACAAACTCGAGTCATTAAAAGCCCTCCGCCTTTGGCGTCGGGCTTCTAATAGACCTCATTAGTAATCCCCTACTTACGGCCCTAGATGCACAATGTACTATTGTTTGTTTCTCCAAGACACTAGTATCTTAGCACTCCCGTTCAAATGATAATCAACCATTTAATATTATCAGCAATGTATATGTCATACCTAATTAGTGTAATAGCTCCCTTATTTATGACCTGATATTTGTAGCCATACGTAAAACAACCTACTATTTTTTTCTTTAAACCAAAACTTACGAGCAGCTACTTTTAACGTTTCAACCATAGAATTCACTCAATCACAGACACAGCAATTGCATTCGTGTAAACAACTCAATCGCTCGCCGCTTCCCCCTCGCACCAGGAAGCAAAGTATGCGCTAGTGTGGCAATTAGTTAGACAGCTTGCCAAACAACGCCCCGCTTGGTTGTTTCCCTGCATCGCTTGCCACAAGCCACGGATCTAGGCGGCTCAGGTGGTTACTTACGCCTTAAGGGAAACTTAACGCTGACATACTGAGTTTACGTTAACTTAGAATTTTAGGTGTATATTTGTGCCTGTGCGTTTGTGCGTCCCAATTTAAGCAACTTTATCTCGATAATAACCAACTAGCTCTAATTAATTCGTCTTCGTCTTTCGCTAGCTTTACACTCTCCTGGGTTAAAAGTATCCTATAATAATTAAGTATTGCCAGTATTTTTTTTTTCAATTTTTAATATCTTATTTTGCGTCCCACTACTGGGCAAAGAGCTCACCTCTTTTGTTCCAACCTCACCTATCAAACGCAAGCTCAATCCCGAGTGATAAGAATCTAAGTCATCTCTCCATCTCCGCTTCGGTTGGCCTTAGTTTTCTAATACCTGCTTAGCTACTGGAAGAATTTTTGAAATCAGTTTATTAATTCCCTAGATTACCCTCTATTTGCATGCTAACAAACATACACAAAGTTTATATCTCTTTATTATATTAGTAGAAGACTTTTGTATTGTCCCGAGTGTAGTTAGATTAACTTTATTATTCACCGGAAAACCCAACTCTGAAACAAGTTACTGGCACACCTTACCTAATTTATGAGAAAATAGTAATAGATTACTTGAAAATCAAGAAATATCGAAGTGACAAATAAAAACAAACGAGTAGGTAGGTTTGCTCGGATCTAGAAACGCGTAAGCTTAGAGTCCTAGCACCAGTTTCCTTTGTTAACTATTTATAACATAAATTTAACAAGATGAGATGAAACTTATACGGGTATTCTGCAAGCATAGACGCTGTTGCGATGTAAACCAGAACAAAGGACAAGCAAAACAAACACAATGTAAATCTAAATTCAAATCGTATTTCTTTAAATCAGCTAAAAAAGGGGAAGTTCAGACATAATTTCGGGGAGGGGGAATAGATTAGCGCCGAGAACAGACGACGGCGGGCATTTATTGAAAGTCGGGGGGGCAGCGCGCGGGGCCATTAGTCCTCTCACTGCCTGAAAAAGTGTCGCTTCCCTGAAACATAGCACCGGGTACGCCATTCAATTGGCGAATGGCGAATGTATTTTATACGGAGCCAATCGATCTCGAGACAACAAAACGCAACGTGAATGGAGTGTCTCGCGAGGCGATAAATCCTACACGTCCACAATACGTTTAATGAAAAGATCTTTTTACTTTTATTGCTATTGAAAACAGTTTGCTTTTATTCTTGGAACGCATTAAGTGCTAGGTGTTTCAATGTTTGTGTTTCTTGACGATTTTATAGGTCACGTTTTTGAGGTCAACTCTTACGTCTTTATTTTAGGAACGATTTGTGCGAAATCTATACAAAAGGAATAATACAATGTTAAAATAATTGAGCGGCTATTGAAGTATCGCCTTTGAACAGCTTGAATCGAGACGATTGTAAAAGCCAATTCTCTCATTGTTTCAGAGTCTCATGGTCACCTGAAGTTGCGAAGATGTTCTTAGAACCTCGATAGCTCGCGATATAAAAGGTTCGCGTTTCCAATATTGGAAAAGTGGTTTTAAAAATGAAGAGGAATCGGTGGGGGCGCCTGAAACGTCGCGAGACGGTCACGTGACGTGTGGGCGGGGCTAACTCACACTTGGACAGCATGTCGTCTACTCTGGCTGCTGTTGTGTTATGGCTTGGAGGAAGTAAGTAATTTTTTTGTCCTTTTTAAATCTTTTAAAACTTTAAATATAAGAATATTAAAAATTCGTCGCTCTAATTACCTTTTTAGGGTTCCGAACCCAAAGTGTGCCAACAGGACCCTATTACTGAGACTCCGCTGTCTGTCTGTCTGCCAGTCCGTCTGTCACAGGGCTCTATCTCTTGAACCATAATAGTATGTCTAGACACTTGAAATTTTCATCGATTGTGTATTTAACCTCTTCGCACCATGCTCCAGTCATCTAGTCGTGACAGCCAATGAAATGCCTTACACGCCAACGTCACAAACCCTTCTACAATGGATTTTGAGTAGAAAATCAGTTTGTCATGTAACTTGGCGTGGCGCACAGAGCACGTTATTTCGTTTGTTTTGTGGCGGTGAAGAGGTTAATTACTGTAGTCGCTATAACAAAAAATACTAAAAATAAAATTAAGTTCAAAATTAAAGGGGCTCGTCATACAAGAAGCGCGTTTTTTTAGCGTTTTTACTCGATCTTTATATTTTTTTACTGAACTACTTTTAGAACATTGAATAGAGCTACGGAACCCTTCATGTACGTCGTACGAGTCCGATTCGCACTTAACCAGTTTTTATCTTGTTTGCTTATTTGGGACGAGGTTGGTTAGTTGTTGTGAATTGTTCCTTAATATAAAATTACCTGAAATTAATCAACCTGTATTTTTTGCTAAGTGGAGTTTCATTTGAAATATACAATTTTTTTAGATTTTTATATGTTTAAATATAGCCAGCCTTGTGTTCGTAGGAAAGTGATTTGGTAGAGCTGTACATACAAGGTATATTTTTATTTCCGTTAACTTTAATAATATTACTTGGTACACTCACAAAAACAACTCGGTAAATTTAAATTTTAGTTTTAATTTTTATAATTACTCGGTAAATAGTTTTTTTCTTCTAAACGAAACATTTTTTTTTGCTTTTCTATAGATAATAATTAAATACTCAACTTATGGTCAATGTATACACTTTATAGTTAGCAAATGATAGTGTCAAGTATCAAGACTGACTTAGAGCATTAATCAAAAGGCAGGAGTCATGCGCACTAATTGATAACAAAACTGTCACTTTCCAATAGGTTTAGTCTTGGGTTTAGTGCTCAAGATGAGTGGCATGACATTGACTTGACATATCAGAGACAAAGAGATTAATGTTAAACAAACTCACGTCCTTAGCCTTCTTAACGAAATTTACAAAGAAAACACTAGGTCATTATCATTACATAACAATACCTAACCACGAATTAACCACCACGGATTAACCACGGTTAACCACGAATTACTCATTAAATTTAATAGGTGATTATCTTTTAAATAGTACAAGCTAGGGTACTGTGTCTTAGAAAAATTAGCTTTATTTGATTTTAAGAAGGCTCCTTTTTAGGATATTTTTTGTTTTGTTTTGTAGTAAAATTCTCTAGTGACAAAGTTTTCTTTGCTCCTAATGCTTCTCGGAAAGTATTATTTCTTAATTAACTCAGGTAAATCTTAAGCACGAAACTTGGAACAGGAATCGGAAGTAATCCAGATAAGAAACCGGAAAACAACCATTTTAGATATTAAAACAACACGCTTTTTTAAAACAGAGTTTCACATCCCGCGCTGCCTATAATGTATTACGTTTTTTTTAAGATCGGACCTCTCGTCTCTTAAGATGGAATGAATGTACAGGGTGATGAATTATTAAAATCACTCCGGATACAATCGAGTTTTCGAATCCAATCCCTTAAGTAAAGCTGATTATCGGAATTCCCCGAAGAGCCGGCAGTTCTCGCAAAATTCTGTAAAGTGCCAATCTCTCTCGGCCAGGGTAGCGAGAATTATTGGTGCAGAACACGCAGGACCATTCATTTATTATACATGGCGTAGACGCGTAGACGCATTGAAGCCGGTGGGCCGCAACCTTTATCGAGATGCAGACCGAACGGCTATTGTTATTTGACCGATATTATTATAGTTTTTTTACGATCGCGTCATCTAGGTATAACTAACTCTCTTTTGTTTGAAATTTACTTAGACAATTACGTCGTGTACGTCTTGGATAAGTTAGGAATGAATTTATATTGGAAACCAATAAACGTTGAAAAGACTGAAATGACTTCAGTGAATCTATAATGTACAAAAAAGTTATCGTAGCTAGTTGTTTAACCTATCCTATAGCTTTTTAAGCAGAGGCTTTTTTAAAGGCCGGCAACAGATCAGTGACTTTCTTTGAGTTGTTGATATTTTTATGGGCGGTTGTGATCATTTTCCATCAGATGACCTGCTTGCTCCTTTGCCTCCCTCTCAGAATAATAAAAAAAAGAGGATCGTAGGTGTGAACTTGGGCTCTCTGTTTTTTGAAATTTATTTTAAACTAATTATAATTTTTTAGGTGAAGGAAAACATTAGTAAACTAGCAGACACCCGCGGAGTAGATTAGTAGATTAATGGTGTGTGAAGTTCCCGATGCATACTGGGCCCTCGTGAGAACAATAGTCCAAGCCTGTGTCCAACTGTGGGGATTTGAATATTATACATAATATTTCCTTAACTTTGTATTTTCAGTTTGTTAACTTAGGAAGTACTCCGACTATACTTACTTAATTAATAACTCTCAATAACTCTCTAGGTTTCAAAAGCCAAAGTCAAATTTTTTTATTCAATTTTGGCATCAATCAATTTTGACGACCAGATGGCCTAGTGGTTAGAGACCCTGACTATGAAGCTTGAGGTCCCGGGTTCGATTCCCGTGTCGGGGCAGATATTTGTATGAAAAATACGAATGTTTGTTCTCGGGTCTTGGGTGTTTAATATGTATTTAAGTATGTTCTATCTATATAAGTATGTTTATCCGTTGCCTAGTACCCATAACACAAGCTTTGTCTAGCTTACTTTGGGACTAGGTCAATTGGTGTGAATTGTCCCGTGATATTTATTATTTATTATTATTATTAAAAAAAAAAAAAAAAAATTGATGCTTCTATGAATGTCGAAGAATCTACCATTCTTTATTACTAGACTCCTTAATGTACATTTTGGAAGGCCAGATATCCTTATCTTATGAAACGTTTTCTTACTGACGAATCTGTTCCAAATATGAGAGCAAGTTTAGTTTTAGTAGTAAGAACTATAATATAATATACCTTCGTCAAATCTCCTCTAATAGATTGCAGTTGCTTTGAGATAAATATCTTCAACTCCAAGGTCCCTTACATTGTCTGTTCTGATCAAAGACAAGTTATTATTGGGTGCAGCGAAGTTTTGTGGTGTCTTCAATGACAGAACTAATTATCAAATAGGAGTAAGTAATTAAATAGTAAGTATTTAAATAAGCATACCAAGCTACACGGAAAAATATAACCAATCTGGTAACCCCGTCGTATCAGCGCGTTGCATGGCCGCTGTTACACAGTCTTGTTTAGTTTTAAAATATAACTCAAAATTTAACACAAGGCAACCAAATTATTACAAAAGTCAAGTCTAATTGATAATTGAATGAGAAAAAGTAAAGAAACAAATTGACAGAGAAGTTATTTGAAATCACTTATTTTTTCCATCGAAGTACATAGATTTCCTACATTTTTTGCAGCACGCGCCTACAATCACAATGGCAGTAGTGAGCCGCCGCAACTCTTTAGAAAACTTTCTGTGAATTATTTGTCCCCTGACATTTATGGCTGGCTAAGAGAAATGTGTTTGGAAATTAAGTAACCAGATTATGGAGGAGGTTTTGTTGATGAGACGGGAACTCCGACCCATAAACCTATTTTTAGGTAGGATTTATTACTAAAAGGGTTGGAGAAATGAATGGAACGTGAAGTCAAAGTTCAAAACTAAAGTATTAATTAAGTAGGCCATAAAAACCTCCGACTGTGGACACATAAAACTTTGTTAGTTAATGTACGACTGCACTCTGCACTCATTAAAGTGAGCTCTGCTATTTAATTAAATAAGTTGTTTTATTACCGTCTTTGGTATCGCTGCAAATTATCAGCGTGGTACTCAAAAGTCCTATGTTCAACATATTTATGAAGGCAATTCAATTACCGAGTCCCCAATTTGCAAATATACGACGAGTTTCTAATTTCACCGTTACCTTACATCGCATCACTAATTAATTTCTGATGGAGTATATTGGAGGAATTTATTATGTATTATTACGGTGCGGAAGAACATTAGTCAAATGATCCCAATGTTCGATTTCAAGCTTTTGCTATAATAATTGTCAATTTTACAAGTTTTTATTTTGTTTTTTCAGTCACTTCAATAAACCTTATTCAGTACCGAAAGGTCGGGATACCTACTTGATTTGATACAATGAAGAGTAACTTTTAGGCATATGAAAACCACGTAGGTATAAGGTCTAATAAAAAAAAAAAAACAAAAATCGTAAGCGGTCAGCAAAACCATATGGAAATGTAACCTAATTTCAATGCAATAATATGTAAAACCTGAGGCTGTATTGTCTAACGCGTAGACGCTTGCTGTCGCTTTCACTATTACTTTTAATAAAACAATTTAAGAGGGTGACAGAAAGAGATGGTGATAGCGACAAGCGCCCACGCGTTAGTCAATATGGCCTCTGAATTGACCTAATCCGCATGGCTAAAGTTACCTTCCAGGGCCAAAGTAACCCGACCTCGTGGTTCTCCAAAAGCGTACGAGTATGAGGTAATTTTATCGATAGATTTAATAGCAGTGACTATTATACGGAAAAAACCAAAATATTTTAGTTTAGTAATTTTAGTTCTGCAGTGGACGTCTTTCGGCTGAAATGATAAATAAATACTCGTATCACGGGACAATTCACACCAATTGACCTAGTCCCAAACTAAGCAAAGCTTGTACTATGGGTACTAGACAACGGATAAACACTTATATAGATAGATAGATACATACTTAAAATGTATATTATACACCCAAGACTCGAGCACAAACATTCATATTTTTCACACAAAATTGTCTGCCCCGACCGGGAATCGAACCCGGGACCTCAAGCTTCGTAGTCAGGTTCTCTAACAACTAGGCTATCCGGTCGTCTAAAAATGATGATGATGAATTTAGTTTAGAAAGAAAAACGACGTAGGTAACAATGGCGTAAAGTGACCTTTTATGCTAGGCGACCTGAAGAGTGAGAGAAGCGTAAGTAACGTACGATCAAGTGCAAAAATAAGTATCGATTTAATCCTCCCATCGTTATATACCTATACCTTAATTCGACGACATAAGAGCTATGTGACATATTTATGAGCAAGTTGTGTGCACCCATATTTTTACACTTGACTGTACCACAGTGGCGGGGCGTGAAAATTTTTGCAAGTAAAGCAGGAGCAAAAAAAAACTAAAAACATTTATCCTCTTCTTGAAAAGCTGTACAGTAATGGAAGAGAAGCGTTTGGTTACTTTGAAAGTTTAGTCAACCCGGGGGGAATCGGGTTGTTAGTACCCTTCGCCACTGCTGTACCTAACGTCTTCAAATTCAACACCACACAGTTAATGTCCACAACCTCTAAGTGTCATAACTAGAATCACGCAGTGGGCAATCTAGTGAGAATTAAGTTATTACGGTGCAACGCCATTGATTGCTCAGTATTTTGAAAAAAGGATAAGTGTCAACATCAAAACGTTTAAAACTTAAACAACATAAAAGTCATCGCATGTACCCTACCCTTTTGAGAGCGTCGTGAAACGCTACATTGCCCATAAACATATTGAAATCAAACAGCGTATTTATTTTATTTGCGCATAAAATAGCGATGAAATAAATGCTCGTCATACATCAAAATGGCTCCCGAAATGAAATATGTGATATGATGTGGTCGGTGCCGTAAATCGAATTTGGTTACACTGTAATGAGTTCATGTCGACGGGATTGTGTATTGGGTTGATCTTGAATTCGATCACGTACCTCTCACTGGATTTATGTATTCCGACCACCTTTGGTACCTCCAGATGAAGGCCAGGATTTGATTACTTACGTGAATTCTGCTCGGCGGACCGCTAACGGATCAACAGCAAACTTCCACCCTATTTACAATAATGTTTTCTTTTCAAAGGTAAAACAAGATACGCTGAGAATTTATTTTGTGCCAAGAATGCTACGTGCTTGCAGACTATTCTTATTTCGGACTAAAATGTACTATGTTAGACTCGCTGTTTCGTGTAAATTTCAGTGTAAACTCACACCAACATTTTCACAAAGCTTACCTACTCCAAGACATTGTAGGCAATTGAATAAATAAGATTTTATTTATTCATTTGATTAGACAGTAAATAAATAAAGTACTTAATAAATATTACGGGGTAATTAACACTAATTGACCTAGTGCTAAAGTAAGCAAAGCTTGTGTTATGGGTGCTATTTAGGCAGTGGATAAGCATACTTATATAGATAAAAAAATACTAAAATATATATTAAACAGCCAAGACTCGTGAATAAAAATTTTTTTTATACAAATTTAGGGGACCTCAATATTTGAAAGAGATTAGAGAATCTACCTGAGTTCTCAAATCACTCTGCTATTCGGTCATCTAAAACAAATTGAACACGAAACAGTTGAAACGAAATGCCGAGATTTTAGTTGGGGTTCAATGGGCATTCCCAAATGTAATGCCTGAATCTACATTTACGTTATTATGAAAAATATCTATGCCAAATTTCAAGTCTCTACTTTAGCGGTTAAAGGATTTGCCGCACTGGATGCGTTATGTTTGAACAACATTGTCGGTCTCTATATATTGCGCGTGCGTGCAATCTGACCGTGCGGACCGCAGGGTCAGATCGCATATCTATACAAAATAATATAGAGACCGACAATGTTGTTCATACATAATGCGACCTGACCGCGACAGCAGAACGCATCCAGTGTGGCAAATCCTTAAGATTTTTGTTGTTCACATGTACAAATCCCGATTCTGTAGGAATATCGGGATGTAGTTAATCTATGTGTCATACGATAAGCCAGCATCTGCATATCAAATATCACTTAAAGGAGTGCAACCATTCTATCGTGAATGAGTAAGAAACACACGCTCACAAATTTCCGCATTTATATTATAATTAATCGAATATTTATTGAACAACGAATAAAGCTTCAAAATAAAGACAAAATTATACTGTTGCTACGGAGCCAAAACGTTTAAATCTATAGCGTTTCGTAGCGCAATTCATATCCCTGACATCAAAACAAACTTTTGCTGACGTCTACGTTTCACTTCCCAAAAGCCGGAACATTTAGTAAAGTTTAGGGTCTGCGGCGCGTGACGTGCATCGCTGACGATATCTCGTACAAAGTGACGCGTGCGATGTACCTAACCTCACGCTATTAGCATTTCAATTATACTCTTTGAATAGCAAATATCAACAAATCAACACTTATGTACGACCCCGTAAATTAAATCGATAAGCACTCCAACACATTATTTTGGGTTGAGAAGTTAACGGATACCTATTTTAATAAAATACCTACTTACTTACTCGGTGTATTTGAGGAGGGTTCCATTTTTAGAAACAATTTATCAACTGTAACAAGATGTTTTGAAACGAGTGCTTATTTGGAATATTAGTAAATTTTGATGTAAATGGTTTGTTTATTTGTTTATACTCTTTATTGTACAAAAAGAAAAAAATGTTAAGTACAAAGGCGGACTTATCCCTGAAGGGATCTCTGCTACCTTTGAGTGGTAGAGAAGAGCAATCAAAAAACAGGGATCGACAAATAGAGAAAAATATTTGAATAAATTTATTCATATGTAAACCGCAAATACCTAACTGTACCTATACAATATACTTATAATACATAAATAAAATATTAATATATCTGTAACTAAATATAAAATACATACATACACACATTTACATACAATACATAAATAACACAAGTATAAAGGTACTTAATAAATAAATAATCAAGGAACTAGGTATAGTGTAAGCCACATCTTCTTCAATGTCTCCCTGAACGAGTATACGGAGGAAGATTGTTGGACGGTGGTGATCGGCAACCGATTCCACAGCCTAGCCGCATGCACAGAAAAGGGTTTGGAGTATATTTTGGATGAGGTGGAAAGGTTCCAACTTTGCGTAAAAAAATACCTATGAATCCAAAACAAAAGAACATAAACCAATTTCCTGTGTCACGAGTACTTCTGCAGTACCTTAGTCAGTCAGTTGGACATTTTCAATAAAAAGCGTAATTTTTCTGTAAATGAGGAAATTTTGATGAGTGAAAAAAAACCCTAATTTTACTTACAATATTTGTGTGTCACTTTTGTGACGGCACATATAGTGTATAAAAAAGTCACAAAACTAACTCGAAAAATAAGGACACTTTGTTTTCCTTATGAAAACGAATATAACTCCTAATTTTAAATAAGAAAACCCCTCATTAAAAAGTAGAGGGTACTCTTTTTGTTGAAAATTCCCAGTAATGGTTTCTTTTGTAGTATTTATAGGTATTAGCAAGGATGATATAGACTGGATTGGCAGTCGCCATAGTACGGATCGGCCGCGGTTTTTGTTGTTCGATTATTAAATCTAGATGGCGCTGAAATATAGCCAGAGGCTTTGAAGGCAAAACAATAAGACTACAGATGTTTCATATTACTACAAATGTATTATTTTTCAAAAATATTGCATAATAATACATTTGCAGCGATATGAAATATCTGTAGTCTTATTGTTTTGCCTTCAAAGCCTCTGGCTACATTTCAGCGCCATCTAGATTTAATAATCGAACTACAAAAACTGCGGTCGATCCGTACTATGGCGACTGCCAATCCAGTCTATATCATCCTTGGTATTAGTGTGGACACAATAGATAGCGGTTATCTCACTTCCAGGTGTCCTCTGCCTCCGCGACATCCAACTGAGCGTGCCTGAAGCTATCGGCGTGGGAGCCAGCACGACGCTCGGCTGCCGATGGACGCTCGACCCTGGCGAACAGCTGTACACCGTCAAGTGGTATCACGGTGCGCAGGAGTTCTTCCGCTTCGTGCCTAAGGAGCTACCCAACACAAGGGTGTTCTCCCAGACTGGGATCAGTGTTGATGTGAGTATGGAACTATGACAAAAAGCTGGCCATTTACACTCTTTTGATTTCATAAGTAATAGTTAACGAGTAAAAGACTCTTCAAGATTGTTTACCTTATTTGTAATGCTAAAAAAAAACGAAGTATAGGAGTGGGCGAAATGATTAAAACACTAAAATAACTTTATCCTATCTATTTAACGTTGCCAACAAAAAAATGCATTATGATAATATCACTGACAATAGTGAAATGCCAATCTCATAAGGTAACTTCTTCTCCAGATAACTTGTACCTTTACAACGAAAATGCCCATGAACCGTATGCTGGCTGATTGTGACCCGTGGTCACAATCAGAAACACATCCGGTGATCGTGACAACAACACGAATATTATCAATCCGAGAATCCTTGTATGCGTTATTTAACTCAAATCTCGGCTTGCATTTGCTTTTGTTTGGTCATAATTCACGTGCATCGTAATTTATTATTGTTGATGCCATTTTAAATTATTTTGATTTGTTTACTAACCTGACTTTTGTATTTGTCAAAGTAAAATGTAGTAATGTAACCAACTCATTCTTAACGAAAATAAAAGGATTACTACAATACTCTTTGATAAAAGGTCGCATTTGGTCTGTGGTCTGTGGAGGTCCGAGATAGTAATATTGAACTTTTTGGAGTTCAACAACTTAAGGTTAATAAAAAGTTTAAATAAGCGCGGATTGTAGAGATCTTCATGTTTATGAGTAAATATTTATAAAAAAAATAACATCGCCCCTGTACCAAGGAAATGCCCTGTACCAAAACATCTAACGACCGATAACTGACAATTTCGCAATGGTGAAATTCATTGATTATGCATTGTAACTTTAAATTACTATTTTTCTGAGATTATGCATTTTGGCGCATTACCTGATGGTCGAGGGAACTTCGGATATGCTAAGGAATCATCGTTTAAATTTATTGATTCACTTATGGTCGGCACCCGGTATATGGGTAACTTTCGTTACACAAAGTATCTATTAAGTTTTGTTTTAATTAAACCCTTTATTGTGTACATTTTTTTTTAAAACGACTCTATAACACTTTGATTGATATTGGCCTATGCCAGGCACATACAAAACTTTTTTTTGTACATATAAGATATTATTATGCATGTATTTTTTTATGAGAGATGAATCTATGCCATCAAAACTTTCTAGGAGTAGAAGAGAAAATTAATGAGTACAAAGCTTGTATTTATACATATACTTATGTGAACAAAAAGCAAACCGCGAACTGTGAGATGCTTCGCAGCGTCCAATAGTTTGTTTTTAATTAAACTTTACTCTGCAGTGTTACAAGTTAAAGTTGCTTTTAAATGAGTACTTCTGAGGCGAGGCTCAGCCCAGGATGTCTCAATGAAAACAACGCGATGGACATGTCTGATATGATGTTACTATCATCGTCGTCAATAGAAAAACGTCCACTGATGGACATAGGCCTCCCCCAAAAAACGCCACAATGATTGATCCTAAGTCGCACGCATACATCAAACTCTAGATTCGAGTCCAGCTTGTGGGGGGTGGGCTACCCACGCTGCGTTTTCCAGTACGTGATCGCCGCTAAAAATACATTGGCAACGACGGCCATCAGTTCTTCGAGCAAAGTGCCCCCCCACCCTGTCAATTAAGTTGGGCACTTGTTTGGGCTATGTCGCTAACTCTGTTTCATCTGGGGATGTGCCTACTTCTGATTCGATCTCGCAGAGAAACCCCGAGCATCAGCAGTCATATAAGTGCACGGGAACGGTTAAACCATTAGCAAAATCCGTTTTCGTAAATCAAGTGGCGCGAAGTGTTTTGCAAAGTGCCTGAGTAAACGCGGACCGCCGATAAACTACATCATAACCGTGATTATATATGGGTCAATGGTTCTGCGACATCTTGCTAGTTCGTTAAACTGCCGGCAGCGAGTGCGCTGCAAAAAATCACTTAAGAATCTCGCGGAGCAGTGGGCACGTTAAACCTTTAGCTGCTGGCACGATGCCACAGTTGAGATATAACATTGTGCCAAAATAATACATTAAAAACCCTTTCGGAGAATAGCGAATAAGTACTTAAACTTTGCATCGGAATGGTAACGGGAGATGGAGCCATAAATACATGAACGATCTCTGTAGATGAAGTTCTAACATGCATCGATTGCGCTGGGCGCCGTTTCACTTGCATATTGAGATGTACGGTGTTTGTTGGGTGTAGTCAAGAGTCGGGTAGATTGTGCTATTTGCAGAGTGTGCACTCGTGCGTCGCCCGTTGTAGACGTCCACTGCTGGCTTAGTGTACGCCCTGGGCATACATGCACAACCTAAGGCGTAATGTGACGCAGGCCGGCCCTTGAAAATCGGGTCAGATCTTGAACGCGGGACGGGCATGATTTAGTTCGGCGGTTGCTCAAAGTGGACCGACTTTCCGTAAGATGGATCGAAGCTTTTAACTCTATTCGACTACCAGCTGCGTGCGCTAAAGTGCACACGGCTTGTTATGAGAGTACCCGCTGACTCGCGTAGTAGGATATGTTATATGAATTACAGTGTTATTTACTCAAAGACAAACGTCATTAATAAAACATCTCATTTCTATAACCCATAATGTTTGCAGATTCTCACTTATAAGTTAAATAACTACAAAGATAGAGAACTTAGGGTCGGATTCTTTCGGTGGGAAAGAATATAACCCAAACAGAATTGTTTTTTTCTGAGTATAGAATATGTGTACGTAAATATCTCTTTCTCTCTCTCAAGCGGATGAGCGAAATAAAGAAGGTGATTTAGTATTTTACAATATTTTCGAAATGTGTTTTCTCAGATGTGATACCAAAAATGCGGCCCCTGATGATAATTCAATTGTAAGAACTATTAATTAGAAAAATAGAAATTTTAACGTTTGTGTTTCGTTCTAAAATTAATATTGCAGCGTCGCTTCTCCTATCTTTTAATTCTTTGTGAAGAAGCCAGGTAGGCGCCTTGCGCTTTTAGATCGCGTCACATTTGAGGACTCAATGGTCCAGTGGTTAGAGAACCTGACTACGAAGCTTGAGGACCTGGGTTCGATTCCATGTGGGGACTGATATTTGTATGAAAAATACGAATGTTTGTTTCCGAGTCTTGGGTGTTTAAATATGTTTATACATTGCTTAGTACCCATAACACAAGCTTTGCTTACTTTGGACTAGGTCAATTGGTGTGAATTTTCCCGTGATATTTTTTTTAATTTTTTTTTCTATTTTTCGTATTTAATTACTTGTGTTTAACTTTTTGCTGTCACGCGGCAGCCGGAATGCCCAAGCACTTAAATGCAACGTATTTTTATACTACGTATTTATGTATTTGAAAGTATCAGTAGAAGTTCCCATCTATACTGCGGCCGATTTATCTTATTTTAAAGTGAGACGTACCGGAAAATAGTTTCGCGGTAGCAACTAGATGTCCATGGCACACTGGGTTTTCCGGTGGCAAACTAATAGACGGAAATGTAGACTTATTGAGATTGCCCAGGACTGGGCGTTTCTCGGAATATTATTTGAAAGTAGAAATCCAATGGAAAATAAAAGTTGATCGTGGATCTTAACTCCAATATTAAAGTTAAAGTAAAATTTAATGTGCATTTCAACTCCTTTTGAAATTAGTTTGTAATGAGATTTGATGGCAACATAATTGACTTTTACATATAAACTAAGGCAATAAAGAGTAGATATTACATACAGATGCTTAGGTACTTTGCAATTCTGTAATTATTTTAAGCGGAAAGTGTTTGAATAATATGGTAACAACATTCGTTTTCTATTATTTGTTGTTGATGCTCTTTTATTCCACACAATACCTAGAGTATGTACTTCCTTACCGCTATCCTTGACACGTAGTGATTCAATTCTCTTTAGCAGTTGACAGCCGAAAATATACTCTGTGACTGCTGATTACACCGTTAGTGGGCTGGCTGGTTGATGAAATGATGAATATAGCGGTTGTCAATCACAAGTGTAGAATCTATTCGGTAGCACTCTCAAACTGTTTTGGAACATGAAACTACCATGAAACTCATTCATAGTCAAAAATATACTACGTAGCGTACTATGATACATATACTACGTAGTAATTTTATTATTATGTAATCTGTTATATTCCTCTTACCCAATGGTAGTCACTTTTTAGAGCGTTGGATAATGTTTCTAATCCTTTTAATAACCGACTTAAAAAGGAGGAGATTCTAAATTCTTCGGAATCTTTTTGTTTTAGTCAAAGTACAACAGGGCGTGAATTTAGCCACAGCTTCAATGTCAAGTTTAAAATTAATTAAAAATAATGTTACCCGTTGTGTTTGCATTGCATGATTTATATTCGTTCAATGACAGCGAAATATCGTTTATCCTGCATAAATTAAAATCGATAGATACCTAAGATAGATACTCACACATTCCGCCGCTCATAACAAAGACCGTTTATCGAATGAAATCAATTTCATTTAATTGACCCCGGTGTTACCAATTTGAAATGCAGACCATCTAATGAATTCCAAATCTTACTTAATTGAATCCTTTATTGGCGTTTGCCGACTTAGTGAATAGTTTGCTGAAGCATTTTCCTTCAGTTCGCAGTATTAGTTAGTCCGTATTTAAACTATTTAAAAGCTAATAGCTCCCGCTAGACCCAACTTGGATTTTGCTCGTGGTTGCTGGCAACTTGCACTGACCAAAACGTTGCTTTACTGCACACTCGGAAGTCGTGTTTAAGGAAAAATACTCTGACAGCCTAGTGGTTTTGCAGAAATACTCATAAGATATGAGTTTTTTGGAATTTATTTGCGATATTTCCAGGGAACAATGCCGTGGTGGCCTAGTGATTTGACCTATTGCCTCTCAAGCAGAGGGTCGTGGATTCGAATCCGGGCTCGCACCTCTGAGTTTTTCGGAATTTATGTGCGAAATTATATTTGAAATTTACCATGAGCTTTACGGTGAAGGAATACCTACATCGTGAGGAAACCGCACACACCTGAGAAGAAATTCAATGGCGTGCGCGAAGTTCCCAATCCGCAGTGGGCCCGCGTGGGAACTGCGGCCCAAGCCCTTTCAATCTGAGAGGACTCCTCTACTCTGCAGTGGGACGAATATAGGTTGGGATGATGATGATGATTTCCAGGGGCGAACTGTAAGTTTGTGGGGCCCTTTGCTAATAATACTCGGGGTCTACCAATTAACCAACTAATTGCGATTTTGTCAAAAACTTCCTTTGATAATGATACATATACTAGCTCTCCAGCTCTGGGCTCTCCAGGGGTAGTTGGGGCCCTTTTTATCTACGGGACCCTAGGCTGAAGCTCGAAAAGCCCTTTGTAGATCCACCCTTGGATATTTCAATTGAAACTTACTATGAGCTATTTGGTGAAAGGAAATATAGCGAAGAAATTTGCTCACACTTGCGAAGCAGTTCAATGAGGTGTGTGAACTTCTCAATCTACATTGGACTCGCGTAGGAATTAAAGCTCAAGCCTTCTCTTTCTTGACAGAAAGCCTCTATGCATTGGGACGTATAAATGGAGATGACTTTAAACTTCATTCATTTATATTTATTTATTTAATCTTTGTCCTCATAGATGAAATGTTCAAACTCAATAAATACCCGTCAGATATTTCCCCTTATTCACTAAAAGTTACAAACTTGATATAAGAAAATATATGTTTTGTTTGTGCCTGACAAAGGCAAATAACGAAATGACAGTTAAGGACTAACGAATATTACCTAAATTACGGCCGCTTGCACGGTCCAGGGTTAAAAAAAACATCGTCAACCCTAGATTAGAGGTGACAGTTCCATACAATTTGACACTACACCGGGTATGTATTATAATACCGAAGTACGAAAGACCAAATGTATTAAAACATCGAATGGGTCAAAAGACCGACACGATTTTTTTCTGAAACCGTTAACTTTTTAAGATTGTTATAAAACAAACCTAACCTAACCTAATGGGTTCTGTATGATGCCGTTTTAATAAATTCTAAGAAGTTTACGGTTTCAGAAAAAAATCGTGTCGGTCTTTTGATCCATTCGATGTTTTAATACATTCGATCTTTCGTACTTCGGTATTGTAATACATACCCATTTAACCCAGGGTTAGCAGTTAAGTCGGAGTTACTTAGTTACTGGTCTTCTTGCATCCACCAATTTACCTCTGATATTGTGGTTCTAGGATTTTTTATCGAATAACGGCTAAAATACACTATCAGACAGGCAAAATTGTCCTCTAATGAAGCCACAGTAAAAAAAAAACTGAACTAAAATAAGGTAACTACAATCGCCAACATAAACATTAGAGATAGCTAAGAGCGTAAAAATATTTGAACATCCATTTACGCGATTGATAATACGGTCACGTGTTTTGAGCACCCATACAGCTCCAATATTTATGATGGCGACTGCACATACTAACTTAAATAACCTACATTTTTAGTAAAGCGGAACCTACGCATTATCTTCTCCTAAACAAAGTATGTTGTGTTGTGTTGGCAGATTATTTCACGTTGGTACCTCACCTATGCTAATTTTACATTATATTATGCGCGACAAACTTGAACACGGGTGTTTCAAAACACGATCACTTCCAAACTAGCTGCGGCTTCAAAACTACGAATGTTTAATATTTATTAGTAAAGTATGTGTAACTGCACTAGTAAATCTTTAGTCTTAAACTTGCACTTACTTAGACGGGATTGTGTGCATTAAAATTAATTGTCTGTACGCGTCCTTGTGCCAGTACTTATTCTTTGCGCACGTTTCCGAAGCGCGTGGTTAAATGGAGTGTAAATTTGAATTCTTAAAATAATTATTACCATTCTCTCGCTTTGAAATACCTAACGTGTATCAGGTCTTATACCAGTTCACGAGTAATTCTTAGAGCTGGTAGAGCTGGAATACTTAAAATACCATTTTAAAACACGCTCTTTGGAAACGTGCCTTTTATATCAAGACCAGGCTATCAACCATTTATCTACGCAGAATACTGAAGTTTTTGGCCATACAGTCAGGAAGGAAGGCCACAGTCTTTAATAACTCATTATTACTGGCAAGGTTGGTGACAAATTACTAAGAGTTCGCAACTGAACAAGATGGACAGATCTGGTCCGTTGCACCGTAGACAATCAACGGTACATCGCACTACACGATGACAAGAACAGGCACAGTGTACGGAAGACCATCAAAGAGAAGCTGATTCTAGGTACAGGAACTTCATGACCCTTAACAATGAGGAATACGAAGCAAAGAGGTTTTTAAGAACCAAGACGATCGCGCTAATGTAGTGTGTTTACAGCTATTAAGAACGTCTTGATTTCTGAAACACGTGTTGCCAAAGCACGCTTTTGAAATTTCCATTGTGTACAGTTGACCAAGAAATTCCTTTACCACCCTAAGGATCAATGTCAGTTGTACAAGTAAAAGTGGCAATCAGCCTAGTTGTATTTATTTTGAAATAAATAGGAACTTTCGCTCCATTTTATTGGAGGCCTACCCGCACTGCGTCTTCCGGTCCGTGGACGCCTCCCGAGAACCTTGTGGCCCCATCGGCCATTAGTTCTACGAGCGATGTGTGCTGCCCACTGCCACTTGAATCTGGCGATTTTTCAAGCTTTGTCCGGGCCTGGGAGATGGCGCAGGACCGATCTGTTTGGCGAGCCTTGGGGGAGGCCTGTGTTCAGCAGTTGACGTCTTTCGGCTGAAATGATGATGAGGAACTGTCATCAAAAATGGTAAAGCACTTACGTTAGTCGCGTCTATAGGGCTGAGAGGCCATGGTGTATACCTACTCATGTACGTCAGCTAAAATCTATTTTACTCACTTCAGTTTTGGTACAGTCAAGGAAACTGAATCACGTACCTACCAGGATGAACCCTTTTTATTGAAAATGTCATGTTGACATTCCATACATCTGACAAAGAAATCACCGTGAAATTGGTTGTGAAAAGGTTCCACCCTGGTACGCGATCAAGGATGATATAGACTGGATTAGCAATCGCCATAGTACAGATCGGCCGCGGAAAAATAGTTCGATTATTAAATCTAGATGGCGCTGACATATAGCCCGAGGGTCTGAAAGCAAAACAATAGGACTACAGATATTTCATATTACTGCAAATGTATTATTATGCAATGTTTTAAAAAATGTACACTGTGGCGATTGCTAATCCAGTCTATATGATCCTTGTACGCGATTCAGTTTCCTCGACTATACGTCATGGGGTCCGAGCCCAGCAATATAGACGCAACGAATTTGCTGCGCGCTCGTGGCGAATACGTTACGCATTCTTGGCGAATCCGTTTCGAGCTTGCCGCAAACACGCCGCATGTTCGCTCCGCTCAATCGCCAGTTGTGATATTATGGCTCTTAGGACCTGTCCGCACAGCGATATTTCGCCACGAGGTTTTTTATTCGTAATTCCGTAACACATTGAATATTATGGACGTAGCCGCACCGGCGTTAAAAAATTCGCTCGATAAAATCTGTGATTTTATGCAGATTATCGCGGAGTATAATACCTACGCGAGAATAAAAACCTAGCGGTGAAATATCGCTGTGCGGACAAGCCCTTATGCCTTGATCACACGTACCGAGTAAACGGGCGAGACAGTGCTCTCGGCCGAGTACTCGGTGCGTATAAACAAGGCATTAGTGTTGTGTTTGTTCTGCAGGTGTTTCACTCAGGCGCCCACCAGGTGGTGCTGCGCGGCGCCGCGCGCTCGCTTAGCGGACGCTACCGGTGCGAGGTCTCCGCCGACGCGCCTTTCTTCCACACTGTGTACAAGAGCTCGTACATGCGGGTAGTCGGTAAGAACTTTGTTTAACTTAAACTCGGTGCTTTACTTAATTCGACCGGAGTAAGTACCTGCCTCGCCGTGATTGCAAGTGCAAATTACTACCCACGTTCCAATATTGATTCATCTGCTTTTAGCCTTACACTCCTGGCAGAGTGGTCGTGCACACGGATCGTCTAATTTTTACAATTTTCTAAAACTGCTCGTAGGAAAAATTATACCAGCAGCTTCCCATTGCCGTCTGCTGTACTAGCTGTAGCATCTAAGCAGCCCCTGTAGTCTTATAACACTTTTGGTAAGTGGGTATACCGTGGTTGTCTAGCAGGGTGTGGTACAAAAACTGATTGTCTACCGCGACCATTCGGGCTCTTGAGGTTGACATTTAGGATGGTAGTGATTTCCGTTCTCCTTCTCCTGTCCCTGCTTCACTGCTTTTACTGCTTCCTATATCTATGTAGAGGTACATAAATTCTGCAAAGCTAATACGTATTTATCATATTCTATTCCAAAGCCGAATTTATTAAGCCTACAGTAGCCAATATAAAGTATTCACGGCTCTAGGGTATAATTTAATACCTACCCAAGAAGATAACTAAGTATAAGCTGATCCTTCCTCTTTAATGGGGTCACGATCTCCAAGGCTAAATATAGTTACGAACCTCTGGATCTGATTATGTAGGTACTACTAGCTTCATATCGCGGCTTTGCTCTAGTGGAAAAGTAAAAATTTTGCTAGCTCTCTACCCTGCGGGGATTTCAAAAGACCCCTTCTTAGTGCACCTCTATGACCATCAAGAATTTTGTCTGCGAAATGTCAATTCTCTAGCTCCAGTGATTTAGGCTGTCCATTGTCTGACAGTCAGTCACGTTCTTCTTATTTGCAGTTTTTATCAGGGGAGGTACGGGCAATCATGCGTAGGCAGTTGAGACACAATTGATTGATTCAGGCGTTGTTTTGCCGAGGTGTACAGGGTGAAATTTTGAACGTGATACAAAGTCAATGTTTCCGATTCATCTCTCAGGGACTGAAAGGCTCTGCTAAGTGTCAAGTTAGCAATGTTATTAATTAGAACTTTATTAATGATTTTGGTTATCCTATTCTTTATTGGCATGTGTGGTTTGGTTACCCTACCCTTTCAATGATAGATCAAAAAGTTTAAATTTGTTTCATAACGAGTTAATCCATCCAATTATACAGCATCTTTTAAGCAGCAAACACGTAATTTGTATTACGTTCAAAATTTCACCTCAAAAGGTACAATATACTTAGCTAAATCTATGCGATACATTTCTATAATATAAAAATGAATCGCTGAATGTGTTGCTAAGCGCAAATCTCGAGAGCCGCTGAACCGATTTCGCTAATTTTTTTTTTAGAATATTCCTTAAAGTACGAGGATGGTTCTTACGGAGAGAAAAATTTAAAAATCGCCCGAAAAAGTGTAAGCAACACTTTTCTATACTCCCATACAAACGATTCGTAATAATACTTAAAAGCCAATTTGAACTTTAATACCATATCATAAAGTTTAATTGTTAGTGGAGAGGTTCTGGGAAGGCAAAAAAATTGAGTGACGTTAGTCTTAATATATATAAATTACGTGTCACGTTGTTTGTCTGCGGGGGAGGGGGTGTGGGGGTATTAAAGGGGGGATATATGCATAATATAGTTGCACCCGTGGGAAGCCGGGGCGGATCGATAGTCTCTATATAAAATGGTGATACAAAATGAATGTTTCTTGCTCAGTTAGTGCTGGACAACATAATGCATTAACTCAATTGTTAAAATTAGTCTGATAAAATTCAGGATGTTCATACTTAGTTGAAATGAAATCACGAACTCAATGTATGGACAGCTCTAATTTAGTAAGACTAATTAAAACAAATAAGAAAAAAACAAGTAAGAAATACTCATTTTGTATCACCATTTTGATTTCTCCTTGTATGTGATTATGCGGAACCCGACGTCGTCCACTTCTATTGATCCCCATAATCACATATACGTGTCGCACAGACGGAACTATACTACACGTGTAGTAGCGGAGGAGGAAGAAAAAAACTTGTGGTCAGTTGAGACACTATCTAGGCGCCGCAGTCTAATGCTGTGGAGCAGGTCTTATACTACGACATTCGATTTTCGAACATCGTAATAGTACCTTTCCTTTCAAGCAAATTGAAAAGATGAAACAGAAAAGTTAAAGGGACAGCACGATAAGAAGTTCAAATTTCGAATTTCATAGCAGCTCCCCCTGTATCGGATATAGTCGTCACCTCCTTATGCTAACTTGGGCAAATCATTTCAACTGAATCAATCAAGTTTCGTTATTTTATTGATTATTTAGCTATGCAGTTGGAATAAGTTTTAACTAACTCAATTCACATCCAATGGTCACGATGATTGCAATTAGAGCCTTTTGAGAGCATTAGGCTTTTGCATTTCGCGTCCAATTTCAGTGAAATGTTTAAATTTATGTTTAAACGCTGTTTAAATTTGATAGGAGTGGCTAAAATAGAGCTAATGTGGAAAACCAGCGCAGTGTAAAGCTAAGTGCAGCTCGCAGCGATACGCGCATTATTATAGGTCGGATACTACGCTTATTTTTTGTAGGGTTACCTGAAAAGAAAATAAGTGTTTGTAAAAAAATGTTTACCCGTTGCATTGTCGCCCGTTTTTTGACGTTGGGCTTAACACACTGCGGGCTGTGTGTCTTGACACAACAAGACAGGTATAATATCAAGATATTGGCTACGTGCACGACGGTGGCGCCGCGTAGCGTTGACAACATTTTCCTCCCCATTTACTTAAAATGTTTGCCATGTTGTGCGCTGCGATCGTTTTCTGTACCCCCACCACCCGCTTCGCACATAGCCAATAGGTTTGTAACTTGAAAGTTTAGTATAATTTTTACTCCGGAAAACTGAATTGTTCTCGTAGGTTAGCGATAAGCGAATTCTTCGCAGATGAAGTCGTGGCCATCAGCTAGTTTAATGTAAGAATTTTGACTGACTCTACCTACATTTTCATAGAATCCACATATGAATACCAAATAAATAAAAATATTTCGACCACCAGATTTCGGTGAAATTCATGTAGCACAAGTTTGACTTAAACGAAGTAACAACTAAACAAAACTTGTAAAATCAGAACCTTGGAACTATCTTCTGTTACTGGTATTAGTCATGTCTTTATAATTACATTTTATTCTAGAAGAGCGGGATCTCCTGTCACAGGTATTCTCACATACCTACTAGGAGGTCTCTAACCTTCTTGCATGTTACTCTGGCTATTGGAATAAATACATTTTCATTTTTCATTTTCATTTTTTTTTTGGAACTTCTGTCTGCCAAGTTTTGATACTCATAAATAAATCAAAATCTAAAAGGGTAAAACTTCCTATGGACCGAAATAAAATCAAAATCAAAAGAATGTTAATTTTAGAACATGCTAGATAGGCTGTAAGATATAGGTAACGCCACAAGAGTTGAGGCGAATGATTACACACACAGCTACATAAAGTACTGATTGCAAAAAAAGTAGTGAGTGAATGAAAATATGAGTTCTATGATGTTATGACGAAATACTTATGCAATTCTATGAATATTATAATTTTTCTTTTTTCATATACATTTAACCTATTTTTGAAATAAAACAATTCGAAACTGATAAGAAATATTCGCAACAAAAAAAATCGGTATTTTATAAATAGCGAAAAATATTATCATCTGATTTAAATAAAATAGATCAAAATATTTTATTTTCCGTTTTATTTGAACTAGATGTATTTTCCTAAATAATTCTTAACGAAATAGGTTGAAGAAATTTTTGTCAATCTTTTAATTCTATGTTGAGTCTGTTGAACTTGCTATCGGTACGAATAAATGTCAAAATCCCGCTGTCATTACGTATTTGACATGATATGTCTAGACTTCTAGACAGTTAATATTTCATTACATTAATAAGCCGTGGTAGCCTAGTGGTTTGACCTATGGCCTCTCAAGCAGAGGGTCGTGGGTTCGTGCCCGGGCTCGCACCTCTGACTTTTTCTGAATTTACGTGCGAAATTAAAATTCAAAAAATTCAAAAATTCAAAATTTGTTTTATTGGTGACAGCCTTTTATAAGCTAGAGAAGGTTGGGACCTCCCAGTAAGTACAAATACCTGTGTTAGGAGATCCCGCTCTTCCTCAAGTTTAGCAATTACATAATGTGAACAACCAATAACAAGAGTATTATTAATTAATTATACTAAATAATAACTAAAACTAAGAACAAAAACACTTTGATAATGATAAAATGTGAGTGTGTGTGTGTGTGTGTTTGTGTGTATGAGTGTTACATTTGAATTTTTATCATGAGTTTTACGGTGGAAGAAAACATCGTGAGAAAGCCTGCACACGCCTACAAGGAAATTAGATGGTGTATGTGAAATTTCCAATCCAAACCTTCACATTTTGAAAGGTCTGTGCCCTGCAGTGGGACATTACATAGGCTGGAATGATGATAATGATGATAAATATTTCATATTTTTTAATTTTTCTTTGACTCATAACCATACAGTAAATTATTTGATATTTAAAAGATAATTATTTGTAGATACTGTCGTCATCATTACTCATCCGTCATAAACATCCGAACTGTTTAGATGCTCAACAATATTTGAACACGACCGTATTGTAAATCGCATAAGTGCGTGCTCAAAATGTTTCCGAGCATTTAGATATCGCCTACGTTTATGATGGCGCCTGTACTAGATTGAACCAGTTTGTGTTAGAGCAGTCGATTTATCGAAACTATTGAAACTGATAACGAAGCAGGCACTAGCTACATCTGCCGTTAGATTAACAGTCTGATTTCACCAGCAGGAAATTAAATTCGCAACAGCGAGCTGTCTGGCACTAGTTTCTGTTATCGGCCCACTTCAGAATTAATCCGGGCATTAAGTAACTATCGTCAGTATAAATAATACGGACGATCCCGAAGCGGCCCCGTGCAATCCTAAATCGTAAATCAGAACTATTGTTGAGCAATAAATGTGGGGAATCGAACACAAGGGATGTTTGATTAAGGTTTATCTTGGTTAATTTACGGTTATTGTGGAGGCCGAGGTGCGCGGGAGAGTGTGACGGGGGCCTCACTGACGCGGCATTATTACCCATTTGTCACACAAGTAACAGCGCACGTATAGTGAATAATTAAGTTTGGGAGAGACTCAGTTGTACGTATTTCTCTTAACGCGGTACTAATTTTATTGTAATGTAACTTTAAATTAGGACGATATGTTCGAGCGTTCAAGCGCTATGTCGTTTAAACTTGTATGTATGTAAAACTTTCTACTAACTCTTCATTTATTTTTTATTTTTTATTTTTTCTTTCTTTATTAGTTCTTTATTAGGGTTCCGTACCCAAAGGGTAAAAACGGGATCCTATTACTGAGACTTCTGATGAGATGTCCGTCCGTCTGTCACCAGGCTGTATCTCAGGAACCGTAATAGCTAGACAGTTGAAATTTTCACAGATAATGTACTTCGGTTGCCGCTATAATAAAAAGTACTAAAAAACGGAATAAAATAAATATTTAAGGGGGCTCCCATACAAAAAACGTGATTTTTTTACCGTTTTTATAGATAATGGTACGAAACCCTTCGTGCGCGAGTCCGACTCGCACTTGGCCGGTTTTTTTATTTTTCTTGTTACTCGAATTAAAATACTGGTTATCTTATCTCCGTATAAAAACAAGTGTGAGTCGGATACGCACACGAAGGTTCCGTGTGAATTTAACAATAAAAAACTTTTATATATTTTTTTATATAAGTATAAGATTTTTTTATTCACTAAGGTTTACTTGCGTTGTCATCCATATTTTCAAATAGATGCCATTAACCGCCGAAGAGTTCCGCCCTGCGGACACGATCCTGGCCAAAACACTAGAATTTCATTACCAAATTATTATATTGCCATTCAACTTACATTAGCATATCTAATTTCAGCTCAATCGAATACCAGCAAGATGATTATGATGATGGCATTTTGGGTGTTGCTTTACCGGATTTTTGCTTTATTTGATGAAAGGATGACGAAGATGTACCACAAATTTGAATTCTGTGCGGATGAAGTCGCGGGCAAAAGGTGGTTCACAATAATGCAGAAGTTTAAAAGCTGTTGTTAGTTAGGTGCTTACGTATTTCAGATATACCTAATCTATCTTGTATAAGTGGTAACCTATCAAAGTAGGTACTATACCTACTCAAAATTTGCGATGATAATAACGGTCTTGAAAATAACAATTCAGTAACATGTCTGTTTTTACAATTAGCAGCAATTGTCTTACTTTCCGTTTAATGATAATTTAACACTCAAACATCTCCCGAAACAAAACACAGTTGTTTGCCTTATAAAGTAAGGAGGCTTTTGTAGAATCTTGATGGATTAAATAAACACTAAAATATACCCACGACGGCCAAATTAAACGAGGTGCAGGGAACTCCCTGCGTTCCCATTAAGTAGAATTGGCAAAAAGCGACAGAACAGGAATGTAAACACTTAAAACTTTGCTCGGCGCCGAGTTCCGCCGCTCCGCCGTAATAGAGGGCGCTGCTAGCAAACAAAAGCATGCCGAGTTTTAGTTTCGGCCCCCCATTTCTCTGTTCGGCGTTTAAACCGCGCTCTGCAAAATTCTGCGGTAAACTAAAATGGAACGCGTATGAAAGATGAATATGCAACGTCGGCGCCAACATAACGCTGAACCTCGCGGACTGCCACGTAATTTATTACGATCAGTATTTTTCTTTAGTGCCCCACAACTTTGTTTACACGACCCGGCTCACCGGCACACGAACAATTCTATTCCGCTTGCATGCTGGGCTCGTAATTTAATTAGGCTTTAGTAGTTCCGTAAAGATTAAAGCTTACAGAGGGGGCTTGTGGTTTCAGCGCGGCTGTAGCCATTGTGTGACGGGTAACTTTCGTATTTGTGCGCCAAACTCTCTGGTCGTTTAGAGACTAATCCTTTAAACTGGTTTATACAAAACAGGCAACATCTATTGAGGTTTTACTTGAGGATTGGTATTTTTCCAACAGAGCTGCCTGAGTCGGGGCCGCGGGTTCGGGCACAGAAGAGCTGGTACTCTGCGGGGGATATGCTCCGAGCGAATTGCACAGTGTCGCCCGCGGAGCCACCTGCGAACATCACGTGGCTTCTCAACGGCGTAGAGGTAATATTATCTTACTAATATAATAAATGCAAATTTTTGTATGTATGTTTGTTACTCATTCACGCTTAAACGGTTTGACGGATTCTGATGAAATCCGCCACATAGATTGTTTATAGCTTAGGGTAAAATAACATAGTTCCTACGGGATAGCGATAAATTAATTCTTCGCAGAAGGAGTCGTGAGCAACAACTAGTTCAAAATATTTCGTCAACCGTTCCTGCAATGAGTTTTTGATGAATGTGATGTAGTTATTTGCGAAGAGCTACAGCTCAAGCCCTCTCATTTTGAGAAAGGTCTATGCCCTGTAGTGGGATGTATATAGATGATCATATTTGCAGAGATAAACTGACGTGTGTGAGGTTTATAAGGGGCAAGGTATCCGCCTGGTTTCTTTGATTATAGAGTTTACATTTAGCAATAGAACTTGGTCTGTACTAATATTTATAGCTAAAATTTAAAACTGCGCAACGGAAAGTAACGAAAAACATTCGCCCTCTGTTGAAACAGGCGTCCCCGTGGGAAACGCTGTTTCCATGCAAATCGTTTCCACGTGAACAAAGTCACAGCCAAAGCTAAGTTTTTTAATGTTACGTGCTCAATTTCACATTTTTATCACTTCATTTTTGCATGAAAAAAGCTCTGAAGATTTTAAATTTCTTGTTCTTCTATCTATATACATTATACGAGTATTGGAGCACAAATCTAGATCGTATTATAGAAAGGCACAGACCTTGAGTTTAAATTAGTACCTATTTACGTTCAGCGGGACGACACGTGACAACATTGTTGTGCTATACCTACCTACTTATTAAAGCATTATAAGTGTCATTTACATATACTTTATAAAAGAGTAACGTAACTGAATGACAGACAATTTAAAGCCTAAACCAATAAATTAATCTTAACTTCAGACGTTTTTACATTCATTTTGTGTTAATAAGTCTTGATCTATGTTAGCAGTCACAAGTTTAGTGTAATTAATTACAATCACTTAAAAATTTTAAATTGTGCCATTCCATATTTTTGGCTAACCTAGTATGCCAAAATACGGCAGTTGTACCTGTCAGCAATGACACACGGTCCCGTTGGGACTCGTTCTGAGCCTTCTCAGCAACGAGACGATCCTTTTACGCATAATCACTTAGAATCCATCCGTGCGGGCCTGCGCAAACATAAGCGAGGTGCTACAACACCTGGGCAGCCGCCATAGCAGCCTGAATGTATTGTTATATTGCACAGGGCGCTACCTAATTAGTGTAATTCATCCACAGGCTGTTCGAGTAAAATTAGTAAATCTATACTTCCATGTCCATCCATACTAACCATACTTCCATACTATACTGCGGAAGTTTGTCTGTCTGTTACACATCTTCATGCTTAAACCGCTGAACTGATTTAGGTGAAATTTGGTATTAAGATAGTATGAAATCCTGGGAAATAGGATAGTTTATATCCTGAAAACTTGCATAGTTCCCGGGGGATAGCAAATAAAAATTTATCGCAGACGGAGTCGCGGGCAACAACTAGTTGTGAATAAATCATGAACCCGACACAGACAGACACATATTCGCATTTATAATAATTAAGTATGGATTATGGCTAAAACTCTAAAAGGAACCGCAGTATTTAAAAGATTGTGAACTAGGTAAACTCCTAGGTTAATGGTATCAACTACTTCAATATTATTCTTAATTTTTACTAGCTACGCGAACGAAGTTGCGGACAAAAGCTAGTCGGGATTATTATTAGCTTTGCTCCTGCACTCCGGAAGTAATGTTATAATTTTAAATTGGCAGGTAAAAGGGCTCGACATCCCTCCGTACGACACAACGTACCCGTTGCGAAGGACCCCTGTGATAACCGACACGTCGCTAGAGGATGCAAATAGAATTATATTCAGTCCGTGGGATGCAATCTCCGGGTACGAAGAGCCGGTCACCGATAACGTAATAGACATTCCCGGAAACATCGAAGGCATACTGGGCATTCCCCATGCTGATAGCAATCGGAAAAACAAAGAGGAGAGCTCCACCCGCCCCTCGCGGTACGAGCCAATACCCAACAAATTGAACATCACTATTGAAGAAGAGAAATCTAATAAGTCAAGTTCGTTCAGCCAACTCGTTATGAGAGTACAGTCTGCACATTTCTATAAGGTAATTCGGAGCTTTTGAAAAATTTAATTTAGCTAGGTTCCTATGGCTACGTTTGTTATCCATCAATCATATTAATTGGTCCACATAGCATAGCACTGGTGAAAACGGGTTCAAGTAAGCTGTGTTTTTAAAATGGGAATTTTGAAAAATGCGCGCTCTGTATGCGTGCAGCGGATGTGTCTGTAGATGCGGGCTATTGGATGGTCCTTACTATCGATACATCACATCTAGGTCGAGCTGCGCATCTTCCTCGTGTGTCACACCATACCACATGGTTGCATATATTCATAGCGCGTCGTCCTTGAACGACTACATAGCTTAGCATTATTTATTTATTTATTTATTTATTTATGGAGAACCAACAGCTTATACATCATCTTAAACATTACAGTAAATACAGCAAGCCAATTACAGGTTCTCGCCGACAATTACAGTGTAACAATAAGGCAGTATGCCCACACAGAGCCCCTTCGGACACACAAAAAAGAAAAAAGAGAAAATAACTACTTAGTGACAAATAATTCAGCACTATTTTATCGGAGGAGAAAAATTAATCAAGTCCCTAACCTAACAAACTTAATCTACAGTAAGGAACAACGCTCAATGCACGCTCTCAAAAAATCGATTCACCAAAGTACGTCTCAAGGTGTCAGTGTTAACATTAAACACGTCAATATCAAGCTCCTTCGTTAGTTTATTTAATTGTCTACTTGCACGTATACAAAAACTGTTCCGCCTATAGTTAGAATGGCCAAAAGGCACAGAAATAGGGGGCGCGTATCTCTTCGGTCTGGATGAAGTGTTGAATGATATATTAGCTAACAGTTCAGGGCAGTTAATGCTGCCATTAGTAATTTTTAACAAATATATAGTATCTGCAATTTCACGACGTTCAGAAAGTGGGACAAGATGGTGCTTCCTACAGATATCTACGTAATTAGAAGAATTATATGGGTGACCCAATTTAAAACAAAGAAATTTAACAATTTTTTTCTGAACGCGTTCAATCCTAGTGTGTATTAGTGGAAATGGTCACATAGTTTCGTAGCATAGCTTTGGCATCCTCGCAGCATAGCTGTATAGCACATCTCTGATAGAAAAACGACCTTAGGATCAACGTTTCAAAGTTCTTATTTGAACTTACCACTTTTTATTATATTATCTCCAAACTCACTGGATGTCCTTAACTGTTAGTGACAGGAGCTCTTCGGATCGCCTAATAAATTTAAATCTAAGTCCTACATTTACTTACTTACGTTCTTAGCTGAATTTTTCTTATAATTTACACGACTGGAATCTTTCACGCAAGTTTCTAGAGTACCTAACTTCTAAAATTACACAATCATTAGGTCTCGGGAGCCTGGTAGCTGCACGAATTACGGCGTATTTCCACTAGGTTATAGCAGCTGAAGACTGAAATTTCGTCATTAATTTCATAAGCTAATTTTAATTTTACTGTTAAGTAATTTTATTCGTATCATAACCGGAAACCCAAGTAATGGCAAAACTATAACGTTATTTTAAAAATTAGTCATCAAAAAAGAAGACCACCAGACAAAAAAAAACATTCCGAAATTGTATTTCATTTTGTTGCTGAAAAATTGTGTTTTTTCAAAGAAAAGTAACAAGCGGCGTGCCGAGCGTTAATAGACAGCTGTCCGGCGGTCGTATAACCAGTGTGTTGTGCTTTTAACACCGTACCGTGCCAAAAACAACTTCATGCTTCTGCTTTTAGCCAATCTCAAAGTTAATTAAGCGTCTCTCCCTAGTAACGACCGCTTTAGCCTAGTTGGTAGTGACCCTGCCTACGAAGCAAGAGGTCCTGGGTTCAAATCCCGGTAAGGGCATTTATTTGTGTGATGAGCACGAAAATTTGTTCCTGAGTTATGGATGTTTTCTATGTATTTAAGTATTTATTTATCTATATAAGTATGTTTATCGTCGTCTAGTACCCATAGTACAAGCTTTGCTTAGTTTGGGACTAGGTCGATTTGTGTAAGATTGTCCACTAATATTTATTTTATTTATTTATTTATTTATACCTACCTACGGTTTAATTTGGTAATCATAAAACCGGGTACAGACTAGATTGTTTGTTTGTGAGAATATTTGAATGCACTAAGATGCTATCGAGCGAACTAAATCGTGACTCATTGAGGAACCTTTTCACAAAAAATGTTGTAGCGGCATCGAATTACCGGACAAGGGAAGTAGTTATAAAATACTTGCTGTGGAATATTTTACAGTAAACACACGGTCTTACATTTTTAAGTTTTAAATAACTTCATTTCAATTTCAATCATGTCATATCATGCATACCTATGCATTCACCAGTTGTAATAAGTTAAACTGTAACAAGGATGGCGCACTAGATTGCGTGCTCATGGTGTGCGCTCTTTCTTACAGTTTCATTCATTACAACTGGTGCGTGACACACACACGCATCTGGTCTGCATCGGCCTTTAATATAACTACCTGAATTTCCTTTCTCAGACTTGCACCTAGCGGCTGGACACATTGGCTCATACAAGATGGATTCTTGCGACTAACAATGTCTAAAAACATTTATTATCGATACAGAGTCGGTTGAACGTGACGTGCGTGGCTCGCGTGCTCTCTGTGTGGGCGGCGAGCGGCGTGCTGCTGCTGGACGAGGAGCGGCCGCAGATCGCACCCGTCATGGGCAGCCGGGACTCCAACTCGGGTAAGTGTATACGTGGTCGGGTCGGGTCGGCTGAACGTGACCTGCGTGGCTCGTGCTCTCTCTATGTAGACGGCGAGCGGCCGCAGATCGCACCCGTCATGGGCAACCGGGACTCCAACTCGGGTAAGTGTGTACGTGGTCGGGTCGGGTCGGCTGAACGTGACTTGCGTGGCTCGCGCTATCTCTATGTAGACGGCGAGCGGCCGCAGATCGCACCTGTCATGGGCAGCCGGGACTCCAACTCGGGTAAGTGTGTTCGTGGTCTGGTTGGATCGGGTGAACGTGATGTGCGTGGCTCGCGCTCTCTCTATGTAGACGGCGAACGGCCGCAGATCGCACCCGTCATGGGCAGCCGGGACTGGAGTCCATCTCGGGTAAGTGTGTTTGTGGCCGGATCAGGTCGGGTAAACGTGACATGCGTGTGGTCTGTGTAGGCTTCGAGTGGCCATAGATAAGGCCCATCTTGGTCTGTGTCTGAGCGGTCAGTAGCCGTATCAGTAGCAGTAGTGTATTATGTGAATGTGTGCTTGGGGTATAATTGTTTAGTTTAATAGGTAGTACCTGGGCGACCGAGCTCTGCTCGGGCAGAAACTCGGTACCAAGCGTTTTCCCAGAGATAAGACCAAGCTAGATCAATTTTTCATCCCCGAAAACCCCCAAATACCAAATTTCATCGAAATCGTTGGAACCGTTTCCGAGATCCTGATTATATACACCGGAGGGGTGGGGGTGGGGTGAGAGGGGGGAGGGGAAGCGGGGGAAGGAGCGCGGGGATATTAAAGGGGGATGAAAATTTCATTGATTTTGCCGTAGGATGCACCGTTTTCAAGATATTTGACAAAAACACCGGAGGGGTTGGGGAGGGGGGGTGAGTCACGTTAAACTATCGTCCGTAAACCGACTTTACAGACAACCGGCTTTTCCTATTCTGTGCTCCCAATAGGGAACGTGCACATAGACGGTGCTGCCAACTGGTGCCATAAGGGTGCCATCAATTTGAATGTTAAGAACCTTGATAAGTTTGTTTTACTCTCCGCATAGTGTCTCTTCTGTCGCATTAGTGCTGCCGCCTATAGTTACTGCACGTTCCCTATAATACTTTTTCTAACAAAAAAGTAACTTTTTCTCACAAAAGAAGAAACTTGACGTTTTCTCATAAAAAATAAACTTAAAAAAAAAAACTAAAAATCTTGAAAAAAAACGTGGAATCGAACCGAGGTCGGCTGGATCCGCGACCACCCGATTTCTAATGTGCCATTATGATCTGCTCGAAGTCGGCGAAATTTAGCTTTATATTCTAATGCAAACAAAAATAGCCGGAAAACACGAGTAAAAGCGATTTTCTGAAAATTAAACATAGCTAGATCAGTTTTTCATCCCCGAAAACCCCCACATTCCAAATTTCATCGAAATCGTTGGAGCCGTTTCCGAGATCCTGATTATATATATACATATATACAAGAATTGCTCGTTTAAAGGTATTAGATAGATACCTACATCAAAGTAACAAATGGTAACAAGGTTTCCCAAACGAGAAACTGTTTATGTATTTAATTTGGAATGTCTATTGACACTAACATGCTCATCAAATAACAATTACCATCCACGTTTTCAAAGATCAAATATTAAATTCAGCGCTTAGAGTCAGTTCACTAGATACCGAAAGGCTATGGAATATAAACCAATACTGCACTAAAGTCTGATTTTAAGCTAAAATTGAACGCCTGTTACCCTCACACTAGCCTGTACAGCGCACATAAACCCTTCGTCCCTTCCGTTAAAGCTAGCCAGAAATTAATAAAAGTTACCTATTAAGCTTGACACGGAAACATCCATTAGATTTTCGTATGGGTCAAATTCGTCTTGAATAAAATTAGTATCGTATACGTAATTTGGATTCGCGTAATATATTTTGGAAGAATGATCGAATTGCAGAATTATAATTCGTTTTTATACAGTTACCTACTTTGCAATACTTTTGTCAATACAGTACAGTAGAATAGATGTTTCGCCAATTATATTATTGCATATAATTTACTTGGAAAGTATTTTTTTCGGACTGTGACAAAAAAAACCTAACAAAAGTTTTTTTTGAACCTAAGCTACATATCTCAGTCATTTCTGCTCCAGCAGGCCTAGCTCGCTCGCTCACTGCACATAGGTAGTACATGATGCTGTAATTTTTTGATGCTGCAGTAACTAGTGTATAGTGCTGTAATACCACACTGCCATCTTCAAATTATGCGCCATGATTGTGATGGATGGTACATTAATTATACCTAATAAAAATAGGTAACAACAGTACTCTGCTGTTTTAAATTCTGCCAATTGGTATTATGGAAAACGATAATTAACAAACAATAAGATCGATCTATTTGGATTATACAAAATAGCCATCCGACTAAATATGGTGCAATTGTACATGTTATGAGAAGTGAGTTTCGGACAATCAATATTTGCCAGATGTCGAGCACCCGGCCCCAGTTACAACATGCTACGGTTTACAAATGATTATATTCACGTATTGATATCATATTTATTCGTTATTCATATCACGTTTTACATTTTCGCGATTCTAACTCATACATAACTAATACTTTTCAGGACTTAATCACGACCTATTGCTTATTTATCTCAACGTTTTGACCGACGTTTCACAAGTCTACTCGTGACCACGGCCACTATAATGTGGCCGAGACGTTGATATAAATATAGAAATTAATAGTTCGTTATTAAGTCCTAAAAATATTAGGTAGTTACGTTATACTTCTTGTATTAATTGGAATAGAAAATGTACTGTAGGTAAATATGTTTAATCTAATGCGCTGATGAGTGGGGGAAGTTGAAAAATATCATCTTAGATTAAAAATAACTTAGACAAACGCCCGCCAAAAAATCAAACCTTTTGTGAATCATCCTTTTCCTTTGCCCAGATTCGTTTGAACCTTCGGGTACCCGAACGTACGTCTGTCATCTTCTTTTCCTTTTATAATTTAACATTGTGTGACAAGTATAAAATAAAAAAAATATATATTTTAATTATATTCCTTCGTCAGAATCTTTTGTGATGAATTGACCTTTGAGATTATTTTCTGTTATTGGTAAATAACGCTTCAGTTAAACAGTACGCTTGAACGGTTTTTATGATAAATTAATTTATTTCAGGGCTGAGGCGTTCCACGTCGCACGTGGGAGTTGTGGCGATGCTCAATTGTTTAATATACAGACACTGGTAAGAAAAATACTTGATGATTATTATTAACTAGCTTTTTCCCGCGACTTCGTCCGCGCACAATTTTTTTTATAGTCAACTCCCGATTTCTATCTAACAGGGGACCTGGTATTTCACGTCTGCCACGTTGGATTTTAAAATCGTTGTTGTTTACGTAATCAGCAACCCGATAAACCATAGCAACAATACCCATGTTGATTTTCAGACTTTGTCACCCCATTTCCCCCTTTTAGGGGTTGGATTCTGAAAAAACCTGAAACACGTGTTTACTCATTTATTGTTAGGAGTACTTTTGTGAAGTTTTGAATAAAATAGTCTAAACTAATCTTGTTTCCCCATACAAAATTTGGACCCCCGTTTCACCCACTTAGGGGGTGAATTTTGAAAAATCCTTTCTTAGTGCCCTTACATATTATAAGGAACCTACGTGCCAAATTTGGAATCACTAGAAGCAGCAGTTTGGGCTGTGCGTTGATATGTCAGTCAGTCAGTCAGTTTCTTCTTTTATATATTTAGATTTGTCTTTGAGATTTTTGTGTAAACAACTGAGTAGCTAAAGCCAAGAGTCGTTCACAGAATAATAAAGAAAACATGTCTTTCATTTGGACATAAACTTAAAGACTTCTACAAGCCAATAATAGACCTTTATCTTTTCTAATATCTCTAGAAAAGACGCAATTAAAATTTAAGTATCATCCATGGGAAAAAACTATAAACAGAACAATTAACAGTTTAATATACAAAACGTATTGCCGAACGTAAATTTGTATCCAACATTTTACGTGTTCTCCTAATATACATAGTATCAACAGGTTTTACATACTTCCCATTAAAGTATCTACACAAAAAAGTTTTATTAACAAAAGTTTTTTTTACAGGACTATCCGATGATGTGAAGATCTGCCAAATGGATAATACCTACTAGTCTTCATTTTTCCAATCTAAAATCAGTGTTAGAATAACAAACATTAAACTATCAACAGGGCAGGTAAAGTTAAATATTTGCAGGTAAAAAGAAAGGAGTTTGTAGTGAATTTTATACTTGTAAATAACTAGTTTTAATGAAATGTCTTCTAAGAAAATAGTGATGTTTTGCTTGACGAACTTTATGTAGGTAAGTAACTGTTACAACAGCGTAAAATAAACGAAGTGTTTTTAAATGGCTTTTTTTTCGACATTCGATGCAACACCCGCAAGGCGATCGATTTATGTATGTCAAAAATGAATAAAACTTGGAATAAATCCCATGCATCAAATAGTTTGTTTTTGTGTTGTCACGTGTTGACTTTTCAGTGAGATATAGTCAAATTGGATCGCAGGAAATCTAGAGGCTATATTTTCTATTCCGCATATTCCTGCCAAAAACGAAACGATACGTTGGAATTTTCGAATGCCAGTTCTTCAAAAGGAAATCAGTGCAATCGTTTTGGTAACAGAATAGCTAGCTGTAATAAAACCCACAAAAGTGTGAAAAACTTTTTTATTTCTATTTTGATTAGAAATTGAGGAAGGTGACATACTGTATTTGCATCCAAAGATTTTGGTATATTATTTTATGATACTTGTTCGTTCAGACAAAATAAAAAAGTAATGACAAAGTTCCTGCGACTGGCAAAGTGAGGCTTGTAAAATTACGCTTTGCTGTGTGCATGCAGTTGAATGCACACACGTTCAACTATACTGCCTACGCCAATCAAACTAGTCGAGCTACCTACTACTCGTACCTACACACTCACGAAGCGAGGCATAGTTTTTCCTGATGCCAATTTGCTTTCAGAATTCATTAATTACTTTTTAGGGTTCCGTACCCAAAGGGACCCTATTACTGAGACTTCGCTGTCCGTCCGTCTGTCCGTCTGTCACCAGGCTGTATCTCATGAACCGTGATAGCTAGACAGTTGAAATTTTCACAGATGATATTGTATTTCGGTAAATATTTAAGGGGGCTCCCATACAACCAACGTGATTTTTTTTGCTCGTTTTTGCTCGATATTGATAACGGCAACAGGTGGACGCTTGAAATATTCACAGAATATTTAGTTATATATTTACTTTAAAAATAAATATTTAAATTAAATTAAAACAAATATTTAAGGGGGGCTCCCATACAACAGACAAGGTTTTTTTGCCGTTTTTATAGATAATGGTACGGACCCTTCGTGTGCGACTCGCACTTGGCCGGTTTTATTTATATTATACATACAACTTGTCGCGAAAACCAATTTATAAATATTTTTGCCCAGTGTCTTTACAGGCTCAATCCTCATACAGGGTTTGATTCTTTATTTCGTATACTCGACCAAGAAATTCCTTTACCACAGTAAGGTTCAATGTCAGTTGTACGGTTTAAAACATCAAAGGCTATTTTCACGTACAAGTCAATGTGACAATAAGCCTTATTGTCTTTATTCTGATATAGAAACTGTCATAAAAAATGGTAAAGCACTTACTTGGTCGACTATACTGACGCAAACAAACGTTTTGAGTTTGATTTACTTTCAATTGTCTGCTTATCAAAAAATATATGTATAATCTCTGGGCTAGTACAAGTGAATCAAAGTATTTATATTTTAATTTTAAGTTCTTAATATGTTTGCAGCACCCCCGTCTATTCTGATGAGAGGCAATTGAAATCAACTACATGTAACTTTACTACCTTCTACAACATCAAAGTGACGTCCCGAACAGTGACGTGTGTAAATTGCGTGACGTCAAAGTCATACCTTACTCATATAAAGCTGAAACCACACTGAAGATGGCATGCCTACGGGTATTTTCCTTATATTGCAGCATTGTTTTTTTGTTTTAGTTAATTTAAAGTTATTCAAGGCTATAACCAGTGAAGTACATAATTCAGCTTCATCTGCACTGCTAAATAGTACAATAGAAGTAAATTTGATATGAAAAAAAACAGTGCAACTATCTAAAATTGTACAAATTGTCTCAATTCCATGGAAGAATTGAAACCCTATGTTGTTGGGGTTTTCTTACCGACATTTGATTATTGTATGGTCAACATATTTCAAGTCAATCAGATCAGTCATTGGCAGTGGAAAAAAATCGAGTTCCAGGATTTTTATACTTCAGTTGTTTGTTACTAGGTTACATGTGAAAACGTATGTATGCTGACACTTTATTACACATGAATAATTAATAGCTATTTATGCAACTGTATCGTAATAGGGGTCCTTAAAACACGAATGTGGTTTCATGAAACGAGGCGTAGCGTAACTTTACACACCCATTGAATTTCTTCGCAGGCGTGGGCTGGTTTCCGTATGATTTTTTCCTTCAAAGTAATTGGTAAGTAAATTTGTAATGTGATTTCGCACATAAATTCTGAAAAACTCAGGCGTGAAAGTCCGGGCCCGAAGTACTAAGCAACTATGACTTCTTTAAGATTTGGCTACGTTAGGTTTACTTTAAAGACTTTTGGAAAAGTAAGTATTCAAAGGTTTTTAGTGGGTGTAATGCGAAAACCTGTACTAAACTTCTCAATATGTTTGTTACCGTATCCTCAAGCCTTACCCTAGTTCTCCATGCGGCCTCACTGATCGACTGTGGAAACTAACCTTTAGAAATAAGTGTGGGAAGCAAATCGTAAATTCTTATTAGGGTTGGTAAGATACTTCAGATCTTAATCCGCGACGCACCTACCCTGTAATTTGTAAAGGTGCAATTGGTTGGGATTCCGGCAACGGCTCGACCCGCTTAAACCGACATTATGTAAAGATATCTTCTTGTTTGAAATCCTATGATGCGCCACTGAACTATAAAAGCTAATGATAAGGGATAGTTTAAATATGTAGTCTGTTACTTATGAATTAACATAACGCGTTAAGATGAGTTCAGAATACAAAGAAACTTGAGAGAAATAACTAACAGGATTATATCGTCACATTATGGTAGCATTAGCACGCTGAAATGGTAATGGGCCGGCCATATAACCCGAAGAACCGATAACCGTTGGGGTAGACGCGAGTTCTTGAGTGGAGACCACGGATCGGCAAACGTAGCGTGGGACGTCCTCAGACTCGGTAGAGCGATGATCTTCGCAGGGCGGCTGGCAAGAGCTGGATGAGAGTGGCCGAGGACCATGCTCAGTGGCGTGCCATGGGAGAGACCTATGTCCAGCAGTGGACGAACATAGGCTGATGATGATGATGATGATGATGATTATATAGTCGCTTTCACAAGCGACAGCAAAGCAGCAGATATTTAGTGCGTTTTTGTGTTTTTCGATGTTTCGAATTTAACTGTCAAATAAGATTTTTTTGTTGACGGTTCTGTTGCTTCGAAGATGAGCTCTGGTTAAGTTCGAAACAGATGTTAGTGTGGTGGTGGTGATAGATGAGTTTGTGTGACTTGTGTGTGTTCGTACAGTGTGGAGGTGGAGGAACTGCATGAACACTCCTTAATTGCATAGTAAAACGTAGTTCATTTATCTACTTAAAGATTCTTTTTCCGTTTTAGTACCTACTTGAGTTTTGTAATTAACTTCGAGAAAGGATTATTTTTTCGTTCGTACAAAAGAGGAATATTTTTTACTATTTCGTTATTATTTACTAGCTTTTGCCCGCGGCTTCGCTCGCGTGTACCATGAGAATTCCAAAGCACCAAGATATCAAGCAAGCAAGCATACATGCAAGCAAGCAAGCATGCAAGCAAGATGCAAGCATGCATGCACGCTTGCTTGCTTGCGTGACAATGGGACCATCTCAGTAGTATATTATATTCTTTCGAATAAAAATATAATTTTTAAAATCGGTCCACAATTGACCGAGAAATCGGTGAACATACTTACATAAAAAAAATACATTAAGTGGAATGCATAACCTCCTTTTTTTTTTTGAAGTCAATTAAAGAGCCCTTTGCGGCCTACTTACAGTATAAACTTATGAATTTTGAAATTTTAGCTTACAATCAGTAAAACGCAAAATCCCGTATTTTGTTCCCGTAAGAATTTCGGGAAATAGTTTCTTAATACTCCCCTACACTCCCCAGGAAACCCACTTGCCAAATTTCAGCTTTCTACGGCCAGAAAAACGAAAAATCCCGTTTTTTCTCGTTCCCGTGGGAATTTTGGAAAGTCCTCTCTCAATGCTCCTCTACACTCCCCAAGCAACCTCATGCCGAATTTCAGCTTTCTACGACCAGTAAAATGAAAAATCCCGTTTTTCCCGTTCCCGTGGGAATTTTGTATAGTCCTTTCTCAATGCTCCTCTACACTCCCCAAGCAACCTCATGCCGAATTTCAGCTTTCTACGACCAGTAAAATGAAAAATCCCGTTTTTCCCGTTCCAGTGGGAATTTTGTATAGTCCTCCCTTAATGCTCTTCTACACTTCCCAAGCAACCTACATGCCAAATTTCAGCTTTCTACGACCAGTAAATAGAAAAATCCCGTTTTTCCCCGTTCCCGTGGGAATTTTGGAAAGTCCTCTCTCAATGCTCCTCTACACTCCCCAAGCAACCTCATGCCGAATTTCAGCTTTCTACGACCAGTAAAATGAAAAATCCCGTTTTTCTCGTTCCCGTGGGAATTTTGTATAGTCCTCCCTTAATGCTCTTCTACACTTCCCAAGCAACCTACATGCCAAATTTCAGCTTTCTGCGACCAGTAAAACGAAAAATCCCGTTTTTTCCCGTTCCCGTGGAAATTTTAGAAAGTCCTCTCTTAATCCTCCTCTACATTCTCCAAGCAACCTAGATGCCGAATTTAAGCTTTCCACGACCAGTAAAACGAAAAATCCCGTTTTTTCCCGTTCCCGTAAGAATTTTGGAAAGTCTTCTCTTAATCCTCCTCTACACTTTCCAAGCAACCTAGATGCCGAATTTCAGCTTTCTACGACCAGTAAAGCGAAAAGTCCCGTTTTTTCCTTATCCCGTGGGAATTTCCGAAAATCCTTAAAACTGTTTTTTACTTTTATAATTACCTACTTCTATGCCAAATTTCAAGAGTCTAGTAATTATACTTCATAGGATCCCGTTGAACTGAATATATAAATCCCGTTTTTTCCTTATCCCGTGGGAATTTTGAAAAATCCTGAAATCAATGTTTTAACTAATGTAATACCTACTTGTGTATCAAATTTGAAGAGTCTAGTTATTATAGTTACTGAGATAGGGTCAGTTGGAATTGAATATATAAATCCCGTTTTTTCCCGTTCCTGTGGGAATTCCCAAAAATCCTTCCTTAGTGGATGCCTAAATTGTATAAGGTATCAATGTGCAAAATTTGAAGTCTCTAGGTCCAGTGGTTTGGGCTGTGCGTTGATATATGAACAGTCATTAATTTATTTAGACATTTCAACCCCATCGCACCCCATCCAGGGAGATGGTATTTTACGTCCGCCACGTCGGATTTTAAAACCGTTGTTGTTTTCGTAACCAGCGACCCGATAAACCATAGAAACAATACACATAATGATTTTCAGACTTTGTCACCCCATTTCCCCCTTTTAGGGGTTGAATTCCCAAAAAACCTGAAACACGTGTTTAATCATTTATCGTTAGAAGTACTCCTATGAAGTTTCGATTAAAATAGTCAAACTAATCTTGTTTCCCCATACAAACTTTGGACCCCCGTTTTACCCCCTTAGGGAGTGAATTTTGAAAAATCCTTTCTTAGTGCACCCCTAGACCTTATAAGGAACCTACGTGCCAAATTTGGAATCTCTAGGCCCAGCGGTTTGGGCTGTGCGTTGATATGTCAGTCAGTCAGTCAGTCAGTCAGTTTCTTCTTTTATATATATAGACTAGCTGTTGCCCGCGGCTTCGCTCGCGTGTACCATGAGAATTCCAAAGAACCAAGATATCAAGCAAGCCAGCATACAGGCAAGCAAGCATGCAAGCAAGATTGCTTGCGTGACAATGAGACCATCTCAGGAGTATATTATATTCTTTCAAATAAAAAAAGATTTTTTAAAATCGGTCCACAATTGACCGTAAAATCGGTGAACATACGTACATAAAAAAATACATAAAATTAAATGCATAACCTCCTCCTTTTTTTGAAGTCGGTTAAAGAGCCCTTAGCGGCCTACTTACAGTATAAATTTATGAATTTTGAAATTTTAGCTTACAACCAGTAAATGGCAAAATCCCGTTTTTTCCCGTTCCCGTAAGAATTTCGGAAAATAATTTCTTAATACGGGGAAAGTCCTCTCTCAATACTCCTCTACACTCCCCAAGCAACCTCATGCCGAATTTCAGCTTTCTACGACCAGAAAAACGAAAAATCCCGTTTTTCCCGTTCCAGTGGAAATTTTGGATAGTCCTCTCTTACTGCTCTTCTACACTCCCCAAGAAACCCACTTGCCAAATTTCAGCTTTCTACGACCAGTAAAACGAAAAATCCCGTTTTTTCCCGTTCCCATGAGAATTTTGGAAAGTCCTCTCTCAATGCTTCTCTTCACTCCCCAAGCAACCTCATGCCAAATTTCAGCTTTCTACGACCAGAAAAACGAAAATTCCCGTTTTTCCCGTTCCCGTGGGAATTTTGGATAGTCCTCTCTTAATGCTCTTCTACACTCCCCAAGGAACCCACTTGCCAAATTCCAGCTTTCTACGACCAGTAAAACGAAAAATCCCGTTTTTTCCCGTTCCCGTGGGAATTTTGGAAAGTCCTCTCTCAATGCTCCTCTACACTCCCCAAGCAACATCATGCCGAATTTCAGCTTTCTACGACCAGAAAAACGAAAATTCCCGTTTTTTCCGTTCCCGTGGGAATTTTGGATAGTCCTCTCTTAATGCTCTTCTACACTCCCCAAGGAACCCACTGGCCAAATTTCAGCTTTCTACGACCAGTAAAACGAAAAATCCTGTTTTTTCCCGTTCCCGTGGGAATTTTGGAAAGTCCTCTCTCAATGCTCCTTTACACTCCCCAAGCAACCTTATGCCGAATTTCAGCTTTCTACAACCAGTAAAACGAAAAACTCTGTTTTTTCCCGTTCCCGTGGGAATTTTGGAAAATCCTCTCTCAATGCTCCTCTACACTTCCCAAGCAACCTATATGCCGAATTTCAGCTTTCTACGACCAGTAAAACGATAAATCCCGTTTTTTCTTTATCCCATGGGAATTTCTGAAAATCCTTAAAACTGTTTTTGACTTTTATAATTACCTACTTCTATGCCAAATTTGAAGAGTCTAGTAATTATAGTTCATGGGATTCCGTTGAACTGAATATATAAATCCCGTTTTTTCCTTAACTCGTAGGAATTTTGAAAAATCCTGAAATTAATATTTTAACTAATGTCATACCTACTTGTGTATCAAATTTGAAGAGTCTAGTAATTATAGTTACTGAGATACGGTCACTCGGAATCGAATCTATAAATCCCGTTTTTTCCCGTTCCCGTGGGAATTCCCAAAAATCCTTCCTTAGTGGATGCCTACATTGTATAAGGTATCTTTGTGCAAAATTTCAAGTCTCTAGGTCCAGTGGTTTGGGCTGGGCGTTGATATATCAACAGTCAGTCAGTCAGTCAGTTTAGAATTTTATATATATAGATTAATCAAAAAAAAACTTGTTGATTAATAAATTATCTTCTGTTTTAATAATCGAGTTTAGATACGGGATTTTTTACTTTGTTCACACTTAGTTTTTTTTATTTTGAGTAAACAAAATTTTTCAAGACTTGACGTTTTGATGATCTTACGATAAGTATTAAGTGAATAAGTATTCATAAAATCTAAAATGTAGGAGGTAGACAAAAGGAACTAAGCGCATTTCATAAGGAATAATTATATGAAGTTATGTAATTGCAAGAGTGAAGTAAAAATTGTACGCTAAAAAAATATGATTCTGTAAAATGCACTGCACATAAATAACAACTACAAACTCATACCAATATAAAACTGCCACACGAATGCGAAACCTCACAATGATACATTGCCCATGACTAAATATAATGATTGCTGTAATATTTTTCGGTAGAGGTAACCTGTGGTAGCTTGGGTGATTTGACCTATGGCCTGGCCTCTCAACCAGAGGATCATGGGTTCAACCCCGTCCCGCACTTTCAAGTTTTTTCAAAATGTATGTGCGAAATTAGGTAGGAAGGTACATTTGAAATTTGGTCATTCCTTACAATAAAACAAAACGTAACAAACCGGACCTTCTTCACTTCTTGTTAAACATTGTTAAATTTGTCCGATTTGTTACGTATTTTTTATTGTAAGGCTTAACAAATTGCGTAACGGAACGGATTAATTTTAACTTTCTATTAACAAATTCTTAACTGGTTACAAGGAAAAATAGAAATTCCCATTTAAATACCCTGAGTTATGAACTTTAAGCCGAAAGAAACCTTCACACACACCTGCGAAGAAATTCAATGGTACACACCATCTCCGGTTAATACATCTTATATGAAGCCTACGATTATACGTTCTACTACTGGTCACAGGCTTTCTCTCTAACTGAGAGAGTTGAACTGTTTCCACGCGAGCCCCGCGTGGATTGGAAATCTCATACTCATCATCGAATTGCTTCGCTTTGCAGCTATTATAAGTGCTTTATGGATGACACCAAATGCTCAGCTAAAATACCAATGCCTACATCTAAATACCATAGATATTAGGTTGGCTTCCCAGTAATGTTAGGAATTAGGATTGCGGATAAGTACTTGTAAGTACGTAGATATTTACCCATTAAGCAGACAAACAAGTATTACGCGAGTTTCATCCTATAAGGTTTAAATAGGGTGATGTAGTATAAATATCTAAACGAATGTACGAGTTGTCTTAAAAATCTTCTGGAATATTTCAGAAGCGGTTAGTGTAATTGATCAAGCCTGTAATAGTTATTTGTGATACAAGGTTGGTAAGTATGGTTTTACAAATGAGTTGACGAGTGATAAACCCGAACCGCACGGCGAGGGTTTTCATCGTCACGAGTTTGTAAAACCTTGCCAACCGTGTATCATACGACGTTTTACAATACATTTGTGAGAAAATAGGCAATTAATAACACAAACCTACTTATTGGTAGCAAAAGATTATTTTGCGCGGTTTGCGCCTTACTTTAAATATCGGGCGGAATTAATTCCATGTTATTGTCGACTTCATCACTTGAACATCACTCATTTTGTTTGGTTTTTGTACATATACTATAATCAACAACTCAAAACAACGCAAAGTTTTACAAAAATGGCGCGTCCGTAATGCGCATGCGTAAGTTTTGTTTTTATTAGGTTAACTAAAATTATCAGGCAAAGGTTCGACGCGTTCAGCCACTGCGATTTTTTCGAATAAATAAAAGGTGGAAATCATTAAAATCTGCGGTAATTAAATTACAGTTTATAATAATAACAATCACTTTTGCAAATTCATTACTTAGGTTTGTATATTTATACATTTTTCTACGTATAAATCGATATTTTTTTATTTTTGTCACTTAAAAAGTCTTTGCTTGTAAACTTTTAAAATGGAGAATTTAAAAAACTATAAAAAAATCGCACTAGTACGGTAAAATGAACTCACGAGCCATGTATACATCCTTTGAAAGTAAATTTTTCGAGCAAATGTAAAGGATTTTTTCTACTTCTACACTTTTATCTGTTTTTTACATGGTCACGAACAATTAAATAAGAACATAGATAATATGACTTCAAAAAAGTCTATACTCTATTTCCCATAACAGCACTCGTGTCGTAAGGTTGTTATTACGATACACCTAGCTGAACAGATTATTAAATGTAGGTTTCACTCAACACTAAGCCCAGTTTAGACCTACAAGGAAAACCGTGCAAGTTGCACTACACTAGCGCAATTTTTCTTGCAGGTGTAAACTCAAACAAGCAACTAAATTCATGCGGTTTTTATTATAGTACATTGTGCATCTAGGGCCGTAAGTAGGGGATTACTAACGAGATTCTATTAGAAGCCCGACGCCGAAGGCGGAGGGCTTTTAATGACTCGAGTTTGTAATCCCTTACTGCCCGTGATACACACAATGATTTTCATCACATTGCGAGAAAAAAAAATCCATAAATAAAATTATTTTGTCTCTAAACACTTAAATTGAATAAAATAATGGCTACCCGCCAATACAGATTGTCACTTTTTCGAGTCATCTACCATAGATAATGTAAACTGTGTTTAGTTTAGAATTCGAAAGGTCATACGGCCAGATTCTACCAACATTTTAAAAAATATTACTAAAATTATTGCAAAACTATTTGTTATAAATTTAAAATATAAAAATAACGGGTTTTCATGAAGCGTAGATAAGTTTTGTGTTGTAAAATTTGGGTTATAGCTAAGTTTTAAAGATAATAAATAAAACGTTGGCTGACTTGAAACCTCCTTAGTCTGAAATTACTTGTTTGCAAATTTTAAAACTAAAGTTAGAACTCCCTTGGGTAGAAAAATTGTACGTAAATCCATAACTCCCTTAAGAACAATTTAGGCCATTGACATTTAGTATACAGACATGGAATAACACCATTGATGAGCAAGTGTGATGAAAAAAATATAACTTTCCGAGATATTTTTTTACTGCCATATTATTATGTATCTTTTAATATTAAACGTTTACCATACACAATCACATCTGCCAAATATATGTCAAATTTTTTTATATTTTCGCTGGCTTTGCTCAAGTACTGATTTTTTTGCCATAGTTTGCCATAATTAAAGTTAATAGAAGAAAACATGGGTGAAGTAGAAAAAATATTGTATGCAACGGTGTATAAATTGGTCTAAACGGCTCGTGCCGTCTTTCGTTGCGATATTCACTTCGTTCATATGGCAACTCACGTCACTCGCCTTTTAAGACCTCACTTATACAACCGTTGCATAAAATACTATTAAGTGTATTTTTTAGTTATAAGTTTAGTCACGTCATCGACGCGGTATTCTTCGTGTGGAAACATTTGTAAATCACGATTAATAAAATCCTGAAAACATTTAATCCATTGAATCCTGGAAACAAGGGTGTTCAACTGATCAGTCAAACTGACTCAAAATCTTACTCAGAGTTTCTTAAACTTTTTGCAGTCACGGACCCCTTTCACAATTTAAGCAATTCCACGGACCCTTGTCAAAAAAATTAAAAAAAAAATCAAAATTTGTTAGGTAAAGATAGTTCGGACCCACGCCCTACACCACACAATTTCCTAACAAATACATTTACAAACTGACCTACTGCGGACCCCTGATACGCATGCTACGGATCCCTAAGGGGTACGTAGACCCCACTTTAAGAAACCCTGATCTTACTGGATCCGAATAAATTTTAAGAAGCTTTGTAGTTAGTAGACTCATAAAAACTAAATTAAAAAACCATTAAATGAAAGGAATCCAATTTAGAGCATAGATAGGAAATATGAAGCTCTACAAAGAAATTGTAAAGAGGTAAGTCAACATCACAAAATGCCGAAGAGCTGGCAGCTTCCTCGGACAAAGAATTAGCTTAGGTATTGAAAGAGGGAACGCTGCCAGTATCTTAGGAATTAACCTTGCCTAGTTATTCAAAATGGAAACAATTAAAACTGGAATTTTTGAACTATGAGATGGCTGCAAACGTAACAGGTGACAGTGCACGTCTAATTCTAAAAATTGTCCAATTAAAAAAATTTCTAATTATATATTTTTAAAAAAAATACAGGCCGCAAAAACTTCTAACGCCGCTAAATTTAAATTCGATATTAAAAAACAATTTTGATTATCATTTGTTTATTTTACCACGCACGAATTAACGATAACATTGGGTTCGAAGCGTGAAAGCAAAGCAAGCGTGTCCAGCGTGTGAAGTTGCAGGTAAAGTTTTTTTTGTAGTTTTTTATTGTAGCTTTCCTCTAGAACACGAACATTTAACTGCATGAGTACGAGCAATGCACTAACTCAAGCTGCAGCTACATGACCTCGATTTTCAACTACCAACTTGCATTGATTAATAATACCGATAACCAGGATCCGATATTTTAGTCGACTCAAAGCACAGATGGATTCGGATTTAAGGCAACTGCGAGTTGGCTGGGATTTGAAATTTTAGAGCAATGCGCTTTGGCTGAACGGGAATTAACTTGTGGTTTTGTAATATTTCTGAATTGACGTGAATTGCTGACCATTGCTGGACCATCGTAGGGGTGCATCCGCACTGGGCCCGTGTGGGAACTACGGCCCAAGCCCTCTCATTCTGAGAGGAGGCCTGTGCCCTGCAGTGGGACGTATATAGGCTGTGGGGGAGGGGGATGAGACCATTGCTACTGTCTCACTAGATAGTGTCACAGCTCTGGGAGATCCAGAGGGGATCGGGGCTAATGTGCTCAAACAAAAATTCAGACTTTTAGACTTAGCTGAGGATTTTACTTGCGCAAATCCCAATCAAAACCAAAACGTTTACTGTATAGGTAGGCTGCAAGGGGTTTACATCTCTATTTTTTATAATGCGCTGGCGCCTTTGGAAAAAACACTATTGGCAAGAAGAAAAAAAAATTCACAAAATATTTTTTCTTCAACAGAAATTATCCAGGTTCCAGGAGGAACGGCTACGGGTTAGCCCGAAATATGTCTTTCATAGACGTGAGCTATCAGTATTTTTTTCACTAACAGAAATTATATTACAATTCATGTAAGTAAGTAATACCTATGTATAGTCTGCCTGAATTTTTATTTTTGTAATGCCACTGTACCTACTGCTTTTGGTGATCAATAAAGAATATTAATATTGTATTGTATTGTATTGTAATACAAACAAGACAAAGTAAATAAAAATATGTATACTACTGAAAAATAAGTAACTTATTATATAATATGATGGTACGAAATAGCACTAAACACACACAAATTTTCGCATCTATAATATTAGTAGGAAGTAGGATTCAAGCTGAATGCCACACTGAGAATAATCTGGAACTAGCGTTCCTCTGTGCAAGCGTTGGATGTTGCCCGATAACATTAATGAATTTGGGTTCGGTTGGCTTCCATTTCCTAAGTCTAGCAACGAGTTGTGTCGGTGAGGATTACGGCCAAGCTTTCCTCTCTCTTGCACTTAACTTTTGTACATATAGCTGTCTCCTCCGATCTCACACCTCATTTTCTCTCAGAAATCTGTATCTATTTTGGCGACAGTTTCGTTTGTTTGAGCTCGATTATATTTATCCATATCTACCTAAATACAGTAACATTACATAAAGTTTACCACTGACAGATGATTTGCCTTCATTTCATATTCAACTTTAACGACCTACAAAATATAAAGCCAATTTTAGAATACTGTTACCCACGTTTGCAGATTTTGTAATAGCTACTTTATTTGTATGGTGTTAAAGTTGGAAATGAAATGAAGGCAAGCCATCTGTCAGTGGTAAACTAAAAGTAAACGTATTGTATGTGCTTTACTTTGACGACTAACAATGAGCACAAACATAAATGCATACATACATACATACACTGCTCGAATCATAGCCCTTCCTATTGGGTTTGTCGTTATAGGGTATCAAGATAAATAATGGTATTAAAAGATAACTTCAAAAGTAAAGTAGGTAAAAGTATTAACGCAACTTCAGTTATGTTTTTAACCCCCGACACAAAAAGAGGGGTGTTATAAGTTTGATCGCTGTGTGTGTGTGTGTGTGTGTCTGTGGCATCATAGCTCTTAAAGGGGTGAACCAATTTGGATGCGGTTTTTTTATTTGAAAGCAGCTTTCTTAGCAATGGTTCTTAGAAATGTTTTATCAAAATTGGTTAAGTCGTTTCAAAGTTATCAGCTCTTTTGTTAGCTGCGGAAAGGATCTTAGACGCATAATGGGCATTTACTTTATTTTCAAACATATTATGTATATTAGGTAGGTGACCTAGTTGCGTAGGGGATTTTTTTTAATTTTAATTTATAGTTATATTATAAAAATGAGTGAACTTAATTTACTACTTCGCTAAGTTAAGTTATTTGTATACAAAAAAGCCGTGCTTGCATTGAATTTTTGTGATTAGGGTCTCTTTTAATTCGCATAACCGATTTGGCATGACATTAATACGTTTAAAGTTTAAATGTTAATATGCATAACCTCAGTAAGCATTACTTTATATTAAGCATAACTTTATGATCCATAACTAGTAAGTCCCGTAAAAAAAAAAGTGTAACGATAAAAATACAAAAATTAAAAATTATCTGCTTTAAAAATACTTGATTATACTTACAAAAGGGTAGAATAATAGTGGTTGTTTTGCCTAGGTAAATATGTCAGATAAGTTAACTACCAGGGCTGAAGATCCAAACTACATACAAACAGGAGCTCCGCGTAGCGTAGCGGAAGTCTCGTTGTACAATAGATATGCGCTTTAATCATGCGAAATCCACACACATTATCATCTTATCTCATTTTGCGATTTCAGAATGTTTTGTGTTTAGTGCTTCTAATATTTCCTCAGTTTTAACCCTAATTAATAACATCCGCTTTTCCATGTAATAATTCTGAGTTAGTTATGCGTTTTCAAATTAGGAATTTTAAAGTTATGCTTAAATTACTTAGGCTAAGTTATTGTTATGCGCTTTAATGTTATACATATTTTATTCTGTTATGTGTTTTACGGTTATACATTTTAATATAATATATTATGAAGACCCTTGTAATACTCGTAAACCAACTACTATCTGCAATGAAGCACGACGCGTCGCGACGGCAAAATATTTGATTTTATTAAAAACATTAACCTCCAAAAAGAAACGCCTGAATAATTACAACAATAATTTGAACTTTTCATGTAAATATTAAAACTAAATTCTATCGGATTATTGTGAGATTAGAACTAGTCAAAGCGCGTAAAACTTGTTCAGGCACCGATTTTTATAATAGCCCCTAGATTTTCACCGCTAATCGCCTTATGTAATCAAATGCGTTAGCGCGTAACAAATCCACAAAGCGGTGTATAAATATGAGCACTTGTTAATCTCTGAATTCGGCGACTTATTTGTCTATACGTCGCAACAAATGCGTAAATCTTACCTAATTATCACACATAAATTATTTGGCGCAGCCATGCCGAGTAATTCAACCCACACCCACTCGGCTCAATCTCTTGCATTATACGCATGTGATTACCGCATCCTGTACATAATTGCTTTGGAAATAATAGATACTTGAAACGTGGCTTTTATAAGCTTAGCGCGTTAAGTGATGCTAAGCCTGTTCAATATTCAACAGTGGGTGAAGAAAATTGATGCGGATGGGCTATGGTGCAGGATGAATGAACAGAAGACGCAATGGATATAAGTAGGCAATTTTATCGATGAACGCCGGCTGCATACACGAAAAAGGATGACTCAATGTAACGTTACGTTGTAAGTACATGAGCCGATGGCTGGTATGTTATAATTGCACTGTCAGCAAACTTACTTAAGTACACTTCATGACAAACTAATCTTTGAAAGTACAAGTTTAGAAAATTAAGCAAATGGTTTAGGCCACAAAAAACTCAAACACGTCAAGACATAGCTAACAATAAGATGAAATTTTTTTGTGAACTTAAGCACATTTTCAACAATGTAACTGATAACGATTTGACTTCGTTTTGCACTAATTTGCAATTTTAATAACAATACAATTAATTACATCACACAAAATAAATATTCTTTTTTGAATATCACAAATCAGTTCATCATTGGACTAAAGAAGTCTTAAATAGGTAAGCTTATATTTTTACAACCTTATGGATGTAATAATAAAAAAAATTAGGTAATGGGCGGCCTTATAGTTTGAGATAAATTACCAATCCACATAAGAAACGTATAAATAACTGGATATAACATACCTATATTATAATAAAGTAAGTAGCCTGTACTATATATTGGTGACATATAAGACTTTCTCATTACATACGAGTTCAAATGACGGAAGTATGTTTCGTTATATAAACACCGAACTATCAAGTACCTGAAATGTGTTAAACATTTTTCGAATAAGCACAAACTTGCTAACTTTTAATGAGCGAACTTCAGTACTCAGTCTAGCAGGTGGACGTCTTTTTAAATTAGAGTCGAACAAAAAAGGTTCTTTCTACTTCATGTCGTCAAAACTTTGTCTCGTAATATTTTCAATTACTTTTTATAAAGTCCATTAAATGCTTGTTCAAAATGGTATGTCTCGTGATAGCAAGTTTAACATAATCCAAGTAAATTACTAAACCTCTAGCTACGTCAAACGCATAGGATTCCGGGCTGAGTTATTCTTCTAGCGATTAAGAACACTATTATTAAACCCGCAAAGGAAGCGTCGTGGTGGATGCAAAAACTAAAGCGCCTTTTCCGAGAGCGACGCAAACAACGTTTCATAAAAATATTTTAATTTTCTTCCCAACACTGAAGAAATGGCGAAGATTCAACGGATGCTGCCGGCTTTAGTGGCGAGACTCGGTTTAAAACGGAATGGTTGAAGGACTGCTTTTGAAATGGGACGAATACCCTCTCTGCTATAAAACGTTTTGACAGTTATGAAATGGCTATGTACTACGTTTATGTTACAAGTTAAGCAACTGTTTAATTTTCGATTTATAAGACTACAAGGAAAATAAGTTGTTATAATTAATATCACCTTAGGGCTTAGGGCTAAACTTACTGACATTTCGACCACATTGCAGGAAGCCACATTGCACACATATTCATTTATTAGTGAGCAACGAGAAAGTTTCAAACATTCTAATGAGGTTTCAATTATGAACTTCTTTAAATTTTCTCTAATGAGCAGTAAAGGGTTATGTTAAAAAAGTCGCGATACGAGTAGACTAGTGGTTTAGCCTATGACTTCTCCAGAGGCTTGTAGGTTCGAGCGTGGGCACCACTGAGTTTTTCGAAATATATATGCGAAATTTAAATGAGCTGTAACAGTAAAGGAAAACAAAAGCTGCACACACCAGCGAAGATATTAATTAGTGTATGTGAAGTTCTCTAGACGCACTGGCCCCGCGTGGAAACTATGACCCAACCCCTGTCATTCCGAGAGGAAACCTGTACGCCGCAGTGGGACCGATAAACCGAGATGATGATGAATTAATAAATAAGTACTTGCTTTTTAGCCTTTACAACTACTACCGACGGCAACAAGTATGTGTACGTTTTTTCTTATACAACATAGGCTTGCGTTTGACCACAATCACGCCTGATGGAAAGCGAAGATGAGACTTACGATGGAGCACGCTTGCCTAGTAATGCTCATTCACCCTAGACTTGAATTTAGGGGAATGAGCAGCGCAAACCGTATAACAAATACAGGGCACTGTAATCGGTATGCTCACACTGATCAGACCCTTCCTCCAGAATGGCTTCTATAGGCAACAGGCTGGAACACGACGAGAGTCGCTTAGCTACCTGACTCAACCTATAGGGTGGTGACCAGCCACGGCCGAAGCCTACCACCGGAGTTATATCGCTCGTTTAGCACCACCCAGGGGTCATGTGGGTAAACCTACGGACGCGAGCGATTTAGTATTATATTTAGTGTTGACAATGCACTGATATGATGTGTTTTTTTATTTCTTTTGTTTTTCCAATAACCACATTTTTGCCTCGCTTAGACTCAGATAGAGTTATTGTATATTTAAATTAAATAGGCATTACGTATCCTAATAACTGGATTAAATTTCTGGGTTGCCGAAAAATAGAAACTTTAGTGGAGACCTAGCTAACTTTAAAAATGTAAATTCAGCAAAAGGTCCTCTTGCGAAAATTAGTTTGCCGATTCATTAGTGAACCATTCGAAAACCTACTTAGTTAGCAATAATACCGCCATTTTCTCTAGCACGTGCCCGTCAGTTTCATCTTACCCGCAGATATAACGGAATTTATTTATTACTAAGCAATTTTCTACCTCGCGTCACAGGATCAGCCTCCAAAATAGTTGCCTGGCGCTATAAGCTAACTATCAAAGAGGATTTATTCTGCTGCTTATACCTCTACTATAAATACAGAGTGTGGTTGGATATTGTATTAAGTTAAAAGAATTTCCTATTATTAGATACTACGAGTAGCAGAGCTGTTACCCTCGACTTCGGCAGAGAATAATTCGTTTATTGCTGTACCGCGGTAGCTATGTAACTTCCTAGGATAAAAACTATCCTATATCCTTCCCAGGGCCCTGACTATCTCCATAAATTTAATCTAAATCGGTTCAGCGGTTTAAGCGCAAAGAGGTGACAGATATACAGACACACTTGTCTTTAATAATAGTATGGATAGGTGAAAAACTTAAGAACAGGATCTGTTACATTGTGTAGTAAGTAGTGCACAAGTTTTTCTGGAGTTTAAGTCATTTTTCTAATTTGAAACGTCAATTTGCTTATACAGGCCGTATTTTCTGACGCGTGAACGCTTGCTTATGGATTCATTATTTCTTTGTGTCAAACGGTATAAGATAGTGACAGAAAGAGATGGTGAAACGGATGGCAAGCGCCCGCGCGTTAGACAATACGGCCTCTTAAGTTTTTTACCTATACCAGTTTTAATACGCCGCTTCACCTGCGTTAGAAATACCATTACTCGAAATATTTCCAATCATTTGAAAGCGTTCTATATTCTTGTTTAATGTTAAAATGTTATCCCACGGAAACACATTATCGAGTTATTAAGTATTTTTTGTCGCAATCCAGATCTTTGTCTATGTGTACGCCAATTTTCATCTAAATCCGTTCTGCAGTTATTACGTGATCGAGTAACAAACGTCCAACATCCAAACATCTTAACATCTAAAGATCCAAACATCTTCACAAACTTTATACTGTATTTTACTTTATAGGACACTATATTCCAAATTTGAAGTGTTTAAGAGTGTTGTGTAGCAAGATAGAGGGCAGCAGTGTAGCCCGTGTTTAGTTGGTTGAGTCTGCGATTTAAAATAAAATAGTCAACATTGCTTTTGTGTTTTCACTATAAATTATTGATAAATTACTTAGATAAAACTAACAACAGTCTGCAATCCTTAGTAGGTGCTCTACTGCGATAGGCTGTGATAGTAATTACTGGAATTATTTTCCATTAGTATGTTTACTATACATAGGTATACTAAAAGCCATACAGTTAAAACATTTTTTTATTTAAATTTAATCGCTACAGGCTACCAAGAAAATAAAGCAACCGAGTTAAGACTGCAAAGGAAACACGTAAGCTAAATCTACGACGGCGTTGGGAATAAAATTTCTAGGCACCCAAGTTATTTATCACTTAATAAAGATAAAGAACAATAAAGGGTTTGGGCGTAGGAAGTAGGTACCTGCCAGTAGCTGGAGGTACCCTTTGTGAGTGGCTTTGAACCGACGACGCTAACGAGGGTCGCACAAAGGGCAGTCTCGCGAGAGCAGCGCCTTGCCACGAATCACGACTATTACCCACTACCGCCAACTCAAATTATATTTTTAATTAATGACGGTTCTAATAAGCCGGGAGGCGGGTTATTCCCACTAAAGCGGCTCTGTCTTTGCTAACCACTCTCGGCGGGCGCACCTTTTCGGACTATTTGATTTCACATGTTGACGCAGTTTACCTTCGTAATGTTATTTATTAACCTACATTAAGCCGCAATGTTTCATCATCATCATCATCCCGGCCTATATACGTCCCACTCTGTCCCACTGCAGGGCACAGACCTTTCAGAATTAAAGTCTTGGGCCGTAGCTCCCACCACGGGCCCAGCGCGGATTGGGCGCGGACCATTGAATTTTTCTCAGGTTTGTGCAGATGTTTTCCTTCACAGTAAAGCTAGATAAATTCCGATAAACTCGAGATGCGACCCCTTGAGGGGCCATAGGTCACACCGCTAGGCCACCACGGCTTCACACTACCACAATGTTTACTAGGTATTAAATAATATCGTGCAAGTAATGCGTCGGACCGCAGTGGCGTATAAATCAGGGAGCAGGAATGTTGTTCGACGTAAAAATTGCCAAGACATTGGTAGCTGAAAATTGCAAAAGCCTACCTGCATAGCTGGCATGCCGACGCTCTTCCCTGCTTTTTAAATTCCATCAATGTTTGCTATTCAGCAAAAAAAGCCTCATAATAATTATTACAAAATTTGTAAATAATATAATACAGTTATCAAGTTATTTAAGCAATAGTAGAATAGTTGTGTTAAGCTGTCATCTTAATTACTATAGTTAATATTATAAACGCGAAAGTCAGAAAAACATTATCTCAGTTTTATGATTATGAGCAGACTGTAACTGTCTAGAAACCACTGGTTTTGACATATTCTCGCCCGAATAAATCAAAGTCGTCCTTTCCTTTAGATGATAATGTAAAATGAAAAGGACCATTCTTTCATGAAACGACTTTGGTAATGTTCACATCAGACAACGCAAACAATGGTTGCAGTTACGGTTGGATAAGTAAGTAATTACGGTATGAGCAAATTTTCAATCCACAACTAGGTATTTGTTCTATAACATATCTCGTATACACGATGATTTTTAATATTTTTTTAAACAATAATAATTCGGAAAATCACTTATTACTTAATATCATTGTTATCCTACACATTATTTAGTCTATGAGCCTAAAACTTCTTTGACAAATCAGTTTCTTAAGGAAACTTTGATATGTGACCAGTCAAATTTCCCGCCAAAGCGATGACACTTGACGAAACTACTTACGTCGCAAATGATCGCGATTAACACTTGCTGGTGAGTTCCTTATAATATTTCTGAACGTAACGTCGATAACTGGCAACACTAGTTGTGACGTAGTTAGTCTGGAGATGGATGGAAGGATGAACGTTCGGCCAACGGCCAAGAGAGATTTGAGTGTTGGTTTGTGCGAAGCAGATGGTTAAGTATACCCGAACTTGGTGAGTGCTTACAAATCCTAATTAGTAAAGTAATAATATTGAGATATAGATGAAAAGATCATTGAACTTAGCTGGAGGTTTGGGTTGATCTATGAGGAATGGAGGAGGATCACCATGGGGCCTTCGGGCCCCTGTTCTGTGTCTCGCTCATGGCAACAGGTGTACCCGTCTAATGAGAGGATCCTACTACTATGTGGCTCTCGGGTATATTTGTAGTGTTGGTAGCGTTACACAGATAGTTTGAAGGTAGCTGTAAATTGCCTTAGCGCAATCATACATCACTATATCTCTTTATTATCACGAATGAGACTTTGTGGGGCATGAGAATTGATATTATATTGACCATGCCTTCGGTGCATGGAGGAAGTTTTCACAAAGACAGAATGAATTTCTTGAAACATCATCTATTCAATTCAATTTTGGCTAGCGATTAAAATTTTTCAACTCCTGATCACCGATTAAAAATTACCGTGTATAATAATATACGAGTACTAGCTGTTGCCCGCGACTCCGTCTGCGAAGATAAAAATAGCCTGCGACCTATTCTCAGACCTACCGAATACAGAGAAAAAAGTTTCATAAAAATCGGTCGAGCCATTTCTGAGGAGTTCGATAATAAACACCGTGACACGAGATTTTTATATATTAGATTGTAATATCAATTTTTGAATGCAGGTCAGTGTGTTTTGAAGTACAGTTAAGGAAAACGTCCCTGTGCTCGACACTGACCCAATACATGGCACCTTCAATCTTATGTCATAGTAAGAGAGGTGACAGATGGGTGTAATCTACTGGGCGTTGAGGTGTCGAGCATTGCTACGTTTACCTTATAGATTCAAAAGTTTAATAGGTTAAACTATTTTGTTTAGCAGCATAACTTAGGTATAAGTTTACTGAACGGGTATGTAAATTCGCTGTCAGTTGTTCGCAGCGGGCTCCCATAGTTCAGTTCCGAATTCATTAGCTTATTCAGAGTTAAGCTGGAGGACTTTGCTCAACTGTAAAGATGGCGGTACTCAGAGCGGTAAGGATCAATGCAACAAAATCTTTTGATCGGCAAAATAAGTTTTCATTGAAATCGAAATTATTGCGGCAGTTAGTATGTTTCTACATGCTGTTTATCGGGACAGATACACAATTTTGCGATATCAAATATTTTATTGTTTTCGTGATTATATGTACATTGAAAGGAAAACTGGACCTTACTTTACATAATCCCGACGTTTTTAACCTTTTTCAGGTCTGGTTATTAATATTTATTTCCTAAATATCTCAAAATAATGATACAACTTTCGTAAATAGCCAAATGTTTTTCAAAAAGATCGCTATTCGCTAGTAGGGATCGGGACTTGGCCTCGTAGAGCGGTTATGACCCAGCCCAAACCATGCGGGACCGGCGACGCTACGAGTGTATTCTCTATACATTGCATGTTCGGGATACTCACGGCATAGCGTTCAAGTTGTAATGCACGCGATGTACATGTAATAGGAATATTCCTATTAGAAAATCGCTCACGCGCCGCCGGTCGCGCCTATTCGTGGCCTGGACCTAAGCGTTTCTCGAGGAGATGGGGCAGCGAGTTCTCAAGTGGAAGTTGCCTCGCCTTGCAGCTGTTATCTCGACTTCAAAACTACACTGCTTTAGAGAAACGTGCTCGATTGCCTCGAGTGCCACGAGGGCTTGTGAGACTGTTTGTATTACCTTGCGATTCACCTTTGTAGGTATTTCATGTGATTTTAGGGATGCTGTATAACTACATTAACAGCACGCTGCATTGTGATTTTGTGCTGTTTAAACGCACATAATTTAGATGAAAGCCGAAAAATATATTGTTTGAAAACAAAAATCAAGAAAGTGTTTTCACAGGTATGTATGTATTTTAATATAATTATATGTTATGTACCAAGTGATAACTCGGGCATTTTTCATAATAAAATAAATAAATAAATATTAGGGGACAATTTTACACAAATCGACCTAGTCCCAAACTAAGCAAAGCTTGTACTATGGGTGCTAGACGACGATAAACATACTTATATAAATAAATAAATACTTAAATACATAGAAAACACCCAATAATAATAATAATATTGATAATGCCCAATATTAGGGGGCAATTTGATAATAATTGTTCAAATAATCAAATTGACCGGGCATTATACATAATGCCTTTTGGGCAGAGTAATATAAATTAGATTTTCCGGGTGGTCATAAAAAAATAATTATGAATAATGCCCGGGCATTAGCAACGGCAAATTAGCTTTATTATCAAATTGCCTATTTGTCACGTAGCAATATAATAATGACCGGGCAAAATCATAAATAATGAAGTTTAGATAGTAATTAATCACTTTGCCCGATATAGCTAGACATTATTCATAATGCCCGCATTAATCACTTGGTCCATAACATATATAACTTGAAATGTACATGATGGAACTTAAAATCCTGAAAATATTGAGTCATAGACGACCGGATAGCCTAGTTGTTAGAGAACCTGACTACGAAGCTTGAGGTCCCGGGTTCGATTCCCGGTCGGGGCAGACATATTGTGTGAATAATACGATTGTTTGTGCTCGAGTCGTGGGTGTTTAATATGTATTTAAGTATGTATCTATCTATATAAGTACTCGTATGTTCATCCGTTGTCTAGTACCCATAGTGTACAAGCTTTGCTTAGTTTGGGACTAGGTCAATTGGTGTGAATTGTCCCGTGATATTTATTTAATTTTTATTATTTTATATCTAAATCATGTACAATCGATTAGCAAAACGTTAAAATACAATTTTTTTAATGCTCGTGACAATGTTATGTTTACTTTTTATTGTGACACAGTGTTACTATATTTATTTGAACTTTAGAGCTTCTATGTTTGGATCATATGAATAAGTAACTAAAAATATAGCTTGCTAAAATTATACCCCACTTTCCACATCCCAATTACACCCCACAAAATCCAATCGTTTTCCAAACTATATATACCTATTACGGCACATTCATACAAACGAAATAACTGAAAGCTTTCACGTTCGACTATATGAAAATTATTTAATTTATTTTAAAGTTTAATGCCTAAATTGCTTGGGACATACATTTTCCCGTTGGTAGAGAATCACCCTTATATAAAAGAAAATCCTGTGCAATTTCTGTAAACCAGTAAAATGCATTGGCGAAGAACAACAGCAACTTCAATTAACCGCACGATGTTATTTTGATTATTACTTTTTGTATTAAACGGAATGAGGCTGCGGCGATGCTTACCCTGATAACCATAATAGAGCCATACAATCCTTATACTAAATGCACGATGCAAATTAAACTCTTTTTTTGGGTTCCATACCTGAAAATGAAAATGGAATCCTTTGAAAAGTCTTTTTTTATGCGAAATTGAGGCCAACGAGCAAGCGGATCATCTGATGGAAAATGATCACCACCGCCTATAAATATCATCAACTCAAAGAGAGTCACCAATGTGTTGCCGGCCTTTAAAGGATGTATAAACTCTTTTCTTGAAAGCCCCGATATCACAGTTGTCTGGAAATACTGCTGCCTCTAGTCTGTAGAACAAAGGTCACTTCATGAGGTCAAATCAGCAAATTAATAAAAAAATCGAACTGCGCCGTGTACTGTATACGAATAAACTTGTTAGGTATGAAGATCTCAAATAAATCTTCTAATAATTATAAAAATCTCGTGTCACAGTGTTTGTTATCCATCTCCTGCAAAACGGCTTCACCGATTTTTGTGAAGATTTTTCTCTATATTCGGTTTATTCTTCGCAGACGGACAGAGCAACAGACTGTTTTTACAAAAATTCTTTGTTAAAATAAAAGTTGTTTAGTACTTAGCCGAGCGTAAAAATCAGATGTTAGATCTAGATTATTAATGATTATAAGTGATGAATGAGACAGCGAGACGACCATAGACCTGATTTGCACTGACGCTCACGTTGTGAATGTCGATGTGAAGCACATTCCCAGCCTGGGCAGACACGCTTTCATCACAGCCGAGTTTGACATAAAAAAACAGAAACCGACACCGAGGCGTATTACTTACCGACCTCTTAAAGACATTAACTTAAGTGACTTCGACAATGACCTTGAATCTTTAAATTGGGACCAAATACTATTACTTAATGACGTGAATAATATGGTTCGAAAATTTAATGAACTTATACTCCAACTGTTTGACAAACACGCACCTGAAAAAACAATTGTGGTGAAGGAGGCTCTTAAACCATGGCTGACGAGCAATGTAAAGCTTATGATGCGTCTAAGGGACAAAGCCCACGACAAATACAAACGAACCAAAGCTGATGTTCATAAGCAATACTACCTGGACCTGAAACACCTAGTAATCGCAGCCATCCATAGCGAGAAACGTGCCTTCTTCGAGCACCACATCAATGACGTTACCGACTCGAAGACTCTCTGGAGGAACTTAAAGCGCACTGTCCTTCCAGACCCACAGACACAGACTGACCTCCCGACACACTTTAACGACCCCGACTTAATAAACCGGCATTTCTTAAATATACCTGGTAAACCAGCCGTATCTATATCTGACCTGACACGGTATGAATTCGATAGACATAGTGACAAAAAATTTACTCTTTTACCAACAACAATAGGAACTGTAACAAAAATTATGACCTCTATTAAAACAACTGCAAAGGGACATGATTCCATTGCTATTGACATGTTACTTATGACTCTTCCAGTGACTTCGAAGATACTGACATTCATTATCAATAGGAGTATTGAGACTATGACTTTCCCGACTGATTGGAAAATCGCTCAAGTGACCCCGTTACCTAAAAAACCTAATCCTGTTAATCTGTCCGAACTCCGTCCTATTAGTATCCTTCCCTGTGCGTCGAAGATAGTGGAAAGGGTAGTTTGCGAACAGCTGTCGGAATACTTGGAGAAATACAGCATCCTACCTGAACTGCAATCGGGTTTTCGCAAGGGTCGATCGACAGCTACTGCGTTACTCGATGTAGTCGATAATATTTTGCAGGCTAGGGATGCTGGAAAAAGTACTATTTTAGTGCTTTTAGATTTTTCCAGGGCTTTTGATTGCATTAGCGTCCCCTTGCTATTATCCAAGATGTCGTATTACGGATTTGATGTCACGGCGATAAAATGGTTTAGCAGTTATTTGACTGACCGTGCGCAGACTATCGTATTGCGTGGGGTGGATGGTGGTGCTCTGCGGTCTTCTCTTTGCCCTGTGACACGGGGAGTGCCGCAGGGCTCGATACTGGGTCCTCTGCTCTTTATATTGTACAGTTCTGATATTGTCAGCAGTATAAAGAGCAGTGGATACCATCTCTACGCGGACGATCTGCAGCTGTACGTCTCCTGCGCGCCGTCGGAAACTTCCATTGCTGTAGACGCCATCAACGCAGATCTCGATCGTATTTCAGCTTGGTCGGAGAGGAACTGTTTGGTTCTCAACCCCGGCAAGTCGAAGTATATAGTTTTTGGATCGAGACATCAAGTCCGGAATACTATTGATGCTCTGACTGCCGGTAATGTTGCCGTTATGGGTAAACCAATAGAACGGGTAGTAGAAGCCAATAACCTTGGTCTGCTTATGGACGGCAAGCTGAGCTTTGAGAACCACATCCTAAAGGTTGTGAGTAACTGCTTCTACCGCCTCAAGGTTCTGTACAATATACGCGATTACCTTAGTGTTGATTTGCGTGTTAACCTTTGTGAATCGCTTATATTGTCCAGATTAAACTATTGTGATGTTGTTTATGACGGCTGCATTGTTGGTCGTTCCAAGAGGCTTCTACAGCGAGTGCAAAACGCATGCGCTCGCTTTTGTTTCCGTGTCCCTCCCCGGTCCCACATCACTCCGTACCTGAACGCCGCTAACATGCTGAACATGCCTGCACGCAGGCGCATGCACCTCGCCACTTTGCTGTTCGGTGTGAGACGCTACAGGACACCTTTGTACCTCTTCAATAAAATTGTTTGGTCGAAGAGCGAGCGCAGGAAAGCTATGGTTCTTGTGCCTAAACACCAGACAGCGGCATTCCGTGGAAGTTTTAAGTTCGCGGCGTCCAAGTGCTGGAATGATATTCCTCCCCCTATCCAAGGAGCGTCAAGTAGGTACACCTTCAAGCGCAAGCTGAAGGATCACTTCTTAACGCTCCAAAAATCCTATCCGTAAAAACCAGCACCTACACATTGATATGCCAACCTGTTGTTTTTAAACATCTTCTCCGTTTACTTTTTCTTTATTTTAATTTATTTATTTACTTATTAACTTATTATGCTACTCTATAATAAATTTATACTATTTATCAATTCTTTATCACTTTATTAATTTATTTCTATATAGGTAAGTGGTTCATTATAGTATATTTGTGTATCGTTCCGTGAGTCACAGACGGTTCTGACAGAAAATCAGCGCTGCAGGCGTCTAACGCCTCAGCATAATGCTGAGTCAGCGACCGTTTCACTTTTGCGGGGACACACATGCTGAGCTGTGTATTGTACATGTTTATTCCTCCATTGTTTGTTATCTTAGTTTTTTTTTTTTTTTTGTGTGTACTTTCTTGTATATGTGTGTCTTGTGAAAGTGAATAAATGTCTTCTTTCTTTCTTTCTTTCTTTCAATGAGCACAGTGACAGCTGGATTCTGTCCTTTGGTGTCTTTAGTGACATCTAAAATAAGTTAGTATTAAAATTCATTGTACGATACGACATTGTACGATAAAAATTAAGTAACTTGCGGTTACGTTTAATAAGTAGTTAGTTAGTTTTTTAAATATGCCTCTGTCCAATAAGGGGACAATTTTTTCAGGGTCATTTTGCCATTATTTGGTAAAACGATGTATGTACGTGTCGAAGTTAGACCACATATGGAATACTGTTCCCATCTTTGGGATGGAGCGCCTCAGTATCAACTGTCAACGACCGGGAACTTTCTGGCCGGCTTGATCCGCTATCGTTGCGGAGGGATGTTGCATCCTTATGTATCTTATACCACATCTAGCATGGCTGCTGCTAATTTTTTTAAGCACACTACTCGCAACCGACTTTCTTTCCACACTCATCACCTCAATAGCTGGCAGTCCACTACAGTCCGCTTCTTGCAGAACTTTTTGCTACGCAAGGTGAAACTTTGGAATCAGCTTGCAGCAGCAGTATTTCCGGACCGGTACAACTTGGGGATCTTCAAAAAGCGAGCCTGCTCTTTACTCAAAGGGCCGGCAACGCATCAGTAACTCAACTTGTGTTTTGGATGTTCATGGGTGGCAGTGATTGCTTTCTATCAGGTGACTCCCCTACTCGTTTATCCCATATCATATAAAAAATGATATGTGAGAGGTCATGGTGCACACATGGTGGACACAGGTCTCCTTTCAGAATGAGAGGGCTTAGGCCGTGTTCCCACGCAGGCCCAGTGCGGATTGGGAACTTTATCCTTGTACCTACAATACCTACATATTGTAATTTAATCTGTATCAAAAGACTTACTAGTAGAAGAGATTCAGGTTTTTTACACATTTTTATGTTCTTCAATCTTTATTTGTGCATGACTACACGCAAAAGCTTAATACGTGCAAGATGCACTCAAGTTTTTTACGCCTACTCTGTTGCTATTTTTATGCGTCTTTTTTGTCTTTGGTCTGACGTTCTAATAATGTGTTGCACCTGTACGTAACTCGCAATTGTGGCGCTCTATTGCGGTAAAAGTTGGACCGAAGTTGCCGAGGTGATTGTCGCGGAAACGTTGTTTCAGCAACTGCGGACAACTTAGGACGATAACGAAAAAGTGGGCTTATTTGTTGTCTTTCGTATTTTTTTGCACGTTTTGAGTGGTAAGGATTTTACAACGTATTAAAAATATATAGTTTAAAAACTAAAAAATACGCTTTCGTCAATTAGCGCCAAAAAGTTCAAATAATTTACCTGATATAATGTTAGCTAATGGTATTAGTTCTCTTATTACCTCACTGAAAGGAAAGGGTTATGTTTATAGCTAAAACATATCTGATTTTGCGACGGCCATTATCGGAATTGAGATGACTATTTGTAATCAAGAATTTTTGAGAAGGAAGCCAAGCGGAGGATTCAGCTGGGCTGGGCAGCATTCGGAAAATTGCGTCAAGTTTTCTCGTCATCCATACCGCAATGTCTGAAAACGAAAGTTTTCAACCAGTGCGTCCTACCCGTCATGACATACGGAGCTGAAACGTGGACACTCACAGTACGGCTAATTCACCAGTTCAAGGTCGCTCAGCGAGCTATGGAACGAGCTATGCTCGGAGTTTCTCTGAAAGATAGAATCCGCAACGAGGATATCCGACACAGAACTAAGGTCATCGACATAGCTCAGAGAATTAGCAAGTTGAAGTGGCAGTGGGCTGGTCATATCTGTCGAAGAACCGACAACCGTTGGAGTAAACGAGTTCTTGAGTGGAGACCGCGTCTTGGCAAACGTAGTGTAGGACGCCCTCCGGCCAGGTGGAGTGACGATCTGCGAAAGGCTGCTGGTGGAAGCTGGATGCGTCTAGCCGAGGACAGGGCGCAATGGCGCTCATTGGGGGAGGCCTATGTCCAGCAGTGGACTGTTATAGGCTGATGATGATGATGATGATGATGATGATCGTATCCTACTAATAATTATTATAAATGAGAAAGCTTGTGAAGATGATGTTTGGGTGTTTATTAGATATTTGAATGCTGCCAAATAATAAAGTGTGTAAATGTCATTTCCGATGCACGATTGAAGATTACTCAATAAGTAGGTAAGATTGTCTTTGAATATGCAATAGGCAATGGGTAAATTACACGAACCGTTGGAAATAATACGTTCTTTTTCTTCGGGTAAAGCCTAACCAGTAATATATTGGATCATGCGCCATGTTGCGGAATTTCATTGAAATAATTTTTGGGTCTAAATTTGTAGCCACTGAAATTTGGTTTCTGATTTTGATTTCGGTGAATAAAATAAAATAAAAGAATAATAACGAGTCGCCAATCCACATTGTTCAGACTAAGTATACTGAAATTTTCACACAAATGAAAATAATAGCGCGCTCTTCATGGTCATAATAATATTATTGGTCAGTCTTTAATAACGCATCTCTTATATTGAAAGCTGTAACATTCAAAGTATTAATTTCACTCCTTGAAACAGTTTTAAAATGGTTCGCCGTTTAAACACAACCATGCCAAAGATAAACAAAAGCAAGTAAACAATTCAAACAAACAATATCGAACATTTTCGAATCATGCCAAGATTTCAAAGGCAATAAAAAGTCAAGAGACATTCCTTGAAGGCCATCATTGAAAGTTAAAGGGTGATAAAACAAAGCGCGCAATGAATTCCACTCCTTTCTTTTCCAAGACTGTAAAACAAGCTTGCAACTATTGTCGATTTCAATTGTACCTCGGTCGTTAAGTGGCTCACTTGAGCGAGCCAGTGCTCGGCCGACCCACTGTCCGTTATGCCGCTCCAGCTACTTGCTACGAGTAACTGGCTTAGGGTTACCCGATGAAAAATTCATAATGAACGAAAAGCCTTAATGAAATGTAAACTAATAAAAAGAAGTGGCAGCCTAGTGTTTTGAACTATGACCTCTCAAGCAGAGGGCTGCAGGTTCTAACACTCGTACTTATTTTCTTGTAATTTATGATCAAAAGCATTATTTTCACCCGACTACCGAAGGGTGGTTGTTGTTCGCTTGTATGTATTTATTTATGAATGTATCATCGGCCCAGACGCCAGCTGAGCACCTTAAAGGCCCAGTTTGCGTGCAGTGGCTAGACATCTGTCCATACCAATCCATAGCAATAAACATCAACGGCTGCAAGCAAATTTGTTTTGAAAATGGCAAGCTGACGTCTGGGGCGATAGTACGTACCTATGTATTATTCTTTGGCAAGGGCTTTGGCCGATGGATGTTAAAATGTGAGGCGTCATTAGATTCGTCCGAGTTGCGAGAGTGACATAGGGTTATTTCAATTAGGATTTCTGATACTACTTTGATACACGATTTCAAAACTTCCTATTAAATTTGACTGTAAATTTGGTACTCATATATTATAAGTCGATGACCAATAAACAGATTGTCTAACGTAAATAAGTTAATTATAAAGATGGGGGGCCATTTGGTTAAATAAGAAATAATTATTACGCAGTTGGTTTTTTTTCATCTACTATTGGACTTAAAGTTATTTAGATCCTAATCAAGAAATTTTGACGTTTCTTAGTATACACAGGCATCTGCTAACCCGGAACTGACCAGTCTAGCTAGATAAGAGCAAGCAATGTCAAACTTTGAAGACTTACGAATATTTAGTTTCCAAGTTCACCTCTGTTGTTCATGACATAATAACTAAAACATTACTTATTTTATTTAATCTAGTCAGTGAAGTGAGCGTCCTTGTTCACATGGAATCGTCAAATTTCTAGGTCCAAGAATTTAGAATAGACGTTGATGAAGCAGTCAGCATGTATAGTCGATCAAGAAATTCCTCTATTACCCTAAGGTTCAATGTTGAATGCATAGCTTAAAAACATCAAAGGCTATTTTCACTTACAAATCAATGTGACAATCAGCTTTATTGTTTTTATTATGATGACTATACTAGCCCTAACCCGCTTTACATTTGTTTTTGAGAGTTGATTTTAAAAAATTATTTATTCTGGAAATTATAACGAAGAAAAAATAATCTATTCCTTAGTCCCTAGAGTTCTAGCGCTGTAAAGCTCTACAAAGAAATAGCAAAGAGTTTAGTCGACGTCGAAACCGAAGCTGGTAGATTCCTAGGACAAGAAATTATTCAATTAGGGAACGCTTCCAGTATAGTAAACCTACATATCAAAGTTAACTAATGTTAGGTTAACAATAGCTTAATTAATTACTAAAAATATAAACGAACGAACAAAGGAAATAAAACAAAGGAATTTGTGAGGTAAAAATGTACATAAGTTTGCTAAAATAGATCAGCGAGCACATATTGGTCCGTATATCCATCGGTACAAAATGAACAAAGTCCAAGAAAATTAAGCCGTGATCCAGTAGTAGTGAAGTGGGTTGATTTGATGGATTATGCGTTCCTTTGATAATGTCAGGGGCAGTCAAACTTGCCGCTATAGGTTTATGAGACTGCTAGATGCCACAGCTTAATCTGATGTTATATTTGAATACTCGTTTTGTTTTAAGACAATAATCCGTCGCTCGTCTCAGGAGTTGCCATATTTTATTTTATTTCATTTACAATAGAGGTGACAGCACGATGTTTTCTATTGAACATAAACATGTCAAACACTATGACAAATACCTTACTAATGATCATAGCTCGGACAAATCATCACAAAATAAATACGTAAATAGAACACGATGCAATAGAGTTATAATATGTGTGTTTCGCAATTAGAATTTGACACAATAATATTTCAATTGCATGTCCACAGCTTTGTCAGTGATGTTCCTGCGACGTTTTTAAGACGAATCTATAATATAAAAATGAATCGCTGAATGTGTTGCTAAGCGCAAATCTCGAGAACAGCTGAACCGATTTCGCTAATTCTTTTTTTAGAATATTCCTTGAAGTACGAGGATGGTTCTTACGGAGAGAAAATTTAAAACATTGCCTGAAAAAGTCTAAAAAAACACTTTTCTATACTCCCATACAAACGATTCCTAATAAAACTTTAAAGTCAATTTGAACTTTAATACCATGCCATAAAGTTTAAGTGTTAGTGGAGAGGTTGGGTGCGGGGGTATTAAAGGGGAATACATATAATACAGGCATAATATAGTTGAACTAAACCCGTGCGAAGCCGGGGCGGATCACTAGTAGAATTAATAAAATTATCCATAAGTCCTTATTTCCAAATATTTAAACTATAGTGAAACTAAAGTCAAAAAAAAAACAAGAAGTATCCTGAATTGTCTTACGACCAATTACGGTTATAAATATAATTTAAAAATGTAATTGAGAATATAGTACATAATACGGCTCTATTATATCCCTTTCCACTTACGAGTTGTAATTGTTTTGGGATGATTAGTCCGAGTTCTGTTTATAGCACACAAATAGGTAGCATCAAACCTTTTATAAATAACATTTGTGTGTTATGCTGAAACAAATGATAAATTAAGACGCCTACACAGTCACCATCATAAAGATCAGAGCTGCCTTTGTGGACAAAACACGGCTTAATAACTTAATCGTGTAAGTGCGTATTCAGATGTTTTGGAACATAAAACAGACAGGCAGATGTTACGTTTATGATGGCGACTATATCCGTTTTATTTTGTTCATAGACATAACACCAATAGGCATAAAGTTCTTCAAATCATGCAAATGCAAATTAATACTTAGTTTCCACTGTTAAATTTACAAGAGGGGCCAAAAACGCGAAGTTCTTACTGCTTACATAGAGCTTTCATAATGACCTGCTGAAGGATTTTTCTAAATTGCTACGGCATAAGGAGTACTGCGACAGGAACAAAGCCACGGGCGCAAGCTAGATATAAATATGACAGTAGCTAAAACAGTTTCTAATTCGGTGAAACTCGTTAAAAGTTTAATTACTTAGTTCTTTAGACATTATTGAGGGAGTCATGTTCGCGATACGCCTCTACAATCTTAACGACCCCAGCCTACTTCAATGTTATTTTAGTAGAAAATAACGATAATTTTGAGATTGATGGACAACATAGTTACTTCTACTGAAAATTATTCTGAATGTAAAATTAATATCAAACTTGCCAGTAGCCTTTATAAATTACCTTTCACAATCCGCTCCATTTCCTGCCATAACATGACTATAAATAGCTTTGATGTACATTAAATTAATATCTTTCCACTCGGTATACATTTTATTGAAATTAATTTGCTATCAGTTTAAAAGAACTTAAGGCTTCACTAAGAAATTAACAATGACCTATTTATTGCTAAAATTACCTCAACGTTTCGACCAAAATTACATCGTGCTCTTCATTAACATTCCATAAAAAAAAACCCGTGCCAAATTGCGTGTCTATAAACCCAGCGGTTGAGATTTCTAGATTTTAAGTATTCCAATCCCGTCAGAATATCTCCAAAAAAGCTTAAGTGTTAATCCAGATGTCCAGCTAACTACGAACATATCAAATTTCATACAAAGCCGTCCAACCGTTTTAGCGTGACAGAGTAACAAACATCCACACATGCATCCATCCATACATACTTTATATTAATATGATTAGCGGGATGAGGTGTATCAACTACAATTAAAAAATACTAAAAAACATTTACAGGGATGTTTAGTTAAACTATCCCAATCACCTGCAGAAATATCCCGGATTCATTTTAAAACACCTTGTATAAATTTGTAGCTCACAAGTTTCTTGGTTACAAACATTTCGTTTGGTTTATATTTCTTAACGGATAAACGGTAAAAAATCTAGTTTCATTTTAACGCATGAATACGTAATTTCTGCAGACCACAAGCCCATTCGGGGTCCAATATCGACGCGCGGCTCAATAACGCGAGCATTCGCCGTGGTGAACGGTAAGTACGCCAATACGTGGCAAGATAAGAAATGTTAGCGACAATCGCGCCTGCCTCGGGCCCATTGTGCAGGCGTTATATTCGCATTTTGTGTGAACTTCCTAGCGGAAACGACCGGGTGACGGCGACCTTAGCTGGCACGGGAACCTTGAGGTAATCAGATATCTCTGAAGGTTGGAGGACGAAGGTGACAATCGAAGAGCATAAGAACATTTCCTTCGAATGTAGATTGTCATTTTGACATTATTTTTGTTGATAAGGGATTAAAACTGGACGTTCCCAGAATAGGGTAAAAGTTTAGTTTAATGAGGATGTTCCAACCTGACAGAAGAACTGAACAAACAAAATTGCTGTCAGTAGAACCGAGTAAATTCAAAACTAGAACTAAAACTATACATAGACAATGAGAAGGCTTCGATCCAACCAGTCGCTAACAATCTTTGAAAGCAACTTTTACTTATCTCTAAATCGACGGTAAGGTTGTAGTAAGTACATTTTATTAATATATTTTTCAAAGAGCACGGTGAAGATTACAATTATGACTATCTTTACCTGTTCTCTTTACGATCTGTTTACAATATGCGGCCTGTCCGAAAATGTACCGTAGCCGGTGTAAGCAATCATTGTTTGCGAATACGTGATTGAAATTGACCTCAACCTAAGCTCTTGTACAAAGATGTGCTCAGTGGATCCACAGAAGGATGAACGGACGGATGGTCAGATGAATGATTTCATATGGATTACATTTCAACCTTTTGAAGTGAGGAAATCTGAAGGGGTTGAATATCACAGTCTGCGTTGAAATACGCACTTTGTATTTACTGTCCGAAACAAAGCGTCGAGATTTTATACAAACCTGCTGAAATTTAAACATCGAATTGTCTTCGTATAACATCGGCTTTTTGACAGTTTTGCATCAGCGGCAGACAACGTTTTTGACCGACGCGACGTAGCGTGTGGCAATCATTTCATGATTATAGAAATACTTCTACATACGTATCATGAAATTCATGCATGATTTTGGGGAAGAACTTAAATTATTTGAACATAATTGATTGTGGTTTATCTTTCATATCTATCGCTGTTGTTGGTAAGGGATGCATAAATGTGGAGTATAAATATTTAAGTATAAATTTGGTAAATTCAGCAAGCTTTATAATTATGTATTCGTATACGAGTACAGTAAGGTATTTTACGTAGCTCATTATTTGCTCAACCCTACGCCCATAAAAGTTTACAATTTAATTTTTCAAGGTTAAGAATCTTACTAATAGGGGTCTTAGCGATACACTTCGACCCGTAGGGATCTTTTGTGCTAAAAAGTTAAGAAGCAAAATATACCTATGAATGAAAACATGTAAGTAAATAGATAAGAAATTAGTCATCAATTGTTATAATGAGATTGATTTGAGGTTATATAACAGTCGGGCTTAACTTGGCACCTTTTCTGATTTCGCTACTTTTTGTGTCACAGGAGAAGTTGAACTATATTTTACTTTTATTTTTATGGTGGGATATCAATTACTTAGACATAATCTAAATCAAAATTAAATTTTTGTGCTGTTCGAGTATAGGTAGGCACAAATATCACAAATATAATAATAACATAGCTAATTTTACTTGCTGTAATGCACACGGTACAAAGGCTGTTTGAGACCATTTTCAACTAAATTACATTTGAAGTCAACTAGATATCATGGTTCCTTTGTGCTTCAAAGGTAATTATTATTACTGTGTGTTCTGGAGTTCGTTTAAACTAATGGATTAGGCTATTGACATTAGCATTTGAATCTATGTAGTGATGTGACCAATTGTATAAATTGTTTAGTCTCTGGCATAAAAAGAATAGGCAGGCAGGACTCATCTAATTTCTTCTTCTTTAGATGCTTATTTAGTCAGTCAGCTTCATCAATTGCATTGTCATAGACGAATAATCCTCAACGATACGTTTATGCGTGAACGAATAAAGTGAAAAAGCGAATGCAATATTTTTATGTACGTTCAGTTTTCGTTCTCTCGTTTTATTTTTACGTTCTCTGAACTTCGTATGACTCAATTAATTCATTGAATATCACGGCTCGTTGTCAGCCACAGTAGTGCTCCAGTCCATGCAGGGAAAAGTTACAAAACAATACTAGTGATTTTTTAATAAACATGTTGGTTGAACATTCGACTAGTTCATGTCAATCGTGGTAGGAGGAAATGTAAATTATTTATTTGATCAGGCATTAATTTACGGAAATCCATTTCAACTAACTAAAAGCAATTACCTTGACCAATATGGCCTATATGAGGTTGGTATTTAAATTTTCTATTCTGTAGGCGCTATTCTTAACAACTGAAATGAAAATGAAATTAAATAATGTATTTGTAACGGGAAAAACCTCTACTTAGTGCTGCAAAGAAAACATTTTGAATAAAATTGTGTTAGAATATTTTAGTAAAATTTTGTTATTATCTATGTCACATCGTTTTATTAGCTTTTGAACCTCGAGAGGCTCTGGGAGCTTGGAGGAAGTCGTAAATATCTCGCGCGTCCCCGATTCCCACCAAACTTTGCTTGCACTACTCCCTTACATTTTCATTGTGCTTACATTATTTTATTACCATCACAATGACAAAGTAGGGGTAATTTACTTTTTGATTACTAGCCAAGAGAAATCGATGTCAACGTTTATAAATCGTTATTGCCTAAATAATCATGAGCGTTGGGAGTAGTGAGTAAAAGAGGCCGAGGATGGCCACCGACTACTTGTTTAAGTTTTTTCAAATCGTGTACTTTTAATCCGTGGATAATAATCTCGCAAACAAAATCACAAAGGCTAAACCAAAAGTCTATTGTCCATGACACTGGCTACTGTATTGAAAATTTTCATTTAAGTTCTCTACAGGAGTAGTACTGTGAAGAGTTTCAAAAAACGAACGTCGTGATTCAAACTCGCTCTTCACTGAATTTCTTAATTATGGCGTGACGCAAACGCTCTGCTGCTTCCTGATTGGTTGAAATTAGTTAGTACCTGGCCAGACTGTTGCCTTATGATTCATTAAAATTATTAAATATTTAGATAATCACGGACATTTAGGTCGGGCCAAGTTTTTTTAGACAAGCTAAGTATAAGAAACGATAAATACACTAGCGGTAGGTACCTAGATATTGACACGGATATGACTCAAAATTACTTGTGGCAAACATGTGCAAAGAGCGCTGAGTCTAAATTATACATAGGAATAATAAAATAAAGCAGAAGAAATAGAAGTAAAGGAACAATGGGCAAATAAATATACCGATGGTACAAATAATGTTTGGCTTACACTACTCGCTTTATTGCATTAATGAAAGCAAAGCATTATTCGTAATAGTGAATAACTAATACGACCAGGAAAACAATTTTCCTAATATAAACTTCTAAGTACTTTTTTATTTACTGACTTTTGATTTTGTAACTATGTACCTACATGGTGAAGCCTTTTAAAAATATAATTTGCTGACCCGGCGAACTTGTTCCGCCTTAGAGTACCCCCCCCCCCCCCCGCACCCCGCCTAGTACATCCTGGCGTTCGCCGCTCTCTTGCCACTTCTTGCCACTGGCCCTCGCGGCTCATGTAGGTACTTACAATGCGTCATCCTTTTTCGTGTAGGATGCAGCGGCGTTCATCGATTTATTACAACTCACGTCAAAAATTAAGGGGTGAATCACACTTAACATTTAGGGGTATGAAAAATAGATGTTGGCCGATTCTCAGACCTACCCGATATGCACACAAAATTTCATTTTTTTTTATTTATTAATATAATTACAACTTAAGTACTGTTACATAAATATTCTCATGAGAATCGGTCGAGCCATTTCGGAGGAGTTTGGTAACAAACACCGCGACACGAGAATTTTATATATAAGGTATATATATCGCGGTATATATATCATAAACAGCATTATACAGTTTTTTGTACACTTAGGAAAAATGTACATTATGTAAATTGTGAATTACAAAATTGTTTTCAGGTTACGGAACCACTAGGTATATGCCGATCAAAAGTGTCCGAATGTTTCACAGAGGTGTTTAGTGTCAGCCTGGAAATATTTGGAACTTTCAAAAGTAGCTGATATCGTGGAAATCAACGCTTTGATAAAAGCTTCCCTGACTCAAAGGAAAATCTAGCCTTTGAAATCAAAAATGAAGGTTGTAATAGTGACTTATTTTCAAATCAGTTACAACTAGTAAGAACACTTTATTTATTTAAGCTTGATCTTTACTTTAGCAAGGGTACGTTTCCATAAAAATGGAGCGGAGACCTGTACAGTCAATTAGGTAATCAAATTAGTTGAAATCTTCGTTTGACTCCACTCTCCATGGAACATAATATAATAGTATGACGTGGATTTCAACTAATATGTACCTAATTGACTGTAGTTATAACCGAGTCCCCTTATCACAAGGAAACCATTATTTATAAAATCGCCCCTCAATTAACTAAAGATAAAACACGATCTTAATTTGTAACACATAAAAATAACATAAATATTTTTCCAATGAAAGCAGTAAAGTGAAATTATTTCCTGCGGGGGAAGGAAGTAGGAACGACAATGAACTCACTTAGACGAGGAAGGGCGAAAGAATAATGACCTACCGCCCGACCTGCGTTGGCCTGCGTAGGGTTGCCACGCGCAGATTAGCCAGACATTGATCCATTAATTATATTAATTGGCAACACTCGGTTGACAATGTTTTCGACCAATTAGAGCAGATTAAAATCAGTATTACAAGATGATGAATGTTCGAGTTCATATCTGTTATTAGCTGGTCCAAGAGCGTCATTGGTAAACTTAACTAAGTGAGAAATGTACATTTATTTTTATAAATTTGCTAATGTTTTTATTATTGACAACCCTATCCGTGGATTATTTAAACTTATTCCTTTCAGAACGAACATCCCGGAGGCACATTACGTGAAATTTGGATTCTTTTTTTTTGTTTTCTCTTATCCAATGAATATTTCACTTCCTAATACAAAAAGCCAACGATTTATCAAAATAAGCGAAGGTCTATTACGAAGCGAGCATTGTAGGTGTCTGTTTGTCGGTAAGAGAGGAAAGATATCTATAGCAACACTTCGATTTGCGCATTCTTCAATTTTTATACAAAAAGTTTCCTCTTCCTTGTACATACTGTTTTACGATTTAATTACTGTGTATTTTTGTACGAACATAGCCTTGGCTGTGACTAAAACGAAAAGAAACTGCGCTGCCTAAAACAAATGCCATTACGATTAGTTATAACTAAGTAATTATTTAATGTGACGGCACTTTGAGCTTTTTATATCATAATTTTAGTAGTGATGGTGATCAATCAATAGTAATCCTATCATTGCGTATTTCTTGCCTCGTATCTTAAACAAAAGACTAGCACTTGAAATCCCAACTTAGACCAAAGCAAATAGAGTTTCAGTTTCAATTCGGTTATCACAGGAAAGTTTCAAGCGACCAACACTCAGAATACAGTCCCGGATAAGACAAGATTAAAAGTCAGCCCCGTAAGCTTATAAACGTGATTGACTAACCAACTAATTAATTATTACACTGAAGGCTCTCTTAGAAATTAATGGGAGGAGATTTTAACCCGATTTAACGCAAGCTTCGATTGAACAAGGCCTTATTTATTATTCGAGATCTTCTTCGACGTCTTAAGTGATATCCCAGATATGTTTTACGTCACTCTAACTCTAGCGCATAAGACAAGAGGGCCTTGTATGTACGACCCTGAGTTATGTACAGGGTTATTTTTAATTCACTGACATTCTCTTAACCCTGAATTCCTATCACTCAAACAAATGTTTTTTGTTTTACGACTTTTTAAAATGAAGCACTTTTTTTCCCATACAAATACACAGAGTATCGTAAAAATAAGAGGAAATCTCAAATTTTCAAAACGTTATTACACCAAAAATATTAAGTTATGACAAAAGCCGTAAAACAAAAAACATTTGTTTAAGTGCTAGGAGTTTAGGGTTAAAAGGATGCTAGTGAATTACAAATAACCCTGTATATTCGTAGTAGACCAAGTAAGCGCTTTAATATTTTTTATGTATGACAGTCCTACTTTGAATAAATATATAAGGCTTATTGTCATATGAATTGTAAGACAAAACAGTCTTTGAAGTATTAACTGAAATTTAACCTTATGATGGTAAAGGAATTTTTTATTCGACTGTACTTACCTAAAATTTTGTCACATATTTCTCTTTGAAATAAGTTTCTAGAATTCCATTTTTTTGGTTGTTTTTTTTTTCAACATAAGCTTTATTTTATTAACCGACGAATTTGAGAACCTCCTCCTTTTTTTTGAAGTCGGTTAATAAAAACAAAGGTTTGCAGCAATTTTAGTACTTTATCAACTAATAATGATCATTAACTTCCCTCCAACTTTAAATGTAGATTTTCTTCTGACGTTATCTTCCGTTCATTCACCCTGTCCCACTATTTCTTGACGCAAACAAATCAATAAGCAGTTCTGTAAACAATGGAAAGTAGAATATTATTACCACTTGTTCCAAGTAAATGATGCCGTGGGGTTCTAGGGCTGGCCAGCTCTCTATTAAATAAATAATAATAATAATAATAAATATTACGGGATAATTCACACCAATACTAGTCCCAAAGCAAGCTTAGCAAAGCTTGTGTTATGGGTACTAGGCAACGGATAAACATACTTATATAGATAGATACATACTTAAATACATATTAAATACCCAAGACCCGAGAACAAACATTCGTATTTTTCATACAAATATCTGCCCCGACACGGGAATTGATCGAATTGATTTTGACAAACAGAACGTTTCGCCGAATTTTTGTTTTTCAGAAGTTGACTTTTACTGAAACTGTAATTTTATTCTTATCGTACTTATATGTACCTATATTCAATATTGCATGGCCATCTCTTTTTTAGTGTTCTTATTTTCTTGTAATAATGACATAGACGATGGTCAAAAATTCAGACTGAAGTGTCGATCAATTGATTAGCTATTAGCACTCAAAATTACTGTGCCACAGGATAAACGACATAATGTAATCCGCCAAGCCTGAAGTCTTTAAATTGAACACTTTAACAGCTATAGTGCACGTTCAGTTAACGAATAGCCGCTGCTTGTTATGTCGCGCACTTACGTGGAACATATTTTACCGCACCGCTGCTATTAGTCAGACTCTGCCCCGAACCCACACTCGAGGACCTAAGTAACGACCAAACCTAATGCGTGCACATTCTTCTCGTATTTTTCAAGTCAAGCAGGGTAATAAGATGTTTCTCGTCCTGGCAAGAAATGGGAATAGTGGACGAACAAGCAATCACACATTCCGTAGCGCGTAACTTGCAAAATACGAAGACAGTTTCTTTCAACCTGTAATATTCTTTTGCAAAAAAAAATGCAGGTTGAACAAAACCTAACTTAACGACCACCCTAAATATTGGTTATAGCTTGCTCGTATTTTTTCAATCATAAACTGGCTTTGAAAATGTTACCATTTATTCAAATGCTTAATAATGGATGGATTAAGTAAATAACTTTTGAACGTAAAAATTCTTAAACGCTCCCAGTCTGCCGGAATATTAAAGTAAATTTTGTAGGGGTCTTTTAGTACTTGACCAATTAATTACGAGCTTAATCAAGGGTAACCCTGCGGACAGACCAACACCGCGCAGATTTGCAATAACAATCTACTAATTGTTTTTAAAGACCTCATTAATAAACCGCGGCAAAATGAAAAGCGTCAAGAGAATTTGCTTAAATATCCATAACAAACCCCCCTTCTTGAAAGTATTGAGACCTGTGAACTTCTAAGAACTTTTAAAAATCTATGTTGTGTGGAGTAGTAAGATAAATAATAAAAGCTTTCGTTGTTCAAGCCAAAAGAACATTTAGGGGAAAAATGTGGCCACAATGTAGTAATTGAGCTGCATTTATCCGCCAATTGGGCGCGTCCCCTGCGTTTCCGTTCGTTAGCCCGCTCGGAAATGTTCCGGAAAATTGTTGCGAGTCTCACAGAGAGCGGCTATGTAAAGCGGACCAAGACGAACCTCCGGGCTCCGGTCGCATGCAATAAAATGTTTGCTCAACCTTTACGTCTAGCTGTCTTTGATTGCAGGCGTTGGAGTAATGGCGTCCGATTTAGCTCTGACGTTTGCAAAGCAATCACGTAGCATCATCGTAAACAAAAATTCGTGTTTCTAAATGGAAATAATGACTTTTCGGGAAACAGTGGGCTTCATTTCAACTAAAATTGTTATGCGCAACCATTTTATTATTCCAAACTAATTCCGGATACGGGTTCACCTTTACCTCGCATTGGCAATTTTAATCGTCGTATGATTATAATTTCCATTACGCATGAAGATTAGAAATGGTAAAACAGATACTTTGAATTCATAATATTACTTGGAAAGCATTAGAACAACAAAGCGCGCCGCCATATTGCTTCCCCGATATGTTTTTGTGTGTGCTCGTAACAATAATTGTCGTGTCAGTAACGAGCCTCGCAGATGTTGCCCTATTTAATTAAAACTTTGAACCATCGTTATCCCACCCTCGACATTATTGGACCTTCTCACAGCACTGCTGTAGGCCGCTCGCCACTGTCAGCGGATGGACTCTGAAAGTCAAAGTTGAAAATTAATGGCCCGAACAGGGATTCAATTAAAGTAGGTAACAATGTGCAATGTTAATGTAATATCCCATTTCACGGCGTGCCCCAAGCACGAGCGCGCTTGCATTTCATAGGTCGTATTTTATGAAATACAACAAACCCCTAGAAACAGAGGTGAGGAGTGGAGTGAAATATTTCACTTCATGCGAGGAATGTACTTGCACTGCATACAGTTGGTTTATACCCTTTTGTCTCCTCCGGGTCTGAATGTGCAATGTTTTGTCAGTCGTATACTGTTGTTTAAAAAAGAAGAACACAAATCAGGATGTCTCCTTGTATTGTTTGCGTAAACTTCACGCTTATACTGTTATTGGTGTAGCATGTTTTAATTTAAAGAATTAAGGCATAAAACTCACGTTCGTGAAGTGTGCTCTTTTTTTAAAGGTACAATTGTTTAAAAGGATCACTTTCTCGGAACGAGTACTAAGTATCTCGAAAAGTTTACTTCTCAGTTTCATAAGAAGTCCACTTTCTCAGATAGAGCATTTTTTTCTGATGGTACATTTTCCCAGTAGGTACACTTTTTTTCAAAGAACCCTATTAAATGTGTATTTTTTGTAAAGTGTGCGTATTGGAAAAGTGTACTTTTTGGGAAAATGCACTTATTGGACAAGTGCATATAGGTATAGAAAAGTGTGCATTTCGAGAAATTTCCTAATTGAGAAACTGTACGTTTCGAGAGGGTAATTTTTGCGAATAGATCACTTTTAGAGAAAGTGCACTTCTCAGGAAAGTGTGATGCTTAGCCTTAGACGTTTTGAATCAGGAATAATATTTTCTGTTCCGCTAGCACTCGCGAGAGGGTAAATAGGCTTTTAGGATGCCTATACTTTTCAACTGCTACATATTTGCCCTTATCAATGGCCATCTACGTTATTGCAGACATTTGAAATTTGCGACGTTAACTAGTTACCAGGAAAATCAGAAGCGGAAAGGATAATTTGATTCTGCTTATTAATTCAACATGTTACATTTGAGATATTTCAAATAAAACTAATGTGTTTTATAAATAGTGTTACTATAATAAATCATGATGATTGATCATAAAGTATTACTGAAATAGGCAAAACATAGTTCACTGAACATTTCCAATATGGTGACAATGATGAAGAAAGAAGAACTCAAAGAAAGAATATAAGTTTAGAACCTAGTTGCCTAACACATAATAAGAACAAAACCCACCTCGATAACGCTAAAAATATTAAGTTGTTCATGATCCACGCCTTTTGTATTTTTGATGTACCTACCTACTTAAATCAAAATTATTTTAATCCGTCAAGGTACAAATAAGAAATGTCGCAACTGGCGGTGAAGGTGACCAGCAACATGTTAGTGAGTATTAATTGACATCTTCACTGGCGACGACAATGCAATTTATTGCGCCTACACGAAACACAACAAATCAATTTGTCTTGGAAATAATCGTGCACCGGACTTAAGCTAAACAACAGAACCTATAATAGCCAAGTTCTATCAATGTTTACCTTTTATTGTTTACGTCAAAAGCAGACAAGCCAAGGAAGCAACCGAACTAGCTGCGGATAACAATTAGGGGACGATAGGTCAACCCTCGTTAACCACTGAAAACGAGCGGCTACCGCTACCACACAAGCTATAAAGCCTGGTCCCGATCAACAGGGCTTGTTTGATGGTATGTCACAATAACAATAAATAAAAAAATTTAAAAACCCTCAACGCAATTTGGTCACGTTTATGATTGAAAATAAAAAATAAAGTAAAATGCGTCGAAGATCCCTTCCGCAGCGCAGCTTAAGCGCTTATAACTTTGTAACGGCTGAACCAATTTTAATGAAATATGCCTAAGAACCATCGCCAAGGAACCTGCTTTCAAATAAAAACCGCATGCAAATCGGTTCACCCGTTTAAGAGCTATGATGCCACAGACAGCCAAACACACACACACACACACACACACATGGCGGTCAAACTTATAACTCCCTTCTTTTTACGTCGAGGGTAAAAAATCATGATACACGCACAATACTTTTTTAAAATGAGGAAATTTAGGTGTTTTCTTACTCAGAATCAAGAGCGCTGTTGATTTTGATAATAAAAAAACTGTCCCTAATTTTCCATAAAAAAAAATTATGTCCGTTTCGTAACGAGCCATACAAACTACCTATATGAAAAAAAGTTACGAATCAAGCGTTACTTAGCGGAGGTAACAATCAACTGAAACAATTACTTTGCTCACCCACGACCTTAGGATAATTATGCTTATGCAAGAAATGTTTGTTCATGCAGATCCCACACAAACACACAAACCCATCAATCACCACCCCCAAACTATACTGACGCGATTCGAACTCAACCAGAGCTCATCCTTAGAGTACCGTTCACTATGCTACGCTATGCTATTTATACTATGCTATATACTGACTCAACAGGTTTAATTTTGAAAAGACAATAATTCGAATTGAATCATTCTCGTCCTGAAGGTACGCTATGTTAGCAAAGTGAACGGTACTCTGAGGATGAGCTCTGGTTGAGTTCGAAATTTTTTACCATCAGACGATCCGGGCATAGCTCGAAGAATCGCTAGACTTAAGTGGCAGTGGGCAGGGCACATCGCTCGTAGAACTGACGGTCGATGGGACCGAAAGGTTCTCGAGTGGCGTCCGCGGACCGGAAGACGCAGTGTAAGTAGGCCTCCAACAAGATGGAGCGACGATCTGGTTAAGGTGGCGGGAACGCATTGGATGCGGATGGCGTAGGGCCGATCTATTTGGCGAGCCTTGGGGGAGGCCTATGTTCAGCAGGGGTAAGTAATACGAGATATAACAACTTATTATCTAATATTCATAAATATACGTTCACTTTATATAAACTTGTTTAGTATAACGTTCACTGGATATAATGAACAAAAAGTATAATTATAAAATATCTAATTTTGTAATGTATAACGTTGTTTATATATAATATCAATTGATATAACGATCAAAGCGTATAATGTTCATAACACCTAAGATTTAAAACGTATAAATTCATTAAAAACTTTGATGCAAGCAAACAATCAAGCAATCCATTAATTTTTTCCGCTCTGTTACAAAAAAAAACCTAACATACCACTGAACTCATTCTGACTCCTGTTCTGCTCTGTACTGGTTCTGAACCTAACCTATCCAAGTCGCTTTTGCCCCGAAAAGTCTTGCTCGCTCGCTTCGCTCGCTCGCCGCCGCATAATTTAACATTTACACATATTATTATATATCATGACTGTTATACCTAATGTTTGTTATGTTAAATGAAATTAGTCCATATAAATCTTATACAAATTGAAGTTATATAAAAATAACGTTATATAATTTAAGCGTTATACCTACGTTAAAAAATTATACTTTTTGCTGTTATAACTAACGTTCATTATATCTTGTGAACGTTATTAATATGAAATTAGATATTTTGTAGTTATATCTCGTGGGACGCACCCTAGTAAAACAATATAATATTTGATTGACATGACTATATTGGCATCATTCTAAATTCTTTTAGAAAAAGGTTTCAGCGAATTAAAAACTCTACGAATATTAATCTGTTTTTTCTACTATTTGTCAATATTATTCCAAACAGTTGTTTTGATGTTCACTCAAAAAATAATCTCATTTTTTAGCTTGTCTGACTTATAAATTATCCGTGTGCTAGGTCACTAAATACCCCCAGTAGTTGCCATCTTTAATTTTAAGACTTTAGCACAAGAGGTGACAGCATGATTTCATCTATTTAGCATTAACATGTCAAACACTAGGACAAGAACCTTACTTATGAGGATTAAAACAATATTAATTGCGATGACATTCATAAATTTGTCTTATTTTGGTTTTTTTTGCAAATTACTACATACTTGAACTTCGGAAGCGTCCTTATACAAAGTAATCTCGTACTGACGTGTGGTGTGGGTGCCGTACACCGCGTTTTATATGAAAGTCACGATGTTTGTGTGCCATGAAAGACGAAGTTTAGTATTTAAACTAACATTGAGCACAGTTTTATTGTTATAACAAACACCTACGCTATAAAACCGTATGAAGCCATAACCATAAACACCCACTGGAATTGCTTGTCCTAAACCAAGACGCGAGCACTAGGTACGCAACAACGGTTATTACGAAATTAGAAGATGATACCTGACGTTTCAAGTGGAAAGATGATATTGCATATTAACATTCACGCATGTAGATAAACACGTGGTAAAAAACTTCCTGTAAACGATTTCTTTGTACAAGTGCTCATCTTTAAACAACAGTTTATTTCTTAAAACACTACCTCCTCCTCTTCTTCACTTCATCCTCACTTTACACGTATCTAGAGAAGAGGCCTTAAATATACATTTTTTTATATTTCATTTTACTACTTTGTCCGCGTGATTTATATGTATGTACCTATACCTATGCAAAATTACAACTTTCTAGCACCATCAGTCTTTGAACTAGGCCAGATAGACTGACGGACATGGCGAAACTAATCATTCCTTGTACCTACATAGTCCATAACCTTAAAAACGAAGATTCTAAGGAGAGAAATTTCTAAATTGTATTGCAAACATATTGTCTCAGAGGAAGATAGGCAATGGCAACTAAACTCGAAATGATTAAACCAAAGGTCGCGGGCCGCGGACAAGTACTCAGAGACCCTCATTAAAAAGTTTTATGAGTTCCTTACGTACACTCATTTCGAACAGATTGAGGTCCGAATTTTAATGACTTATTGTGGGCCTTCTCCAAATCTTGAATATGATAGCTCAATAAATAATTCCAAGATGGTATTGTTTCTTCGCAAATGATTTGACAAACACAAGACAATCTACTGGCAAATTAAAAAGTTTAAAGTAATTTTGGTGAATCAAAACCTTCATTGGGTTGTAATTTTGGCCATCGTAGCGGCTATTTTGTGTGTTTTTAACTAAACTAAAATTAGGTTAGTAATAAAAAAAAAGTAAAGAAAGATGTGTTTTTATTTATTTAGTAGTAAAAACGGACGATGATATAGGTAGAAAATTTAAGTAAAAGCCCCCTTTTATGTAGTAAGTTACCCCTACAAATAACTTGACGTTCCATATTCTCAAAATCACCTTACTTTAGTTCCATATCAGTTCTAGACGAGCTTCAGATACTTAAGTTTATTCATATACTTATTTTCATAGCCATTTTTTTTTCCATGCTAATATTAATGAATGGGGATGCAATTGCAACGTAATGGCAATGCCATACAACAAGGAAACGAAGCCAGCCTTATGGCCACCCTGTCCAATAGCAGCGATTTGGGCAATATTTGTAAATATAGGCTTTCAGGTTAAGATTAAGTTAATGAAAGTTTTTTTTACAAAAAAATGTGTTAATTTGGTATAATTTATGTAAAAATAAATTGATATTTTAAAATCTTCCAACATTAAAATCATGGGTAATTTATTGAATCAGGCGTTACTTTGCGGAGGTCCATATTAATGAATTAAAACAATTACTTTGCTCACCCGCGACCTTACAATAGTTACGTTTATGCAAGAAATGTGTGTTCATGCAGTTCCTCCACCTCCACACTGTACGAACACGCACAAATCACATAAACACAACTATCACCACCACCAAGCTACACTGACGCGTTTCGAACTCAACCAGAGCTCATCTTCGGAGTTACCACAACCGTATGCTATGCTACCAAATGTTAAACTAACAAACCAAAACAAATGTTTTAACTTATCACTGTAACTTCACAAGTACCCACTTTATTTTTCTTATTCTCAAACTACCCCACAAAAATTAACTTTTATTGACATATTATAAAACTACCTTGAATTTTTGTTTATTTATTTATAAGGCATATTTTATTAATACTAACTGTTCAAATTAGACCCAAGCCGCAGTAAAGGAGAAGATACTAAATTTACCTGTTCATTAATAATAGACCCCATAGTGTTGTACCTAATTATTTCCATGCATTCCAGAGCATCCAGACGCAACCCCTTGCCGCAATAATGTAACACTTCATAAGAATCTGAATCTAACAATGAATGATTTGATTCCAACAAATGTTTTGCAAAATTTGATCTATCTGGATGCTCATTCCTATATGCCGAAACATGCTCTTTAAATCTAGTATTAAAACTTCGGCCTGTCTGTCCTACGTATATCCCATTGCAGTCATTACAAGTAAGCTTGTATACCCCCGATCTAGTTCCCTTATCTACCTGTTCTTTGTGGTTACATAGCCTAGAGTACAAAGAGTTGTTAGTCTTAAAGGCAACATTAATATTGTTTGATTTTAAAATGCCATAAATCTTATCAGACAAACCCCCAACGTAAGAGATGCTAGATCTATATTTGTTAGTAGACTGAGAAGGTAACGCAGCGTAAAGCATGCTATTTACTAACCGTGCCTGCTTCTTTTGAACTAAACTATCTACCATTGATTTTGTATAACCATTTGAGATCGCTATCTGATAAATAGTACTCAACTCTAAATCCCCAACTCTAAATCAGATGCTGTTATACCAGCATCTTCTAATCATCCGTGGCAGCATAAACTGGCTGCTTTCCATTGTTATGTTAATAGATTGCTGACTGTGCCTCTTTCTAAGGAACATTTTGATTTAGAGTTGAGTACTATTTATCAGATAGCGATCTCAAATGGTTATACAAAATCAATGGTAGATAGTTTAGTTCAAAAGAAGCAGGCACGGTTAGTAAATAGCATGCTTTACGCTGCGTTACCTTCTCAGTCTACTAACAAATATAGATCTAGCATCTCTTACGTTGGGGGTTTGTCTGATAAGATTTATGGCATTTTAAAATCAAACAATATTAATGTTGCCTTTAAGACTAACAACTCTTTGTACTCTAGGCTATGTAACCACAAAGAACAGGTAGATAAGGGAACTAGATCGGGGGTATACAAGCTTACTTGTAATGACTGCAATGGGATATACGTAGGACAGACAGGCCGAAGTTTTAATACTAGATTTAAAGAGCATGTTTCGGCATATAGGAATGAGCATCCAGATAGATCAAATTTTGCAAAACATTTGTTGGAATCAAATCATTCATTGTTAGATTCAGATTCTTATGAAGTGTTACATTATTGCGGCAAGGGGTTGCGTCTGGATGCTCTGGAATGCATGGAAATAATTAGGTACAACACTATGGGGTCTATTATTAATGAACAGGTAAATTTAGTATCTTCTCCTTTACTGCGGCTTGGGTCTAATTTGAACAGTTAGTATTAATAAAATATGCCTTATAAATAAATAAACAAAAATTCAAGGTAGTTTTATAATATGTCAATAAAAGTTAATTTTTGTGGGGTAGTTTGAGAATAAGCAAAATAAAGTGGGTACTTGTGAAGTTACAGTGATAAGTTAAAACATTTGTTTTGGTTTGTTAGTTTAACATTTGGTAGCATAGCATACGGTTGTGGTAACTCCGAAGATGAGCTCTGGTTGAGTTCGAAACGCGTCAGTGTAGCTTGGTGGTGGTGATAGTTGTGTTTATGTGATTTGTGCGTGTTCGTACAGTGTGGAGGTGGAGGAACTGCATGAACACACATTTCTTGCATAAACGTAACTATTGTAAGGTCGCGGGTGAGCAAAGTAATTGTTTTAGTTCATTAAAATCATGGGTACCGGAAAAAAAAATTATTTCCCCTTAATTTATTCCCAAAATACGTCATATGATTTCTCAGTTCTGTCGAATAAAAAGGAAGTACGTAGCCGCTGAGATTCCGAGTAACTAGGCCAAGAAGAAACAGAACGCTAAACCATCGTTAGAGCAAAGTACACTCTAAGTCAAGTTATCGGCAAACTAGTGCACTTTAATCCTGGGTTTAATAGGTATTTGTTTATTATTCAAACCCCGTTTCCAGTGCGGTCGAACCAAAGCCTCGTATATTTTATTGGGAGCCTGGCGCCGAATTAAGAGCAATTCACATCGGCCGATTTTCTGTCGTTGGACTCGGCTACGTGGCACGACAATCCAATTAATAAGCAAACCTTTCGTATTCACAGTGAATATAAAATGTTTGTACGCCAGCCAATCGACCGTTCAGATAAAATATTCATATTAAAATTGTCGCACGTAATTGCAACACGTGTGCTCAAATTCTACTAATATTTATTACAAATTCGAAAGTTTGTATTTATGTGTCACCCTTTAAAGTCTAAAACGGTTGGACAGACTTGTATGAAAATTACCATGTCTCTTGCTGGATCTCAGGAATGACAAAAATAGTAAAGTTATAAAAGCAGCGTATGTAATGTTTCCAATGGTAATTTTATATTTTAGCTAAGACGATCCCTAGTAGTGCAAAAATAAAAGAAAAATCACTTCTCATATCTACCTACTTGTAAACTTGTTTTTTATGTCGAGAGAAAGCTGCATAAAATGACGTTTTATGCTCTAGTGCATAAAGTAAAATCTTCGTCTAAGACCAAGGCAATCGGGCGCAAACAGCCACGAACAATGTAGGAATTTATAAAATAAAAGTTTCTTGTTTTTGTTTTATAACTGGTGTTTTATATTACGAAATTAATAAAACTACGCAAATCTAGTACTTTATCACAAAAATTGCAATGCATGAAAAATTAAAGCTTGTAAATCAACATTTATTTCCAATTTTCGTGTTTCCTAGCAATCGAAGTGAAAAGCAGAGTGTAAAACTCGAGCAAAACCCATTTTCCCCTCGACGTGTCGCTGTACCGGCTCGACTAGCTATGTCTCGGTTAAAATGGCTCATTTTATGCTCTTGTTGCACAATCTACTATTAATTGTTTGTCATTGTTTCAATTATTATTATCGTTCACATTATAAACTTTCAATCCTACTTTTATTTCATATCTTCACATCCTATTGTGTATTTTGTATTATTACTAGCTTTTGCCCGCGACTTCGTCCGCGTAGAATTCTAATTTGTGGTAAAGCTCCTTCATCTCTTTCATTGTATAAAACAAAAATCCGGCACCGGCAACATCCATCATTATTATCATTTCATCATGAGTATCAGTTAGTGAATATTATAAATCCCGTTTATTCCCTATCCCGCGGGAATTTCAACAAATTTGTCCTTATTCTTTGCAAAATTAAACTTATTTTTATCCCGCGGGTATTTTGCATTTTCCCCGAGAAAAGTAGCCTATGTCCTTAAAGCTTTCTACCGATAAAAGAACTTTTAAAATCAGCCGCGTAGTTGAGTTCACTTATTTTTTTCCCGTGGGAATTTTGATTTTTCACGGAGAAAATAGTCTATGTAAGTAAGGGTTAGTGTAGCTACTCACTAATAGGTGAAAGAAATTTTCAAATCAGCCCTGAAGTGAAATTCACTTCTTAATATCCCAGGGGAATTTTGCATTTTACCGAATAAATAGTAGGTAGCCTATACCAATAAAGGATAGTGAAGCTTTCTATTGGTGATTTTTTTTTAAACTCAGCCCCCAAGTTAATTTTACTATTTTCTATACCGCGGGAATTTTGCATTTATCCGGAAAAAAGCATCCTATGTTAACCAAGGACAGTGTATCTTTTCTATTGGTGTAAGACATTTTAAAATGAGCTCCGAAGTTGAATTTTCTTTTTTCTATCCCTTGGGAATTTTGCATTTCCCCGGAAAAAAAGTAACCTATGTCAATAAAGGATAGTGTAACTTTTTACTGGTAAAAGTTTTTTTTTTAATCGGCTCGGAAGTTTCAGAGATTATCTATCCCACAGGAATTTCCAAAAATCCTGCAATAAGTTTTTTTTTTGTTATGGTCATTTTCGTTAATACTGTATTTGAAAAAATTAGTAATTGTAGTTACGGAGATATGGTCCAGTTGATTTGAGTACCTACATATATAAATCCTGATTTAACTTTATCCCGTGGAAATTTTCAAAATTCTTTATATTCGCTTTATATTCTAATAGTCTAATTGCATGCCCAATTTGTACAGTTTAGTAATCTTCGTTATGGGCATAGGGTCACTCTTGATGAAATATATAAATCCCGATTATTCCTTATCCCGTGGAAATTCCGGAAAATCCTTTCTTATCGGATGCCTACGTCATACAAAGAACACACCCTCCACGTTTTAGGTCTCTACATACAGCGGTTTAGGCTGTGCGTTAATCCGGCAGTCAGTCATTTAGGACTTCAGGACAAAGCATTTTATATGTATTTGCATTGCACCAAGCTTTTATGCGAGTTCAACAATGATATTTGAATACTCAATTCGATTTTATTCGAAAAAGGTTGAACTCGCATAAAAGCTTCATCATCATCATTTCAGCCGTAGGACGTCCACTGCTGGACATGGGCCTCCCTCATTGACGTCCAATCATTACGGTTGGAAGCGACTTGCATCCACCCTGAACCTGCGGCCTTCACCAAAACGTCCGTCCATCTCGTTGGTGGACGTCCCACGCTGCGCTTGTAAAAGCAAAAGCTTGGTGAAATGCAAATACTTAATACATATAATTAGCTATTATCAGAGATCAGATCAAGACGTGGTTGACAAACGTAGACAAAAATGGTTTGCAATATTTGAAGTTTCGTTTCGTTTACAATGTGTCAAAATAAAATGTAATTTAAATCAAAAGCACTAAGGAGTATTGATATCAACTTCGAAGCAAATCACCCCCAAAATAACTTTCTACTACTTTTTGACCCCGTCAAGGGATAAATTTCAATAAAATACCGTGTTTCGTATTTCCATTTTCCATCAATTTTGTTAAAGAATGTTTATGCAAAATTTGAAGTAGATTGGACCAAGGAATCACGTTGTCTCATACAAACTTTGCCCCCCTTTTTTACCCCCTTAGGAGTAGAACTACGGAAAATCCTTTCTTATCGGATGCCTACGTCATACAAAGAACACACCCTCCAAGTTTCAGGTCTCTACGATCAGCGGTTTAGGCTGTGCGTTGATCCGTCAGTCAGGACAAAGGATTTTATATGTATAGATTAATCTTATTTATATCTTTATTGACGACTTCAGTACTTATAAATCCTTGCACTTTACATTTACGTAAATATGATTTAATATTATATTGAGTTAATAAATAAACTAAACTATTCGACGACCGCTTTAGCCTAGTTTGTGTGACCCTGCCTACGACGCAAGAGGTCCTGGGTTCAAATCCCGGTAAGGGCATTTATTTGTGTGATGAGCACGAATATTTGTTCCTGAGTCATGGATGTTTTCTATGTATTTAAGTATTTATTTATCTATATATATATATGTATATAAATATATATAAGTATGTTTATCGTCGTCTAGTACCCATAGTACAAGCTTTGCTTAGTTTGGGACTAGGTCGATTTGTGTAAGATTGTCCCCTAATATTTATTTATTTATTTTTTATTTATTTATTTATTATTTATTTATTCAGATATTACCATGGGATCGGCGGGATTATCTATGCCTGAAAAATCCCGAAATTTAACATCAAAGTCATCATATGCTTCATACACCATAAGGGAACATCATGATCAAATCATTGGATATTCCCTTTAGAATTTCTTTCTTTAGAAAGATTTCTGGATTTCAATTCAAGTGCCAAATCTTATAATTTACGCGAGAGAAGCCACGGGCAAAGATATATTCATATTTGCAAAATGTGACAGCATTTTGGGAAATATTAATCATTATCGCTATTATTCTCGAGCCAATGGATGGATATGTCATTCTAAATACATGTCATGCTGTTACTACCACACGAGCGCGATGACGTATATTTAATGCATTCTAAATTTTTGTAAGTTTACCATTTATGGCTTCTGTCTGATGGCACTCTACAATTTGTTAGTGTGTGTGTGTGTATGTGTCTACCCTATTAGTAGTAGTAGTAGTAGAGTACCTAGAGTGCCTAGGGCACCCCGTCAAAAAATTTAGTAAAAAAATTGATTCTTTAAAATACTCGAGCGCGTCAGATTAAGATAAGGTGGGTTAATTATTAGCAGAACAATGCACATTTCACTTCCAAATCGTCAGTCTTTGGAATTAACATCCCCTATGAAAACCTGACGCGCGCCCTTCCGTATGGCCACCACCACCATGCAAAGTGGCAGATTATCACACATTTATTATCAATGGCACGCTGGAGTATCAAATTATCAAAATCTGATGCGCTCGATATTTCAAAGATTTTTTTTTTAAGTTTTTTGACGGGGTGCCCCAGGCAAACCCCCTCACATGAAGTGCTCATATTCAATGGGGGTACTCTAGAGGGTATAAGGTATCCCTCCGTATATTAATCTGCCACGCTCGAGTAACTTCAAAAATACTGATATAGATAAACCAAACTTAAATCCATAAGTATTAAGCATCCAAGACTCTAGCACAATCATTCGTATTTTACACTCAAATCTGCTCCGACAGAGAATCGAACCCTAGACCTCAAGCTTCATAGTCAGGTTTTTTTTACCACTAGGCTATCGTCGTCTATTTCGGATTTCACTTGGGTACATCCCAATCCCGTGGAAATGTCAAAACAAAAAGAAGCCTGGATGATTTTCCCGAGATCCAGGTATTTGGAATACTGTATTCTAGCAAATAAACATTTCTGATTCTGGATCATATTTGTCTTCGGGGCGACGAGGATGGATACCGGTGGGAGCGGATAGTAGCCATTCTGTACCTACACAGTTTCTATTACAGTATTAAAAATTAACAAACGTTCGAAGTCACAGGCGTACCGACAGGGACATAGCTATTAAAATGAGATAGTAATATAAATATTCCCGAAATTTATATTGCTTTTATTTTATTAATATAAAGTTATAGATTAGAATATGAGAGCAATATATAATACCTATAACCTTGGACTCCTATTGGCCTCGTGAACCATTCAATAGTCTGTTAATGCTTTTAGATAAAGGGTCTGTTTTCGCACACCAATCCCTTTCAATAAATTTCATTACTACCGAACTAAAACACTAAACTTATTTTGTTTGCATACCAAACACTAAGCTTCCCTACGGAAAATTTTATATTTACAGAAACTTTCCACTAAATCGTGGGTCCGCAATAAAATGTTCACTAAACTGATAACGCTGTCGTCAGATCCACTCGACTGACCACCGTCGTAAGTTAATTTAAAAGCCAATTATAACTCCCTAAACGATTAGATTTATCTTTCCACGACTGTTTTAATTCCAAATACCCTGGAACATAAAGCATAATTGAATTCATTCACAATGAAATATCTCTTAATTCGTGTCTATTTATTGGCTGGGCCGTCATGCGCCGTGGTGACAGGCGCTGAAGGGATCTCATCCCGCTGGTTTATGCGCAGTAGGTACGAGTATAACAGATTGCTCGGTCGCGGTTGTCTTGATTTCCCACAAGATTACCGCAATGAGGGTAAGAAGTCAACCACAGTTCTTGTTTCTACCTCGAATCCAGTTTCTAATTTTGATTCGCTATACAAATATTCTGATGTGTCTGTCATGTCGGTTCTGGCGTATTAGAAGAGCTTTGTGTTGGCTTATACGTACGTAATTTCTATAATATTGAAATCCTGTTTTTTTTGTTCTCCTTACTAATACTTATTAGAAATTTCCCATTTACGTTAAAACAGTTGAACGGAATTTTTTAAACTTTGATTTGTAGATAATTGGATCTCTAGAATAATCCTTGCAATAAAAGAACATTTTTTAAAATCTTTTCAATGTTAGGTACTACCATAGCTGGGCATTAACTCGTTAATCCGTTAATCGTTAATTAACGAAGTTTACATTTAGAGTAACGGATTAACTTTTGAGTTAACTTTAAAAACCGTTAACGGACTCGTTAACTTTCGTTAAACTTCATCAAGTCCGTTAATTGTTACTCTAGCGCCTACTATTTACCAAAAATACCGCACTAGTTATGTCTTGCCGGCGCGTGTGAGTGAGAATACTGCGAGGAATTGGATTCATGTGATTTGTTTGATCGTTTTATTACTAAGCGCCGGCGCTTAGAGTGACGAGTGTGTGAGTGGCAAACCTGAACCAACAGTTTTTATAAGTAGACTAGCTTTTGCCCGTGACTTCGTCCGCGCAGAATTCTTGGTTGTGGTAAAGCTCCTTCATCTCTTTTAATGAATAAACCAAAAATCCGGCCACGGCAACCATCGAACCATCCATAATTATCATCATCGGTATCAGTTAGTGAATATATAAATCGCGGTTATTCCCTATCCCTATTTTATGCAAAATTTCAGCCTTATAAGGCCAAGGGAAACCATATTTTTTATCACATATTAACGGATTAACGATTAACGTTAACTTGGTTAAATCTTCCGGAATGTAACGCTTTAACGTTTAACGAGGTTATCTTTTTTTGTGACGGATTAGCGATTAACGCAGTTAACTACTTGATTAACGATGCCCAGCTATGGGTACTACTGTACAAAAAACACAGAAATGCAAAAAGTAACTCGGCTGCAACTTTGTACGATGCTACGAATCGTAGAATTTCTTTGGTCAAATATAGACAATATTTAGTCTAGACAATAAAGAAACTAAACAAAAAATTGATGCTATTTCTCATTTTTAGTCATTACGGATAATACACCAAGAAGGAAACCCACAACAATATAATAAAAATAATGCCTTTTATGTCTAGACTAGAATCGAAACCCTGGAAATTTACTCGGTACTTAAATACCTATTAGACATTATAACAAAGGGTATCGGTAAAGATTAACAATAGAGTGATCGAGACAGCTTGTAGGTTGATAAATTTTATTGAGAAAGATAAACGATATCTGTATAATATGGCAATTGGTTGGTTAGCCTTTCGGAGAGGCTCAGAATCACGCAACGAGGTATGGAGAGAGCTTTGCTCGAAGTTTCTTACTTTCTTTGCGCAATAGAATCCAGAATATGGAAATTCGCCACTGGTGTTCGAGTTATATCACATGACTTGTTATCAGAATACAGTAATGCACGTCAGTAACAGCGTAACAGCAGTCTGTTTGGTGACGGGATGGTAATAGCAATCAGACCCCTATTTCTTAGACGAGACTTACTACAAGTGACTACTTGTCACTAACTTAATCCTCAGTCGTCGGTCCTTCCCTGTTCATTTGTTTACATTGTGTCTTTAAATTCGAGTTCCTTTTCTCACGTGCGGCCTTTTGACATTTTCTCATTGATATTCTGTATATGTAGGTAGTGTATGTAGTGTATAAGTATTATATTTAATGTATGTGTTTATTTATGTATATAAATATTGTATATTTGTATTGTTTTTAATATTTATTGATTAATATCTCTTCATTTCTCCTGTCTGTTGTTTCCGTCACCTACATAAACCTGTTCATATTTGTAAATGTATCCAGTATTGGTTGTCTGGAAGAGATCGCTTTTGAGCGATAAGACCGCCTATTGTCTGCCTGATTTTTTATTGTTATTCATATTTTTTCTGTATTTTTTTGGTGATCAATAAAGAATATTTGTGTTGTTGTATTGTATTGTATTGTGACTGTGACAATCCTTAATACATACAATGACTTAAAAACAATTAAGTTTGGGGGTCCCCATACTAAGAACTGAAACTCAAAAATTTTTTTTCATCAAACCCATACGTGTGGTGTATCTATGGATAGGTCTTCAAAAATGATATTGAGGTTTCTAATGATTTTTTTTTCTAAACTGAATAGTTTGCGCGAGAGACACTTCCAAAGTGGTAAAATATGTGTCCCCCCTCCTGTAACTTCTAAAATAAGAGAATGATAAAACTAAAAAAAATATATGATGTACATTACCATGGAAACTTCCACCGAAAATTGGTTTGGACGAGATCTAGTAAGTAAGTTTTTTTTTAATACGTCATAAATCGTAAACCGCAATTTTTTATAGATAATGCTACGGAACCCTTCGTGCGCAAGTGTGACTAGCACTTGGCCGGTTTTTTTTATTTTGATTTTGATGGAGGAGTTAAGTGGTAAGCAGGGCAGGCAAATTTACATCGTCTATCACTACCTGTTACCTTTACGGTTATGAAATTAGGGGGTGGACCTTGCATAGGGTCCACCACCTGCATTTTCAGTTCACTAAATCCCCGATATCTTTACATTCGAAACAATTTGAAAGCAAAATCACTGTTTGACTCACACTTGAGCAGAAAATGGGAATACAATAAGAACTGGACCATCTCTAGGGTTCGGAGATCCGTCGTTAAAGGTTTACGAGGAGACATAAAACGACCATTGTATCGTTACAATAATTGTCTCCGTTAACATTATGAAATGAAATCATCCCGATAAGATGGCGCGTTGTTTCAACGGCTGTTACTTTTACTGCGAAGATAGTGTCGTGAAATAGTGCTTGATAGAAGTTTTTAATACTTTCCAGTAATAAGAATCTATGATTGAGAATGATAATGAGATATTACCATAAAACTTAATATTGCGTGGAGTAGAAATGTCACGCCATAAAATTTATAGAAACGTGCTGTTTTCAAGATTTTTTTAAATGTCATCTTATAGAAAATGGTTTGTTAGGTTACGTTATTTTATTGAAAATTTTGAAGAAAATACTATTTCAGAAATAAATTACTTTATGATAAATGAGAATTATGGATAACAAATAACAATACATAATAAAATATGAAATTCGGACAAACGATAGAGAACTACATACATAGATTGTGGTTCAAAAATATAACATTTTACTGGGGAATACCGTAATTTATCAAAACCCTGTGAGAACACAAAAACCTGTGCGAATTAATAGCAAGAGCGGCGAAAAATTGATGACATCGATTTATGCTAAAGAAAAAACACATGATAACATTTATATTTATTTTAGTGTTAGTTCTGTGGTTAGAACCTTTCCAAGGGGACAGTCTACATTTTGAATGGTAGGTACTTATTGTTATGTATGTCACTTGTTAGCGAACTGGAATAAAGAACTTTTTTATCGAAGCTACCTATACTAAAATGTAATTTATCAGTGAATAGAAAACTACCTGGGTGGCAGTTGTGCTCGGACTAAAAATTGAAAACAAGCGTTTTTTTTTTCAGAAACAAGACCAAGCTAAATAGATCGATTTATCGCCCCCGAAACCCCCTGTATACCAAATTTCATGGAAATCATTGAATCCGTTTCCGAAATTCTGATTATACATTTATATAAATAAATAATAATGTAAGGTGAATAGGTATTCAGAATTTTTACGGCGTTATTTTTTTCGTCCTTACCGTTTTAGTAAATATATTTAAAAGAGTGATGCTGTGGGTTAACTTTATATGAAAACAAAAACAGTGCCGATGCTAAATCTGGTTCGGCCAAAGAACTTGCGACTTGTTCTCCCGTCGTGTTATAAATCGTGGGATAGTCATCATCATCATTCATTATTTCAGCCGTAGGACGTCCATTGCTGGACATAGGCCTCACTCATTGATACTCATTTATTATGGTTGGAAGCGGCTTGCATCCACCTTGAACTTGCAGCCTTTACCAAATCGTCCGTCCATCTTGTTGGTGGACGTCCCAGCTGCGCTTGCCAGTCCATGGTCTCCATTCGAGAACTTTTCGGCCCCAACGGCCATCTGTTCTGCGACCGGTCAAAATACTTGGATATTCACCCAGTATCTAAATAGTAGCGTATAGTAGCAGCTTGGGTGCCTTCTACATGTTAGAGTCATGTGGGGTAACTGTACGCAGTGGTTAAGTGTACGCAAACCCATGCATTTCAGTCCGAAATAAATGGGATTGCGTACACTTACCCACTGCGTACAGTTACCCCACATGACTCTACCATTAAATTATTCGCAAAACAACATAAAAGTTACACAACACTGTTTTCTACAGGAGCTCGACAGTTTTCAGTAATCAAGGAACGTCTGAGCAAATTGCTTTAACAATAATAGCTCGGGAGCATGCTAAGTGATAATTATATTATGTGTTCGTGTGTTAATCCCAAGCGGAATGTTCACGCAATAAAAATTCCCTGACGACGCGGGTCTCACTAAATTACTTTTATTTACGTCAAGACGCCTTAATTTTGCACCCCTTGATGTCTTTGTACCGCCGGAAACCACTCTGGTGTGCTTTCATACGAGATAATTTAATAGAGCCCGACTATTAAATTCGCGGGGTACCCTTAAAAAGTCTCAACTAATTTTATTGTGCCGTATCTCTTATGGCGTCATTTTAATTTTACATTATTCAATAAAGAAATTCTAATTTACTTCTTGAAAATGCAACAAAAGAAAACAATGGATTAGCCTCAATCTATACTTCCATATCCATACTAATAGTGAAAGTGTGTTTGATTGATTATTTGTTTGCTTGTCCTTCTTTCACGTTGAAACTGAGCGCCGGATTGCCGTGATTTTTATGTATGGGCATAGTTGAAGGGCTGGAGAGTGACATAGGCTACTTACCACGGGAAAATATCTCATTCCCACGGGAAAACACATTTTAATCTACTTCAGCGGAGGTGAAGCCGCGGGCGTCAGCTAGTAGGGAATAAAATCTCGAAAGATAATTGTATTTTACGATTGCTCCATAGCCAAAGTCATCTAAGACAATCTATTGTAAGTCTGCTGGGCCTACACCTAAGGCCTTCTCTCACAATGAGAGGATTGGGGCTGTAGTTTCGACGCACACACACCATAAAATTGCTTCGTTTCCTTCACCTCAATGATAAAATTTCAAATGTAATGTATTTTCTCAGAGGTGTGAATTTCGACTCGAACCTCTTCGCTGCTTTGCTTGAGGAACCACGGGGTAGTCAAATCTCTAGGTTACCACGGCTTTTTTAACAAGCGAGCTAGTGAAGTAATTCATATGTTTTTGTGCATTTTCAGAAAAGTGACTTAACAGCCCATTAGTAGTAGTCCCTGTTCATTCTACATCAATTTAAAAAACTTCGAAATCTCACTAATGCTTCAAGAGCGGGGTTAAATTGCGAAATGTTTCCAAGACATTTAACGAATGAGATAACTAGGAACTCTACTCGTTCCTTACGAACGTTTTACTGCAGTTGAAATATTCAAAAGAAAGCTTTGAACAGGTAACTATATAATCCTCTACCGAGTCTTCCGTGCGCTACTTCCTTACATAAGATGTATGCAATGTGGAGTTTGGTTCCTTTTTTCGCTATTAACTTACTCTTAGTAATATTTTCTGTCTGTAAGCAAACAACTAGATGGCAAAAATACTCAGTAGATTAAGTGAAATGATTTAAGCAGATAGTTGATACTGAACTGATAAATTAAATTTTTAGACGACCAGGTGGCCTAGTGTTTAGAGAACCTGACTACGAAGCTTGTGGTCCCGGGTACGATTCCCGTGTCGGGGCAGATATTTGTATGAAAAATAATACGAATGTATGTTCTCGGGTCTTGGATGTTTAATATATATTTAAGTATGTATTTATTTATATAAGTATGTTTATCCGCTGCCCAGTACCCGTACCTCAAGCATTGTTTAACTTACTTTGGGACTAGGTCAATTAGTGTGAATTGTTCCGTGATATTTATTTATTTAGTTGATATTATTATGCTGAAAAAGGACAATCAAAAACAAACACGAATGCTATTTCGAAAATTATGTACTTACCTACGCGTTTTTTTAGTCTACCAGTGCTTTAGAAAATACCATCATTGCGAAGCGGCGCAAGAAACATGGCAAATAGTTTTTTTTTCTAAAAAATGTTTGAGTTCACTTCATCTAATCTATACATATAAAATCCTTTGTCCTGACTGACGGATCAACGCACAGCCTAAACCGCTGATCGTAGAGACCTGAAACTTGGAGGGTGTGTTCTTTGTATGACGTAGGCATCCGATAAGAAAGTATTTTCCGTAGTTCTACTTCTAAGGGGGTAAAAAAGGGGGGCAAAGTTTGTATGAGACATCGTGATTCCTTGGTCCAATCTACTTCAAATTTTGCATAAACATTCTTTAACAAAATTGATGGAAGACGTGTTTCGTATTTTATTGAAATTCATCCCTTGACGGGGTCAAAAAGTAGTAGAAAGTTATTTTGGGGGTGATTTGCTTCGAAGTTGATATCAATACTCCTTAGTGCTTTTGATTTAAATTACATTTTATTTTGACACATTGTAAACGAAACGAAACTTCAAATATTGCAAACCATTTTTGTCTACGTTTGTCAACCACGTCTTGATCTGATCCATATCTGATCTCTGATAATAGCTAATTATATGTATTAAGTATTTGCATTTCACCAAGCTTTTGCTTTTACAAGCGCAGCGTGGGACGTCCACCAACGAGATGGACGGACGTTTTGGTGAAGGCCGCAGGTTCAGGGTGGATGCAAGTCGCTTCCAACCGTAATGATTGGACGTCAATGAGGGAGGCCTATGTCCAGCAGTGGACGTCCTACAGCTGAAATGATGATGATGATGAAGCTTTTATGCGAGTTCAACCTTTTTCGAATAAAATCGAATTGAGTATTCAAATATCATTGTTGAACTCGCATAAAATCTTGGTGCAATGCAAATACATATAAAATGCTATGTCCTGAAGTCCTAAATGACTGACTGCCAGATTAACGCACAGCCTAAACCGCTATATGTAGAGACCTAAAACGTGGAGGGTGTGTTCTTTGTATGACGTAGGCATCCGATAAGAAAGGATTTTCCGGAATTTCCACGGGATAAGGAATAATCGGGATTTATATATTTCATCAAGAGTGACCCTATGCCCATAACGAAGATTACTAAACTGTACAAATTGGGCATGCAATTAGACTATTAGAATATAAAGCGAATATAAAGAATTTTGAAAATTTCCACGGGATAAAGTTAAATCAGGATTTATATATGTAGGTACTCAAATCAACTGGACCATATCTCCGTAACTACAATTACTAATCTTTTCAAATACAGTATTAACGAAAATGACCATAACAACAAAAAAACTTATTGCAGGATTTTTGGAAATTCCTGTGGGATAGATAATCTCTGAAACTTCCGAGCCGATTAAAAAAAAAAACTTTTACCAGTAAAAAGTTACACTATCCTTTATTGACATAGGCTACTTTTTTTCCGGGAAAATGCAAAATTCCCAAGGGATAGAAAAAAGAAAATTCAACTTCGGAGCTCATTTTAAAATGTCTTACACCAATAGAAAAGATACACTGTCCTTGGTTAACATAGGATGCTTTTTTCCGGATAAATGCAAAATTCCCGCGGTATAGAAAATAGTAAAATTAACTTGGGGGCTGAGTTTAAAAAAAAATCACCAATAGAAAGCTTCACTATCCTTTATTGGTATAGGCTACCTACTATTTATTCGGTAAAATGCAAAATTCCCCTGGGATATTAAGAAGAGAATTTCACTTCAGGGCTGATTTGAAAATTTCTTTCACTTATTAGTGAGTAGCTACACTAACCCTTCCTTACATAGACTATTTTCTCCGTGAAAAATCAAAATTCCCACGGGAAAAAAATAAGTGAACTCAACTACGCGGCTGATTTTAAAAGTTCTTTTATCGGTAGAAAGCTTTAAGGACATAGGCTACTTTTCTCGGGGAAAATGCAAAATACCCGCGGGATAAAAATAAGTGTAATTTTGCAAAGAATAAGGACAAATTTGTTGAAATTCCCGCGGGATAGGGAATAAACGGGATTTATAATATTCACTAACTGATACTCATGATGAAATGATAATAATGATGGATGTTGCCGGTGCCGGATTTTTGTTTTATACAATGAAAGAGATGAAAAAGCTTTACCACAAATTGGAATTCTACGCGGACGAAGTCGCGGGCAAAAGCTAGTCTAATATATAAAAATCTCGTGTCACGGTGTTTGTTATCGAACTCGTCCGAAACGGCTTGACCGGTTTTTATGAAACTTTTTTCTCCACATTCGGTAGGTCTGAGAATAGGTCGTAGGCTATTTTTTATACCTACCCCTATTCTTCGCGGACGGAGTCACGGGCAACAGCTAGTAAAATGTTTGTTTGTTTTCATGTGTTGCCAAATATACTTATCTACATTTTTTTCGTTAACTATATAGATATAATAATTTTTGTACACAAAACTCTTATACTAATGCCTAAATGTACTAAAAATGCTTGCCACATCGCCAAGGCAATTTGCTGCACCAAGTATGAGCTAGATCGAAAGTCGCAGCCTCAATCCCTCATGCGCCGCCCAATTCCTTGACAAAGCTTTCAAGCGTTCATTTCATTTAGTTTTAGATGACTTCGAGTCACTCATACAATAATAGAACACGGAAAGAACATGTCTAGTAACCTTTTTTGAAAATTGAAATTTTAATCTCAAAATGTAGAGCTTGCAGAGTACAGTCAAGGTCAAAAATATGTATACACTTTAGTACCTTGTCACTTTAACCACTGTGACAGTTCATATATGGCAGCAATAATATGACGAAAATAGACAAGGTACTAAAGTGTATACATATTTTTGCCCTTGACTGTACTATGTATAACTTACCATTGGATTAAAAATGGATATCTAAAAATAATATTTTTATTTCACTTTTCACCAGACTGTCGAAGGAAGGTTATGTTTTACGAGTGTATGTATTTATTTATGTATTAGCCTTCCGTCCGCAGCTTCGCCCGCGATACTTTAATTTTCCCGTAGGAAAAGGTATTTTGCCGCGGTAAAAAGTAGCCTATGTCACTCAGTGATAATGTAGCTTTCTAACGGCAAAACAATATTTGAAATCGGTCCAGTAGTATTTAAGTTTATTCGTTACATACAAAAATACGAATCTTTCCTCTTTATAATATTAGTGTAGATGTAGATGTATGTATCTTTCTTTGGCACGCCCTGCAGCCTAAGCGGATCATTAGATTTATCTCAGGTCCGAGAGTGACAAGGTTATGTATTTTCCCGGAATTATACAGGCGGGTTTTTTTTCATCTAGTATTGAAATTAAAGTTATAAAGAAATGGCTACCATACTAATTGTTCGTGATGACTAACTTTCAAATCGCTACAACTCAATAAGCTCTTGTGTTAAAACCCTACATCCAAAAAATAAACTGTTTTTAAAGCTTGTTTAGTTCATAAATATTTTTAGCTGTTCCTTCGATTGTAAAAGGGTAAATAAAAAGCAAACAAAAGTCATTAGCCGACAAGTATCCCTCGAGAGATGGCCACTAATCGCATGTAATCGCGGCCAGCGTCCACTAACGACCCCCGGGGTCGTAACAAAGAAACCGTATTTAAGACATGGGACCCCATGTTCAACATTATTTTAATGGCCATTAAAACCAGCTTGATGGATGAAACTGTGTATTACTGTCGTGGAAAATGCTCTCTTGTTAGGCGCTGTCGTCTTATGGAGCGGAGTTGTCTAGTCTTGGATTTTTAATGTTATGATGAATATTTTATATTAGGTACCTATATTTAATTACCAGTAAGTTTAGTAAGAGAGAGAGAACACCTAAATTAATCTATTTAAAGTCTGAATCTATCTACATCTGAATTATTGTATTTAATCACTATTTTTTTACATGGTACGTAAGCCTGCAACTCCGTTTCTGTCCTGCAGGAATTTTATACTTTTCTGGGATAAAAATAATTCAAGTTAATTAGCAATGGAGTAGCTTTCTACTAGCGACATTTTTAAATCAGTTTGATAGGTCGTTTCAGTGATTCAATACTCTCTGTACATACAAACAAACATTACAAAAAAAAGAAAACATTTTTCCGTGACTTTACAAGATTTAAAATAAAGCACAACGTTTAAAAAAGAGGTATAAGAACAAATTGCTAAACGCCAACCTCACACTTAATACTAAGTTAATTACAGATACCTACGGGGTATTTATTATAATACTGACGTATGAAAGGCCGAACCCTTATATATTATTATTTATTTATTTATTAGCCTATATTTGTGTCCCACTGGTGGGCAAAGGCCTCTCCTCTTGACTTCCACATGTCCCTGTCCAGAGCTATACTGGGCCAATCATTCGATTCCGCGTCTAGGTCGTCCCGCCATCTCCGCCTCGGCCTGCCTTGCCGTGGATGCATCCGGCAGATATGCCCGGCCCAGTCCCATTTAAGCTTGGCTTTATATATTATAAATGCAAAAATAACTCTGTTGTTCTGCCTGTGTGTTATGTCTCACACGCTAAAAGCGCTGAACCGTTTTAGGTGAAATTTCGTATGAAGATAGTTTGAAACTCCGAAAGGGTCATAGGATAGTTTTTATTCTGGAAAATTGAGTACGCGCAGGATGGAGAATATTTGTAGATGGAGTCGCGGGCAACAGCTTATATTTTATGAGGTGCACATTGTAGTTGATTCAGAATATTAGGAAAAGTTTTTGTCTCCGTCGACGACAGCAATGACTTCGTGAGTCTTAGCTACAAACGTAACACCCTAAACAAGTAGAAAAACTATAAATGCCATAAAACTGCACAAAGCGACCGTGTTCCTTAACGACGGCCGGAACTTTTTCACGACTCTTCTAGTTTTATATCGGTCCGTGAGCGCACTGTTCTTTCCCGCTGTTCGGTAAAGGCACATAAATTAGCGCTTCCTCGATTAAGCGCCTCAGACGGCGCAATGAAATAAATTCACCCTTCTGCCACCCAGTCGGACGAAATATTGATTTCGGCCTCGTTACCCCTCGACCCGACAATTACCTTCATGGAATTACTTAAATTATTACTTATCGAATGAAACTGATTCGAAAATCGCGCCGAAATTAAATTTATCCACCCGGCATGGGTTCACTGAGGTCAATCCTCAGCTTTGACGAGCTAACATTGAGCTCTATGCAAGAAGATCATCTGAGGCCTTGTTTTTACAAGGAGGTTCAATGTTATTATTGTGAACGGAATCACAAAGGGCCGGCCTGTGTTCTCACCTAACCCTAAGTCTTAAGAATGCTTATTTTAAGCTTGTTTTATCCAGGCTAATGTGAATGCATAACAATATCAACATAAAAGATAATATTGATAAGATAATACACTGCAATAGCCTGTAGATGATGATGTGGATGGAGAATGAGATCTTGAGCGCCCGTGTGTTACACAATACGACCGTGTATCCATCCTTTGCGCTTTAGACTTCGCACACCTAAAGCGAAAGTGTATCAAGTCAAATTAATACACCATTTTAATTTAGACCTTCCAGACATTGAATTACGTTTAATTTTATTACAATTTTGATTTGGATTCGATCCGCTGTTGATCAAGAATGCGATTTGACATAATTCAAATTTCCAATAGCAAACACGAAAATTGGTGAACTACGAGTAGTGCATTGATTAATTTCCTTGTAAATAAAACGTGGCCTCGTGACGTGCCGGCCTGGCTCCAATATTTCAGCTTAACATTTACGTAAGTGCCTACCTCAGTAAACCTAGTAAGTGCTCTATGAAAATAAGAAGCCCACTCGAAAGATGTACAACGAGCGATCGCTGGTACATGTAGATAGTATATGCGAGTAAGTAAAGCCTCCTAACCCGTTACCAACAACCTCGTACATTTTGCGAGCACGTCTTATCTTGCTTTTGTATGAATGAAGTTGAAGGGCTCTTCAGTTTACCTTTCTCAGGAACTGTTTGCCTTAGAACAGTAAGTCTCGCTTCTTGTACCGCGGGTAATTTCATTTGCGCAAATATGCTTTATATCAAAGCTTGTTTTTATTGGAAGTTTGTTTAAAACTCACTTTGTGATTTCAGAAAACAATATTCAGCGAATTGCGTTACGATTTAAATATCTAGCCAAGTTTGAAATGAGTTATGAACAGGGTGATTTTTTAAACGAAATTCCTAGTTTAGTTAATTCTAGACATCATTAATAGGTAGGTCTATATCATTAATAGGTTTTATTTAATTTAATTACTTATTATTATTTAATTTAAGTTGTCCATATTTTGAGTTTGTCATTTTATGTCAACAAATTACCTATACTAAATAATTTAGTTAATGCCTTGTAGTTATTGTCCACCTTGTATTTTTTGTAGTGGTAGAGCCATGTTGCAGCTAGCCGCTGCATCACGAATGGGCCGGCTCGTCCGGGGCAGTACCACCCACTCACAGAACACTGGCGTGAAGCAGCAGTAAAGGTAACGCCACCAGAGTTGAGGCCACGCACACAACCACATCTCATGTAATGACAGCGGGATTTTGACGTTGTGTTGACGTTTAACGACAACACAACGCATTACATTACCGCTGTCATTACATGAGATGTGGTTGTGTGCGTGGCCTCAACTCTGGTGGCGTTACCTATACTCTTGCTGCGTTTCGTACGGTCAGTGTGAGCACCGGGAGCCCAATACCTCTCCCCCTCCCCTTCCCCTATTCTCTCTCCTTTTTTAAAGGCCGGCAACAGATCAGTGACTCTCTTTGAGTTGTTGATATTTATGGGCGGTGGTGATCATTTTCCACCAGATGACCCGCTTGCTCGTTTGCCTCCCTCTCATAATAATAATAAAAAAACCACTAACGGAACTAGAAACACCAATTTAGAATCACATAAAAAAATAAGTACTCAAAGTAAATGAAGACCACAATATAACTTTTAGGAATTTATTAAAATCTCGGAATTTCATTTCCATTCAGCAGACAGTCCATATGGTTCACACGAGCAACGCCGCGGCCAAAAGCTTGTGTCAATATTCACTTTGAACATGAACCTTCCGTTCATGAACTCACTCATATTGAAAAATACGGAAAACTCACGTAAATGATCGAGTTTAGCTCGACTTGTTTCGGGCGTGTGCGCGCGGCAGCAGCCGCCTCGGCGTATGCTTCGAGATGAGATAGTCGTGAGTTATACGAATTTTTCTTCACTATAAAACCATTCAAGCAATATTAGTTCTATTCATGGAAAAATAAAATCATGTCCGCTTGTTTATTCTCAATCATGATTCATTCCAACAGCAAATAAAAAAGCAACGTTCCAATCATAGAACTAAAAATAAAAGGAATAAAAATTTGATTGTATGTATTGCCTTTTCAATCGATGTCGGCGTTTTTTCGCCGCGTCTATTATTTATTAATTTGCAGTTTTTTTTTGCAGACGCTTATAAAAATATGTTGCTTTTTAGCTCTATAGACGCCTCTCAATTTTAACTATCATGACGATTTTATTCCTCTATTTATTAGTTTTGTGGTTTTAAGTTTTTATTTTTCAAATAAAGGATCACGAGTTTGCAGCGCTTGCTGTTGAGACCTTAGGGCCTTGGTCAGCCGATTTGAAGTCCTTCATGAAGGCCCTTTCTTCCCGGTTGGTCGACACCTCTGGGGACCCAAGAGCTGGCGCATATTTATCCCAGCGGATCGCACTTGCGGTCCAAAGGGGTAATTCGGCCAGCATCATGGGAACCCTGCCACAGTCAGATCTTTTGGACGGGGTTTTCTTTTTATAATTTTTATTTTTATAGTAACATGTACATATTTAGTTAATTTTTCTTAGGTAAGTTGTCTTTATCTTCTTTTTAACTGTTAATTTAAATTGTTTATGTTATTATATTTAACATTTTTTTTTTTTTTATGTTAGATAGGTCAGACAAACGAACTAGTGGGTCACCTGATGTTAAATGAACACCACTGTCCATAGACACCCGCAGCGCTTTACACGATGCCAGTGCGTTGTCGGCCCTAAAGGAGAGGGAATAGGGGAAGGGGGAGAGGGAAGGGGTGAGTTATTGGGCCCCCGGCACTCTCACTGATCGCACGAAACTCAAGCAGGATTACTGCTGCTTCACGCCGGTGTTCTGTGAGAGGGTGGTACTGCCCCGGACGAGCCGGCCCATTCGTGATGCAGCGGCTAGCTACAACATGGCTCTACCACTACAATTAATTCCTTTTTAATAATAAACTTATAAAAAAAAAACAAATTTATTTGCAAATAGAAATAAGTCTTTGACATAAAAAAAACCGGCCAAGTGCGAGGCGAACACGCGCAAATAGACAGGTATGGTTTTTTAGCCACATGCGTGGTCGTATTGTTAATTCGCGTGCCGTTTCTATCCCTCGTGTAATTTGTTCTGTGGTTCCAATATTTCAGAATAAATAAAGGGACTTAAGACCACTTTCAGGCGATGCTTATTTAAGAAGACGCTGAACAATATTTATGTGTACGACTGCACTTGCACTCGCGAATCCGAGATTTTTCCAGACAGAAGCTTAACGTTTGCGGGAACACTTCTATAAATATTTAAAAATCCTCTCCGCAGCATAAGACGATTTGCTGCCTCACATCGATGCCGTCCGTTATTATTGTATCATATAGTAATAATAATAAATGTTTGGATATGTTTGAGCTTTACGGTGAAGGAAAATATAGTGAGGAAACCTGCGTACGCCTGCGCAGAAATTCAATCGTGTGTGTGAAATTCCAAATCAGCACTGGGCGCGCGTGGGAACTACGGCCCAAGCCCTCTCATTCTGAGAGGTGGCCTGTGCCATGCAGTGAGACGTATATAGGGTGAGATGATGTTGGTGATGTATATGTCTGGGTTTGGATATTCTCACACGAACAGAAACGTCATCATTGTGATTTCCTTCCTGTACCGATTTCGACACTTTTTCGCCTCTTTTGTTTTTTACGTAACGTGCATACGTTTTATTTACGGATGCGTGCGAAAATAAATAATTGTGGCCTTTTAGCCATATGTATCCCTATCGCTTTTAACTCGTGTGGCATTTCTATTACAATTTTTATTGATTTTGTGAATTACTAGTTTGTTTAGCAATTAGGTAGTTATGATAAAAATCAAGAAGGTTAAATTTCAACTCGCAAATATAAAACAGTCTTTGACGAAAAAGTAGCATGTTATTCCATTTCAATAAAATAAGAAAACTTTACTTAAGATACGTTTCTTAAAAACAATCATTATTAACTGCCAAAATGCACTGCAGTTTGACTTCACCCTGCCAACTAGTTTCGGCAACATGTTCAAGTTGCTCAGCGATTAAAGAAGATAAATATCTTTAGGAAGTTTGGTCTGAACTCCAAAGTACCAGCTCCGCAGTGAGAACATTAGAAAACAAGTTTGTGAGCAAGAGAAAAAAAATCGATACAAACAGACGATTTTTATTATGATAGGGGGGCAAACAAGCAAGCGGGTCATCTGATGGAAAATGATCACCACCGCCCATAAATATCAACAACTCAAAGAGAGTCACTGATCTGTTGCCGGCCTTTAAAAAAGGAGAGGAAATGGGGAAGGGGGAGGCGCTCTTACTGACCGTACGAAACTCAGCAGCTGCAGCTCTGCTGATTCACGCCAGTGTTCTGTGAGAGGATGATACTGCCCCGGACGAGCCGGCCCATTCGTGATGCAGCGGCTAGCTACATCATGATGTAGCCATGGCTCTACCACTACATACTTAAAAATCATAATCGTAATTTCATACATACTATATTATTATGGCACCGGCCTATCAGAATGAAAGGCTTGGGGCGTAGCTCCCACGCGGGGCCCCTTCGGATTGAAATCTTCACACAGTATTGAAATTCTTCTCAGGCGGCCCCTAAACGGTCAATTATATTGCGCAATATTGTAAATTGTGCAATATTATTGACCGTTTAGGGTTAATATTGAAGATTGCGCAATGATTGACCAAAAGTTTGAGCGAGTTTAATTTTTATTGCACCATATTTTTCCATTGCATCGTGTAGGGGCAGTACCTATTGCGCACATTGTGCAGTTCGTATTATTGTGCAATATAATTGCTCGTTTGGATTCAGAGCGCCTTTCAATCTTATTGTACAATAAAAAGTATTGTACAATGTTATTGTAGGTCTAGGGGCCGCCTCAGGTATGTGTAGGTTTCCTCACGATGTTTTCCTTCACCGTAAAGCTCATGGTAATCTTCAAATATAATTTTCGCACTAAATTCCGAAAACTCAGAGGTAAAAAAAGTATTGTACAATGTTATTGTAGGTCTAGGGGCCGCCTCAGGTGTGTGTAGGTTTCCTCGCGATGTTTTCCTTCGCCGTAAAGCTCATGGTAATCTTCAAATATAATTTTCGCACTAAATTCCGAAAACTCAGAGGTAAAAAAAGTATTGTACAATGTTATTGTAGGTCTAGGGGCCGCCTCAGGTGTGTGCAGGTTTCCTCGCGATGTTTTCCTTCACCGTAAAGCTCATGGTAAACATCAAATATAATTTTCGCACTAAATTTTGAAAAACTCAGAGGTGCGAGCCTGGATTCGAACCCTCTGATTGAGAGGCAATAGGTCAAACCACTAGGCCACCACGGCTTGAACTTTAAAATATCTACATGCAAAATCATTTAGTATTTCACTACGTAAGTTACCTCATTCATTATTCATGAAGGGTTCACCTGTTAAGAGGGTTTATACCTGCTGAGCTGGCAACGTTGCATTTTTGTTAGTTTTTCTCGATTATTCCATAAAAATTGAATGAAAATTAAAAATGTTTTGAATACAAATTGTTCTAATATATAAGTTAATGTGTCTACTGTAATAATAATTCGTGATAGACTTTTATTTTCTTTAAAAACGAACAAATTATTACCTAACGGTTTTTAAAGAAAATAAAAGTCTTATCACGAATTATTATTGCACTAGACACATTAACTTATATAATAGAACAATTTGTATTCAAAACATTTGTATTCAAAAAAAAACAAACCCTCTTAAAGCAAAATGTCTGTTTTGTCCACAGACTTAGAATATAATAGCAGACTTGACATAAAGAGTCCAAATAATGGCAAAAACGCACACATCTCTATCACACAGACACTTACCGGTGAAAGGTTAATCCTGGTATATTTCCATATGTAACACTTTCACAAAGGTATAGGCTCTACATTTCACCATCTTTAAATCTAAATCAGTTCTAATTTTGATGAGAAAAACATTAATAAATCTCAGTTTACCAAAAAATTCGCTTGCAGCTTCGGCAGCTTATTTAAATGACTAACGTTCAAAACATAGCATGTGTCATTTTTTTTTATGGTTTCTTGGACAGTGTTGCGACACATGAGAAAACGGGATGACAATATTCCTGATCATTGTAGCGTGAGGGAATAGGAAATATGTACGCACACGCACGTAGTTATGTCAAGTCTGCTATTATATTCCAAGTCTGTGGTTTTGTCCGCACCAGGCAAAGGCAAATTATGTCACAGTGACAGATAGTCAAACGAAGGTTAAGTTAACAAAAGCTTATCAAACGTTTATGAATGATGGATTTAATTTGAATTGGGCAAGCTATTACAACTGCGTTATAGATTTAACCTAGGAGTAAGTAATTAATAATAAATTTTGTCTCCATAACAATTACCATAGTCAGAGAAATATTAGTTCCCAATCTGCACTGGGCCAGCGTGAGAACTACAGCCCAAGCCCTCTCATTCTGACAGTAAGCCTGTACCCTGCAGTGGGATGTATATGTAGGCTAAGATGATAAATATGATAAGCAATATTAAGTACTTCTTTTATAACGTAAATTCATAATTGTTTGGACTTTTTTCTTACCTGGATCCAGGCTGATTCTTTTTTGTAAATTTTCTATCCAACAAATAAATTTTCAAAATCATTTAACTATGAAATAAAAGCGCAATCAAGAGCATGCTGAAAATATAAATTCGTTGACTAGAATTAAAAAATAAATTCGATACAAAGTTGAAAAGAAGTGATCTGTTATTGCGAACCTGTTGACGGTGAATTAAACATCAGCTGTCAGAGCTCTTCCTAGTAACCGTAGTGTAGAGATAATCTACGATAACATGGCCCACCCCTCCATAATTCAAGAAGTCTTCAGTGTATTGTGAAAGTATTTATAAAGCACACCAAAACTTTCAACGCATGTGTGCGTGTAGAGACAGCCGTCAAACAAAAGCAGATACTACTAAATAAAAATTATTTAATAAGTATGTGACTAAACAAATTGAAATAGTAATGTGGAGGGGCGGGCCATGTTATCGTAGTTTATCTCTAACCACATAATCTAGCTATTATAGTCAATTATAGGTACTATCAAAGTTCAAACATAAACCAGGGAATCTTTTTTTATATGATAGGGAGAAAACGATCAAGTAACCCGATGGAAAGCAATCAACGACGCCCATGAACACCCACAACACAAGTTGAGATACATGCGTTGCCGGCCCTTTGAGAAAAGAGTAGGTAGATTCGTTTTTTGAAGATCCCCAAGTTGTACCGGTCCGGAAATACTGATATAATCTGCCACAAAGGACCAATGCAACTAAATCACAGATAGTTTGCAGAGCAACTACCCACCGTTTGTTGTAGGTAGTATCGTTAACGTTAGTCCAGAGTTGCGAGCAACTTTAAAGCACTCTCGGTTGTCGCTATCCGCTACAAGTTCCTGCAACTTTTTAATTGGCCCGACTCGAGGATTGAAAAAAATCAAGAGCCTTTCAACTTAATTAAAATTACCCTTCAGCTGACGGACCGACATGCCTCCGCTTTATCCATTGTTCCTCTCAAACCTACCGTAATGCGGAAAATAAACAAAATGTAATTAAAAACGGAAATGCTTAAAAGTCGCTTTATATTTTACAAAGAAATTATTGTGCTTCATTTTTTTCTTCCCTGCATTTCAACCTTAAGTAATTTTATAGACAGTAATTACAAATGTTTCCTCCTTTTTAAGATTTAGTAGGTACCTCACAAAAAAAACGGAATCCCTGTAGAATTGCTTTGTTGTCTAGATAGATATTGTCTCTCAAGAGTATTTTCTTAGCAACGGGTAAACGAGTAATATCGAATCAGTACGAAATGTTTAGGGCTATTAGTCTCCTGCCACTATAAAAACTATAAATTTCTAAGGTCACGTGATAAAAAAAACACACTTCAAAGTATATTTTTATATACAAACCGTAGGTATCAAAACTTATCTATAGGGTCTTATTACCTTTGACAAAGTGGAGGGGCAGGACAAACCTTGATACACCGGGATGCGATGATTGTCTCCAGTTTCTTCAGTGGTGTTCGTATTCGACACAACACAAAAGTTATTCTTTACAATAAAAACGTTCACCAACACGACACTTCACACTTTTACGTAGTTTTTCACAATTTTTGAGTAAATAAAGTTTATTTTGTGCGTTATACAGGGTGTATCTGGTAACACGATCAATAAATTAAATTATACATCCTTTAACTAATCAGTAATTAAGTCCAAGTGGTTTAAATTTTTTAAAATGAAAAAAAAAAGAATCTGTTATTTTCTAACAAAATGAATCGGGCCAGCAATGTACTGCAGACCGTCATGTCTAGTCGAAGTACTTGACGTTGACATTTACTCTCGTTATCAATTGAAAATGTACTAAATCCACCAATATTTTGCGCATTTCTTAATTAAACAATCAGTTCTCTCAAAATTACATACTTAATAGTTTCCTCATCACGTACCTAGGTGTGGGCGAAATGATTAAAACACTAAAATAACAATAACTTTATCCTGTTTATTTAACGTTACCAACAAAAAAGTGCATTCACTGACAATAGTAAAATTATGCTGATCTCACCAGGTAAGTAAATTCTTCTCTAGATAACTTGTACTTTTATAGCGAAAATGCCCATGGATCGTATGCTGGCTGCACACCCGTGGTCACAATCAGAATCACATCCGGTGATCGTGACAACAACACAAATAAGTATTATCAATCGGAGGACCCTCGTATGCGTTATTTAACTCAAAGCTCGGCTTGCATTTGCTCTTGTTTCGTCATAATTCACGTGCATCGTAATTTAATTTTGTTGATGCCATTTTAAATTATGTTGATTTGTTTACCAACTTGACTTTTGTATTTGTCAATGTAACATTTAGTAATAGAGTAACCAACTCATTCTTAATGAAAAGACAAGGTTGCATTTGAAATGTATGGTTTATGGTCTGTGGAGGTCCGAGATAGTAATATTGAACTTTTTGGAGTTCAACAACGTAAGGTTAATAAAAAGTTTAAATAGGCGCAGATTGTAGGGATCTTAATGTTTATGAGTAAATATTTGTAAAAAAACTAACATCGCCCTTGTACCAAGGAAATGCCCCGTTTTAAGACATCTAACGACCGATAACCGATAACTGACAATTTCGCAATGATGAAATTCATTGATTATGCATTGTAACTTTAAATTACTATTTTTCTGAGATGAATCATTTTGACGCATTAGGACCAGGTCAAGGTAACTTCGGATATGCTAAGGAATCATCGTTTAAATTTATTGATTCACTTTTGGGCGGCACCCGGTATATAAATTATAGCGTCACTCGCGAGTCATTTGTTTCATGTTCGAAATTCGGTGCACTGGTAGCAAGACGGGAAAGGAGGGATGTATTGCCTCCTGGCAAAAAAAAAAGGGTGCGTTTGAGTTATGTGTGTTATGTGTGCGTTCAATAAAAAAATAAAAATAAATAAATAACATAAATGGCGCAGACACATAGAATTAAAGAATACGCAAAAAATACTTTTAATTTGGTGCGAAACCCTCAGTGCGCGAGTCGGACTCTCACTTAATCAGCTTTATCTTCAAAAAAACCGGCCAAAAGCGTGTCGGACACGCCCAAGATAGGGTTCCGTAGCAGGTGCGAAAAAATCTTTGCATACTTTATTATATTAATGTGATTGTTTTGGTCCCAACTCCCACCGCGCACAGAATACCAACGTCGGCGGTACAGCGCCATCTATCGGCGAATTGGGTAACTAATCTAATTGCAATCTACTAGAACTAGAATGTATGTTGATGGTTTTTCAAATGTAATTCTTAACCGATTTCAATTTTTTTTTTTTATTTGAAAGAAGATACTGTTAGCGTGATCTTATAGGTACTTAAAGAAAAAAAATGCTTGCAATGGCGGTTAAATTACAATCTTAGTTTAGAAATATTTTTTTTACAAAACTTTAAAACTGCTCAACTGATTAAGTTGAAAATAATTTTCCTAGAAAGTTTTTATTAAGTTTAACTTACGTAATTTTTTTCATATTTTTTAGACTAGCTGTTCAAATGTTAGAGGGGGGGGGGGGACACATTTACTTTTTCAAAAAATGATTTTAGCAAACCCCTATTTATTTTCAAATACCTATCCAATGATACCCCACACAATATAGGGTTAGTCGAGAAAAAAAAAATCACCCCCACTTTACGTCTATGGGAGGTACCCTAAAAAAAATTTTTTTAGCTTTTTTTATTTAACCACTTTGTCGCCGTGACTAATATATATATTCATGCCAAATTACAGCTTTCTAGTACTAACAGTCTCTGAGCTAAGCCGCGGACAGACAGACAGACAGACAGACGGACAGACATGGCGAAACTATAAGGGTTCCTAGTTGATTACGGAACCCTAAAAATACAGATATTATGGTAACATGACGGACAGTTTTATATATCGTCGCGCTCAATCCGTGCATTTCCACGACGACATTTCCAACTTCCGTCCACTGTAGGCATTTCTATGGACCGCCATACTTCGTCAGCCAAAAGAGCTCCCCTAAAAAGAGCATCACAATGACCGGGCCTTCACTGCCCCCATCCAGCAGACTCCTACGACCTTTTCCAGGTCATCAATCTACTCTTTCGATGGTCTACCCGGTCTTGCGTCTTCCGGTACATAATCGCTACTCAAGAACAGCCATCAGCTCTTTTAACAATGCGCCCACTCACTGCCACTTAATTTTGGTAATTTTCTACATACCTGTATAATATTGCAAGGGTGGGGTAAAGGGTGAAATTTTAAACGTAGTACGAAGTTAAAAGATTATTACTTATTTGCTTCTTATAGATATTTCGAAAGTAAAGAAGGTATATGTCTCGTAGAAAATGTCCATTAATCAAATAATACCGTTACCTACTAAAATTTATTATTCGAAGGAGATCATTCTCGTTTGGATCAAGTGCGTACGAAAATAAAGCTTCATGATTGTTCCGAATTCAGTGAGTAAATGCAATGTTTATCTAAGTTCAGGTATATTAAATAGTGTGCTTTACATTGGCGTGAAAAAACTTAGGGTTGCTTATCGCAAAAATATGTATAGTCGCGTAAAAGCAATCTTCTCTCGTAATCCTGATGCTTGCACTACACTTCGTCGTATCTGCTACACATCTTGCCAATATCTTCGCTAAACTGATGAGGGACACGATTACACGGTAAAGTGAGATGGAAAGACATTATGCTGATACAAGAGAAGTATAAGTGCGCACTTCATCGTTATATCGTGAACTAAACTATAAAATTGCAACGATAGTAAAATAAGTATGATTTTGATTAGCAAAGAATATCTAATAATTAAAGATCTCTCATTTGCGAAATTTAAAACAAGTCTTACAAAAGTCTTAAAAAAATCTTTTTATAGTATCTACACAGGAATTTTTGGATTACACTTAGGTTAAGTTTTTTTCTGACTGTCAATTTCACATACCTTGCAAGGTAGATTTTAGTAAAACCCACTCTGTATGTTCCAAAATCTTATTGTACCTAAAATTGCGTGAAATAAATTCTATTCTATTCTATTCTATTCTATTCTATTCTATTCTATTCTATTCTATTCTATTCTATTCTATTCTATTCTATTCTATTCTATTCTATTCTATTCTATTCTATTCTATTCTATTCTATTCTATTCTATTCTATTCTATTCTATTCTATTCTATTCTATTCTATTCTATTCTATTCTATTCTATTCTATTCAAAGTCAAAGTCAAAACTCTTTATTCAATTTAGGCATCAATTGATGCTCCTATGAACGTCGAAGAATCTACCACCGGTTCGGAAAAATACCCTGTTGAGAAGAAACCGGCAAGAAACTCAACAAGGTATATTTTTCAATCAGATCTACATTGTTATTAAATTACATACATCTAAAGTATTTAATACATTTAAAAAATTTTAACACAGTAGATACGCTATTTGAGACTAGGGATCGCCAATGCGGATCGGAATTATTTCCAAACATCCCTGTCCATGATATAGTCATCAATTTTATAGTATGCCTTAGATATTAATGTCTTCTTCACAATGGATTTGTATTTTGTATCAGTTTGTTCGGTTATTGTTTTCGGAATTTTATTATAAAAACGTATGCATCTTCCCAGAAAAGACTTTTTAGTTTTAGCCAGTCTGTAAGATGGAACTTTAACTTTATTCCATTCCATTCCATTCCATTCCATTCCATTCCATTCCATTCCATTCCATTCCATTCCATTCCATTCCATTCCATTCCATTCCATTCCGTTCCGTTCCGTTCCGTTCCGTTCCATTCCGTTCCGTTCCGTTCCATTCCGTTCTATTCTATTCTATTCTACTCTATTCTACTCTACTCTTCTCTACTCTATTCCATTTTATTCTATTCTATTTTAGGCAGGGGGGCTTTTGGTCTATTCGATCATGAGGTTAATGGCAAGACAGACAAAAACATGTATATGCAGAAACATGTTAATGAAAAATGCTGATTAGGAGTGTAATTAGTAGATCGGTCAGTCTTGTCAGAAATCAGCAGTGGGTACAGTACAATACGATACCGCTCAAAAGCGATCTCTTCCAGACAACCAATGTTGGATACATGTAGAAATATGAACAGGTTTATTTAGGTGGCGGAAACAACAGACAGGAGAAATGAAGAATACTTGAGAATTTACAGTGACAAATTAAAACTAATTAACTAATTATTAAAATTAATTATTAGTTAGTCTAACATCTGGTATTGATCTGGTAGTATAGTGAACGCGCGGTTGCGATACTCTGAGGATGAGCTCTGATTGAGTTTGGTGGTGGTGATAGTTGAGTTTGTGTGATTTGTGTGTGTTCGTACAGTGTGGAGGTGTAGGAACTGCATGAACACCCATTTCTTGTATAAACGTAGCTGTCATAAGGTTGCCAGTGAGCAAAGTAATTGTTTCACTTCATTAAGTATAGGTCTAGCAACTTTGAATAACTCATTTGCATTATATTAGAATAACTTTGAGAATTTAATGTCATGGACGTTGTTGTCCCAGTCGTACGGAAACAGTTGAGTAGCGCCTTTATTCTGAAGCCGACCAAGTGGTACCTATGCTACGAGTACTTCTCTTAACAGTAAGGCAAACAAGATTTGCATTCTCTTGCACTCTCATGTGCAACAAGTTAAGGTGCATTCATAACGCGAAGAATTGCGCGAAGTTACGTCGATTTTAATGAAGAATGATTAAACTTAAGGATTGCCATAAAGCTTTACATGCTTTGATGGGATGATTATAATAGAAATAAATTGTGAAATACACTGATTTATTGAAGAATGTCCTTACAGTGAACACTAGTTTGCACGTGCGCGATTGACATAAGGCTACTCGACCCATCGACGTCGCTTCGTTCAACCGCTACGTCGGCTAATCATACAATGTGTCCCTAGTTACACTCATTAAAAAAAAATTACACGATATTATTTTCGTATGTTTATCTCTTAAAGTTCCCGACCAATTTCAATTAAATTTTGTGACCATAGACACATATAGAAAGAAGGTTTCAGTGAAATTTAAAACTAATTAATTTCAATTTATGTACAAGATAAATTTAATTACGATCATTAATTTAATAACACCAGTGACCGTTATTTGGAATACAATACAAACCTGTGTCAACGGAGATATTTACGTCCACAACACACGGTATTCTGCAAAGCTGATATTTTGTAACTAAAAAAAGTATTTTTTTAATAAACTATGAAAATTTTGGGCCCTTTCTCATCGCTCACTCTCTTATATGTATAAATATAATACAAGTATTTAGTACGTTTGCACACAAACGTACCTACCCATGAATACAATATATACGGAGTGCGTAAAATGTACAAAGTTGGTGTATATTAAACTCGAATATGTGTGTTCGCTTCGCTAACACTATGTTGGCTTGTTGTGAATAGAGTAAATTAGAGAAGGACGATATACAGACTGGTACAAACAAAATCTATATCAACAAATATCACAGAATGTATTTAAGCTGAAAAAAAAATAGATTTATGTAATGCTTTAGAACAGCAGTTATTTGGTTAATTCCTTTTTATCTGACTTCAAAAAGGAGGAGGTTCTATGTTCGACTGTATGATTTTTATTGTATTTTTAATTGTTAACAAACCTTGTTGTAGGTATAAAATAAATTTGTTTGAATTTTTTTATTTTGAGAGAGAGGCAAACGAGCAAGCGGGTCATCTGATGGAAAATAATCACCACCGCCCATAAATATCAATAACTCAAAGAGAGTTTTTATCTTAGCACATCCGTGCGAAGCTGGGGTAACTTGTTAAAAATAACAAATGAAACTAAAAATCAAAAATGTACAATTATGTGCTTAGATTCTGCAACGGAGTGGGTATAGGTATTTTTGTGACTTCAGCAGTGAGGTCTTGGCTTTAACTGAACAGTGGTAACGAGTAATACTTTCCTAAAATGTGTAACTAGTGTACTAACGGGGAAACAATAAACTGAAAAATATGTTGCCACAGCAGAAATTTCTCTAGTAAGTAATATCAGGGTGTGAAGGCAGAACTGGCGCTTATTTTGTCGCTACGTGAGAGCTGCGACAAAAATGGTTTGAACCCACAAAAACTGGAAATAATAAAAGTTAGTTTCCTAAATAATTGTGAAAGAGTTGTGTGGGATTGTGTTGTGATATATGAAGCGAAATTTACACCTAATTATAATACATTGTTTACTTTTCAAATATATGGAAACGGGGTTTAATTGGGAGAAAACACGAATAGAAGAATATTATACAAACGAAATGTTGTTGGCTACGGATTTAGTCGTTCTACATGTAAGTACAAAATTATGTCGCGCATGGGTAACTCATCGTTATCATTGCTGTAGCAACAGTTTTAGCAGATGAACTTGGTAGCAGGAACGCTATTACGCCATTCTATAAGCATAGACAATCGTAATTGTTTACTATGTAAGTCCTATGGTGGCCTAGGAATCAAATTCGTTGACGGTAAGTTAATATAAACCGACCAAGTGCGAGTTGGACTCGCGCACGAAGGGTTCTGGACCATTATATATAAAAACGGCAAAAAATCACGTCTGTTGTAAGGGAACCCCCTTAAATTTATTTATTTATTTAAGGAGAACCAACAATTTAAAATACAATAAATAAATAAAAAAATATGTAACATAAAATATTTAATAAAAAAATATGTAAGTAATATGAAATATTTAAATATTTGTTTTATTTTAATTTAACTAATTATTTATTTTTAAAGTGAATATATAACTAAATATTCTGTGAATATTTCAAGCGTCTAACTGTTGCCGTTATCAATATCGAGCAAAAACGGCCAAAAAAAACACGTTTGTTGTATGGGTGTCCCCTTAAATATTTATTTTATTCTGTCTTTTAGTATTTGTTGTTATAGCGGCAACCGAAATAAATCGTTTGTGAAAATTTCAACTGTCTAGCTATCACGGTTCCTGAGATACAGCTTGGTGACAGACGGACAGAAGGACAGACAGCGAAGTCTCAGTAATAGGGTCCCGTTTTTACCCTTTGGGTACGGAACCCTAAAAATATAGAACTACATATAACTTTTATAATTAACTGTAGAGTGACATGTTTGTCTTTGACAACTACGATTGCGATTTAAATTTAATATGTACCAATTGAGTGCTATTCTTTATTTTCGTTAATTGATGTCGACGCGCCCAAACTCAATTAATTACCAGTCAATCAAAGCACTCAGTGTTCTCAAACAGCACGAGTCGTACTCGTTCGTATTTGCCGTAATGCTCATAATAAATGACGCGATTTATTTCAAAACGCTAATTTTTCCATTGTGTTAACTTCCAAAGCCGGAGGCGGCATTCGAGTAGCAAAACATTGTGATCGCTTCGCGGGTCATGTTTTGATAAGGCCGTGACATTGTTATCTCGTTTGATGAATGGACTTTTTGTTACAAATGGACGTTGTTATTTTGCTAGTGAACTCGCTCAGTCGGGAGTGCTTTCCGAAGGTCCGTGCTTTGTCGGACGGGTTATTGTTGTTACGTAAATGTGTTTTCAGAATCAAGTACCACACAAAAGTAGCTTTTATATCTAAGTTGGATTTGGATATAAACTAATTGAAACTGAGTTGAAAGATTTGGAGTTAAAACTGCGATGCGGCACTAAGGAAGTTTGCGTCAGGAAAGGATTTCAACAGAGGAAATGAAAATTGTTGCGGAAGTCGCAGAATCAAAGCAGTCGTAGGAGAACAACTGCGACATTGTTTTCTTTGATAGCTATGCCTGAAAAGACGTTTCTTAAAATTGAAGAATATAACATTCGGAACACTCTTTACTTTTTAAAGTATTCGTACCAAGTATACCAAATATATAATCAAAAACACTTGACATGACATGGCAAAAAAACATGCTAACTATTTTTTTTCAATCGATTTCAAAAAAGGAGGAAATTCATAATTCGACTGTTTTTTTTTCAGTTGAATGTAGGTACAGTCAACCAATTTGATTCCTAGGCCACTATAGAACCTTGTCGTAATAACTACTTGACAATTACAAGCACTGTCAACTTTCCGAACACAACTTGCAATAAACGTAAAGAGTTTATAAACGTTTTCACTCCATGACATGAGAGGAAAAAAAGTTTTGACAGACGGCCAGTGACAATTCAAGTTAAGAATATACAAGCAAACTCCTTTCCTATTCATTATCGTTGACACACGTTCGCAAAGATCGAATTCGTCATCATGACATACATCAAGCAAAAATCACTCAGCAAGATAAACAAATTGATTCATTTTGACATGGTTCTGTAGTGGCCTAGGAATCTAATTGGTTGACTGTACCATTATAGATATGAAACAAAAACAGTGGAATAAAATGTCTGTTACGGATTCGTCATTGATGTAATCTGCGATGTCATGCTATTTATTCATTCACAGCGTATTCTTAGCCAGCATAAATTTGCTTATCTGAAAAAATGCTCAATTTCGTAAATCACAAAATTCGCAAAACATTTTCCATAGGATTAACTTGTGAAAAATGAAATATTCGCGCTCCGCCGCGCGCCCGGCCCGCCCGGATGAATTAGGTACCTATCCACACCTTTAGCATTCAATTCCGCGTGACAGCTGACAAATCGCACGGTTTCGACCGCTCCAATTTCCGATGACAAGACCTACATTAACCTTAAGGGCCCTCCGTCACCAACTCCAACACATGAGAAGAATAAATCGGGTTCAAGAATAAATTAAGGTTTTTGTGTCACTAAAACGGCCCAGCTTCTGAATAGGGGCCGGGTGCGGTAAAAATACTCGCATACGACGGAATGGAATACGCAATTTACGACGATTTTATTCCGAGTGACGCGGAGTGCGTTATTCTGTTTTGATTGCAAATTAAGGTTTTGGAGATCGTGATTTAAAATTATTCCACGTGATGAGGTATTTGAAGAGGAGGGAGATATAATAATTTGGAATAAAAATGGCAAATGTGTGATTGAAACACATGAAGATGCTAATAGGTAATGTTCCAAATATCTACAGTTAAGTAGTAAATTTAAGAGTCTACAGCTATTTTCTTTTTAGTCAAATCTACATTAGCGTATGGGACAGCTGGCCAACATTCGGCCCATTTAAATAAATCTTTAGTTTGTTGACTCGGAGTCGCTAATTTTATGTCCACAGAAGAGACAACTTTGTTTCTTACACTGTGTATGACCCATAAAACAATATATATTTATTTTGTCTTGTTGGTGTACCTAAGTATATCACCAAGAAGCACCAAAAAAGGCAAGCCAAAGTTACTCGATACTAGAAGAACATTTTGGCACTATATCATGCAATTGGCATATTTTTGAATTTTCTTTTTACCCTATTGTGTCCAGTGCAATATAATGGCTACTAAAAGAACTTCAATAATTTTACCTTTGTTTCTTCGTTACCATTCTTTGTCTTTTTTTGAGTGGAAAAGGAGGAGGGAGAGTTTTGCACGTTAAGACATATGTGTCGCACAGACGTAGCCGTGATGCACGGGTATTAGCGGAAAAGGGTAAAAATGTCGTAGTTCATTGATATGGACCTCCATAAAGTAACGCCTAAATTAATCGACCATTGAATTCTAACTGTTAAGCGGACGTTGAGTTTAAAATGCATTTTGAGTTTTTAAAAAAATCTTAAAAATTACTTCGTTATAAGTAAATGTGCTCGCCGCCACGCTCCGCCTTGCATACTGGGTCGATAGAATAATTATGATCGGGAAGGGAACATTTCGTCCAATCATTTCTTTCCCTCGGTTTATGAAACTCATCGTATCTGGATATAAAATTTTCGGCGCCGAGATTTTATGCCAATTTTTATAGCATTGTCTTCGTAAATGTTGTCCGAGTTTTATTAGCCACTAAAAAACAAGCAAAGCCGTATTATGATTATGTAAAGCTGCCATCACGGGAAATATAGGGATTTCTGGGCAATAAAGAAACCTTACGTCAGGGTACAGGTGACTACCTCTCGACGAAAATATAATCTTTATATTAGCTACTACAGCATTTACTCGCGGCTTCGCTTACGTAAATCATTAGATCCGGTTGTTGATTTTACGAAATCCCCTTGAGATTGGGGCTGCCATCGCCAATCAAATCAACTGACGTACTTTTTGTGAGCTGTCAAAACACGATTCTTCCATAGATTTTTCATGACTAGGTTATTGTTATTACCTAGTCATGGCATCACTTATTTGCCAACCTAATTGATTATTTAATTGTTTTAATGCAAATAAAAAACATAATTAATCTTTTTTCAGGGCAAAAGAGTGGGGGTTGACATTGCTCGCGTTCGTAGGTTTACCCTCGAAACCCTACACCTGACCCCTAGGTGGTGCTAAACGAGCGATACAACTCCGATGGTAGGCGTCGGCCGTGGCTGATCACCACCATAGCTATAGAGCTTGGGGTATGTATTACAATACCGAAATACGAAAGACCGAATGTATTAAAACATCGAATGGGTCAAAAGACCGACACGATTTTTTTCTGAAACCGTAAACTTCTCAGAATTTCTTAAAACGGCATCATACAGAACCCATTAGGTTAGGTTAAGTTTGTTTTATAACAATCTTAAAAAGTTAACGGTTTCAGAAAAAAATCGTGCAATGTCGGTCTTTTGACCCATTCGATGTTTTAATACATTCGGTCTTTCGTACTTCGGTATTGTAATACATACCCAGAGCTTGAGCCAGGCCGCCAAACGACTCTCGTCGTGTTCCGGCCTGTTGCCTACAAAGCTATTCTGGAGGAAGGGTCTGAGCAGTTGTGCAGCGCGCGCGTACCTGTTACAGTGTCACTTTCTTCTTACTGCTTATTCCCCTATATTCAAGTCTAGAGTGAATCAGCATTTACTAGGCAAACGTGCTCCATCGTAGGCCTCACTTCGCTTTCCATCAGGCGTGATTGTGGGCAAACGGCAAACGCAAGCTTTTATTGTATAAAAAAAGTATTTTTTTTTATAAGAGTCACGTCTTTGAATTACAGTGCCCCTTTTCTCCCATAAAATTTTAAGTCATAATGTATCATTAGTCATAATCAACGTTTTTTTTTTTTTTTTTGAATAGTCGCCAGATGGGCCAAAGACGCGAAGTCTTTGCTGTTTTTTACTTTAAGGATTGGAAGGGTGACTTGTGCTCGGGAAAAATCCCTTCGGACGAACTGGGAATGGAGGGCCCAGACAGTGTCCGACTTGCACGGACTAAAAAACCCGGTCACAAGTCCCCTTCTCTATTGGTTATCAAAACAAAAACGTGTGCTTTAAATTTTGAGGAGGGGAGGGGTAGGGAGGGGACTTAATCTACCCACAGTGTCCTGCCTCAGCCATTTGCTGGAAGGCCGGGAGAGGAGCATGCATTCTCCCGCTGGGCACTGGGGGTGCTTAGGTCGGTCTTTTATGTTTTTACCCGTTGGTTACTTCCTTGACCGACCCTCGCCCGTTTCTGTACAATTACTTAGTACTATTGGTTGGGTTGGTGGGATTTCCTGTCATATGCATTTATCTATAACTACGGGCTTCCTTTCTTTTGCCCTGCGATGGAAGGGTGGGTCGGAGATCTTTTGGACCCATTGTGTGTCTTTGGATGCCATCTTTTGGGTGGGGCTACCCTTTATGCCTGGTGGTTTTTTGGCATGCTGTGTGCTTTTTTGCGCTTGTCTCCTAGCGCTACCCTCCTTTCGTTTCCGCTTCCATCGATAATTTTTTCTGCTATAATAATACGGAGGGACGAGGAGTGTCCCCCGGACGGCTGGACGCCCCAGTGTCTTAAAGGGATCATGCGGAGCTCGGCAGATCCCTACCCCAGCCAATGCTGAAGGGCCGGAGAAGAAACTTTTAGTCTCGATTCTCTGTTTAGACTTCCGCCGTTGCTCCCACGAGGTCCCCGCTGGGACTACCGGGTGCGTCCTCCGTCCGGAGATCACCTGTCGTATGGGCGGGAGATGCATATGTCAGGAGTTCTTAGATCTAATTACATACTTATCAATATTATACAGAAACCAGTGTACAATTTAATCATTAAAAAGGTTTGACAATTTTTATATATACTGAAAAAACAGTGCCTAAGTTCAGGAGAAGGATTGAAAGAAAATTTGGATTAAATGTGTGTGTATGACGTGTGTGTGTGTGTGTGTGTGTGTGTGTGTGTGTGTGCGTGCTATTTATTTCGAAGACATGCCACGCGAACCACTCTTTCCAGGAACTCCTTAGTGTGGTCTCTATTCTTGGCCGATCCAAGCAAATCACTCCAGGTCGAGCTATCTTGAGTTACCTTGACTCCGGTTTTTTGCTCTAGCTCGAACCTTTGTGTGTCAAAGCGGGGGCATTCACAGACAATGTGCCAGACGTCCTCGTCTTTAGCCGGGTCACATATGCACGAGGGTGCATCTTTGATTTTGAAACGGTGCAGATAGGCTGCGAACCCTCCGTGCCCGGTAAAGGCTTGAACCAAGAAGTTTGTGAGTTTGAGTTTCTTTATGATGCTATTTGCATCTCTCACTTGTGGGAAGAACTTCTTGGTTGTTGCACCGGTCTCGGAGGCCTCGTAACGGATCTGCCATTCATAATCAACGTTAGTCATACTGTGATTTACTTCTGAAACGGTATTTTTTTCAGGGCTTTTTTAAAATGCCATCTTATAGAATGCAGTAGGTAAGGTTTGGTTTGTTTTATAACAATTCCGAAAAATAAATTGTTTCAGAAATAAATCACTGTATGACTAACGTTGATTATGACTAATGATACATTATGACTTAAAATTTTATGGGAGTCATTATAGACCTGAATGAATTATGGTTCTATGGTACCATCTACCCTATTCCCAAAATTAATAATATCGTGATCTTCATTTACATATACATACGATCTTTCAAATTTATAATATTATATTTAGTGGGAAAGCCGAAAGAGGATTATGTTTCTTAACTCATTATCCTGTACCTACTTTGCAACACAAAATATATTTTACTGTCAGTAAACCTACAGTTCAGTTAACTCGTGACCACGGCTGCTGCAATGTGGCCGAAACGTCGAGGTAAATATTGTTTGCGCGATAAGTCCCGTTTAGTACTTCTTAAACTAGTTTATTTCTCATACTACCATATACAAAATCATTATTTAGATAACAGCCAGTTGCTTAAAAAAACGCGTCATTATTGTTTTTGAAAGATACCACCCCAATAATTAAATTCGTAATAAACGAAATTGTGTAGGTATGGCAACAACAACGGCTTGATTAAATTATGCAAATGCACTCGCCGTTTGATGTTTTAAAGTTATTATAATAAAATAATAATGCGGCCACGTGCCTGGTTCTGACAAGCGAATTAATTAACGTAAAAATTAAAACAAAGAAAAGTTTGGTTTTGCACCTCGCTGTTAATTTACTGTGGGGAATGGCATTACTTTGTGCAACATTGAATTAGGTGGCATACAACATTTAATTGCGAACTGGAACTTTGGATTTTAGTTTCATCTTCCAGCGGAAAATGGTGAGGAAATAACTGATTCGGAATATAATAAATATTTACCTACAGACGTACTGCAGCTCACGTCTTAAAAACTTGTATTCAGAGCAAACTCCACGTTTCTTTATTAAACTGAAATTGTACATATCTTTACGTAACTTACGTTGAGTGCTTTACGCAAATGCTATTGTGTATATTGTTTTATGTAAATGAATAAATACTTACAATTTCTTTGATAATTTTTTAATCAATTTCTTTATATAATTTATTTATTATAATATCTAATTTTTAGGGTTGTAGGATACCTCGTATCCATATCGCTTCAAATCCACTAAAATTTTGAATGATCGTTGTGAGGGTCTCTATATACATTCCACAATAGTTGAGGTTTGCGACATTTTTTTTATTTGTATCCCCAACGTAACTCTTGTATCTACATCTACACTAATATTATTAAGGGAAAAGATTTGTATTTTTGTATGTAACGAATAAACTAAAAAACTACTAGACCGATTTCAAAAATTCTTTTGCCGTTAGAAAGCTACATTATCACTGAGTGACATAGGCTACTTTTTAACGCAGGAGAATACCTTTTCCTACGGGAAAATTAATTTATCGCGGGCGAAGCTACGGACGGAAGGCTAGTTCAAAATAAAACAGGTAAGTGCACATTTGTGTTTACAGACGTGCGTCTAACAAAACGATACATTAGTTCACACTCATACTAATTACAATGAACTGCACATACAAATTAGCACTGTATGTCCTATTGTACAAAACTTTTACTTAATTGTGCAGTTCATTGTAATTAAGTATGAGTGTGAACTAAGGTATCAAAATGTCAACTTAATCGGTTCTGTAGCGTCGAAATAAATCGGCTGTGACCAACGGACAGACAGCCAAACAGACAATCACACGAATGATCTTATAAAAGGTACAAATTTCTTTTTTTGACTATTTTTTCTGTAATATTTTCGTTTAATCGAACTTTCCGGCCTCAAAATTTCCCTAGAGACCGATCACAGTAAGCCAGCTCATTATATCTATCAAGTTGCTCATAAACAACTTTAAATAAGCAAAACGGAAACATAAATATTTACTAACTAATATTAATAGCCTTGGGTAGCCTTGTTATAACTAGGCAGGCGAAAAACAGAGTTAAGCTTGCTAAAGTTCTTACCTTCTCCGCGATTAAAATCTTCATAGAGATTGTGATAAATTACGAAAGTTACTGGGGATAACTTATATTGCCAGTTTGTGTTCAATAGCTAGGTACTTCAGCCTCGCAAGTGATCGTTGCTTAGTCCATAAAGTCCATGTAAGGATGTAAATATGGAACATAGTCTCATGCGGTGGGGTAGGTGCGAGGCGCTTGGCAGGGCGCCACGTCCGGTGTCGCGGCGGCGCGCGACTTCTACTAGGTACACCATACTTCCACCTCCATCCACTTCCACGATTTCACGCTTCCGTTACTACCAATAGGTACCCCTCATTGTGAATCCGAATTTCGTTGCCTGACAACAGACGTATCTTTGTCAACGAACTCGACTTGGCTTAATCCCAAACGACTGAGGAAAGGTAATGTACTCATATATTTTCGTTATATTTACAGTGACAGTAACAAATGTCCCATAGAAATACGCTGCGCCACGTGACCCGTACCTACCGTTAACGGCAAAAGAATAACAAAAATATTGATATTATTGTGATAAAATAAATTTATCCATGAGTGATACCGACAAAAGGAACGAAAGATTGGTTTAAGAAAATAATTTCGTGTTTTTCCTTCAATGTTGAAGGCACGCAAAAGATTTCCTTTTAAGATTTACTCTTGCGATTTTTTACAAGACAGATTGTAGCAACTCCTCACAGTGGCAGTTTTCGCCTTAATTGATGTCTAGATGACAGATTAAGCTCGGGATAGTACTGACGTAATTGACAGCCTAATCTAAGCAGTGGTTTCGGTGATGGATTTTCAGGCGCTTCTTGCAGACCGCATCGTTTCTCTATCTTCCACGTGCGTAGGTTAACGCTGATTCCTTGCACTATTTTTCCAGATTTTAACCGCGAATGTTTTTTTTAATAACGCCGATATACCAATAATTGTTGAAGATAGTGAATGGCACTAAAATGGAAGTTCCTCATAAGCAACGCCGTCACATGTCCGGCTCGTTACCGTAACGTTACAACTTCGGGAGTGCGTCATAACTTTTTGTATCGTCCACAACTCGATCCTCGATTCCGCCATTTACTTTTCGCGTGAAAACTACTCGGAGAGAGTTATTGCTTTAGGTATGGCGGAGTAAAGTGCGCAGTAAGTCTCTATTATCTACGCCGTTAGAGTCGCGTGAATGAAGGCGAACGAACGTGGCAGGAATCTACAAGCTAACTCAATTCACCGTTCTTCTAATATATGGCGCGGGTTTGTGTGGCCGAGTCGTATTGGGTACATTAATTAATTTTATTTTATGTTCCGTTGAGTAAAGCGGTAAAACGCCCTATTTAAACTTTGAAGTAATTGCAGCGATTATCTCAATTCGAGTTACGCTGGAGCGAAATGTGGACAGAACTAACTCGTAAGTTGGGCCGTCTTACTGTTGGCCTTTGTTTTCATTATTGTATGCAGGTGCTGTAACTGTTAATTAAGCGCTTAATCCAATTAAGTAGATTAATCTTGACTGCGCAACATATTAATTACGTATCAACGTTGTAATATTATGTTGATTGATGATCAAAGGATAAAAAAACTTATATTTAAATCTGCATATGTACAAATGAATAGTTAATACAGACATTTGGTTTTCATATTGTGGTTTGTCATATATGTACACCTAAATATAAGTTTGTAATGGCGTGGAAAGACTTATAAATTTGTACTTAATAAAATAAAATAACATTGTGTTCCCATAAGAAAAAAGAAAAGGGAATTTTTGAAGACTTTTTCAACGGGAAGATCCCTATAGGATTTGATTATGAGCGTAGGGTTTTTATATGAAAAAACACATTGAAACGTTTGTATTTTTTGATCGCATGGATTCTAAACTATACATATATTCCATATGATAGATAGATAGATAGATGAAATCGTTTATTTGGTACTGCAAGCACACACAATCAAGATAACCAAAAATATGAACTTTGACTTTATACCTTTATTCGTTACTGTACAACATAGTGATCGTAATTGATATACATTATACACACAGATGATATACTGGTCGTATAAGTGTTCCCTCTTTTTTTCATTTGAAATACGGAACCCTTAAAAATTACAGCACTAATAAGCTATCTACTATCGCCGAATAACATAATACAGCAGAAGAGGTTATATATTTGGACGCACTAATGTCTGGAACTAACAGCCGAATTAGAAAATATATTTTTTCATGTAATCTAATTCTTGACGTAGGTTACTCATTTCGGACGGATTCGACTTATTTTAAATTAAATTGCAGGTGCAACGGCGGGGCATAGCTAGTTCGACAATAAATTATCTCACGTCACTTCGCTTCGTAAGCACGTCAGTGTCAAAGTATTTATAATTGAGCAAGTACAAGAGCTGTATAAGACCTCTCCGGCGCAAGAAGGCACATGTCTTAATCCCGGCGAGCGCTGCTGTCTTTGTACGTGCGCCGAGGGTTACCATCTTTCCGAATTTGTCCGAACATGTCTGTACTTTTTGGCTTGTACACCACTTGCCTAATATCTATCGTCTTTATTCCAGATAAATACCTATCTACAATTCAGTGCTAACAATAAGCTGTCACTGAACTACTGTGCTCCATTTTCGAAATCATTTGGAATTACCTGTGAGATAAGGTCAATCACTGGTCATTGTTAAATAATTGCATAAATTTACTTCTGCCAAATATAAAATACAAGAATTGCTACCCGCTTTGCGAGCGCTAAACACGGGCAAGCATACATTTAGCAATTATTTGAACTTTTTTTAACGTATTCAATGCCTTAAACGCATATAAGAATTCATATATCTTTAGAACTTTTCCCGGTATCTTGGACGCTATGTGAGTTTATATAACTTTACTTTATTGCTATGAGCCAATATAAACGCTTCTAAGCATAAAGCAATGTTTGGAAACTTATTAACGCTGCTTATATGCGGTAGAGGCACCTGACGGAAGTTCGAAAATCCATGCCAGCAGCGAATGCGTTAATAGCGGATATTTGTTCCAACTTTTTAAATTTCAAAATGGTAACCCTACGTGCGCTTGAATAGGGTTTAATTTGTTCCGCGAGCATCTCCTGCTCACCATTAAGCCCTCGACTGATTCACTCTCAAGAGTTCTTCTTCACTTTCAACACTATTTCAAAAGGCGGTTAAATTTCATAAACGGCAAAGTTCACATTAAGTTTGCTTGAAAAAAAGGAAGAAATATTTGAGAACATTTTTCAACTACATACCGAAACATGAAAAATATTTTTTAGAATCAGTATGAGAGTATTGTAATTGTAACTGTGTAACATTTACTATCGTGGACGTGTTGCGGCTTGTTTTAAATATCCATTCAAAAAATATCTGAAGCGTAGTGGATATTAATCCATCTCACTTTTAGTGCAAATAATAAATTAATTCTCTTAATGAACTACAACCTTCCAGGTACCTTGCTAATCCGCCACCATATAAATGAATGCACACATGCATTTGGTTATGAAATAGTGAGGTAAAATTGTAGTTCATCGATATTAACTTCCGAAAAGTAACGTCTGAATTAATAAATTGTTAAATTCTTTTACTTTAGACTCCCATTTGTTACAAAATTGAACTTGATAGAACTTTCAGCTGGAACCATAAAGCATTAAATTCCACGCGTAAATCAAACATACAAATCATACGTGATTCGTTGAAATGGATCCTTAATAACAGTAAAAATATCTCTCGCTTCAACCTCCTTTGTAAACAGTCTCAATAAATTTTCCACATTGATCCGTAGCTAAACCCCTGCGACGTACGAGCATGGTTCGGAAGAATTTGCCTTTACGCGGGTACTCGATGTCCGCATACGTTTTGTGATCTACCATCTCGTTCTTTAGAAGGATTTTATGAGATGGAAAGAGAAGGAAGTTTTTTTTGCAACGCGTAGGTATTGAATGGGACTGAGAGAATTGTGTGATTCATTGGAAGGCCGCGTCGGCGGTGCATTGCTCAATGCCACGTCATAAATCAAGCCGGCCCACCAATTAATGGAAGCCTTCACCAGAAACAGCGGCGTAAGAGATTTGGAAAACGGATGTGAAAGTTGTTAAGTGGGCACATCGGTATGTTCGACAGATCAAGCAACTCTATGAGGGTTAATCCTAATGAAATATTGAGTGGAATATAACGGAGATAGTATCAAAAGGGATGCCTTATAGGAATTGATTAAAAAGTGTCCATTTGACCGATTACGAAATTTTAATGAACGGGTAGGAATAGTAGTTAGCAATGGCGTGACTACATAACAACTCAATTTCTACAGAGTATATTTTTTCTATTATTGTCACCCCTGTTTCACCAAGTTGCGCTCTGGCTACAAAACGTTGCATACGAAGACATACCTGACTCCTGATTTTCTTACTCGCCCTTTCCTCACTCACCGCTTTAAGGTAGTACGAGAATCTGTTTTTGTTCCAGATTGTCTCCCGAACATTTTTACGCCACGCCACTAGTGTTTAGTGAAGCTGACTATGAAGCTAAAGGCTTAAGGCCCGTTGTTAGATCAATACTTAAACTAACTAATAGTCAAATTTCCTTTGAAATGCGTTAACTATTGTTATTTTTGCCATACATTTTAACTATTAGTTTGTTTAACTATTGATATTGAAACAACAGGCCCTTAGAGTTGAAGTTCCGGTAGAAACAGGCACTTGTATGGTACATACAAATGATTGTATCCTAATCATGAATCGACGTACGTACGTACGACGACGGCATAAAAAATTCAAAAGTTTTTCAACTACAGAAGTTAGTTATTTACAGAAGGTTCGTACTAACTTATACAAGTAACGTAGAAACAAGCATGCTATTAGAAATCTGAGAATTTCGAGAATTTCGGCACTGTATAAAGGCTTACAATTAGTTTAGGGATTACTACAGATTTCCTTTATAATGAAGTACTGGGTGATTTATCGCCCCTACAACTAAAACTACGCTGGCCCTTTGATTTAAACATGGTATTAGCTGTATCAATTAGAAAATAATTACACATACATAAGTATGAAAATTGTGAAAAAAAAATAAAAGTTGATGATTATGCAGACTACTTACTTCATTCATATGCCTACCTACCTATACCTACTACCTACCTCATACCTACTTCATATTTTTAGCTTTTTCCATGTAAAAATAAAATATAACTTACTTGTTAGTTAAAATACCAATGTTTAAACGTTAATAGCAGTACGAGGATTTGAGTGCAGTGATAGTAAGTACAGACTGGCAACACGTAATATGTCAGGTAATTTTTGTTTTTGTAATGTTACTGTACTGTTTTTGGTGATCAATAATAGTACATTGTACATCTAGGGCCGTAAGTAGGGGATTACTAACGAGTGTCAATTAGAAGCCATATATAATAAACATTTAGACTTAGGTTAGACGACCAGATGGCCTAGTGGTTAGAGACCCTGACTATGAAGCTTGAGGTCCCGGGTTCGATTCCCGTGTCGGGGCAGATATTTGTATAAAAAATACGAATATTTGTTCTCGGGTCTTGGGTGTTTAATATGTATTTAAGTATGTATCTATCTATATAAGTATGTTTATCCGTTGCCTAGTACCCATAACACAAGCTTTGCTGAGCTTACTTTGGGACTAGGTCAATTGGTGTGAATTGTCCCGTGATATTTATTTATTTATTTTTATTTATTTATTTAAATTGAATAAAATAATGGCTACCCGCCAATACAGATTGTCACTTTTTTCGAGTCATCTACCATAGATAATGTAAACTGTGTTTAGTTTAGAATAGTCATACGGCTAGATTCTGCCAACGTGTTAAAAAAATATTTACTAAAATTATTGCAAAACTATTTGATATAAATTTAAAATATAAAAATAACGAATTTTTATGAAGCGTAGATAAAGCGATAAGCGTAGTTTTGTGTTGTAAAATTGGGTTATAGCTAAGTTTTAAAGATATAAATAAAACGTTGGCTGACTTGAAACCTCCTTAGTCTGAAATGTCTTGTTTGCATATTTTTTAAAACTAAAGTCAGAACTCCCTTGGGTAGAAAAACTGTACGTAAATCCATAACTCCTTTAAGAACAATTTAGGCCATTGACATTTAGTATACAGGCATGGAATAACACCATTGACGAGCAAGTGTGTTGAAAAGAATATTTGTATTGTAAAACGCAATGAAAGAATTTGTCGTCCACTTTGCTGCAATGTATCATGAAAGTTACATTTTGTAACAAATTCTCGTAGTTGGGACACCTACGGGTGCTTTGCGTTTTGGGCTACGTAGCGGTGTTGCATTGCTTGTCACGTTTCACCAGTTTATACGCACCATTGTAGATTTAAGTATATTTAAATTATATGTTTTTATTTTTAAAAAAATCGGTTAGATATTTAAAGGTGATCAATATTAATACAAAATGTTAAATTATTATAAAAAAAATAACTAGGGTACCGCAGGTAGCGAAGTAGAAGTAAAGGTACGGGTTGTTAGGGCCGCATTTTTAAATTATTATTATGATTCTAAATCAGCCAGCTTATTATAACCTTCTAATAACCTATTAACCTTATTATAACCTATTAACCTTCTAGAGACTATTTCGTTTAGAAAAAAATCCGTACTTCAAAAGTATAAAAGGAACTCTGATTATTCGTGTGTCTTATTGTACGCTGTCACGCCAATTTGATCTAAATCTACTGAACATAGAGGTAAAGGAAACTTAGAGTAGCTTCATATTAGTAGCTTTAAAATAATTTAAGCAAACTGATAAATATTTATCATTAGATATTAGCATTTCCCGCTTTATCTCCGAAACTACATTTAGAGGAAAAAAACAGAAAGTGGTTGTTTAGTTGCACAAAAATGAACTGAAATAATAAAATTACTTTCAGCTCATTAATATGGACCTCCGCAAAGAAATGCCTGATTCAGTAAATTAGTTGCACAAGTCCGACTTGCACTTGGCTTGGTTTTTATATTGAAACATTCTCGGTCGTAGCCATTCCTTTAACCTTTGTCGTTATGTTCCGCAGTTTTACATTGTCCCCTTTACGACGCGCAGTTAAAAAAAATGTTTTTATTTCACCTCTTTCCGTGACAAACCTTTTATGGGTCCCAGTTAAAGAAGTCCGCCGTAGATTTTATTATTTAACTTGGACAGAAAGGGGAAACAAAGACAGTTTTGGAGAAATTCATCAAAAGTTTTGATTGTACAACCGCGCTCTTCGCCTTGGTTGCTTGTTAATGTTCGAGAGCATTTTTTTCGTAAATCTTTTTTTAAGCTCTTATTAATACGAATACAAACAGAGGGTTGTAGGTTTAAACTTAATTCGAGAACGTGCTTTTTCATTTTATTTTATATTTATGTCATGAAACAGTCTTATAGGTACATTACACCTCTTAACTTCACATTTAATTTCTATTTGAAAGAGATTACTAAAGTTACAGGTATACCTTAATTCCCAGGTATCTTTTAAGTTATTCTGTTTCGATTTTTGTCTCGAAATTTAAAGTGTTCACTCATCGTAATTAAGACAAATAAATATTACCTAATCAATCATACTAAGTTTGTGAAGATGTATTATGAGGAAGAGGAAGATGATTTTGGATATTTGTACGATATACTATCTAACGCATATGAAGTAGCGCGACCATAATCTGTCAAGTTTGTGGTAAATTATGCTACAGATATTTGGGATGACTTCTCTGAGTATTCGAACAAAAGAAATTAGGACGGCATTTACAGATACTGTCACATAAAATATCAGTAGATATAAGTTGAATGATTTTCAATTATGCATTCGATGTGCCTATTAAATCACGATTTTAGAGAATAAAATAATCTCGACTATTTATGATTAGGTAATTTCAAATCACCTATTTTTTTTTTAAATATTATAATTTTCACTATTCATTACCTACATTATTAACAAGTGAAACGACTACGTACGTACCTACTCTTGAAGTTATTTATCAATACTACGAAGTCGGATGTAACAGCGTAGCATTAAAACAAAACTTAGTACGAATAGATATCTGTAGATACTTATTTAATGTAAAACTTAGCTCCTCTTATTAAACGTTTTATATATACCTTTTAAACATTTTTAGTTTTTCTGTTACTTTGACATTTGCTTTTGACATAGACAAGTAACATAGGGCTGTAACAGTTCTGTAACTTTTTTTAATAAGCGTTAAACCTGCGAACTAATAAAGTGAGTTACCTAACTTCCAGCCACTACACTTAACGCGATCTTAGAACTAAATTTTCTCTCCACAGCTAGGAATTGGTGACACGGTTTGATTAGACCCATTACACTGTATAACTAATGTCAAGCCATAATTTTACACCCTTTCATTTACAAAGGTCACTCGTTACTCTAAATCTAAATAGTGCCGTTTGCTATTACGAACAGTTACAAACGCTACCCCCGGGCCCACTACTTAGCGTCCGTTTGTTCTGTAGTATAATCCAGTTAAATTAATATTTAATGTCGCTGTTTGAACTACATCCAGCAACACTAATTCCTGTCAAGTTAATACATTTTGAAGGAACGTGATCTCTTGCACCGTAGTTCTTTGTTGCCAAAAGAGCAAATTAGATTGAGTCCTGTACAGCTAACTAAATAAAAATAAACCAGTACGTTACATGTTGAATATACAAGCTGTCTCAAAACTAATCCTTAACATTTCAGCAGGTCAATTAGACCGAATTTACCCGTTTTTTTTTTGGTTTCTTTTAGTATTTTTTTGGTTTCTTTTAGCTTGCGTTATTGCTCTGCCTTCATCAACCGCACTGCTAAGGGGTGGAATTTCCTACCTGCGACTGTGTTCCCTGAACACTACAATCTGCCCGATTTCAAGTCTAGGGTGAATAAGCAGGAGGCAAGCGTGTTCCATCGTAGACATCATCTTTGTTTTCCATCAGGCGTGATTGTGGTCAAACGCAAGCCTATATTGTATAAAAAAACCTAACCCAACTTGCTGCTGAAATATGTACCGGAATAATTTTATACACCTTGTACAAATTTATGCCGCATTCCTAACATATCCAGCTGAAATACAATTTTACGTAATCAGAAACCCAGTCTGTTCCAAATCTCTTCGTTACCGTCTTGACCTGTGTAATATCGCTATGTGCTAAGATTCAGTTACGCATATACGGATGCATATTATATGTGCGGGCTTGGCTGCGATCATGGTTGGCTCTAGTTTAATTAATCTGGATTTGATGAGGGATTAAGTGTATGCGACGCGTGACGGATCGAGAGCTCTGCCTAGCGCCTGGGCGGCGCGTCTACTGCGGTTTTAAACGGATTTGCCTCTCGTTCAACCCCCGCACAATTTGTACACACGTTTAAGAAGCGTAATTTCGGTCCCTGCGCTGCGGGGCGCGGAAGTTCTTCGCAAATTGATGTTGTTTTTAATGGGGGTTGGCGAGAGCGCGGACGTATTGTTGGCCGCTGCTTGTGTTTATCAACATTGTTACTATATTGCAGCGTTTTGCAGGCATGATTAACTGCTGCACTCAGATAAAGTATTTAGCTGTAATGGATTCTAAACTCATGCTATTTAATTTTTAAACGGAAAATCATTGCTAATTTATTTATATACTACGTGACTGATCTCTTTTTGTGCCACAATTAGTCTACCAGACTCGGGAGCTTTGTTTGTAATATGCATCATGTTATTATCAAAATAAGGAGGTTCTTTACATGTGTTGACTAATTTAAGGTAATTAAACGCCGTGAAAGTATAGGTGGTAGCAACAAAGAGAAAACAACCAGTAGACTTTTTAAATCTCCAAGTGAAACGAGGGTCTCATTTTTTATGCATTTTCTGTGGCCCTAATACTAACGTGGGACTCGTTATTAGGATACATATTTTGTATATTTTTAAGTTATTTACAAAAATAGTCCGTCCTATCACCATGATTTGTAACTATAAATTAGCTGTAAAGTGGCGACTAAAAACCGTAAGACTCAGCGTTGGCAGAACTTCAATTAGGTGGACCGACGACATCGCGAAAGTTGCAGGCAACCGGTAGATGCAAATGGTAAGTTGTTGCTCATTGTGCCTTTCTAAGGTGCAGGAGTTTGTTCAGCAGTCGACGTCTTCTAGCTGATAAATAACAAGAATATTAAGAAAGTTAAAAAAAAAGGCCAAGTGCGAGTTGGACTCGCGCACCGAGGGTTCCGTACAAATTTATATGTATCTATGAACATCCAGACTTAGCAGACCCCTGCTCCTAAGCAAAATGTGTGCAATGTGGGATCATTGTAGATTGGTTACCGATATAGACAGACAGACAAAAAAAAATATACTTTTCGCAATTTTTCCTTTATCTGTGCTATAAGACCTTACTTCGTACCAAATTTCAAGATTCTGAGTTCACGGGAAGTACCCTGTAGGTTTTGATTCCCTTGCGAGTGTCGAAAATTTGCGGCATAAATGGCTGCATCTTTTGATTGCGTAGGCTTAGAAGTTTGATTTTTCACAGCTCCATGGGACAGTGTAGACCTAAGTATTTGATATTTTCAGCTTGATACCTCCACGCGTTCTTGAGAAAAAGGGTCTTGACAGACGGACGGACGGACGGACGGACAACAAAGTGATCCTATAAGGGTTCCGCTTTTTCCTTTCGAGGTGCGGAACCCTAAAAACAGTGTTAAGTATATGAAAGGTTTTCATATTCGCAGAGCGTGTAATTCAACTGGTGTACTGGTTATGTTTGTCATGTCTCACATGTACATAAGCGCGGGCCTTCCTAGTTTAACGCTTTAAGATTTCCCGGCACCGTTTCAAAGCGAGTGGCATCCTGACGGCCACCTCAGTCTGACAAACACTGCATTTACCTTGCTAACTACGCTTAAACGTTGACATTGAAGAAGGAATGCCTTTGGTAGTGCCCTGTACAAAGTTTTGAAACAAATCGACCAACAAGATTGGTTGCTTATAAAATTATTATAGGTATTTACAATAATTAAGCATAAAGACGACCAGATGGCCTAGTGGTTAGAGACCCTGACTATGAAGCTTGAGGTCCCGGGTTCGATTCCCGTGTCGGGGCAGATATTTGTATGAAAAATACGAATGTTTGTTCTCGGGTCTTGGGTGTTTAATATGTATTTAAGTATGTATCTATCTATACATATAAGTATGTTTATCCGTTGCCCATAACACAAGCTTTGCTAAGCTTACTTTGGGACTAGGTCAATTGGTGTGAATTGTCCCGTGATATTTATTTATTTATTTATTATTTATTTAAATAAAAAACTATCACTAAAACAAGCACAATACAGAAAAACATAAACTAACAAAACAATAACTACATAAAAACCCATCGTCACAACGGGGCAAGAAACCCAGGACACTGGCCGCATTGCCACGTTTCACAGCGAGGCTGAGACCACAAAACAGATAGGTACAGAAGTCAATCAAGTGTATGTACTTCACTTTTCATACCTACGCTCGGCGGTCGCTCTAGGGTTGTCAATTATGGCATATGCACATAAAACTATCGTGGTACTCGCTCGTATCTAGTTGTTTGATTTATTGTTGATAATTAAACGGAAAGAATGGAAATATAAAATAATAATAAGTAAAATATATTTATTTTAATATCATTGTTACATATATAACAAATTTGTCACGAAAAACCGTTTAGGGTTGAATTTAAAGAACCGTCCACTCAACAGTTATAATAACTTTTTTTTCATCTCACTAGCTCGGAAAGCCCTTTTTGTTTGTTTGACATCTATTGAGAAAATCGCTTTTTATCCACATGTGAAGAAAGAGTTTTGACATTTGAAGGCAGCTTACGTGATATTTGACAGCTAACAAAACGTAAAACGTTAAAAGTGCTGAATTTTGAACATCACAATTAATGAATTGCATCGAGTAAAAAACACTAAATACAGTCTTACAACTTTATTTTAATTCATAAATATCAGCATTCAACATTAACCTTCATTCTTGTTGCAAAAACGGATAAAAATGTTCTGACAGTCCAAGTAAGTCGATGTGCGAACAAAACGCATCCGAAATAATAAAAAAAAACTTAAGTCAAAACTTTTCAATTAATTATTTTGAGTGAATAAATAAATAATAATTGATAGTACAAACCCTTTTTCTTATTTTCCTCGCTGTAGTGAGGTGAAAAGTTTTGTGTTATACACGGGTGAAAAGTTATTTTACGTCTCGTGTGTTGAAACACTCGCTATCGAAAGGATTCTATTTTTGATCATAGAATCCTTTCGTTAGCTTGTGTTTCAAATGGACACTCGCAGGTAAAATACAACTTTCCCCCCTTGTATAACAAATAACAATTTTGTTGCTCCATTAATTGCACTCAAAAAGTTCACAGATGCGCGTCTCAAGCGGATGGCAATCGCGCTGAACTGGTCCCAACTGTTCTGAGATATCGTGTCTTTGAACAGTGTCTATGTGTGCGTTGCTCGAGCGCACTTTGCATGTAGATTGATTTCTGTACCTATCTGTTCTGTGCTCAGACGCTGCGCAAAGTAACAACCTGCTCTAAAGCCACCAGGCGACGACCAAACGCGACGATAATACCCTGCACAACGTCTTGGTTCAACGCTTATTTTACAGAGTGAGACAGAAATAGTGTCAAGCGAAAGCCTGGAAGTAAAACACCTCAAGCCGTATCCGAATCATACCCATGTAATTTCCACAATTTACATAGTTTAGGAGTTTTAGGCTTTTTTTATGACAAATTAATAGAATAGTAGTTATGCATGTATGTAAAACTCTTTACTGTACATTAAATATAGGAAGTAAATAGATTGAACAGATAAGAAAATAAACTGATGTACAAATAAGTTTTGTAAAAATGTGATTTTTAACCAAAGCTTTTTTTACTGACTGTATTCGTATTGTCATGCAAACTACATACCGACGCTTGAAAGGCGAAATTATCTACGCGACATTTTGCGGTAAATAGAGTAAATACACTATATAAATACATAATTGAGATCGAACTACATTTAAATAATGAATTTATTTAATGTAATGCTTTTAAATGAAATGAAATGATAATGTGTTATTGAATGATTGTAATATGAATTTTAATTTTTAATTTAATTTTTATTTTATTTTTTAAATTCTAAAAAAAAATGCCTAAATAAATACATTTATTATTATTATTATTATTATTAAACCAAAATGTCGCTTGGATAATTTTCTTCTTTCAAGTGTCGATACATATCCGTACCAAATTTCAAGTGAATTCGATCACTTGAAGTGGCTAAATCCAAGTTGTAAGATTTACCCTTTCAAACATGCAAATGAATTAAAACTTACAAAATAAGGATGTTTTCAAAATGATTTGGAAAAACAAAATGTTTTTTTTTTCATTGGTGATTTAGATGCCCCTTTAAGTGCTCAACTCTGGACTTTTACTTCTCTTTGCTACCTGGGATAGCCTGTACAAAATGAGAGAGGTAATTTCTTGGCTAAAGACAATTTAATGTTTTGTGTGTGAAGGATGTCGTTAAATGTGGGTCAAAGTACCCTAATAAGTATAACCTAAATGCTTTTTTTTTCATTAAATTTTTTCCTGCTTACCGTGTAGCAATTTTCAGCGCCATCTAGCCATCGATTAGAGAAACTGCTATATTCTACATCGCACTATCGCAGTTTCTTAGCTCAACTGCATAAATACAACTTTTTTGTTTTTCTTTCTCTTTCTTTTTATTAGGATTGTGTTAAATGCTGTGTATAATTATTTTTGTGACATACTCAATGCGCTGTAATGTCTTAGATTAAGTCACTAATTGTAATTTCGTTATCTTGCATTATTATATTGTATCCAAATTAATAAAATAAAATAAATACATAAACTTTCAACTCTCTTCCTTCGGGTTTCGATCGCCACACCATATCTGCTTGGAGTTAAGTCTCTCTATTTGTGGTCTCTATCTCCACAGCATGTTGAGATTTGTACGTGTTAGTATTTTTACAATTGCTGTATGTAAACTCTTTATTGTACAAAAATAAGGAAAAAAAGAAAAACATTATTGACAACCGTTGTAATGCATGTACAAAGGCGAACTTATCCCTTTAAGGGATCTCTACCAGTCAACCTTTGAGTGGATGAAAGGAGCATTTAGTAAGGGACCGACAAAGAGTAAGTAAAAATAAAACAGTCGGACAAAGCAAAGGCTACAATACAACTTTTAGTAAATACAATACATACACTCATAATATAAACAAAAGAACGTTTCACTTATACTCAATTATTTTTATAAATATTAAAGGTCCCTGGCAAACGCGTAGGAAGTGCTTCGTAGTCGAATTAATTATTGTGAACGTGGCACTTTGACTGTACGTACAACCTTGTAGTCACTTAGGTACTAAGTAACAAAGTCATATAACGCTACGTCGTAGACCCTCTACGGCGTAGCTTCTCGACGATGTAGAGCTTCTACGATAAACGCGCAATCTACCGCGTAAACAGGGAGGAAGTAATTTCCTGTAAGTATCTTGTGTATGGAAGCAAATATATTCTCGTGTGCCAATACAATGATAACCAAATTAGCAACAAAGTTGTTGTTAGAATGTTTCATTCCCTGTAAAATTGATATTGTATTATTATTTGAATTAGTTTCTGGAACTGGCCACTTATAAAAAAGAAAATTAAAAAAGCAATAATAGGATTAGAAAAATAACTCTCTGGCAGTATATTACTTTTTAATTTACGAGACTGTCATTTGTTTTATCATCGTGGTGTTGGATTGAAATTTGTGTGTCGCTGTTGCAATGAATTTAAGTCGTGAAAATTTTCGATCCATGATTTTTTACGATTTCCGATGTGGATTAAGTCAGCAAGAGAGTTGTCAAAGACTTCTATTAGCATTTGGTGATGAAGCCCCATGTCATAGCTCTGTCTATTCGTGGTTTAGTTGGCTGTATATAACATCGTGACAGGTGACGAAACCTGGGTATACTGCTTTGGACCGGAAAGAAAAAGTCAATCGGCTGAATGGGTCTTTCCTTTTGAAGACTTGCCGACGAAAGTAAAAAAGAGTCGAAGCACAGGTAAGAAAATGGTTGCTTCGTTTTTCGGCAAATCGGGACATTACACCACTATGTCACTTGAAAACCAAAAGACAGTAACTGCAGATTGATATGTGAACACGTGCTTGCCCAAAGTGTTTGAAAAAATTCGTGAAAAGCGTCCCCGTAGCAAAATTGTCCTTCATCACGACAACGCGTCGGCACATTCCGCTAAAGCAACGAATGCGTATTTGGAGGCCTCAAATGTAGAATTAATGACTCATCCGCCATACAGCCCTGATCTTGCACCATGCGATTTCCTTTTGTTCCCAAAGATTAAAGATAAACTTAGAGGTTTACGGTTTACAAGTCCGGAAATGGCAGTGAATGCTTTCCAGGAGGCCATCGAAGAAGTCCCTAAGGAAGACTGGACCCACTGCTTTTCACAATGGTTCCAGCGAATGCAAAAGTGTGTAAATAGGGAGGGTATATACTTTGAAAAACAATAAATGTGTCCTAACGATAATGCGTAGTCTTATTTTTTAGAATCCAGAAACTTTCAGTATGACCTAAGTATTAACGAGTTATGGTAATCAATTCGGGAGTGAGGAGATTAGTGGAAGATCAAGGGTCACCGACATAGCCAAATGGAGTAGCTCATTAAAATGGCAATGGGAAGGCCAAGCAGAACAGATGGCCGTTAGAGTGGAAAAGTTCTCGAATGGGGACCACGGGCCACGGGCCAGCAAGCACAGCATGGAACGTCCACCAACGAGATGGATGGATGGTTTGGTAAAGGCGGCAGTTTCACGGCGGACGCAAGCTGCTTCCAACTGTAATAGTTGGGTATATTGAACGTCTTACGTCTGAAATGATGATGATAATGATAAAAACTCTACATTTTCTCAAGTAAAAACATCTTCTATCTATCTATCTTCTATATCTATACATATAATAAATCTGTAACAAGTCGGTGTCTGTACATTGAAGATATTTGAGAAAAACTGTCACTAGGGCTATTTATTAGCGCAATAGAACCCAAAACAATGATTTTTGAATTATTGTCTGTTTATCTGTTTGTCTGTTTGTCTGTGCGTTTGTGCGCGCTAATCTCAGAAACGGCTTAACCTAGAAGGATGCGGTTTTCACTGATATGTTGGTATTTTCTTGAATTAACATTTAGTGTTTGTTTCATTTGAATCGGTTGACAAATAAGAAAGATACGATATATACTTTTAGTGTTAGATAGCCCATTTATCGAGGAAGGCTATAATCATCACGCTGGGAGTACGGTGGTGAATGTGAACGTGGGTGTGCGGGGTGGTTCGGTGGGGGGTGGGGGTGCGGGGGTTTTTTTTTTTAGATCGTGGAATTAAGGAGAGCCATAATTGATGAAAAAGCAAATTGGATAAAAAAAATAAGCTGCCCAAATTACTAATTCCACGCGGACGGAGTCGCGGGCAAAAGCTAGTTTCAAATAAGTGTTGTTGTGAGCCTGTGTGTTACTCTTTCACGATATAATGACTAGGAGGATTTTGATTAAATTAGGTACATATATCTGGATTTTGTGAATAACACATAGTATAAGACGGCCGGATAGCCTAATTGTCAGAGAACCTGACTACGAAGCTTGAGGTCCCGGTTTCGATTCCCGATCGGGGCAGATATTTGTATGGAAAATACGAATGTTTGTGCTCGAGTCTTGGATGTTTAATATGTATTTAAGTATGTATTTATCTATATAAGTATGTTTATCCGTTGTCTAGTACCCATAGTACAAGCTTTGCTTTGTTTGGGACTAGGTCAATTGGTGTGAATCGTCCCGTGATATTATTATTATTATAAACTGGATTGGGATGTACGCATGTAAAATACAGGATTTTCAATTCAACTGCCAGATTTAATGGTCCCCGCAAGCAAAGCCCTGCGGCTTATATTTAAAATTATTTATGTCTTTAATAAAATAGCAGAATGACGCTGAAAACCAATTGTAGCCTTTTTATTAAAATTCCTACCTATTTATTTGTCATGTCATGTGTGTTGATGTAACACCGGTTATTAAAACATAACGCATCGGAGCATTCATTCCAAACAGCAATAAAATTTAAACCGACAGTCGCCAGAGACAATGAAAATTATAATTCTCGAATTACGCACATCGTGAAAAATGGGACGAGTTCCGGAACATGAAACAATCCATTACATTAATGTTAAAGAAGAGCAACAATACGTCACTGTCAGGGGAACGGTCGGGAAGTGATTTCAAAGGCGAAATGCCCGGGACGTGCCACGACTCCCGATGCTATTACGCGAACTAGATTAATATTTCCATGAATTAACAACTGCTTCGTCACGCAAAACTATCGATTCTGAGATGGGATCTCGGCAGCAATATGGCTGCATAAAGCTCGCTTGTTTGACTCTCAGGTGGACTTAGGGCGCTAACGTACAGCTATTGTGCATTAACAAGAGCGTCGTCACGCAACTATCGATTCTAAAAAGGGTTTTCAGCGACAATAGTTGCAGAATGCTCGTTTGTCTGATTATCACTTAGAATTACGCTGCTAAACAACTAGTACGGCTAATTTTGCTTTAAAAAGCGCATCGACACGCAACTATAAATCCTAAGAAGGGACCTCACCCGCGATACGGTTTCTGAAAACTTCGTCGTTTGGTCTCACATAGAATTATGGTGTTAACACACGGCTATTGTACATTAACAAGCGCATCGTCACGCAACTATCGATTCTAAATATCCCTTCCTTCTTCGCAGTCGGGTAAAAAGGGATCTCAGCGACCATACGGTTGCAGAAAGCTCGCTCGTCTGAAGCTCACGTGGAATTATGGTGCTAACACTAAGAAAGCACGTCATTACGCAACTAACGATTTTACCTATAAAATGGGATCTCAGCGGTGATGCGGTTGCTGCTGTAAGTTGGCTCGTTTGATTCTCACGTGGAATTACGGTGCTAGCACACGTTACGGCCATTGTGTATTAACAAGCGCGTCGTCACGCAACTATCGATTCTAAATATCCCTTCCTTCTTCGCAGTCGGGTAAAAAGGGATCTCAGCGACCATACGGTTGCAGAAAGCTCGCTCGTCTGAAGCTCACGTGGAATTATGGTGCTAACACTAAGAAAGCACGTCATTACGCAACTAACGATTTTACCTATAAAATGGGATCTCAGCGGTGATGCGGTTGCTGCTGTAAGTTGGCTCGTTTGATTCTCACGTGGAATTACGGTGCTAGCACACGTTACGGCCATTGTGTATTAACAAGCGCGTCGTCACGCTGCTATCGATTCTAAAATGAGACCTTACCTGCGATACGGTTGCTGAAAGCTCGCTCGATTGACTCTCGGAGAAATAGGGTGCTAACACGCAGCTGTTGCGGTATCATCATACATGAACTATCGTTTTTAAGAGGATCTCAGCGGTCATACTGAATATTTCCATGAATGAGTATCATGTGAAGCTATCGATTCTGAGTTGGAAACTTTGCTGCCGTAATTTTCGGTAATATGAAAGTGAGTGAATACAGAACAGTAAACCAACTCCAAAAAAAAAAGGTACATTGCGCGCCTTCTACGCACGCGCCACAAGTAAATAACAGGGAAAGAAGAAGAATGAGCCAGCTTAGTCCATCCCTTGCTTATGGTAGGTCATCATCATCATCATCATCCCAGCCTATATAAGTCCCACTGCAGGCCACAGGCCTCCTCTCAGAATTAGAGGGCTTGGGCCGTAGTTCTCACGCGGGCCCAGTGCGGATTGGGAACTTTACACACACCATTGAACCATTCTTCGCTGATATCGATACCTTTAGGTTCAATTGGCGTAAAGGACAAAATGGCACTTTTCAGGAGAGCCAAAAAACAAAATTTTTTTTAGAAAAACTTTTGTAACTTTTTTCTTTGTTGACCTATATTTTCGATGTATATGAGAAAAGTGCTTAGAATTCTTGTCTCTATTTAGTTATTTGGTACCTATTACGTTAAATATGGAACTTAAAAAGTTAAGTGTCCTTTACACCGCGGTAAAAAGCGTTATATAGTCACTTACGACCATACCATTTTCAGTAATTTAAGATTGTTAGTATTTGTTAGGGCCGTAAAGGTCATTTTTGTAAAAAATAATGCATTTTTTGGGTGTATAGACTACTATAACTTACTAAATTTATATTGTTTTCCTTAGATTTATGTCATTAAAGGAATGTATTATGCGAAAATATTCATCATTTGTTGTAATTATACGTTAGTAGTTGCTTACCAATAATTTAGTAATTGGTAGTAGCATAAAATATCATTTAATACCTGAAATAAACAGTTTACGGCATTGAAAATATTAAAATTAAATCTATGGAATTTTATTATTGTAATTAAACAGGTAGGTTAATCATGGTATGCCGTGAATGAATGGATGGAGCCATTAGTCTGTAAGAAATTGTTGTAAAGTTAACTTTAGAATTCGCAAAATGCACTTTACTAGAGAAACGCTACACAATATAGGTTCAATCACAAAATTACTTTACCTACTAGGAATTTGATAACGTCATTTTCTTTAAGTAAGAACTAATTATCACACATGTTGTACCTACAGCTCTAACGTAACACGAAATCTTCCAGTATAAAACAATACAAATTCTAACAAACAAATCTCGCCGGATAAAACCATGCTAATTATATATTTCGTAACTTGATATTAATAAACTGGTTCTCAGAAATGACTAACTTCTTTTAGGTAGACATTAAATAAACGAGTTAGTTTCAAGTAGGTAGTAAGAATAACGCAAAAAGCTTTAAAAGCAACTCATCAGAAAATAATTGATTCATCTACTGCAATGTCACTGTAGACGACTGCTGACGACTTGCCTCAAAAACACTACTCGATAATAATTCAATCGAACAGCGTTAGAAAATATTTCTACAATAATAACTGAACTAAACACAACAATCATCAGCTGATCTGCATGCGTATGCATTGGGAACTAGGTATAAGTCCGTACCGTCATTGACACATCACCTATCTTGCTCTTAAAGCCACCACAAACCGCAGCGCGGGGCATGCGCGCGAAGCCGATGAAGCGTGCCCAGCGCGGTCTATAACACTAAATCATATATACGGTGACATACACCGGCAGTGTTATGCAGCGCGCTGAATACGCTCCATCGGCATCGCACGCACGCCACGCGCTGCGGTCTGTGAAGGGCTTTACTATTGATAAAAAAAAATTGCGAGGATGGCAGAGACAACCGGCATGAGGAGTGTTTTACCGCGCAAAACTGCCGCGTGTTTTGTTACGACACGAACTGTTATTAGTAAGAAAAGGACAATTATAATGAAAATAAAAGAACATCAAAGGTTTAAAGTAAGTAAACCTATTAAAACTTGATTTAATTACATTATGACATCATTACAGGAATAGAAAACTCTTTTAAGCCTTTAACTTTTGTTATCAAGTTCACCAATTTACAAAAAAAAAGAGTAGTAAAGCATTAAAAAGTCCTTTACGCTGCATCATAAATATACCTTAGCATTTATGTAAGTCCTTTAAACCACGTTGTATAATGCTAGGGAAAAAATATACGTCCTTTACGCCCATAGTTTAGCTACGTTATGAAGTAAATGTAGTACGTAAATGAAGAACAGTAAAGGTCGTAAGGGACAGAATAATAAAATAAGGTTCCAAATGGGTGGTCTTAAAGGACAACATGTATAATATCAGGACTTTACGTCGTGGTCTATATTTCATGACGTCCTTTACAATCCGTGTGATTTCGAGTATGATATTTACACCCACTAAACAAAGTAGTTTTGATGTTGAGCTATGAAAAATTCTGGGGTGTAAAGGTCAAATTTTGCGAGATATCAAAATTTTAAGTATACAGATCGATAGAGCTTGAAATTCTGAACAGAACTGTATATATAACTCATTTTCGGCATTTTGTCCTTTACGCCAATTGAACCTAAAGGTATCGATATATGCAGGTTTCCTCACGATGTTTTCCCTCACCCATGGTAAATTACAAGTGTAATTTCGCACATAAATTCCTAAAAACTCAGAGTTGCGAGCCGGGATTTGAACCCACGACCCTCTACTTGATAGGCCATAGATTAAACCACTAGGCCACAGTGGCGGGGTGTGAACATTTTTGCAAGTAAAGCCGGAGCAGGAAAACATAAATACCCCGTTTATCCTCTTCTTGAAAGTGCAGTAATGGAAGAGAACCGTTTGGTATCTTCGAAAGTTTAGTCAACCCGGGAGGAATCGGGTGTTAGTACCCTTCGCTTCGGGTGTTAGTAGGCCTAGGCCACCTAGGCATATGGTGTAAAGGTATGTAAGAGTTATTCCCGTATACAAGCCGCTCTATATATATTTGTTTGGAGATGGTTTATTGTTATATATTTAATATGAAAATACCAGATAAAGTTTAACAACTCATGTGCCATAAGTCTTGAGAATATTTCCATGAATTAATAATTGCTTAGTCACGCGGAATTATCGATTCTGAGATAGAATCTCGGCGGCAATACGGCTGCAGAGAGCTCATTTGTTTAACTCTTACGTGGAATTAGGTCACCAACACAGCTGTTGCGGTACTAGGCAAATATTTGCATAAATTATACTACCTAATATGCATAAATTATACTACCTTAATCCCATGAAACAGGCCTAGCCATTGACTCCTGGTAACTAATTGTTCACTGTAACTTTTTGGTCAATGAACGCCGTGATCAAAGACAATACACAAAACTATCGATTCGAGAAAACTCTTTTCTTGAATAGATAGTTTTGTGTATTGTCTCGCTTCGTTCTTAGTTGGAACAAGGGCGTAACGCATTTTATTCTTGATGAACATCATTAAGGCACTTGTGCCAGTACCAAAAATTGAGTAGGTACCATTGATCACTCTCCTCTGTTCGTATAGTTTCATTATTCATCATCATCATCATCATACCAGCCTATATACGTCTCACTGCAAGGCACAAGCCTCCTCTCAAAGTTAAAGGGCTTGGGCTATAGTTCCCACGCGGTCCCAGTGCGGATTGGGAACTTCGCACACACCATTGAATTTCTTCGCAAGTTTCCTAAAAGTTTTCCTTCACCGTAAAGCTCATGGTAAATTTCAAATGTAATTATCGCACATAACTTCCGAAAAACTCAGAGGTGGGTTATTATCCGAGCGTTCCATCCACCTAATTTTGGTGGTCACATTTTCTACGAATCGGCTGTAGATTTTGATGGCGTTTTCGGTTATTTATTAGAGGACCTGTACTTCTACCACATAATTAAAAACTTGTATCAGAATCTTTTGCCATTTCTACAAAAAAAGTGTCTACCAAAATTAGGTGGTTGAAACGCTCGGATATAATGACCCAGGTACGAGCCGGGATTTGAAGCCTCGACCCTCTGCTTGAGAGGCCATAGCTCAAACCGCTAGGCCACCACGGCTATTTTCTTGTTATCTATCACAATATTTGTACATATTAAAAAAATAAGGATAACTCACGTCTATGATCGAGCTTAGCTCGACATGTTTCGGACTAATTTGTAGCCCTTCTTCTTAGAGCAACACGCCACGGCGGCTGCTAAACGCGCACTACGCGCCACCACTCTGCTCGCGATGCTTCCCGACGGAACATACCGGCGTACAACTACATGGCCATGTTTTCATCGTCATTTTATTATTGTCATTGTTAAATGTAGGGCAGGTAATCTCGATCATATACGTGAGTTATCCGTATTTTTTTACTATGAGTAAGTCTCACGGTAGTTTCATGGTTGAAGTCACAAAATAAACAGTTAGGCAAAATTTGTTTTAAATAAATATCTAAATTTCCTTGATGGATGTGGAGCCCTACTGAAATACTTAAATAATTACATGCTATATCAAACCATTGTTATTTTTCCAATTTTTGTGCATTCCACACTCAAAATATCAAAAAATAGATAGGCCAGCTTCATTAAATGGTTTTAAAAGTGGCACAAAGTTATTATTTGCTGATTCCTCAATACTGTCAATCATATAACCATGAGTTACACTAGTTTACAGTGACCGTACTCGCTAGCGACGGCGTAAATGATTTGTATAGAGAATTGTGTACAGCGCCTCTAGCGGTCACTTACGGAAGTACAATTCTCCATACAAATCATTTACGCAGTCGCTAGCGAGTACGGTCACTGCAAACTAGTGTAACTCATGGTAGAGGTATTGATTCTAATTGGCACACTTCATTCACAAACACACAACACACGCCACGGATCAAGCGCGACAATATTCAGAATTAACTTGTCGTTCTCGTAAAATTTGCATTATTATTAATTAAAATGCAAATTCCGTTGCACCCAGAAGCAAACGCCACAGTGTTCCGCGGTGCATAGTCGCTACTCTGTAATTGGAATAGTCCCGTCAAGTGACGATCAGTTCAGCGAGCAGACGTGTGCACAACTTTATTAATTTGCCCTGTACACTAACGCAGAAGTACATTGTCTACATTGAAACAGCTCCGTATGAACCGCAAAGCACTTATCACAGGAATAGGACCCAGCTGAATGTACAGTCAAGTGCTAAAATATGGATGCACATAGTTATGTGCTCTTAGATATGTCCCATAGCTCTTATGTCGTCGAATTAAAGCATCAGTATGTCATGATGAGAGGATTAACTCGCTACATATTTTGCACTTGACCGTACTTACTACTCAAAAGAAAACGGGGCCAAAACTGTAAATAAATCCAGTCCTATGTTATACTATCCCATCTTTCAACTTATATTATAAACGAGAAAGTTTGTAAAGATAGATTAGATTAGATCTATTTATTTCATGATAAAAATACACTAAATATAAATTTCCGTTGATGTCAAAATTACAAGAATTCATATATCAATGATCGTCAAAACCTTCTAATATATAAAAATCTCGTGTCACGGTGTTTGTAATCGTACTCCTCCGAAACGGCTTGACCGATTATTATGAAACTTTTTTTTCTATATTTGGTAGGTCTGAGAATAGGTCGTAATGCTATAATTTATAAGGTAAAACTAGGTTTGTTGGGTCAGCTAGTAATATAATACCTTTGTTATATTTCTTTACTTGGATAACCGGATGTTTGAATATTTGTCAGTCCTGGAGTTCTATCACGAGCGAAGCCGCAGGATATAATCAGTTTATTATGGAACTTCTTATCCAAATTAGAGTGTTATATTACATTTATTACAAGTAGCGAAGAATTAGTTTACCGCCAGCCTGCGGGAACTATGCAATTTTCCGGAATAAAAACTCTTGTCCTATGTCCCAGGATTTCAAACTATCTCCATTCCAAATTTAATCCAAATGGGTTCAACGGTTAAAGCGCGAAGCGATAAAGAAAGAGTTATGTTCGAATTTATAATATTATTTTCAAGTTGGATCAAACTGCACTCGGTGTACAAATTTTATTAAAATCGGTTAAGTGGTTTAGGAGTCCATCGCGGACAAACAACGTGACGCGTAATTTATATATATTAAGATTATAATCGCCCTGACTGTAATAATGTTCTCGCTGTCACAGATCATATTTAAGTACAACATGAGTCCGATTATAGAAATGATATTAGCATGAGTAATGCTGCTGCTGGGTATTTTCAATAAAAAGTATACCCTGTACTTTTCTATAATATGAGGAAATTTTGGGGTTTTCTTATTAAAAATCACGAGTACTATGCCTTGTTTTTCGAGTCAGCTTTGTGACTTTTTTTCATACAGTTTATATGGGTCTTCAAAAAACTGACAAAAAGAAATATGAAAAATTAGGGATATTTTCTTTAATGATCAAAATCAATAGCGCTCTGAATTCTGAGTAAGAAAACCCCAAAATGCCCTTATTAAAAAAAGTATAGGGTACACTTTTCATTGAAAGCGGCCTGTTATACATATCATGCATCGTAGCCCTCGAGAAATGACAGAAAAAAGTGTAGGTAGTTAAGATAACCTAGGGGCAACTCTCATTTTAAATGCTTCATAGTACAAACTAACAATACAAATGAGTTGTGGAATGTTATTGCTGTGGAAACCGCACAAGGGCTAATTTCGCTCGGATGCAAGTCGTACACATACCTACTTGGCTGTAGACCCATCAAGGCGTCGCGTCGCCTGATTTTAAGTGTGAGTGAAATAGGAACGCAATTTAACGCTGCTTCCCGTCCGGGATATGTCGGGCAGCCATTTCCGTGGGATTATCGTCCACAGTCGACAGTCCATATGCGGTTAGCATCGGGTAATACGACTCGAAACTAACCATACGACATGAAAATAAAATGGGGTTGAATAAAAGCATAATACACTCGTAAACTAGCAGTGCGACTCTATAAAACAAGCCTTCTCTTTAATTGGAAGAAGAGGTACTGCGTAAAGCCATAGTTGAGTAATTAAGTTCTATGTGAATTAAAGCCTTCATGCCCACGCCACTGAAGTTTTTTTTAATACTTCTACAAAAATATGATTCTTTTTCCGAAAGGTTATGGTGCAATACTTTGCGACTCTGTCGACGGAGGGGAAGCGTCGATGCTTGACTCATGGTAGAAAGATCTCACACTGTCATGATGATGTTTCATGTTAGGCAATGCGTGGTCACTTTGACATTATTTTGTGAAAAAGAATCACGATAACGATTCTGTTGCTGCAATAGTACGCATGGAGCTACGAGTATTTCTTCGAAGCCAATAGATATTGGTTGTGACTTTATTTTTTTCAAATACCTTAAACTGGTGGAACTTTGATAAAATTAGAGCAATTTGATAGTTTTGAAATTGCTATGAAATCGTTATTGCCTATAATGATTCGAATTTTATCCAAAAGAAGATTTATAATGACACGGCCTTAGATTAGTAAACCTGAATAAAAAATAGTGAGTCGTCAAACTATTTTGAGAAGTCATCTTGGTTTACGGTGCCTAGTTTTCTTATCTAGCCCAATGTTCAACTATCGCAACATTACCGCTTTTTACGATAAAAATCGAACAAAAAGTAAACAAAAGTAAAGAATACTTACTAACAACGTTTGAAGCGGAAATTTAGAGGCACCGTGCAGCGTATCGTGTAAGAGGTATGTATCGTAAGGGCCCCGATCACGATTACCATATTTCGAGGCAGGGGTCACGGGTAATATCCATGGGATGTGTCGACAACAGCGTCGCGACCGGCGGGGCACAGTGAGCTATAGGGCTGGGAGGTGAGATCCCACGTTGAGTATTCATTTTATGAGTATTTTTTGGAATAATAATATGTCCTCAAAAGAGTCTTGACGGCGACATAGTGTGCATAATTGAGCAATTGATTTTTTTTTGGGAACGTTTTTACGAAATGATTACTTATTCTAAACAATTAATAGAATACAAATACAAATACAAATACAAATACAAATATTTTATTTAGCCAAAAAAAATAGAATACTTCGTCAGCTTTCATAAAAGTTAACTCAGTAACATTATTTTTCTATAAAACGCATTTATACGAAGAGAAAAATTTCATAAAAATTGTAAGTAGTACATAATTGGGCTCAATGAAAACAATCACGATCGCGTCCATTGTGTAACGAAAATTAATCATACAAACCATATGGGTAAGTTTCATACACAAAATACGCGATCGTGATTTTTTTAATAAGCCCTTAATTACCTATGTATATTTTTTTAAAATCGACCCCTTGTAATTTATCAATTTAAGCACCAAATATCCTGAAACACGAAGTAGAATAAAATAATGCAGTTAAACACCAATGATTTAATGACGAATTAAGACCGGGCTTGACGTAATTTACCTACAGACGAATCAAAGTAACTTGTATAAAGGGTACTTACACCGTGTTTTTTCGTTAACTTCACGGGAAGCTCTTTCAAAACAATCAAGTTGATTGATAACCTAACCAACGGTTCAAAAATAGCTAACGATTTAATATCATCTTCAATGCATGGCAAACTAGTGTAGGTACCTAATAACTGTCTGTCGTGAAATTTTTTTAAAAAGAAGAGAAGAAGTAAGTACAAAGTGACCCTTTATCTTTGGCCGTCAGTATATTTTAACGTTAGTGGTTTTTAATAAAAACATTATGACGGTATTCAACATCATTAAATAACTAGCAATGAGGTATAAATAATCACCTTGTAAAAGCCACTCGTAAATACAATTCAAAAATGGTGAATTTGGGAAACTCTTACCAGTAGAGTATTAAAAAATTGGGGAGGGCAGTTGTGATAACCTAGTGATTTGACCTACAGCCTCTCACGCGGAGGATCGTGGGTTCGATCCTCGATCCCAGGGTAGCACCTCTGTGTATTTCGAAATTTATGTGTAAAATTACATTCGAATTTACCATAAGTTTCACGGTAAAGGAAAACATCGTGAGGAAACCTGTGAAGAAATTCAATCAATAGTGTGTGAAGTTCCCACTCCGCACTGGGCCCGTGTGGTGGAAAGTGTATAGGATAAGTAAAAAAATATAGATAATATATTTACCCCCTGTTTCACCATCCATTGATCAAATTTATTTGACGAATAAATGTGATGCCGTCTGTTTGTTTTGTACGAATAGACGGAGACGGCATCACATTTATCCGTCAGTTAAAATTAATCAATGGGTGGTGAAACAGCCCCTTAATCTAGTTAACTAGTCGAAAAATACCTTGTTGTCAATAGACGTCGATATAATAGACCACGTACCCGTGTGACGTCACTAGTTTTGTATACCGTGTACGTGACGTTGAATAACTCAAAGATGTAATGCCGGCAACTTCGCTCGCTCACTGCTCTCAGTAGGGAATTTTATGTGCATTATTATATCTAGCGACGTCGTCGGCGAACCACGGGAGAACTCAATCCTAATGTCTTTATAGCCGTAGCTAAAACGATGCCATTCCCGCCAAAATAAGTAATTTATTTCCCAGCTTTAGACGCGACTGTGTCTTTATAACAAAGGATTCTTGTAAAAATGTTTGAACAAAACAAAAACGAAAGGACCCGCACACCCCACGACGGTACGGGAGAAGTGTCATAATTTTTGAGATCTTCATTTTGTTGTCCTAAAATTATATTATTGTTAAGCACCTAATTTTTAACAATCAAGTATTATTTTTAGACATAATAGACTTGTGATTGCATATTTTTGAGATATACCTACATACTTTTTGCTTTTGAATGCACTCTGAAATAAAATTTTGTAGATATCTGTTTTCGTCTCTTTATTCGATTCATTAATACCTACAGGATGAATTACAAGTCGTGAACCGAAATTATTGTTTCTAACTCATTTGATGTTGGACAATATAATGCACTAACTCATTTGTTTTTATCTGTCTTATTAATTAAATTTGAGATGTCCATACATTGAGTGGTTTCAGAGTTCACAATAATGTATGGGCACTATTGGACACCTCAAATTTAATAAGACTAATTAAAATAATTGAGTTAGTGCATTATACTGTCCAACATCAACTGAGTTAGATAAAAACAATAATTTCGGTTCACGACTTAGGATTCACTCTGTATGGTTTATTGGAACTTGTATAAAGTAAGTAAAATTAGTTAACCATTTTATTTTTACTTATATGTCTTTAGGCAAATAAATATTGTACTTTTTAGGGTTAGGGTAACGGCTACGGAAACCAATCTTTTTTATTGTTTGTCATTTATATGGGATTAGTTCAGTTTATGCACATAAAACACCAAATTATCCTTATTTGATAAAATTTGCTAAAATAAATCGTAGCATGGCAAAATCAGTTGGCTGCTTCCGATAATTTTTTGGCGGCAGTGCGCCTTCAGCATGTTTATATTTTAGTTAATTAAAACCCTAGTCGTCAGCGCAGCTCCTATGGCTTAAGCTTTTAAATCGCAAACTACACTTTGCTATTATCCTCTTAACGAGCTCTTTTAGAGGGTTTGCTTCAATTTTAATTAATGGCAATTAAGTAAGGTGCCTAACGGGACAATATTACACAAATTAGTAACTTCGACGGTTTACAAAGTAGTCACGTTTTAATTGGTCGGTATAAACAAAGTTTTCAAGGGGAACCAACTTAAATAACTTCCAAAAAATTGTCCAATAATACAGTGCGAGTCGTTTTAAAAAAAATTGTACATAATTGAGGGCTTAATCAAAATAGGATCACGATCGCGTCCTTTGTGTAAGGAAAGCTACTCATTTAAACTATATGGGTAACCTTCGTTACATAAAGGTGATTAAGTTTTGTTTTAATAAAACACCAACAACCAACCTTCTCCTCTCAACTGACTTTCTTTCTTTTCCCTAAATTAAAGTCTAGGGTGAAATTACTAGGCAAGCGTGCTCCGTCGTAGGCCTCATCTTCGCTTTCGCATCAGGCGTGATTGTGGTCAAACGCAAGCCTATATTGTATAAAAAAAACTCTTAACTGTGTATAATTTTTTGTGAAAACGTCTCGTGTAGTTATTCAAATATGTATTCGTGCCGCAATCCGTTTCAGAGTAGGTAATCATTAACGAGCCCCATAATACTGTTTAAGGACGAACGCCATTAGAGATTGATACGGGTGAGCATCGAGGCGGCCGCTCAGAGGGAAGCATCTCTTGGAAGCAGCACTTAGATTCGTCTTAATCCGACACAACCCGCCGCTGCCGCAGCACCCACTCGCATCCATCATCCTGCCTAGATCAATTAAACTCGGGCTTGCCACGCCACCTAATGATCCCATTCTACAGCGGAATAAGATTTCAAACGCGTTGCAACGGTGCCATAACTAACTCAGAATATTAGCTCGAGAAATTAATGGAACTAGATTTATATGAAGTACGGAAGACGGTGTATAATAAGTTCATATTATTCCATTTCAACCAGTGTTAAAATATTACTAGCCATAAAAACTTGGCCGCGTAAACTGCAATGAAAAATGCTCTTTAATAAAATGGAGTCTGGATTCAAATTGTTTAAGCTGTTCTCAAGATAAGCACGGGCTGCGAGAGAATTATAGTGCGGCTAACTTATTCTAATGCGGCGATTTAGTCCGCGTGGAAACAAAAGTTTGTCCTATCAAATGGACAAAAAATAATTAATTCGAGTTGAATGCAAATACAGTGCAGTAAACAACATCTTGGCGGTAAATATAAACGTGGGCCTGTTGGTGGCGTCACCTAACATAAATATTTCGCATGAAGTTATGCGCGCTGTTTGGTGACGCAAAAACACTACTGAAGCGGAGCTTTGATTTTAAATTCTAATTTTATGATTGTCTATTTTGCATATCATAGCAGCTACAGATATAGGAGCAGAAATCCATTACTAGCGCAGCGACAGTGTTATTTAAAGTGTTTGATACTTTTACTTTTGGATTATTATGAACCACAACCCTTTTTACCTTGGTCCCCGAGCTACTACTCGTACACGTGCGTGGCAACTACGTCTGTGTTACACATATATGTGACATTTCGTGTTTGTGTTAGATTAGATGGGTAGGTGCGTATCTGAATATCGAAAATGAAAATGTCGATTGTATTCAAATAGGATTGGGTTATAATATAACGTCGAAATGGTTTTTAAACTTATAAACGTTATAAAACTAACCTAACCTAATGGGTTCTATATGATGCCGTTTTAATTAATCCTGAAGAAGGTTACGGTTTCAGAAAATAAACTTTTCGATGTTATCCAATAGGATACTTGAATACATTGGATATATTATTATTAATTTTCGATATTCAGAAACGTCCCCAGTTTGGTCTGTGTGATATATTTGTTATTTATGTGGAGGTGAAAAAGGGCGGGTTCTGCATGATCACTATTGTGTCACAAAAATGAAGCCCAGTGATGGACATGTGGCAGCACAGGAGCAAGATAAAAATAGTTGTGGTTCTTTTTACTATTAGTTAAACTTCCTTGGTGCGGGGAAGTTAATATCGCTAGAGGGAATGAGCAGAGCCCGTTGTTAATGATCCCCAATTTCTTAGCTAAGCAGAGTTAAACAAAAGAAGCACAGACGTCAGAATAATTTTGGTGATTCGTGTCTTACAAAACGTAATTCCCAAGGATTACTTTCAGCAAGTTGCGTAACTAATGAAGTAACTTGTGACACGGGTCGGGCCTCGGGATCGACGTCATCAAATTAATGAGAAAACTTCACTTCAATTTAGGGTTTCCTGCTTCAATCTTTAGGATATTTGGCAGCGGTCAAGTGCTAGAATGGGTACGATGATTGTACTTTAATTGTATTGGGGTTCCAATTCCACTCACATGTGCGAATAAAACGCGGGTCTCTCTGGGGCCATAGGATTTTTCATTACCGCTGCTCTCCACTAGAACACACACCGACGCGTGAATTTATATATTTTTAAGTGTGAAGTGAATGAGATTGCAGTAAACATGAAGCTGTATTTGAGCTGAGTGAGCTAAAGAAATAACTCACTGGCATTATCAAGAGACATTTCAGTTCGTTCAGCTATGTTCTGCATAAATAAAACAATGCACATGCAAAATAATATTATAAATAAAACATGTCTAGTCCATAGGTACAAGAGTCATTTTACGGTGATCCCTGTAACAGTATGTTAACATTCATCAAATAAACATAGCTACTTTAAGACATTAATAAATATTTCACCAACGTGACATGACGAGTGACAATTGTCCAGGAGTAGGTGACAAGTGACAATTTTGAAAATTATTTTCTATAGAAATACTTATTTTAAATGACTGGCAAATTGTTGCAATGTTTGTATCTAAATTTAATGACAATTGGCTAAGTAAAGTTTTTTGAAGAGGTGCTAATTATATTTTTTTTCGACAGTAGTCGACTTCAACACTAAGAAACTGCAGGTGTTTTATTTTTATCTCCTTTTATTTAATGGAAATATTTTTTTAAGTGTTCGAGATGACATTTGTGAGATTTTACGGCTGACAAGCGGTTCGTGCTCAGTACTAAGAAGAAATAGAAAAAAAAACGAAGTCAACTGTCGCTTCTGTCAATGTCAAATGAAATATAACCGTTTGCGTTTCGTTTGCTTTGCGTTGTCCAAGAAGCAGTTCCAAAATAGTGATCGAAAGTATTCAATCGTGATCCAATTAACGTGCATAGGTCGTGGAGAAATGCGGTAAAATTGAAAGTCCGGATTTTATGCGGAGGTCGATCAAAATAGTCCAAAAATCACACTGAGCACACCAAAACGCAAAGCAAACGATTTGACATTGACAGAACTGACAGTTGACTTCGTTTTTTTTTCTATTTCTTCTTAGTACTGAGCACGAACCGCTTGTCAGCCGTAAAATCTCACAAATGTCATCTCGAACACTTAAAAAAATATTTCTAGTTAACAACAGGAGATAAAAATAAAACAGCTGCAGTTTCTCGATCTCCAGAACGCCGACTGTCGAAAAAAAATATAATTAGCACCTCTTCAAAAAACTTTACTTAGCCAATTAGTAGGTAGGGTTCCGCACTTTGTTGTCCGTCTGTCTATAATAATATGTCCGTCTGACACAGCGCTGTATACTGAATGTGTATGGTTAAGGTTATGCAAATAGAATAAAGTTAAAAAGTCGAAGGGGTCCTATACAAGAAACGAGTTCTTTTTTCAATACGGTGATAGTAAAAGCTGTGGTAGCCAAGCAGAGGGACGTGGCTTCGAGCCTGAGCTTGCAACTCTGAGTTTTTCGAAATTTATGTGCATAAGTAAAGTACCTACATTTCAAATTTGCCATGAGTGTTAAGGTGAAGGCAAGTATTGTGATGAAATCAGCATACACCTGCGAAGAGATTCAATGGTGTGTATGAAGTTCAATGCGCACTAGTCCCGCGTGGGAACTACGGTTCAATATAAGGCATGATGTATTTTTGATTATGCTCATAAAAGTGATTTAATTAAAGCAAAAACGTTCGTTATGAATGTCATGCCAGATTTTATAAAAAATATAAATAAAATATTAGGGGACAATCTCACACAAATCTACCTAGTCCCAAACTAAGCAAAGCTTGTACTATGGGTACTAGACGACGATAGACATACTTATATAGATAAATAAATACTTAAATACATAGAAAACATCCATAACTCAGGAACAAATATTCGTGCTCATCACACAAATAAATGCCCTTACTGGGATTTGAACCTAGGACCTCTTGCTTCGTAGGCAGGGTCACTACCAACTAGGCTAAAGCGGTCGTTAAACCAAACCCCGTCGTCGTCGTCGTCTAGTCAAACCTGCTAATAGAGCAGAAAAGGAACACGAATCGAGTGCTCCGCGAAGTGAGTAATTAACTTAATGCACTTCTGAAAGTTGTAGCAACAACGTAATATTGTGCTGTTTATGCCAGATAGCAGGACTTTAATCTTCCTTTAATTCAATTTAAGTTGAGTATACATGAGATAAGAACTAACTTGTAGGATTAATTTTATTTAGTGAACTGAATCCTTAATTACTTTGTGTGATGAATTGTGTCTCAAATATAAAGTACTAGCGGCCCGGTACGTGCTTCGCTACGTATAAAGTGAAATATTAAAGAAATTTAATTGGAACATCAAATTCATTTATTCAAACAAAAAAATATTTTATTAATTGCTAGCTATTTTGAAACTTAATCCAAAACATTTGGATAAACAATATTTTTTGTTATTTTATTAGTGGTACACAATATGTTTTTTTCAAATAAAGTAACACATCCATACAAGATTGTAATTCACTTCAACAGTTCAAAACTTAACGTTTGTGTAAATGTGTTTCACAATTTAATTCAAATAAAGCCTGTAAACGATATGAAATACCGACGACTCGCTAAAAAGCTGAGAAAAGTCCACGCACACATATATACATTATAGTACATTTGAACAAAAAATATAAACACAAAGCAATAATTATCGCTAACAATTTGCTTTAATCGAAGCACGCCCAAAATTAAATGACCGCATGAATGACATAACAACATGCTCTTACTGTCAACACTGAAAAAAGTTTCAATTTGTCAGCACAATCCCCATCTGAAAAAAGTTTCAATTTGACAGCAAAATCCCCATTAACAAAATGATCCGCCATTTATTGAATTCATTTGTTACAAAAAATGTGATAAATGAAGAACCGCTCTACCGATTTTGTGCAAACTTCACATAAACCATCTACTAAATAATCCGAACAAAGCCTAAACAAAAGGTTTGGATAGGTGAACCCGTTCTTGAGTTATAAAATTACAACGAAAAGTGGCATTGATTTTTATATATATAGATAAGGTAAGTTAAGATACGTAGGTAAGTAAGGTAGGTTAAGGTAGGTAGGTAGGTGTTGCGGGGTGTGGAAATTTTTGCAGGTAAAGCCAGAGCAATATAAAACCAAAGCCCCATTTATCTTCTTCTTGAAAGTGCAGTAATGGAAGAGAAGCGTTTGGTAACTTCGAAAGTTTAGTCAACCCGGGGGGAATCGGGTTGTTAGTACCCTTCGCCAATGGTAAGTGGGTAGGTAAGGTATTTTGACATCAACGAAAATTTTTCTTGTAATTTTTATCTTGAAATAAATAAATCTAATCCAATCTAATCTAGCGTAGGTAATTATTAAAATGAGAGATATGCAGGCGTCCCAAAAGTCAACGATAACCTGACCGGGCGTTCTGCGTCTTGCGGTAGTTTTAATTTATGAGGTGGTTGTTAAATAATTAGTCTGTGGAAGCGAAAAGTGAATAAGTTTTCCATCATAACATATCTGTCAAACCTTCAGATTTCAGTATATTGTTCAGTAAATTAATAAATTACCTACCTATTAAAATGAGTAGGATGGTCTCGTCGATAAAATTAGAAGAAACTTTTGACCGGCGCGGCGTTATATTAAATCTTACTTTTGTTACAAGCTTAATTAAAGTTATTTTTGTTATAACTATGCTGAAAATTTTCGAGAGGTAATTATTTTTCTGAATTAGTTAATGCTTTTAATGAGTTCAATTAATATCAATTTAATTCAATTTATCAATCGAAGTCAAAACAGCGAAAACAAAACACGAACTCTAAATATAAAAATAACAGGCTATCTTGCGGGACATATATAGTAAACTTTCACCGCCACCCATACAAATTGGTTTTCTGAAAAACTTTCTGCTTTTTCACCAAGTTAATAATAAATGCTAACCTCGTAACAGTAGCAATATACGTAACAGGGTATCGCTTATTGTTCCACTCCGTCTCCACAATATCGAGAAATGAGTGTTGGCGCCTGCAATGTCGACTTCAATAACCAATAGAGGCGCGTTATACGCTGCAGCCATGTTTAGTTCTTTGAGCCATTGACATCACTTCCCCGTTCTAAGAGAAGATTGCTTCTATATTGAAGATGAACTATAATTAAGTCGTTTGCATTTGAAAGATCATTCTTAGTGATCTAGACGCTCAGCTACCTTGCAATATCGGGTATAATAAATAGGTAACAGGCTGTACGTAATACTGCAATCATGATTAGATCTTGGTTCCATTGACGTCATTTCCTTTTAGAAGAGAAGATTGCCGTAATGTTGAAGACAAGTTGCAGGAAAAAAGGAATAGTGTATTCTGTTATTTTTATACGCTGTTATTTTGCTTTGAATATGCGTTTTGAAAATAAAAAAGTGTTTACATTTAAAATAACTCAATTACCAAACAAGAGGTTTTTTACTAAAAAAAATTGGTATAGGTAAGCTTTCACAGTCATGTATTTCCATTATCATCGTATCTACGTATTGACTACGTTGACTTGGAGCTGGCGGGTTGGAACAGCATCCCCTGGTTGTTTGGTGATGATTACTGATAATGATCTGGGTTGACTGATTAATGAAACACTGTGGCAATCATCGACAATTCACTAATTATTATTTAAATCTCAGTTATCCTTTAACTTGAATTTTAAAATGATTTCCTTTGGAAGCATGTTATGCGCACGCGACATTGATTGATTGAAAGATTTTAAATAAAAAAACCGGCCAAGAGCGTGTCGGACACGCCCAAGATAGGGTTCCGTAGCCATTACGAAAAAATCAAGTAATATTTTTCTAAGGATTTCGTATGTGTACGGAATCTTCCAAGTTAGGTATCGTCAATACTTTGAAAAAAACTCGTATCTCACAATCAATAATCTGGCTAAGTGAACTTTATTACGCCTGTATTAAGGTTCAGTTTTGTTTACATGCTGATTTGAGATACGAGCTTTTTCCAAAGTAGTGACGGTATTTTTTATACCTTAGGCTACTATTTACTCTTAAACTACAAATAATTCCCAAGCAATCTTAGCCACTATAATTTTCCTTGTAAGTTTAATATATTTACTACCATTTTGAAGTTTTTCAAATTTTTCCACCCAACAGTTTAGATTTTAGAGGGGGGGACGGTCGATTTTTATGAAAATTTTCACTTTAAAGTCGAATATTTCGCAAAAAAATCACTGAATACAAAAACCATGTTAGCAACCCCCCAATGGTTTTAAGAGACCTATCCAACGATACCCCACACTATAGGGTTAGTCGAGAAAAAAAAATCACCCCCACTTTACGTCTATGGGAGGCCTAAAAAAAATATTTTTTTATTTTTTATTTTACCAATTTGTTGGCATGACTGATATGTATATTCATGCCAAACTACAGCTTTTTAATACTAACAGTCTCTGATCTTAGCCGCGGACAGACAGACAGACGGACAGACATGGCGAAACTATAAGGGTTCCTAGTTGACTACGGAACCCTAAAAAAGCATTACACAGATAACATAACTTTGATATTCAAGAAATACATTTGAATGATGGCTAAACTGAGTTTCTTGACTTATTACTTTGAAAATGGGCAATTTTCCGTGAACACTACATATCCTCACCTTTCAAGTCAATCTGATCACTTGAAATAGATGAAACTCGACTTGCAAGTTTTGGAACGAACTAGTTTTTAAATAGGTACATACGAATATTGCAGGAAAGCTTTAAAATTAATTACATACATACATGGCTTTTCTTTATAGTACAACCTACGTACCATGGAAACTGAGTTATTAAACTTTTCAGTCTCAAGCAGACTTTTACGCCTAACTTATTTTTGAGTAACGAAGAACTTTTCAAAAATAGGTAATAGCCACGAAACGTGAATTCAACGTTCTGTTTGCGGAACCAAAAAATATCGCCCAAAAAATTGCAATGTTTTAACGTAGAGTTAAATTTCGACTAACAAATATAAGAACGGAAAAATTGTTTCATGTTCGCTAGGCTACTATTTAGCTTAGACGAGGGATATCCTAACTGTCCCAGACGGTACGCTCAGATCACGTTACATGCGTATTTAAAGCTACAGACGTCTATTTTACGATTACTATGAGCGCAAATTAAATTTCAATGTCGATGACCAAGTTCAACGAAACAAGACGTTAACAAAATAGAGGCGCGTGCAACTCGCCGCCGCGTCTGTATGTTTAGTTTGATGGATGTGTGTGTAGAAGGAATTTATCGTAACATGGCAATAACTACAACTTTTTAAGAGTTGCCCTTCGAAGAAGCATGGCATTAAATAGTCCACCTTAGGTTGTAGAACTCACTGTCTGACGATTGATCCTAAATAAAAAATACCTTAAATTTCGCATTCCACATACTTAAGTGTGTTATATTTAAAAATATGCAATCATATTTCGTAAAACGTAGGGAAAAGCGCGGATGATTTATTTTCTACACAGCCGAACAGGCGTCGGCGCCCCCGCCCTCGCGTTAAGGCAGGCATTGATGTGTGAAATTTAAAAATCAACTAACATTTTCTAGCCCAGTGAATCACACGTCCCTCACCAGTCTTTTGCTCGAGACTTGTTTGCTCTCTGCTAGAAGATTTCCCTGTAGATAAATTCATCGTGTTGATTCGACACTGTTTACACTGGAATCCTTTTATGTGCGTTCTGGAATTATAATAAACGAAGTCACTCTACCTAGGTCGCTTAGTCTTATGACGAAGAATAATGAAGTCCTCGGAATAGCTTGTACAAAGCTGGATCACTAGCCACACTGGTAGTTTCATATTGCAAATTGTAAATGTATGCTAAGTAACCTCGCGCATTTATCAACGTTGTGGTAAGAACACGGCTATCTAGAAACAAGAGAACTCCTTATTTTAAAGGGAGTTCTATTAGAAAAAAATTGTTCAAGTACAAATTTAAAAGCCAGTGAAAATAGTTTGTATTTCTATAAAAAACTAAGTTATTATTTCACGGTTCAGTGATTTTAAATGTTTTCCTGTACTTGATACTTCTTGCGAAATTGCTTAGTGTGTGTTAACAAAATATTGTACTGGTTTTGAGCCTTATGATTTTTGTTTTTGGAATTATTGTTTAATAATAATATTCTATTTTAGTTTAGACTTGTATCTAGTTATGTATGACCCTTAACCCTATAACTATAAGCTAGCCCTTAAGGACCAGGACGCGGTTCGCTGACGCAATCTCGTGACATTGTAGCCTTATCAAAAACAAAGTCATAAAGTATTAACTTTATTTCATTTTATTATATCGACTTATCAAAATTGTCCCATTAGAAAATGACTTATGATTACAAAGTAGTTAAAAAGTAGTAATCTTCAATAGAATCCTCATTAGATTCAGCAATAAATTAACAAATACGTGTCACAAGCGTAGCCGGCCTAATAAGTTCCGGTGCCCATTAATATGGATAAGGCACAATTTTACGACTTGCTTATCTACGCAGTTTTCCATGTACTTGTCATCCCACCAGTACTGAAACCAGGAAAATGGCGGACTCCGCGTATAAATAGTTAAGCACAAAACCAGAGGACCATTCTATCCTTCGCCTTACTAGTGTTAACGTCTAATTGTAAAACTAAAGGTTAAATAAAAAACCTAAGTTTGTATTGAATAATTTATTTCATTCTATACCGAACAAAGTATTTAAAAAACCCTCTAAGAAAGTCTACCACGACGTTGACTGAAATTATCGCGCTTCGAGCTCCGTTCCAGTCGGCGATCCAGAGCTACGAGTCATACCTCTTCAGGACCAGCACCAACCCATCTCTATCTATCCGTTATTTATTAGTAAGAAATAGTGACAACTACCCACCCTATTTAAGAAGGATTTGCAGTTCACTCTTTTCTGACTGCAAGGAATCGCTTCAATCTCTTAGGATTTTCTCAAGTTCGAAAATTCATTCAAGTCATCCTTCCATCCAACCAATACAAGCCGCCCTTGAAGTATTTAAGTGAGTTCCCTCATCGATCGTTAGCCGACTCGACTGTGTTTGGTGACCGTTATACACGGATGATAAACGGTTTAACAATATCGAAGGCGCTGGGGCGATAGGCGGCGTGATACAACATAAACAACGGTCGAGATTAACTAATAAAATACATATTGACACGGAACAAGGCCTGTTTGAGTTTCGAAAACGGAGCCAAGCGCTTGTTGACACGGATAAAAAAATAGTACACATTCGCCACGAAGTTAAAACCATTCGAGTGCAGGATACATGAAATTGTTCGGTACCTATTTTATTTTCAACTAGACTTTCCAAGCAACTTCATCCGTTCAAAAAAATATGATACTCTCTTCTTTATCTGCGAAAACATTCCCTATTCCCAATTTAAAAAAAAAGATTACTCCATACATTTTTATTTACGGAACTTAATATTTGAGGTACTATCTAGTTTTAGCGATTGGATTTTTGATAACATTTCATCCCTTCCCTGGTTGATTTTAATAAATAAATAAAAAAGTTTATTGAAATATTTGAATAGGGGGTAGGCACCTGGCACAACCAGCACAAGAAACGCTACATTTACATTTGGGGGCAATGTTTAGCAATTTTAGGTTCAAAGTTAGATAAAAGTGATACAATAGTGGCAGATTGCTAGCCTATCGCCTACAATGTACTTCACCTACTTCCTTAGTCACTTCTTACGACAACCACGAAAGAAATGGAGAAGTGTAATTCTAAGCCCGACACCACACAGGCACACTATCCATATACATACTAAATATTTTAATATTATAAATGCGAAAGAGCGTCACTCTGTCTGTCTGTTACCAGTTCACGCTTAAATCGCTGAACCGATTTAGATCAATTTTGGTATGGATAGCGATAAACGAATTCTTCGCAGACGGAGTCGCGTGAAACAGCTAGTTTTTATATATTTACTAGGCTGACCCGGCAAACGTTGTTTTGCCATATATAGCCAAAAAAAATCATAAAAATCGGTCACGCCGTTTAGGAAGAGTTCGATAATAAACACCATGACACGAGATTTTTATATATTAGATTTCAAGGATCTCAGAAATGGCACTAAGGACTACTCGTATATTGTTATCAATAAAATTAGCTATGTCGGGGTCTTCAATCTAATTTGATCTTAGGTCTGAAAAAACGTGTGTTTTTGAGTTTGAGCCCAAGCGAAGCTCGGTCGCCAAGGTATCAGTATTAATGAGGGGATAAATATTGAAAACTCGAACATGCAGAAATTATCGTTTACTGAATGCTCAGTCACTCGTACATATTGTAGTCCTTTGTAAATACATATCAGCTTTACACCAAACGTATGAGTTCGCTTTATTGTATCATTAAAAATGCAGGCCATAAAAGATACCTACTTACTTCAAACTGTTACATTTTACGTGCAAGTTTAAACATGAGCAAAGGGTAGGTATTCAATTTCTTTAACGACCATCATTTTTGTCGGGGCTTGCCATGAATCTTGAAGATAAGCGTTTTAATGGAAATAACAGCTCGACGGAGAACATTATGGTCATACACGAACTATCGCCAGGCCATAACCTCACGAGGGAAGCGCTCCTGCATAAACATAAACTTTTTGTTTTACGAAAGTTTCTTTAGATCCAGGAAATATTTTCATGAAGCGGTAAGGGCTCTCGGGAGCAAACCATAAAGTTGAGTTAAATTGAGCAATTTAATTATGCAAATTGAATAACTGGGCGAGTTAAATACAGACTGATGTAATAACATGATAGGATTAGTTTTTACCCGCAGCTTTGCTCGAATAGACAATTAAGTTTGACAATCGAATTGAAATTCTAAGATTGTAATAAATTCCAAAGGGAATTCCCAAAAGTTACATTAGGTTCTTTATTAGCGTTGCAGGAAAAATATCCGTGCAAAATATCAAGTCTCTAGATTTAGCGGTTGAGAATCAGGATTTTACATAAGCAAATCTCGATTAATTCTGAGAGGAGGCTTGTATGCCCTGCAGTGGGACGTATATAGGCTAGGATGATAATGATGATGATGAAATTTCGATCCCGAGGGAATATCGGGATAAAAAGTAGCCCATGTTCAGCTGTTTAACTACATACCTATCAAATTTTGACAAATCCATCAAACCATTTTAGTGTGAACTAGCGACCCGCCCCGGCTTCGCACGGGTGCAATTATGCATGTATTATACATATGTATAAACCTTCCTCTTGAATCACTCTAACTATTAAAAAAAACCGCATCAAAATCATTGGAACTTGCTAACTATGTAAACAAAAAACGTAACTTTGTTTTGTCACTGTTTCTTCTTGAATTTTCACACTACCTCATCAAACATCAGTGAAACCATACACTATTGAAACGGTTGTTACCGTAAAATACAAAACCATAAAATATATAACTGTATCTTGGATATTTCATTAAAAGTTTAAAATGGTTTCATAAGTTAGGTTATTAGGACCTGATGGAATGACGTTTATGTTTCTTTTAAATTCTACAATTGTCTATGATGGGTAGTGTTGTGACTAAAGTTGGTGATCTCACGCTCTATACCTGCCAATGCGGTTGTATAGGTACACTACGCGGTCTACGCGGTAGTTTGACAATTTTAAATTTCAATAAATACGTGAATTCAGATTAGTCGTTTTAATTCCCTTTTTCTCACGCACGCCGGTTTTTCTTGATAATTTTCTTCAAGACTCAATTTTCAGCTCTACTCGTAATACGTGGGCGGCCTCGTCTCTTCAAACACGAACTTGTGCGGTTTTTCTTATAATGCTAGATGATTAACTGGATAGTAGATCTTGGTAGTGACACGTCTGTGGCGATTTGGTACGCAGATTTTCCACTATTACGTTTGGAAATTATAATTTTTCGTACTTCTTCCGTGACCCATATTGCTCAAAATAATTTGATAAAGTAAGGAAAAATTACTCAAAACATTCCTTTTTATACCCTTTTACATATAAAATGACAAGAGATTTCGATTTGTATTTTATTTATTTTTCTGTAAAACGAATTAAAATGACTTAAACGCTGGGCGTAGACGAACTGTTTTGCGTGATCATTTCTAAAGCAGAATGCCCAGGATATCTATTTTAGAAGACAAAGTTTCTCTTCAATAGTGCAAAAGTGTTGTCGTTTCAATCTAGTACTTATAGTGTTATATAAATCGTTTATTGCTAGTGCCTTTCTAGAAAAAATTTAAGTCAAAAATATAAAACTATTATTTACTATGTATGACTAGACAAACTCTTTTGCATTGGGGCTCGTAAAGGAGTAAGTAAGAGTCTTGCCCATCACTAGTAAATTCATCATTCAGAGACAATTTCAATATGGCGGTTTGTTTACATAGTTAGCAAGTTCCATTGAATGACAGATTAGGAACAGACAGACAGTGGGAGGTGACTTTCTTTTATACTATGTAGTGAAGAGTAACAAACGCACATACTCACAAAATTTTGCATTTTTAATATTAGCAGAATTAGAATTAAATTATATTAGACGATTGGTTCTCAACGCGGGCAATAACGCCCCCTTGTGGGCAAGGCAAGGGAGCATCCACAGAAAATTAGGAACAATTAGTAATAAAAAAAAACAAAGGGGCAAGGGCAAAATAAGGTGTAGGTATAATTAAGAATTTCGAAGCAACTTATATTATGGTCTCTTATTTTTGTACAACTTAACAAATTTTGGTTCACTAATTTCAAAGGTTTGCATTTTCGATGTTAGGTAATAAATGCAACATCATGGACAGCACGATAATGATGTTACGGCATCGCCAAATAACACGTAAATATTATTTAAACCGTATTTACTATCTGCTGTTTGCGTATCATTTATCACGATCTCGTAGTTGCACACTTGCACAATTGCCAGTCACCAAAATAATTGATTAAACTGTTTTGTAAAATAATATTTTTATAGTTTCAATTAATAAACCTGTGACCTTACGAAATCGATTAAAACCATGAAGAACGCAAGACAAAAAAGAGTTCGATATAATCGATGCTTATAGTTTTATTACTACGCTTATTGCTGACTGTACTTATGGTTGTATCTACTGTGTACATATCCGTACGCAATTATAAGTCAATCCTATTACTAGAAGTGGGTGGAATGACAACTTAAACAACGTAACAACCAACCGACGTTAGTAGGTAACGTATTTTTCAACACAGTTGCTCGTAAATTGACTCTTATTACACCGTTTTTTAGTTAGCATATTACAACACTTGTGCTGTAAAAACATTACCGTACAAGTGCTGTAATATAAACTTTTTTTTAATTTGAGCAAAAGTTTATATCTAAGAACATTGAATATTTTCACGAATATTAAATTATTTTAGGGTTAAGATGACAAATAAACATTTTATTTCATCAAATTGTATATTTATAAACACAAATTAACTTAATCATCGTATTTACAAACATTAAATTTATAGTTTATTTTATTTTTTATATTGCTGCTGCTCTGGTTGAACAGCCGTTTTTCCAGTGCCTTTATTGAAACTGCGCGCGCATCGAACGTGCGGCGCGCGAAAAAAACAAAACTAGTGTGCCATTTTACGTAAATATTTGGTAAAGTTGCTGCTGTGTGGTTAATTACTATCAAAAACGTCTACTTCAAATAGTGAAGACGAGCAAAATACTAATTCAACCTCGCCGGATATACTTATCGAGGCACGAACGCGAGTGATAGCATAAACTGGCAAATAAATATAAGCCCAGCTCGTTATACTCCATGTTGAAAAGCACAGTAAAGACCAAAAATGAAGTTGGTATATAAACATATTACACTTAGTTACTTGACGGCATTTCTAAAGAGACATCCTGGCAGATCTATTGGTCGAAAGTCAAAGGTGTCGTCACCAACCGATGTTGAAAAGTTTTTAAAAGAAGCTCCGGACAGTCCCTACTTGACAACAAAGGTCAGTTGAGCTTTATAAATGTAAATTTATGTATCAGTTCTATAATTGCGTTAAGTACTATGGCAATACGTTCCTACAACTTTACTAATATACTTATTTGATCTCTTTGCAGTTTGCGTTAATATTCGGTATTACTGGTGTGTGTACGTAGACGTCAAGAGCTCAATAAATATTACAACCAAGGATGTACAAACCCACGGTGAAATTTTGCTTGTAAAAATTACAAAAGTTACTAACAATACAAGTTTGTTTTTTTCCTCGCAATTGTGTTGAAAAACGTCGTATGCAACTCGTGTGCATTGATCATTACACACTTCGGCTTCCTTATCGCGCTCGCCTGACGGCTCGCGCTTACAATAATGCTCATGTGTAATGACCAACGTAGCACACTTGTATCATAATGTACTATTATACGAGCATTGCAAGTAAAATAAAAGATTGTAATATATACTAAGGCGTTCAAGAAAGCTCTCTGCGATAATTGTAATGTCGCATTGTTTATTTAAAGAGAGTCTATTTACAAAACAATACCATCCTAAATATGGCCGTGCTTCACTATTCCATTTTTCATTCATTACAACTTTAAGAATGATGTTAAATGTTCCACAGATGACAAATGACGATCGGGTGAAATCTCCAGCAGTAAATTGCGCAGCTAAAACACATGAGCTCATTTTCAACATCACCGAGGATATTTTCACATAATACTCTTCCGAGGACCGCTATCTACATTAAAAGATTTATCTCGAACGTAAGAAACTCTAGCGAAAATCTTTTGTGATATTGCTATTTTTGTTTATCCTTGATTCCTTGAGCTTCGGTCATTTTTAATTCTCGCTTGCCTTGCGGAATAATCCTGCTACTCACACAATTAAGTATTTAGAGTGCAAGTTAAGTGCACCCGGCATGCTATTTACAGGGAAGTGCATTGTAATAATGATTCTAATAAAAGCAATTGTGAAATAGCGTAGCACTTTATTTCTGGCAAACTTTTTCTTGCGTAGCAAGCAGGTAATAACGGAGGTTTTTCTTGTGGTTGGTTTACGACTTTAATGCATACATTAACCATCTAATTTATATTCATATTACTTAACAGTTGCATTTAGATATGTAGTAATGTACATATTAGGGTATATGTATGAGATATAATCGACGTCACAGGAGAAAACCCGAATATTATCTTCCTGATTCGTCATATTCATAATTGGTCATAATTGTTTACTTACCTTGGACCTTTTGATGTCTTGATTATGAATAGATAAATAAAATAAATAAATATTCCTAATTTGACACCTTCCTGATTGGTCATATACCTAACTCGTCATATTTCTGGTTCGTTATAGTCGTATTCCTTAATCGCACACATCGTAATACAAGATTTTTTTATATTACTTAGTTAATTTCGAGTTGGTTCATCCACGTGTTCTTGAGAAAAAGTTTCCTGACAATTAGTCAGATAGATGAAGAAAAAAGTAATCCTATAATATTACCTTTTCCTTTTGAGGTAGGTATCTACGGAACGCTGAAAAACAGCAAGGCTGATTGTCAAGAAACAGGCTTTAGTGTTTTTTGTTGTAGGTACTCGAACAACCTGATATTGGTCATATCGAAACTTAAGCTGCGTACGGACTGCGCGCAACATTATGCGTATCCTACGCGAGCCCGGGTACGCGTACCCGGGTACGCGTGTCCTGGAACGCCATGTCCGTACGCTATGTACGCGTAGCTGCAAGTACGGACATGGCGTTCCAGGACACGCGTACCCGGGCTCGCGTAGGGTACGCGTAATGTGCGCGCAGTCCGTACGCAGCTTTAGAGTTGCAAAGGAATTTCAAGGTTGACTACACAATGCTGGAAAAACAAGAGAATTTAATAAAAGAGGGCGACTAACTTAAGCACTAAAATAACCCCTAAAATTAACTGTGGCTTTACGCGAAAACTAAATAAAAATATCTGACGACTTAGTGAAACTCAAATATCGATAACAGTGAATCCGAAAACTATTTATCCGGCGCCCAGTAATTTATTATTCCTTGGTAGATGTACATATCTACACAGACAGGGAGTGAATAGATGCACCCAAAGCCAAAGTTTCAAGTACAATTTGCTCACACTCGTTTCAGTTTTATGAAGCTTTTCAGTTTTAAAGTCCGCGATTATTATTTTGGGCACGCTTCGCTTCTATTGCGAATTTTTACGATTCCTATTGTTGAGGTTTTACTAGCAGCAAAGAAAGAAGAGCAGTAATTTGTGGAAATTTAATCCAAACTTTTGATGATAGAATTTAAAGTGCGTCGTGAAATTCGCAGATGTCTCTATGGATGGCTTTAAAGGATATTAAGCTTTTCCATTTTTTTAACTTAATGTGTAACTTTCTTAATGTCTAGCTAAAATATAATATCTTAACTAGCTGTTGCCCGTGACTCCGTCAGCGAAGAATTCGTTAATCGCTATTCTGTGCGAACTATACGATTTTATGGTGTAAAAACTATGCTATCTCCTTCCCATGGTCTCAAACTATTTCTGTAGTAAATTTCATCTAAATTCAGTTAAGGTTCAGTGTGTAGAGATAACAGACAGACAGACCGAGTTACTTTTTTATTAAAAATATTAAGTAAGGATTTACCACTAAACGATGTTTGTCTTTTCGTCTATAAACAAGTATTCATCAATAATGTCGATTCCTAAACAAATTTTAAAACTGAATTTTACCTATCTTTAGCCAGGTTATATCACATAACTGTTTTTTCAGCATATAAAATAAATAATGTATCTTGCTTACTCAGGATACCATCTGTTACAGGTATCGGGTAGAGCCAGGTACTGGTTCAAAGGATCTAATAAACTGATCTTGTATAACATCACTGACATATTTCCCGGAATGATAACGAAAATATGTGCTATTCTTTTCAAGCACACAAAACATTTTTGCTACAGTTAACCTACCTATTATTGTTTTCCGATGTTACATTTTCTATTATTCATCCAATTCATTCATATAATTATACATATATAAATATAATGTACCAAATATCAAGTCAATCTGACTAAAAGTGGATGAAAGTAGACATCTATGCCCTGATAAATATTCATACAGCCATCGCGTTAAGTATATGTAACACTAGCCTTATGGTTAATAGCATAGAGTTGTATAGATATTTTTGACGCCTGACATATTTTTATAACCTTGACTGTACCTAACTACCTACCAAAGAAGACAGACATAGGACATAGACCTAAATCCATAAACACAGAACTAAGATAAATTATTACGTTGGTTATACGTATTATCAAATTTCATTGTTTTTTTTTATATCTTTTCGTTAAACTGACAGTTTTTCTCAGCTAAGTCTTTAATGATCGTAAAGGATTGTCTTCGATTGTACAGTCAGCTGCAGAGAAAAGGTACCCCTCTGTAACGGCAGCAACCATATTAGGGGGTACCTTTTCTCTGCAGCTAACCGTACATACCAAGCGAACTCGAAAAAAAGCTTCTAAATACTAGGCTGCACTGAAAGTTTTGGGAATCGATTATTTAATGGTACAATAGTGTTTCAAATTTAACCTTTTTATAACCATAGAGGTCTTGTCAACTCACTACAGCAGGCAGTTTGAAAAAAAAAGTAGACACTTTTTAGTAATTGTTTTTTAAAACGGACTTGTTGCCGCCAAAATTGAAGTAACGCGAGAAGTTTTAAGAGCTATGAATTTTTATGATTTTAAGAGTGGTTTATCTCAAAAATAATGCCTTGATCGGAAGATTTATGAATTTGGGGAGGGAGTTGCATGAAAGACGACTGTGTATCGCTGGTTTTCCGAATTTTATCGAGATCGTGTGAAACTCAGTGATGATTTTCGTGAAGGGCGGCCCAAATCTGGGGTTACTCAAGAAAATGTCGATGCAGTGCGGGACCTGATCAACAAAGATCGTCATGTCACATATCGTGAAATTCAGTCATGTTTAGGGATTGCAATGAGTCAAATTCAAACTACCTTGCAAACTGAACTGATCGTGAGAAAGCTATTTTCCCGTTGGGTCCCACACCAACTCTCTGATGAACAAAAGGGGGCCTGGCTCAATTGGTGCCGAATAAATTTAGAAAGGTTTAACACAGGAACTTCCAACGCAGTATATAAAATCGTGTTGGGTGATGAAACGTGGATACATGCTTACGAACTTGAAAATAACAACCAATCACGAGTTTGGGTGTTCGAAAACGAACTGCGACCGACCAAGATTGTTCGCTCCCGAAGCACGGCGAAAAAGATGGTCGCCACTTTTGTCTCGAAATCAGGGCAAGTTGCGACTATTGCACTTGAGGATCGCAAAACTGTTAATGCAGACTGATGTACTACAAATAGTCTGCCTGAAATCGTTGATATACTCAAAATAGAAAACTCCAACCGATGCATCATTCTCATCACGACAACGCTAGCGACTTCACTGCTCGTCAAACAAATGTATACGTACACACGGAGCAAGAGTAGCTAACAGTCTCTAAACGACAATGGAGAATAGAGACAGATTTTTACATAAACTCCAGTAAGTTCACAACTCGCTAGGCGTTGAATCGGCGGTGATATAAAGTTGAGGGCGGTTTTAACACCCTCGCTAAGCACGGTATAAGTCTGCACACGTGCCGGCGCACATGAGGCCGAATTTTGGAGCTAAGTGCTTAGGTAGTGCATAGAAAACTGCCCGCGCTGATGTCTGGAGGAAGCATTACGGCCGCTGCAGGCTGTGTGTACTTGGTTAATGGCTTTGCATTTTTTAACGTTCATAACGTTAGATTAGCCGACATTTCTATGATATTTACACAGAAATAATATTATTATTATTTCTGTGGATATTTACCTAGGCTAAAAATAAACAAAAGCAAGTGAGGATAGTTGATAAAGTTCGTACGACCCAGCCTAAACGCAACTTTCCATTTGATTCGGAGATTTGACTTACGCGTTTTGGCACTACGGCAATTGAAATAAAGTCGAGCATATGAATCAAATGAAAATTTAAAATTGCGTTTATTTATTTTACAAGTGCCTATTATTAATTACGAAACTGTCAAAACGCTGAAATTTTTCTATATCGATTGAGAAAAATAAGCACGGAACCAGAATACAAAACGATGTTTAAAATTTTACATTTACCATTCTAATTTAGTAAATGTAGATGAAATATCTAAAGGTCTTAAATTCGAAGCACGTGCTTAAAAACTCACTCAACAAAACAAAGCGAAAATAAATGATTTATTTCAATGTAGAATTCTCCAAATTGAAAGAACAAATCATGTCCTCAAAATTACGAATTGTCGCATTTTCATTAGGATCAGTAAACACCCGGGCTTTAATTAAAATTGTGTGAAATTTACGCTGTGTGTTGACATTGACACCACGTGCTGCGCCAACCAAATTACGATGCCGCTTTCTCAATTTCACGTTTGGCGTTTTTCTTATATTCACAATAAAATGGGTACTGACTGTACCTAAAATTGGGTGAAATAAATTTTATTCTATTCTAAGGTTTTCGGTCTTTTGAACCACTCGATATTTTAATACATTCGGTCTTTCTTATTTCCGCTATTCTAATAAAACCCAAAAAAAAAATTTTCTCGGCTAATGCAGTTATAACTTAAAAGTGATACGAATGGGCCCATCTTCAGATTTTCATTGTTTGTCTGATTTCTTTACGCCAAAATTTCCTACAATTTACAATTTCTAATTTGTTTGTTTTTGTGTTATATTGTATTTATTAGCTTTCATTATTTCAGACTTTTAAACTTACTCTTTGTAGCTCCTTAACAAAATGCTCCTCTTCCTACTCAAAGGTTGACTGATAAGTTCGTCTTTGTACATGGATCTCAACGGTGATCAATAGTGTTTTTCTTTCTTTATTTTTGCACAACAAAAATTTTTGCTTTTGTGTATTGGGTTTACATACATACAATAAACCCTAAAGCCCTATCAATCCTTCAAGCCCTAAACGAAAAGCAAGAACTTTCACAGCGACATCAAGACCTCACAAAGCGCATTGAAGAATCTTCAAAACCAAACGCGCAAACAGTTACTTTCGCCGATATGGTTAGAAAGAATTCGGACCAAATACATCCAACCCAGCAATATCAGCTCAATAGGAATTTACGTGACTGATAAATTCTCTCTAATTAATCTTGTTCTATTTCCGTTTAGGCGTAGCAAGATTGCGGCGAGCACGCTACACCACGCGGCGATCTCGCTACGCCTTAAAATCGCCAAAGAAAATCGCTTGTGTTGTAGAGCCCTTAACATGTCGAGCTTACCTTGACTACTAATTGAGTGTTTCTTATTTTAGTAACTAATTAGCTCTGTGTTGCACGGTAGTTTTAATTCAAAGTTTGGGAATCCCTTTGGGAATTTGAAAATCTTGACTGCAGCGGCGTGGCGGCGGTTGCTGTAATGTGGCCGAAACGTCGAGTTAAATAATTATTTGTGTGATAAGTCCCGTTTAGTACTTATTATGAGTGAAAATCACGAAAGTAAAACAGTACCTATTTCTCAGCCCTATGCCATATGAACTTAATTTTATTTATTAAGACGCCCGGATTGCCTAGTTGTTAGAGAACCTGACTACGATGTTTGTGGTCCCGGGTTCGATTCCCGGTCGGGACAGATATTTGTGTAAAAAATCCGAATGCTTGTGCTACTTATCTATATAAGTATGTTTATCTGTTGTCACCAGACCACCCATACCAACCCATAGTACAAGATTTGCTTGGTTTGAGACCAGGTCAATTGGCGTCAAATTGTCCCATGATTTATTTATTTTATTTATTTCACTCGAACGAATCCTCAGGCAAAGGCTAAATTGTGATACTAATTAGACTAACAATAAAATTGAGAAGATTGATCCGCTTAAATAGGTTCGACAATTCATTACCGAACCTCTTTGATCTTAGATGTAAATACCTTAACCGAAGTCTGTGGATAATTATAAAAATTCTTTGATCGTGGGCGATGAGAAGGTATTCCTAAGAATTCTCAAGATATGGGAAGTTAAATACCAGTGTAAGGAGGCTTAAAAAAGCTTGCCGAGGGTTCCGTACAATTTTTAGATGTCTATGAAGAAGTGTTAGCAGAGCCCTGCTCCTAAGCAAAATACACGCAGCGTGGGTCATTTAATACCGGTTACTGACATAGGCCGGAAGATATAAGTATATACAATTATTGAAGATTATCAGACTATTCTTTTAGTTTTTTATAGAAGCTATCTTCATACTAATTTTCAAGTTTCTTGGACAATCTGGTAATAAGTATGGAAACAAGCTGTACCTACCTATCACTTCGGAAATGTTGTCTTATCCGGGAATGCGGTATGATCCATGTGTTCCTGAACAAGAGTGGCTTGACAGACGGACAAAGGGACAACAAAGTAATCCTATAGGGGTTCCGTATTCTAAGGCACGAAACCCTAATTAAACACAATACATTATCTGGTATTTTTTCCATGTTAGTGTGATGTTTGAACGTGAAATTAATTAACGTGAAACCTTTGCAGAGGGTGACAGCAATTGGCCCTCTCGTCGATATAAATGACTTCCCCCGGAAGTTATTAACACGCTTAATGTCGGGGGGAGGAGTGAGCACAATGTACTTGCGCTAACTGTACCTATTTAATAAACTAGCTTGTGCTCGAGTGTTGGTATCGTGGAAAACTAAAAATAGGCTGGCTATTGTCTAAAAAAATATTAGTATAGAGACAGTTCGAGTCCCGGGAAAGGATAGAGAATAGTTTTATCCCGGAAAATCAAATACCTAGTCATCGCGGGATAGTGATAAACGAATTGACAAGATTTCATATTTCTAAGACTATAATTTGATTCATTCTCTGTATTTATTCTGTTTGGAAAGAGAAAGACGCTGATAATTTTAAACTTGGGAACGTATCAAAATATATAAAGTTAAAATGAATAATTGACGAAATACATAATGGTCATAATACATACAAAAATTTTCCATGAAACTATTAATTAAACGAAATTTTTTAATCGTGTAATCTACAGATTGGTTTAGGTTAGGTTAGGTTTACTTTATGAAAATCCTGTAGAGTTGAGAATTTCCAAGAAAATTGCTTTATATCATTGACCATTGTGTATTTCGTCCATTATTACTTTTAAACTTTATATATTTTGATACGTACCCTTTAAATTTGCACTAGGATTATTAATTAATTTATAACAATTATTTTAAGATGTGCTTATTCTAAAAGGGCATAACTCCAAAACTACCACACAATAGATCCATTAGCTCCATTACTTTTGTCTAGTCTCTATTAAATAAAAGTAATGACGTAAATCTGACTTGAGGTTGTTATCAAATTTAAAATTATTACAGTTCTTTGTTCTGGTGAAAAGGGCAAAGGAAACATATGTATTGGTAAATTGAGATTTATTTTTAATTTCTTGTTTTTTTTTGAAATATGAAGTATTAAATTAGGTCTTAAAAGGCGAGTGACGTGAGTTGCGATACGAGCAAATGCGAGTATCGCAATGGAAGACGGCACGAGCCGTTAAGACCAAATTATACACCGTTGCATACAATATTTTTTCTACGACTCGACTGTACTGTACTGTACCTTACTGTAGGGTACAGTAGGGTAAAATAGGGTACAGTCGGGTACAGTAGGGTAAAATGGGGTACAATAGGGTACAGTATGGTGAAATAGGGTACAGTAGGGTACAGTCGGGTACAGTAGGGTAAAATAGTGTACAGTAGGGTACAGTCGGGTACAGTAGGGTAAAATGGGGTACAGTCGGGTACAGTAGGGTAAAATAGGGTACAGTAGGGTACATTCGGGTACAGCAGGGTACAGTCGGGTACAGTAGGGTAAAATAGTGTATAGTAGAGTACAGTAGGGTAGAGTTGGGTACAGTAGGGTAAAATAGGGTACAGTCGGGTACAGTCGGGTACAGTAGGGTAAAATAGGGTACAGTAGGGTACAGTCGGGTACAGTAGGGTAAAATAGGGTACAGTAGGGTACAGTCGGGTACAGTAGGGTAAAATAGGGTACAGTCGGGTATAGTAGGGTAAAATAGGGTACAGTTGGGTACAGTCGGGTACAGTAGGGTAAAATAGGGTACAGTAGGGTACATTCGGGTACAGTAGGGTAAAATAGGGTACAGTAGGGTACAGTCGGGTACAGTAAGGTAAAATAGTGTACAGTAGAGTACAGTAGGGTACAGTTGAGTACAGTAGGGTAAAATAGGGTACAGTCGGGTACAGTCGGGTACAGTAGGGTAAAATAGGGTACAGTAGGGTACAGTCGGGTACAGTCGGGTACACTAGGGTAAAAAAGGGTACAGTTGGGTACAGTCGGGTACAGTTGGGTACAGTCGGGTACAGTAGGGTACAGTACGGTAAAATAGGGTAAAATAGGGTACAGTAGAGTACAGTCGGGTACAGTAGGGTAAAATAGGGTACAGTAGGGTACAGTCGGGTACAGTCAGGTACAGTAGGGTACTGTACCCTATTTTACCCTACTGTACCCTATTTTACCCTACTGTACCCGACTGTACCCTACTGTACCCTATTTTACCCTACTGTACCCGACTGTACTCTACTGTACCCTATTTTACCCTATTTTACCCTATTTTACCCTATTTTACCGTACTGTACCCTACTGTACCCGACTGTACCCAACTGTACCCTATTTTACCCTAGTGTACCCGACTGTACCCTATTTTACCCTACTGTACCCGACTGTACCCTATTTTACCCTACTGTACCCGACTGTACCCTACTGTACCCTATTTTACCCTACTGTATCCAACTGTACCCTATTTTACCCTAGTGTACCCGACTGTACCCTACTGTACCCGACTGTACCCTATTTTACCCTACTGTACCCTATTTTACCCTACTGTACCTGACTGTACTCTACTGTACCCTATTTTACCCTACTGCACCCGACTGTACCCTACTGTACCCTATTTTACCCTACTGTACCCGACTGTACTCTACTGTACCCTATTTTACCCTACTGTACCCGACTGTACCCTACTGTCCCCTTTTTTATCCTACTGTACCCGACTGTACCCTATTTTACCGTACTGTACCTGACTGTACCCTACTGTACCCTATTTTACCCTACTGTACCCGACTGTACCCTATTTTACCCTACTGTACCCGAATGTACCCTATTTTACCCAACTGTACCCTATTTTACCCTACTGTACCCGACTGTACCCAACTGTACCTTATTTTACCCTACTGTACCCGACTGTACCCTATTTTACCCTACCGTACTCGACTGTACCCTATTTTACCCTACTGTACCCGACTGTACTCTACTGTACCCTATTTTACCCTGCTGTACCCGACTGTACCCTACTGTACCCTATTTTACCCTACTGTACCCGACTGTACCCCATTTTACCCTACTGTACCCGACTGTACCCTATTTTACCCTACTGTACCCTATTTTACCCTACTGTACCTGACTGTACCCTATTTTACCCTACTGTACCCGACTGTACCCTACTCTACTCAACTCAGCAGGTCTAAACTGGGCTTTAATGTTGAGTGTGCCCTACATTTAATATTATGTGGCAGCTAGGTGTATCGTAATAACGACATTACGACACGAGTGCTGTTATGGCGAATAGATTAAATACAGACTTTCTGAAGTCATATTTGTTCGCGACCATGTAAAAAACAGATAAAAGTACAGGAGTAGGAGCTATTTTGTTTAATAAAATCCCCTGTGTTCATTATTTTCCCAACAATAAAAATAAATAGATTAAGTAGATTAGTCGGGAGTCCCACCCGGTAAAAGAGTAAAAGATGATGGACGAAAGAAAGATCAGTATGAAGCATGTAAGTGCGAGAGGCATTAAAGCGAGAACTGGTATGAATGAGTAATAGTTAAACGAAGGCCTCGAGGCATGTCGAGGGAAAACAGAATAAAAAAGAAAAAAAAAAAAAAAAAAAAAGTACAGGAGTAGGAAAAATAGTTTTCTGTGTTTAGGAGGAAAAACTCTTTCGATTCCTGTAGTAGTTTTCAATATTTTCAGGTGTCAAAAAAATGAAATCTCGTCAATTCTTCGCAGACGGAGTCGCAGGCAACGGCTAGTATGTTATAATGTCAATGCAATAATGTTATATTGGGCAACACACGACATGAAAAAGAGTTTTTAAGAGTAGCCTTCTTTTTGCACTCAACCGGTACTACGTACTACTTCAAACGAGGCGAGGCGTAGGTACTGGAGTTCGGCGATGCATTTGAAGTTAAAAGTTTGTACAAGTATGACATTTGATGTTATTGTAGGTCTTACGGAGAGTGCATAACGCGACTGCCGCTCCGACATAAAATTTGAAGTGGTTACACTTTAAAATGTTGAGCCCCTCTTACATGTAGCGCCTCTTGTTAAGTATGTCCTACTCAATATACGTAGTAAGTACAGTAATAAAACCTAAACCGAATTAGTCCCAATGGCCAAAGTACTCTGGCTAAAGTAACCCGACCCTTACTGTACCTACGTGATATAACAACCATGACTCGAATACAAAAACTTCGTAAATGCCTGCATGCATGCAACTTATGCAAGCAAAACATGCAAGGGCTTGCTTCTATCGAAACGCAAACCCAGAAAGACGATATACCTGCACGCATAAGATTGTAAGCAGATCAGATAATACTGTCACGCATTCTTCTTGGCAATGGTGGTGTTGCCGAAAGCGTTGATAAATTTAAAAAAAAAAACATGTAAAAGAGCGCTCTGCGGCCTTATTGCATTAACCTTTCCAACGCCAAACAAAGTAGTACATACAACGTCAAAGTAAGTACCTAATTAAGTATCATGCAATGACTTAAGATTTATTAAAGTTACCTTTACGATTAACTAGGCTTAGCATTGAAAACCCCCAACGCAATTTGGTCGCACAATGTTTGAAAATAAAGTAAATGCCCATTATGCATCTAAGATCCCTTCCGCAGCTAACATAAGAGCTTATAACTTTGAAACGGCTGAACCGATTTTGATGAAACATGTCTAAGAACCATCGCCAAGAATCCTGCTTTCAAATAAAAAAACCACATTCAAATCGGTTCACCCGTTTAAGAGCATTGATGCCACAGACACACACACGCATAGCGGTCAAACTTAATAACACCCCTCTTTTTGTTGCGGGGGTTAAAAACAAGTGAGCCTGAAGTAGAATTGACTAGATAGATAGCAAGGGGCAACAAAAAGAAACGCCCGAAGGTGCTGAAGGCACTTTTTTAACTTATTTGCATACCTAACGCGAATAACTTTATTATCTTAAGTAGGCACTTAGTCATGCAAATGATAAAGATTTAGCTAAATGCTGTGCAGTGACACAATAAAAGAATAAGGCAGAGGACAAAGAAAACGTTAAGGGGACTCCGAGGTACCAGCTACTTACCTGCGATGAAGCAAGAACCGTATTTATTGCCTACTGTATCTGTCTGCCCAATAATGGATCCTCCTTAAATAGGGAAAGTCCAGAACATCCCAAACCAAAAAAATCTCAATACGCTGAACCAACACGGCTGAAATTCGTCTGATTCCGATTTTTTTACATCTTTCTGAAACGCGATAAGCGCCGTTTATCTCTGTAACAACGTTGAACAACACTTTTAAAAGAATAATACCTAGTTAAAATTATCCTATTCATTCGCGAACTGAGAAAATTTACGTTAATTTTTAACAAGCAAAGCAACTGAGTTGGAAAATGCGACGAAAATGGGACTACGGGAAAATGCAACGAATGAGGAACTTAGTTATCATCATCAACATCCCAGCCTTTACACGTCCCACTGCAGGGCACAGGCCTCCTCTCAGAATGAGAGGGGTTGGGCCGTAGTTCCCACGCGGGCCCAGTGCTAATTGGGAACTTCACACACACCAATGAATTTGTTCGCCGGTGTATGCAGGTTTCCTAACGATGTTTTTCTTCACCGTAAAGCTCATGGTAAATTTCAAATGTAATTTCCCACATAAATTCCGAAAAACTCGGAGCTTTCTGCTTGTGAGGCCATGGGTCAAACCACTACCCAACACAGCTAAACATAGGTAAGTACTAGCTTTTGCCCGCGACTCCGTCCGCGTGGAATTAGTAATTTGGGCAGCTTATTTTTTTTATCAATTTGCTTTTTCATCATTTATGGCTCTCCTTAGTTCCTCGATACCTACATTGCAGGTACCTAATTTTTCTTTTCAATTACTTTTCTATTTTTGCCTATACGCATTTAACTTATTTATAACGAACTACTTTTATTGCTCCCTTTAAGTATTTATTTATCTATATAACTATGTTTATCGTCGTCTAGTACCCATAGTACAAGCTTTGCTTAGTTTGGGACTAGGCCGATTTTTGTTAGATTGTCCCCTAATATTTGGGTCATTCTTCGGAATCGGATTCTCCGTCTGATTTCCTTGGCGTTTTTTACTTTTACTTTTTTCAACCTATTTACTATAAAATATGAAATTGTATTTAATTATAAGCAGATTTATCGAATAGGCATTAATTTTGGTCAGCTTGGTATTGAAATATACTGCTTTAAGTTTTCAGTGCCAGGGGAATAAGAAAATTGACAGGGGAATAAGAAAAACGCCAAGGGAACAAGAAAAAAATGGCGGGGGAATGAATAAGAAAAATGCCAAAGGAATAAGAAAAACGCCAAGGGAATCATACAAAAGGACAGGGTTAATAAAAAAGTTGAACTTTGAATAGAATGTAATATTTAAGACCTGCTATCAATTGAATAAATTTCTAAATGAATAAATCAGCGAATTAAAAGAAAACTATTTTCCTTTACAAGAAAACGCAAGAAAAATAGGATTTCTTTGTTCAAAACCCAAGGGAATAAGAACCAGGGGAATAAGAATATATATGTTTCTTGTCGATTCTGCCGAAACTGTTATTGTTATAATAATTACTACTAAATCAACATATGCAGGCAGTAATGTAGTTTTCTTTTTACTTAACACTATGTACCAATTGCATGCACAAAATTTTAAATGTAAGTCCAAGAGAATCAGAATCACAGTGAACCTACTTATTCTGTGGTGAACCAAAGCCAAGGGAATCATATATTTACCTCCATAACTAAAAATCCCAGCGACGAGTCACAACCTCTCCCCGCCGCACTGGAAGCGTTACTTACGTTCGTCGAGCCCCGCGATCACAACGAGTCATATGACGTTTATGTAGGGAGCAGCAGGATGTTGAATGTGGCACCAAGGGAATCATAGCTTAGCTCTGGACAAAGCTTTAAGACCGTTTTTTTTTAAAACTGCGATAAGCATAGGAACCATATTTTTTATTTTAAACCAATAACTTATATTGTAACTATTTAACTAAATACAATACTTGATTTCAATTCATAACATGTCCTTTTCGGGGTAGTTTGTTCACAAAATGGGCAATGGACGCAGCAAGGGAATAAGGTTTTAGAGGTTTGATAATTATTTACAATTATTTATACTTACTTTAAACAAAAAAGGAATCGTGCTCCAGTTAGATTAAGTGCTAAAGTAATGTATAAAAAATATTCTAGCCAATTATTTGTAAATTGCGGGTACTTTTTCAGCCTGGACGCTGTAATTTGGCCCTCCGAATAATGACCCATTTATTTTATTTTATTTTATTTTATTGCATGTTCGCCTTTTAAATGAATACGGATGAAAATCAATTTTTCTCAAAAATATCCGTAAAAGTTGACATTATTGTTTACATATTATTATCAGAACGCGAAGTGCATAGTTTATGGTCAGTAAAAAAAATTAAAAGTTAAAAACATTGCAGGCTCGATAAACTCGACAACAATGTCGCTTACAAATTCCATTATTATTGTCGAATCTCAAACTTTTAAAAAGTTAAAACGGCCATGGTAATAAGTTGGCACTATTCTTATACAGCCACCTCAAATGACCGGTACCTATCAGTTGTTTTGTTGGAACTCCAGACTTTTTTTATTGTGTTTGATTGAAGACAGCTTGTGGTATTTTCGGTAGAAAAATACACCTGCAGTTTTTTTTTAATGAAAAAAGGCGGGAAAGGGTTTAGGTAATGTACGGGCTACGCACGTTCATTATTATAGCTAATTCATCAAATTCATTCTTTGACCTCATTATAATTGCACTCGATCAGTTAGTTCGCGACTAGCGATCAAGGAAAGCACGCGTTCTCATTTTACTATAGTTTTATCAAGTTGTTGTAAAAAATATATTAATTTCATATCAAGTTAACTTTATCATTTCCCTTGATTCTATATCAACCCGAACATTGGTCCTTCGAGCTTTCGGAAAAGCGGGCCCTCGGCGCGAGTTTAGTTAGTGACACAGTGACACGTGCCAACAATCCCGCTTTTGCGACCACGTGGAGCACGGTCCACGTCGGAACCTTCGCGAGCGACAAGGCTCGTTCGTCATCAGTCATCAGGAGAGTTATCAAGTTACCGGAAAGGAGATTATCAAGTAAGATCTTTCCATTTTTTCACTGACCTAATTTATCATGGCCACGATGGAAGACGTCATTGCTACTCAGGAGCAAATTTCAAAAGCGATAGAACAACTGTACAGTAATTTTAAAAAGGATAGTCAGGAGAGGAAGACTCCCGACTATATTCGAAGACGATTAGAAACTTTAAATCAATATTGGGGCGAGTTTCGCAACAATCATATACATTTGAATTCATTTGAAGACAAAGCACATGTGTATTTCATTAAAAATATATACGAGCAAGTTCATGCTAGGTACGAACTGATATACGAGTCGATCCAAAGCTACGTTCCACAAACAGATGAGAGACCAAGAACTCCCATCATTAAACCTCCATCATTTGTTCCTCCCTCTCACAGTCAGGCAACAAGCAGTAAAACGGAAGATATGATTAGGAAGCAGGGTAGTAATTTCAAGGCCTTTATGAGAACCGTTAAAGGTATTAATCTTGAGTTGGTCACCGAGAAGTGGGAGTTCGAGGATTTGCTTCGTACTTTACAAGCTCGCTGGTCAGCTATAGATTCGCAGCATTGGGAGTTAGACTCTGAACTCAATGGGTCCAACAAAGACTATGAAAAGGATTTTTCTGATTATGAGGAGTGTTATAATAATATCAAGAAATCGATTAATAGAAAAATGTGGTCGGTCTCGTTCCGGGAGTCGTCTACCCCGAGAATGGAAATTCCAAATTTCACTGGCAATTATAGTCAGTGGACTTCATTCAAGGATCTTTTCACTGAGTCCATACATAATAATCAGTCCATTTCTAACGCACAAAAATTACAATTTCTAAAAGGCAAGCTTAAAGGCGAGCCGGAAAGATTAATACAACATTTGCAAATAAGCTCTGATAATTATGCTATATGTTGGGATATTTTGCTAAATAGATATAACAACAAGAAATTAATTTTTACCTCGCACGTAAACACATTACTTGGCATTCCAGTTATGCAGCATCAATCATCCAATCATATCAAGCGTATTCATGACACCTGTCACGAGTGCATGAATGCTATCAAGAATTTAGGAATTGACATAGAATCATGGGACCCCCTTTTAGTCCATTTATTGTCTCAAAAATTAGACTCTGAAACTTATCATGATTATATGGAGTCTGTAAAGAAACCAAGAGAGTTACCCAAATTAAGCGAGTTTCTATCTTTTTTGGAAACTAAGTTTACGACATTAGAATCATCAAGGAGAAAACAAGATATCAAGACGCCATCTAATGTTAATCAAGCTAATCAAGCTCCCGTATCTAAGTATCAAGCTAACGGGTTTCAAAAATCTAATTATTATAATCATGCAGTTTCATCAAGCACTCGAGCGGCTCCTACGCCTTACAATAAAGGAGCCTCTTCTAGCAAGTTTTCGAAACTATGGTGTCCAGTTTGTGATAACGGGGATCACAACATTTATTTTTGTCACAAGTTCCTTAACATGCCACCGAATATCAAGAGAAATACTGTATCAAGGTTGAACTGTTTTTATTTATAAAAAGCATATTTTAATTTTATTTCGAGTTCAAAATTTCTTCATGTCGTAAGTAAAAGTAAATTAAAAAAACTAGGCATATTTTCTATAAACAATATGCTAAGTACATATATTTAATCATTAAATTGATACTATAACTATAAATAAAATAAAACTAACTTAAACTAAAACTAAATAAAATTAACAAAAGGTTCCCCCCGCGGCATGGACCCAAAGACACTGGCAGCATTACCTCGCTGTATAGCAATGCTGATACGTTGTGCGAGGTAGCTGCCAGCTCTTTGGTCTCCTGTAGTGTCACAAAGCCGTTTACAAATATCTTTGTAAAGACTTTTTGCGCTGGAGCCCCACGGACCAAAGGTCTCAACTCCGAATGGAACAAAGTTGTATTCAGAGCCAAGACCTTTGTATTTATTTTTCTTAAGCTTTTCTGCCGCTTCTGCTGCTGCACCAGCTTGATTTGCTGTTCCGCGGACGTGGGACGGAGCCAGTGTGTCTACACAAGTAGCGTCCCACACTAGCACACGACCCAATTTCCACGGAATCAATGACATTCCGTCTGGTCTCTTGCCATCATCTCTGGCGATGCCCGATGGCTCCAGTAACGCAGGCACATTGACGGTGGCAAGAGAGCGACGGATAATGTCATTGAGAGCAGAGTGTCTAGAGAAGCGGCCCGCGCTCTTCTGGCACGAAAGGCCGTGGTGTCCCAGCGCGTCGACCTCAAAGCCGCAGGGGCATTTGTGCGGTGCGCAAACTGCTACTCCAAGTCGCAGGCAGATGGAAATTCTGAGAGTGTCGGGCTCTAAAAAAGTACCAGTGTTGGCTGATGGAAAGGCGTGCAACCAGCAGCCGGCTTCCTTCGTACCTGCAGCCAATAGTCTGGCACGATGAGAGCCCGTGCTGCGGCTCAGAAGGAATTCATAAGTCAAATTTGACTGAATGTCGTCCCAGGACCTTTGAAACTTTAAATTTTCTGGGAAATCCTTTCCCGGACAGGCAATAGACCAATCATTTTTAGCCTCCGTTAAACCCGCAGTCTCATAGTTTAAAGGGCAAGCCCTCAGGATTTTACCTATGAGATCTGCCGAGCTATGGGCGGAGGACAAAAAAGCTGGTGCGGAAATAGAAGAAATTTTGCGAATCCCTATCCCACCAAAGCGAATGGGAAGGGATGCTTGAGTCCAGGATTCTTCGCTTAGCTGAATGTTCAGAATTGATTCCAGGTTCGCTTTGATTAAGTCAAAGGTTGAACTTGTGTTCTAACTGTCTTTTTAATCATTTTGGTAACCCTTGCCGATCAGAAAAACGGTGCCGCGATTGCAAAAGAAACCACAATTCAATTCTACACGAGGCGTTCACCTACGGTAACCCGACTCCGCCACGCGCCATAACTGGGTCAGAAGTAACTACGTCAGCCCCAGCGACAAATCAAGTACGAAGTAATAATCACGTAAACATGCAAAATGAACCTTTAGAAGTTTTATTAGCAACGGCGGTCATCAAGGTTCAAGCCGCGGATGGAACTTATCAAGAACTGCGGGCGCTCTTAGATCAGGGCTCGCAAACCTCTCTAATAACTGAGCACGCAGCCCAATTGCTAAACCTTCGACGCCAAAGATGCAAAGGTGTAATCACCGGAGTAGGAGCGAAGGAAAGTAATTGCAAAGGTATGTTGTCATTAAGATGCAGGTCTATGGTCAACGACTTTACGTTTGAAGCAGATGTCTTCATCATGAAAACATTAATTAAAAAATTACCAAACAGTACTATGCCAAAACCGAATTGGTCATATTTGGATCATATCAAGTTAGCTGATCCTGAGTTTTATAAAAGCCGTCCCGTAGACATTTTATTAGGCGCCGATATATACTGTAATATATTGATGGATGGTATATGTCGGGAAAACGGTGCCTCCCCTACGGCGCAGCAAACTCAACTGGGGTGGATACTCAGTGGCAATGTTAAGTCATTTCATTGCAATGTAATAATCAACGACCTACAAGAGATTCAAAGGTTCTGGGAAATGGAAGATATCACGGAGCTGCCCGGCCTATCAGAAGAAGATCAAGAATGTATCCAGTTCTATCAAGCGTCTACATCAAGAAAAGTCGACGGAAAGTATGAAGTATATCTTCCATTAAAAGCAGGATATCAAGAAAAAATTGGGGAATCGAAATCCAAAGCAGTTGCGCAATTCTATCAATTAGAACGCAAATTTAATAAACAAGCAGGAATCGCGAAAGACTATAAATTATTTATGGACGAGTATTTATCTTTAGGACACATGACACTCGCGGCGCTTGTCGACGGTAACATGAAACTCGATAATTATTTGCCTCACCATTGTGTGCAGCGGGAAGCCTCGTCAACAACTAAATTACGCGCCGTTTTTAACGCGTCATCCAAAACAGCAAGTGGCTATACCTTGAATGACGTCATGTGTAGAGGTCCTAATTTGCAGCAGGATCTCCAAAGCCTCATTATCAAGTGGAGGCAATACAAATTCGCTTATACCGCCGACATTGAAAAAATGTTTAGGCAAATTTGGATAAACTCGGATCATCAAAGATTACAGAAAATTATTTGGCGTAAAAATCAATCAGAACCTCTACAGGAGTATCAGTTAACTACTGTTACGTACGGAACAAAATCGGCTCCATTCTTAGCTATGATGACGTTGAAGAGACTCGCTCAAGATGAGAGAGTAAACTATCAAGACAGCCAAGCTCCCAGTGCCCTTGAAGAGTCCTTTTACATGGACGACTTCTTACACGGCTCACATTCTCTTACGGAGGCCAAAGAGCTACAAAAGGATATCATAGAGTTACTTCAAAAAGGAGGCTTCAACCTTAGAAAATGGAAAGCAAATAAACCAGAACTACTAGAAGACGTTACCTGCGATCAAGATTATCAAGAAAATTTCGATTTCAAACAAGTGGAATCCACAAAGACACTGGGGCTAAAATGGAATCCGATACAAGATAACTTTCTATTTCAATCAACAATACCTGTTACATCAACCAAACCGACTAAAAGGACTCTTTTATCAGACATTTCTAAATTATTCGATCCTTTGGGTTGGTTGGTTCCATTAACTACCAAACTAAAGATATTATTCCAGGACGTTTGGAAAACCAACCTTCAATGGGATGAACCAGTACCATTAGACATCCTCAAAAAATGGAACAAGATCAAGGAGGATATCCACATCATAAATGAACTTCACGTCCCAAGGTGGTTAAACACTACAGAAAACGACACTATAGAGCTCCATGGATTCAGTGACGCAAGCACGAAAGCTTACGCTTGCGTCATCTATTGCAAGACTAATAAAAACAATGTGACGTCCGTAGTCCTCGTAGCAGCGAAAACAAAGTTAGTGCCTTTAAATAAAGTCAAATCACTACCACGCCTAGAGCTCAGCGCCGCGCTTCTCCTCTCAAAACTGATGATAAAAGTTAAATCATGTCTTAATAATTATCAAATCAAGACCTTCGGCTGGGTAGACTCCATGGTAGTGTTAGCATGGCTCAACAAAGATGCAGAGAGATGGAAGCCCTTTGTAGCCAACCGCGTTCGAGAAATAATACAGACAATGCCCTCGGACTGTTGGCGCTATATTAAATCAAAAGAAAACCCGGCAGACTGCGCTAGCCGTGGGTTAACAGCGTCGGAACTAAGAGAGTATTATTTGTGGTGGAAAGGTCCAATCTGGTTGCCAGAGTTCGAGCCCAAAGAAGAAGAAAAGAAAAATTATATCACGAATCATGAGATGAGAAAAATTAAGCAAGTTAATGTCGCACAAGTATCAAGCGGCGATGTTATCAAAGAAATTCTTAACAAGCACAGTTCTTTATCAAAGGCAATCAGAGTACTATCATGGGTACTTCGATTCACGGCTAAGAATAAGAAACAAGATTACCTGTCTACAAAAGAATTGAAACGAGCAAGAGATCTTATTGTACGGCAGACGCAGCAAGAAGAATTTCCTGACGAGATACAAAATATTCGTTTAGGTAAACCTGTTAGTAACAAAAGTAAACTTTCAGCTTTAAACCCAATGTTAGATCAAGATGGATTACTACGGGTGGGAGGCAGACTGAAAAATGCCAACATTGACCCCGAAATGAAGTACCCTATAATAATTCCAAATCACTCTAGATTAGCTGATCTTATCATAGATCAGTCACACAAGTTAACTTTTCATGGAGGGCCCAAGATGACATCAGCATTCACAAGACAAAAGTATTGGCTACTAGGAGGCATCAGAACTATCAAAAAAAGATTACGCCTCTGTGTAAAATGTAAGAAGCACAGTCCACTCAAACATTATCAGATCATGGGAGACCTGCCCTCGTGCCGCATAAATCCATCGCGCCCCTTTTTTCACACAGGCATAGACTATACCGGACACGTATTCATCAAGGCCAACAAGGGCCGGGGCATCAAGACCCTAAAAGGATACGTGGCGGTATTTGTTTGTATGGCAACGAAAGCTGTACATTTAGAGCTTGTTTCCGACTTGACGTCATCAGCCTTCCTCGCAGCCCTTCGCAGGATGGCAGCAAGAAGAGGATCTCCAGGGCATATTTACAGTGATCAAGGAACTAATTTCATTGGAGCCAATAGGATCTTACAGCAAGAACTACAAGAAATACAACAAGTCTTCAATCAAGAACTCATGACAGAAATAGCAGAAATGGAAATCAATTGGCATTTTCAGGCACCAGCCTGGCCTTCAGCAGGAGGAATTTGGGAGAGAAGTGTCCAAAATTTAAAGTATCATCTGAAGAGAGTAATTGGTGAGCAGCGGCTAACGTACGAAGAGTTCAGTACTTTGTTGACTCAACTAGAAGCATGTTTAAATTCGCGGCCGCTCTGCTCTTTGACGGAAGACCCAGAGGATATCAATTTTCTTACACCATCTCACTTTTTAGCCAGTGGACCCAATTTAACCATATATGAAACAGAAAAAGACTTACGGACAAGGTGGCATCTCGTTCAAAAAATATACAAAGATGTATGGGATAGATGGAGCCGCGAATATCTCACTCAGTTATCATCAAGAAGCAAGTGGCGTAAACCTCAGAAAAATATCCGTATCGACGATATTGTGATAATCCAAGATGACAATTTACCCCCTGGAAAATGGGCACTAGGAAGAGTAGTTCAACTGCACCCTGGCACAGACGGTCATGTTAGGGTCGTTACCCTTAAAACAAAGAATGGACATATCAAGCGTCCCATAGTTAAGCTTTCCATATTACCCACTCATAACCCCTCCCAGGACGAAAATCAAGCGCGTACCGAGCCGGAAGTTGAAGAAGAAAAAGAAACAAAAAGAAATAGACCAAAAAGAGCGAGTTTCCAAAAGTTAGCTTTAGCTATGTTAATGTTCTTCATGGCTGCAATACCTACGTCACAAGCTGCGTACAATGTATCGCCGCTTACTAACCATAATAGTATTTATTTCGACCCCGTCACTAAGATGCATGCAATACGAGACCACTGGCGCCTCATTGTCTACTACGACACCGCTCCTTATCAAGAAGGTAACTGGGCACTCGCAAAATACCTAAGTTACTTAAGAAATATGTGCTCGGCAAAAATAGAACAGTCACCCTGCAGCGGGATCATATCACAGCTACAACACGGCTTTAATGAATTAAATCATTATAACAATATACTGACTAATTATCAATCTCCACCGACCGGTCGCCGTCGACGGCGTGGTTTAATAAATGGCATCGGGAATATAGCTAACAGCTTGTTTGGTGTCTTGGACAGTCAATTTGCAGAAAAATATGAAAAAGACATCATAAATATTAAATCTAACGAAAATCATTTAGCAGCATTGTGGAAAAATCAGACATCAGTAGTCGAAGCGGAATTCAACCTCCTGAAAAGAACCGAAGAAAATATGAGACAACATCATAAATCTATTAATCAGATAATAAATAGCATGGGTAACTCTCTTCATCAAGTAAAATCAGAGGTGCAGAACCTTTCTGACGCAACGATCTTTATTGAATCAGCAATGATTGCAAATAACATTTTATTCACGTTAAAAGGAATTCAAGATATGCTGATCGATACGATCACAAACATATACAACGGAAAGTTTAATTTTCATTTATTATCACCAGAACAACTGAGACATGAATTAAATATTATATCAGGACAATTACCTAAAGATTTGTCATCCCCGATAGACAACTTTAATCTTACAGAAGTTTATAATTTACTACAAGTACGTGCTAAACTATCTTCTAAATACTTAATAATGGAAATCAAGATTCCATTAATTGCAAGAGACGTATACGAGATCTTCAACCTTGTCCCGGTACCCCAGCTGACTGGCAGCAGCGAGATGACAAACGTGATCCCTATAGCAACATACGTTGCTATCAACCTCAAAAAAGATGCTCTTATCACGATTACAGAAAGTGATATGAAAACGTGCAAGCAGCAAAATTCCGACACGGTTTTATGCTATCTCAAAAAACCAATTTATCATATGACGGATGATCAGAGTTTGTGTGAAAAAGATCCTCAGACCACAAAATGTAAAACGGTGACCGACCACTGTAAAAACACGTGGACAGAATTGAATAAAATAAATGTCTATTTTTACTTTTGTTGCGAAGCGTGCCAGCTTAAGCTATTATGTGAAGATCAAATTACTACCGTACAACTGACCCGCGCCGGCTTACTCACTGTAAGTCAAGGTTGCCTTATCAAAACAGCTGAGTTTATTGTTTATACACACCGACAAGAACATAGTAAGATTAGCATCTCTAACTCCATTGAATCACCAAAAATATCACCTATAAACCACATGATAAATATATCAATACCAAAGGATCCAACATTAGATAGTACTTCAGACAAAGACTCTGAGGTCAGTGAAAATCAGCTGCATGACATCAAACAACAAATAGAAACCATGAAAAATACGGATCCTCTGTTAAATCAGGTGTCATATCATGACATGCACCACTACACGGTGATCTACGGGATAATAACAGTGATGATAGCAGCTGCGGCGTGGTACACGGTCCGCCGCGTGCGCGCGCGCAGGGCCCCGCCGAGGCAGGTCTCGGTCGAGCCCCCGCAGCCGAGGCAGGCAAGCAGTAATAGTGATCAGTGTAGTGAATGTGCTAAAAGAGTGAAAGTGCAGTGCAGTGATGAACCAAAAATTCGTGTTCCACCAAAAGTGAATCCGCGCGTTAAATATCAAAATAGAGGCACTTCGCCTGTGCTTCGCTCTATACTGACTCTGCCAGACTTTGACAATGCATAGAATTAGTATTTCACTATCATATAATTATAGTAAAAATTGTCTTTCAACTTTGTAAATCATGGGTAATAATATGCGGAACATTTCTAGTATTAGAACAAAATTGTTCGTCATCTTGTATAGCTTCTAAGTGATCATCATCACCCACTGCTTATTAATTTCATCTTGTCCCGCCCGGGAGCATGTACGGGCTACGCACGTTCATTATTATAGCTAATTCATCAAATTCATTCTTTGACCTCATTATAATTGCACTCGATCAGTTAGTTCGCGACTAGCGATCAAGGAAAGCACGCGTTCTCATTTTACTATAGTTTTATCAAGTTGTTGTAAAAAATATATTAATTTCATATCAAGTTAACTTTATCATTTCCCTTGATTCTATATCAACCCGAACAGGTAATGACATTTAATTTTAAGTGATTTGCAATGCTTTATACTTACCTATTTAAGTTAATAAAAGTTTGTTCTATTTTTTTTTCCTTCACCATTTTTGAGAAAAGCTTTATATTAGTCTCGGCCGGAATAGCAATTGCTGGCTTCGTATTAGTTAAACGTACTCGCAAGCTCGTCCGTTTAATACTCATACTCAGCCAGCAATTGCCTACTTCCAGGCCACGACAATAATGTACTATTAATCGACATAGCATTTTACTTCTACTACAATCTACTAGTACGAGGTACTTTCAATCCTCGCAGTTGACTCCACCTAGATGGGTCCCCATTGCCGTCGGTCAAACTTACACGATTTATACTTACATAAACACCACATAAAACTTTATAAACTAAGAACTTGTAACTTCGCGAAAGTGTTCACCAAACACCAGTCGGGCCAATAGATTTAGGGTCAGTAAACTCAAAGCTATAACTAGTTTAGTCGCAAACCGAAATCGTTTAATCGTGTAATGTAATGTACTTACCTCCTAAGTTAGGAACCGCCGTCACATAAACTGAAACTGTCACTGTCCGTAAACAAGTCTTAACAAAGTTGTGTGGTTAAGTTGTAGACAGTGTCTTTAGAGTTTGGTAAGATTCTATTGTTAAGCATGACTAGTTAAGTGAGGATATAATCAAAGTTTGTTTCCTGACGTTTATTTAAGTATTATGAGCTTTTTGGGTTACTTATATAAGTCATCCAAGTGTGCATATGCATAAAGGATATTACTAAACTTTCGTCGTTAATAATAATAATAATAATTTATTATTGATAATTTATATCTATTAGTAATTTGAGTCTACGATACGACACTTACGACGAAAGTTTAGTAATATCCTTTATGCATATGCACATTTGGATGACTTATATAAGTAACCCAAAAAGCTCATAATACAATAATTTAAAAAAAAATTATGCTAATTATTTGATGCATGAAAATATCATGGGGAGAACGACCTACATTTGCTAAGCAATTATAAAAGTTTCTTGTGAAATTCCCGCGTTCAAAGACGAATTATAACCTAGTCAAAATATTTTTAGCCTTAAACCGCGGCATCGATTACTTTAGAAACACCTTCACGAGAAGCATTTACCACCTGAGAGAGAGTTTGCCCTAAAAATATTACGGTAACATTTTCAAAGTACAACATTCACTCGGACAGCGTTATCTATTGATGGCAGAAGAAATTAACGCAACCCGAATTACGAGTAAAAGCCGAGGTACAAACTTTCTCATTTGTAATATTAGTAGGATTAGTATTTATTTTGCTGTTCAATCAAGTTTTTCGAATGAGCTCAGTAAGTATTACCATGTACCTACCTAATGCTTACTTACCTATAGTCATTCATGACTCCGCCAGTCCTTGCGACAGCCTCTCTACTAGCTCTACTTTTCGCTCTTAAGAACTCTTAATTCGTCAAGAAATTAGCTACGAAAAACTTAATAGGTTTTTGTTATTTTCTGCTTCTCCGGAATCTATTATCGGATCTAGAATCACCATGTCGCTAGAGGACCATTCCCTTCACATTGGCATGGTCTAGATCTAGATGGATCCCTAGATGCTAAACTTGAAATAGAGTTCTAAGCTTTCCTACTTTACTAGTTTTCGGCAGCTGAAAACTAGTAAAGTAACCCACACGACGTGAGTCTATATATTCAAATGCCTACAAAAACCATAAAAAGCCCGAGTAAAAAACGCGTAAAGACCTGATACGTGCTGAAAGAAAAACAGATATTTAATTAGGTACCAATCATTTTAATTCTATAAGAGTTCACAACAAGGAAAAAGTGATAGCAAAAGGTTGTATATAGCACTGCGATAATAAACATGAACATCGAAAAAACACGATAGTCCTTTGAAAGACCATATGCTATAACAAATATGAAGTATACGAGCATGAGGCAACTGTGGAAAAGCATGTGCCATACGTATATTTCTACAAGCCATGGCGATGGTTTGTATATACCGATTATGAGAAGTAAGCTTGCAATCGCTAGCAGCATAACGGGGGCATATAACAGGTAAACCCCGACTGTGCCAACTTTCAGAACTAAACCTTCGCTCTCTTGTTGGCTTCCCACTGAAACCACGATTAACAATACGATAAGGATAGAAAGCGGAAGCAAAACCGAGTAGGCAATCAGTATAGTTCCTCTCTTAAGACTTATGACCCAACAGCAACTAGGAGCGGTGCATATTATGTCCAGTAGCGACATTCTGCTCACTTAATCTGATTTTGTGTTAATAATAGAAGAAAATAAATAAATAAATAACGAGTGAATTGACAATAACAGTAACATCTAATGACAAGTTTGAAAGGTGGGTGTTTGACAGAAGAGTTAGGGAACGTGCACATCGACGGTGTTGCCAACTGCTGCCATCACTTTGAATGTTTTTACCCTGATAAGTTTCTTTTACTGTCCGCATAGTGTCTCTTCTGTCGCATTAGTGCTGCCGCCTATAGTTTCTGCACGTTCCCTATAGGATTCTCGGCTATCGTCGTATAGCACCAATTTCATATGAACCTAAATTGGCGTAAGGGACAAAATAGCGAAAATGAGTTGTGAACTGTAGTACGAGTTACACTAGAATTCATAACTCATTTTCACTATTTTGTCCCTTACGCCAATTTAGATTACAGTCGTCGATATATATAAAAAATTTCAGTTCCTTTTTCATCTATTTTGTACTGTTTTGCGTCATAATAGAGCACCTTTATTGCGTATCTGACGCCATGGCCTTACAATTGCAAGTTCGGCTTCAGAGGGAAGACAGAAGGTTTAGCAAACAAAGTTATAAATCGACGGTGGAAAGCTAAAATCGCTAAAGCGCCATATATGACGCTTTAGTGTTTTTACCTTAGCCAAAAGGGTGCTTTAGCGATTTTATCTTTCCACCGTGGAAATATACTTGGGTGAATCAACTTTTTCGTGATGTTTACTTCGTCCCCAGTTGTCCAGTTCTCTGTTTCATAGAAAAATCCTTAAGTTGTCCATGAGACAAAATTTGTGTAACCATAGTGTAGCGACTCCTAACGCCATCTAGTCATCAAGTAGAGAACTAACTACTACATCTTGCATCACACTATCGAAGTTTCTCAACTCAACTACTTAAATACAACTTCCAACTTTCTACCATCACACTTCGGTTCCCAGACATATAACATCTGTCCGGAGGCTGTAGCCTCATTCCACAAAAGCAACAGGTGGTAAGAAAAATTTTATTCACCCATTTGTATCGTAATAAAACAATAATTTTCATGTTTATTACTTAATGTATATTTTGATAACTAACTAACCACACTATGGCTTAGCTCTAGCTTTTAACGCAATATTAATGACTACTTGTTTCTTAAATAGTTCTGTTAAATCATTTCTAGTTTGTGACTTAATTTGTTGCAGTCTGCCGCCTCCCGCCCCTGATACAAGCCGAGCCACTCTCTCAGAAGGGCACTCCACCATAACAGAGCAAATGATCTTCTCTTCTAAATCCTCATAATACTCTAGTTCCGTCTTCAAGTTGTATGGAAGTTCTTGGGCCAGAAAATCCATAAACTTGGCTCTTACTGCTTCGACTATTAATGATTCTGGAGTTTGATCTGTCCATTCATCAGGGGAGTATTGCAACGAGGCTGGCTTGGCATTGCTGAGGAGGTACTCCTGAAAAGCCAAACTAATTGAAATGCACAGTTTTCGTTGTTTTCTTTAATACAATGTGTCCCTACTTTCTGGACAAAGACCGAAATCCCAACAGTTCCTTCTCAGGAATGTTCTACTTCTGTAAAATTATTTGATTAGATAAAAAAAAAATACAAATTAATACCCACAAACAAATCAACAATAAGTAGGAACATACTGTATCAGTTGATCAAGTTGAAATGCTTACACTTAATTACTATGTATCTACTACAGGCTGTTCCAAAGTATTAAATGTAGGGTTTAGTGCAAGGCTTTGTACATAGCTTAGAAATACCCTAATCAACACGTCCTATTCGTCTTTGTCGAGAAGGTAGACACACGTTGTATATGCAACATAAAACTAATAGCGTTTGAATCGCTTGCAGAACTACCGTCAACAACAAAGGTGGAGGTGCTAGGATTAGTGCCTGAAATGTAATTATTACCTAAAGGAGTTTTATTTATTTATTTATTCATATTAATGTCAAAGGAATATTATTTAATCACCTTTATATCTTTAACACCATCGCCGTTTAAAGCAGAAACTAAAAATATATCTGAGAAATGACTGTAGCCTCTGTCTTTTCTATTCTTTCTGTTTGGAGTCTCAGGACCCTGTACAGGGTTCCCAGCAAGCATTCCATTGGTTAAATTTCTTATAACTGATAGCAGCTGTCTCTTGGACTCCAACCTGTCTACCTAACAACAAAAAATAACTTTCATAAAACATGTATGCAAACCTATTAAATAAAATTATGAATTTAGTTTCAATTAAATTGGACATGACAAATAAAATAAAAATTAAGAGTTTTACAACATAAAAATTACCTTATTTCAATATCATGTCCTCTTTCAGTTTACAATTACAATAAAGTAAGGTTTGTTTGAGGACCTTTACTTTAATAAAATTATGGGCGCTTTGATTCTTACTGTAAGCCCATAACTGTGAGTTTAATCAATAAAATCAATAAATAAATGAAAACAATAAAATATAATCTCACCTTATTAATAATTAGAAAACTTGGTGTATTTTCGGCACTGTTCAACATAGTTAGCACATCAGAATGCAGATAATCCTTAGTCCATTTATTTGATATGTCATGGACAACACCTATCACATCTGCACACCTCAGGCTTTTGAAACATGCATTCATCATAGACTCTGGGAGCTTATATCTGTAAATTTTTAAAAAATATGTAATTAATTAAATCTACACAGATTTATATCTTTACTGTCTATACTAAAAAGCTTTTTAAATTTGTTTTAACATTTCATAGTGACACATGAAAGGCAAAATGATCTAAGCAACATTTTGCGGTAAATAGAAAAAATAAACTATGTAAATACATTTTGAGTTTGAACTTCATTTAGGCTGAAATGTTGCTAAGATAATTTCTCCTGTCAAGTGTTGAATGTAGTTCCCATGCCATAAGTTTATCTTCTAGGTGTTTCTGTACCAAGGATAGCCAGCTTTTAAAGGCCTAAGACCTTAGGTTACTGCATACCTGAGTGATTCACTAATTGATTAATGAATATTTTTCATAAACCTATATTTTCTGTTGGTTATTTCTATTATTTCATTAAAATGTACTTTCCTGCCATATTTGCGTGAACCCATAGCAGATTGCCTGTTTAGCCACCCCTATTCTAATACTTAGTCTTTGTAGATAGTAATACCATATAAATAGAGTAGCTAATAATATTAGGTATGTTCCAAAAAAGTTTAGAAAAAATCAAATTAGCAAAAAATTAATAAGCCAAATCAAGGACTAAATAAAATTATGCCAGCTTACCTTTTTTGTTCTTTTTCTGTAGCAACTCCAGGTGTGTCTAGGAATATAATCTGTGTGTCGTTTTGAAGATACATTGCTCGTGCAAGCCTTGTTGTTGTATGAACTTTGTTAGAAGCTGCACATATCTAAAAGTAGAAAGTAATCATCATAATACATAAGCATGTGTGAAAAACTGATCCAAATGAAGCAGGACTGATTAGTCCTTTAAGCATTACCTTTAGATCAATAAAGTAAATGCGTCACTGAACGTAAGGTTATCTCATAAGGCTACAGTATATTTACCTTCCTCTCCACTATGTTATTAATTAAAGTACTTTTTCCAGAATTAGGGGCTCCAATAATAGCAACGTTGACGACTTTGCTGATACTTTTACTTGCTTGTTCAGGTTGAGAAGAATAAAACACTGACCGCAAAACAAGTGCTTTGCTATAAGTAATACGAAGCGAGCAGAACATTAATGTGCACATTTTGGTTTGAAATGTTTTATGGTCATAGAGGTAATCTAGTTTTACAACAACACTTATTTTGTTTTAATTTACTGTTTAGTTTATTTTCTTTTATCTTACTTAATTTATTATTTTTCTACATAACCACATCACATTCAAGACAATTGACAAACGTCAGTGTCATTCATATATGTCAATTTCATAAGGCTAGTACTCCATTTACTAAAAAAAACCGGTATTCGGTATCTAGACATAGAAACACAAATATGTTATAATTTTTCAGGCACTTAGACTGATTTGATTGATTATTTTGTTTATTTTTAGGAATACAATGAAATCGCACTTCTATTTTTGGATTAAAGCCCTCCACAGACCGCATCGCGGGGTGTGCGTGACAGCGACGTGTGCGCTGCATAACACGGAATCACATAGGTACGTAAGTATTAGAGGTAACGCCACCAGAGTTGAGGCTACGCACACAACCACATCTCATGTAATGACAGCGGGATTTTGACGTTGTGTTGACGTTTAACGACAAAACAACGTCAAAATCCCGCTGTCATTATAAAAGATGTGGTTGTGTGCGTGGCCTCAACTCTGGTGGCGTTACCTATATTTATTGACCACGCTGGACACGCTCCGTTCGGCGCTCCGCGCTTCGGTTTGTGGTGGCCTTTTAGGCCCTCTACCACAGATAATTTTACACTCCGACAAAGGTGTTTTTCTAATCGCCGCCAAATAGGGAAAATATAATACCATGCAATGCAATGCAAGTGAAGTGAAGTGAACCGAACCGACCGACTCGACCGAGCCAGTCGGTCAAGCAGTAGGAGTAGGAGTAGGTAAGGTAACTTTTTCGCGAGTCAGTGAAATTAACTGTGTGGTGATTTTATTACTTCAATCTCAGCAGAAGCGAAATTACTTCTGCATTATTTGTTCTTAATTTTATTTCAATTTTAAGTTTATCTAAGGCAAGCTGGGTGACTTCAACTCACCGGCATGATTTTATTCAGGTAAATTTATGTTATATATACTTAATTGAATTGTTTTACTGTCTTATTTTGCTGAGTATGTTGTCTTAATCGTTAACTTTAATTATTACAGAAATGTCAGAGATAAAGTATAAAAAAGAGATTTTATCTGCAATAGACCATTTGCGCTCGCGGAAATCGAGACCAGACATCAATAGAATTTGCAAATTTATGTTAAAGTTTTACAAAGTTGCTCCAAAGTATACTAAAGCGGATCTAAAACGTTGTCTTAAAGAGAAGAGTATATTCAAAGTTGATTATAAAGATAATGAAAGCTACAGAAACGCTGCCAAGTGGAGAAGGAAATCAAGCCAAAACAATAGTAAGTCACAAAAATAAATTTGTATGTCATCAATGTTACAACCATAACCGCAATAATGCTAATACTCAACTTAAGTACATCTAAACTCTCCAATTTGAAAATAGAAGTAAGTTTTAGAACTTGTCTGTTTTTTTTATAGAGATGGCATCTGCAATAGCTACAAGTGAGAGAAGAATAATCACATCGGCCATAGCCACTCTCATTTATCAAGATCAAAGTTATCTTGAGAATGGGATTGCTTTCGAAGATCTTGTGAAGGCTGCAGCCTCGCAAGAATCCAAGTATTCTAAGAAACAACTTGAGACAATTGTGAATAAAGAACTTTCCTCAGGCAGTCTTGTGAAACTATCCAATGGTAATCTGGCTTTAGGGCCTGCTGACCATGATGGAGATAGCTCCGATAGTTTCAAGTTTGACTATAATGTTGAGTCTAATACAAAGGTTGGTATTCTTTATCACTTCATATATACAATTTTTTTTTTCAACTTTTTACAGACTAATCACAGCCTTCCAAAAAACTGTGATAGCTTTGTGGCTTGGCCTATGGCCTCTCATGTAGAGCCAGGCTTAAATATGTGTGAAATTATATGTATAATTATAGGTACTACAAGTTTTTTGGTAGAAGAAAACATCGGGAGGAAACTTTTATACGCCCATCCGCACTGGTCCTACGTGCGAATTCTGATGGTGGCACTTCACTTGGCGTTGCGTGTTCGCGTTGCGCTATTGCCATCTCTGTCTTTCACGCTAGAATCGGCATAGTGCTCCTCTCTCGCACACGCAACTATTTCGTCAAATACGCCAAGTGAAGTGCCAGCATGAGAGGAAACCTTTGCCCAACAGAGGGTCATATAGGCCAGGGATGATGATGTCATTGAACAATGTTTAAAAGTTATTTTAATATAGGTATTTGCTTTTATAATCTACAAATTATCTATTTACAGATATATTCTTATGTAGCTATTAGTGTGCAGGTTGTCTATCTATACAGCGATTCAGGCATCACCAGCAGTGCTGGCTGAAAATCGGCACTGGGGTGCTATAAACACCTCAGCATTATACTGAGCCAGTGTCCTATTTACAACTGCAAAGACACACTATCTTTAGCCTTTGTGCTGCCCTTTTTGTAAAAATACTTACGTGGCTTGTGTTGTTGTAAATAAATGTATTTCCTTTCTTTCTTTCAAAAGTATAATAGTGTAGCTCGGACAGGTTGACACAAAACTACTGCAAATGTGAAATGTAACAAGATGATCGCTTTAGCCTAGTTGGTAGTGACCCTGCCTACGAAGCAAGAGGTCCTGGGTTCAAATCCCTGTAAGGGCATTTATTTGTGTGATGAGCACGAATATTTGTTCCTGAGTTATGGATGTTTTCTATGTATTTAAGTATTTATTTATCTATATAAGTATGTTTATCGTCGTCTAGTACCCATAGTACAAGCTTTGCTTAGTTTGGGACTAGGTCGATTTGTGTAAGATTGTCCCCTAATATTTATTTATTTATTTATTTTATTAATTTCTATTCTGTTCTGTTTAGATGTAATGTAATAACAAAATTTTTTATCAAAATCTTCAATTGTATTGAGAACTACAACCTAACTGTGTCCAGATGTTTGTGATGGTATCCCCATCAGCATTTTACAGAATTCTAATGGTTGGATTGAACATGAACAGGCACTGAAGTTAACAACAGTTAACTGTTAGCTTTCTTAACTAACAGTTAACTTTCTTTAACATCCCTCATCATCATTATCATTTCAGCCGAAAGACGTCCACTGCTGAACATAGGCCTCCCCCCAAGGCTCGCCAAACAGATCGGCCCTGCGCCATCCGCAGTCTGCATTAACATCCCTGTTGAGTCATAATTATGGGTAGTTGTGTAATTGATTTTTAATGAGAGTTGTGTATTTACTAAACAACTTTTGCTACTGTTTTACACACAAAGAGACTATTCATCTTGTTCTATTTCTGTATTGAAGTTGTTTTGCGGTTTCTAATATTCTGTCCAAGCTCTGGTAATGACCTAGCTAATTTTAATAAAATTCCTCACTAAATAAGGTACCTAATGTTGTCTATTTATGTAAAAACCATTTTGCTATTTTCCTGCAATTAGTTGTCAATTTGAAATGCTTTCAGGTAAAATGAAAAAAAAAATCATATTCATAAGCAATTTTGCCAAACAATGAATTGTCAAATAATGAGTAACTTCTATTTTACAGATGACTTCCTCAGCCAATTCATCATGTCGATCCTCACCTCAACGAATGCGCGGGCGGCCCAAAAAAAGAGGTGGTGGAGGATCCTCTAGCACAGGACCAAGTAATAGCATGACCAGAAATGCTGGTGTTCGTGTGGGTGAGAGACGTAAAATGGCCAAAAAAGTCTTTGACCCATCTGATAATAATGTTCCCAGCAAACGTAAAAGAGGTAGACCGGTTGGGTCACTCAATAAGAGTACCATTAAGAAACGACTAATGATCACAGGTCAAGGTGATAAAGATAAGGAAGGCACACCACTCTCAGAAAGTCAAATGTCTCTGGATGGAAGTGGTGATGAGCTAGACCAAGATGAGCCTTCATCTCACGAGAGTTCTGGAGGTGTATGTTCAGTATGTCTTGTGCAGAAATCTCGTGCCTCAAATGACAGACTTGTTGAATGCAGAGATTGCAACAATAAAGCCCACTTAAATTGCCTTCAATCAGGATCTGGTATATTAAAACCTAGGCCTGATAACACCTGGCAATGTCCACATTGCAAAACATGTGTAGTTTGCTGTGAAACTAATGATGCTGTAAGTCGTTTTCTGTAATTCAATTCATAAACATAATTCTTACTATTCCCTATGCTAACAATACGTTATTTTTCAGGGTATCTTAACTGTATGCAGTATTTGTTCCGATTCATATCACGCTCTCTGTCACACGCCACGCATTCCAGAGCGGCTTAAAGCTTGGGATCAGTGGGAGTGCAACAACTGCCTGGAGTCTAGACCAACAGTTGTTGGATCACCAGCCATCATTCCCAGTAGTTTAGAGTACAGTATCCAGGACCGAGATTCTCCTCCAGTGCAGCCATTCCTACAGCCACACGAGTTGGATCGCGCAGAGTCCAAACTTGCCGAAGATGCCCCTATTGATCTACGGATACCAGACATAACAAATTGGACAACAGATGATGTTTATGAATATTTTTTGGAGAATTTCGAAGAAGCGGCACCTTTATTGAAGGAACAAGTGAGTAGATGTAACAAGAACGTTTCCACAGGGCCCAGTAAAGATACTGTACCTAATTTTTCTAACTCGTTTTCCAGGAATTCGACGGGCACGCATTGAGTATGGCAAGACGAGCCGACATCGTGAGAGGTTTGGGCCTCCCGCTTGGACCGGCTCTGGCTTTATACCGCATTGTAGTCAAGCTACAGACTAGAAAAGATGATTGGACAATGTGTTGGGGTTAAGCATGAAAACAGATTACCCTTAGTATTATGGCGTCTGTAGGATTAGCTATAAATAAAATAAGGGCTTAAAAGATTTGGCACGATGAAATTGCTCATACCAAAAGAGAATAATGTTATAAAATAAATGAACTACTAGATTTATATATAAGAAACCCTACCTTTTGTGTACGTTTTTTGTACACACTAAGGAGATAGCAAAACTGTCATCTAAATACATTATTCTTGTACACTAATTGCGTTATTAACCCTTTAACCGCTTAGAATTTTTTATCGTGCGTGCTCATGTCGCCACCGATCTGAAACTAAAATAATAAAAGTGTTCAATCTTATTAAATTACGCTAAAGCGACGAATATTCTATAAGAAAACAACCAAAACTTTGGCGAAATGAGCTAGAAATTTTGTGTCTTTTGTGTATTATATGAGACTACGGCGGTTAAAAAGGTTAATGGCTAACCAGCCAATTTTAGCAAATAAAATTTGTAATATTGATGTTATGTACCTACGTACTAGATTTTGTAACACCTATCAACCTTGTGTAATAAATAACTAAAAATACATGTACCTACATATATGGTGTTTTCTTTACCTAATAAATAAACAATTATTTTTGTCTCGTGATAAATTTATAAGTAGGTACATTATGTTTAATAGCAAATATAGGTACGGCTTTGAAAGGAGAATGGGAAAATTGGTCTATCGGCGGCTACTAATGAAATTAGTGTCATATGAAAGCCTGATATTAAGGAATACTTTTGTAAAGAACTTTTTTCTGTAATCTGTTTTAAAAGGAAATATTTAAACTTAATTTTTGCACTTTTCATTGGTATTTGCATAGGCAAAGTATTCTGAAAGAAAATAGTCTTTTATTTGGGTTACAACTAAGCCGCCGTAATGAAACTTTTACCAGGTAACAATAGGACTATACTACATCGTCAGATATTAAAATTACCCGTTTAGGTTAATTTCGTTCTTTTCCCACTTCGTTCACATTCCCACTTAGTCAACATTCCTAACCGATTTTAATGCGGTTTTCGTTACCACTTAGCTTAATTCTCAGGGAAGATTTTAATGATTTTTGTGATTAACCCATTACCCGTGTGATTACCGTTGGCCGCTCATAGACAAAGGTCCATACAAATTTGCTCTTCTCATTTTATTATGCTTTAAAATTGTATAACACGAAGGTTAGGTTAGGTTTTAGCTATTGAATCCTCCATTTGTCTGGCGCTGACGGTATCTTGTTATAATATGGGATAGGGTAAACTAACGGAGTTTATACTAACCCTTTTTCAGGCACAGTGCATATAGCGACCACATAAATCTACACAAAGATTCGACCTTACTCCCTTTACAATATGGTAGAAAATTAATTGAATTTGTTTAAAGTAAGTTCACTTTTAAATTAATCCTGCATAGGTAAACAATACAACACAGAGATTAATTTTCCTGTAGCGTACCTAAATAGACAGGGCCTGGAAAAGACTTAAAGAAGGGGATGACCAACAACCATGGATACCCATAACATAAGTAGAACTACAGGCACGTTGCCGGCCCTTTGAGGTCCTTCGGCTTTTGTAGGCTCGTTTTTTGAGGAGCCTTAAGTTTTATCTGTCAGGTATAATACTGGCGCTGGAAGACGATTTCAAAGTTTAACTGTCTACGTAATGTCTAATTTTATAATGTTTTAAACTTTCGTGATTCTACTCATACTTATAAATATTTTTTGCTAAAATTACCTCGACGTTTCGACCACATCACAGCGGCCTCCCCGTGATCATGATTCAGATCGTAAGTGAGATCAAGTCCCGAGAAATGTTAGTTAAGTATGTCTAATTTTATCAGTGAGTGTACCTTTACATACACTTAATTTAGTATAAAATCGATGTACCAACCAAAAAGCGTACAAATAGTATACCTAATCATAAATTCAACTGCCAACAACACACTGGAATCTACTTATTCTTTTGAAACGTACGAACGTGATACTTAAGAAGAATAGTCATACATAATTTACCTAACAAAGGAAAAACATTAGTTAACATTTAAAAGAAAATCAATGCGACTAGCCAAGACAGCATTTTATTTTGAAGTCATGGCCTATTTTTCTTACTCAATCGTAATATATTTCATTTAAATAAATAAATCATTAAAATCATATATTTACAACCTACTATTTACATCACAGACTAAATCAGCACTCTGCAATTGTGGTCAATGTTGATCAAAGTGCTTCATAAATGACAAAAAAATATTGAAAAATAATGTGGCAGCATTTATATACAACACTCTATATTGTGTTGGTAGATAGTAAAAGTTGAAAAACTGTACTGGAGGCCAGAATAAGCAGTCACCCTGAAACGAAAAAAAAAATTATATATATATTATTATGATTTTTGATCTTATATCATATATAATGTATATGATTTTTCTCCACCACCAAGTTACAAAATACAATTTAATTTCCTATATATTTTAATAAAAACAGTAATACAATAAAACTAAATACTAATTACAAATTAAAATTAAATAAATTAACAGATATGATTTAAATTATTTTTATAATCAATTAAAAAAAGGTAAATTAAACCACAATTTAAGTTGGGATTTTAAACATGAAACTACCATGAGACTCACTCATAGTGAAAATATACAGATCACTCACATCTTAAAATCCATACCCATGTTGGCTCCGTGAAGATGGGCTATGGATTAGCCCGAAACATGTTGAGTTAACCTCCTGAAGTCCGATGTCCTATTAGTAGGACTTATTCTAAGGTGACATTGAACTCAACTCATTAGTGAAAAAGTTTAAATTTCATTGAACAAAATTTGACGTGGGCGGCAGGAGGTTAAACTCGTTTTAAGACGTGAGTGATCCGTATATTTTCACTATATAAGTTGGTAATTAAATTAATGAAGGCTAGCAGTAAAGTGAGTCATCACAACACCACAATCAATTACAGATTGTTTCTGATATAGCTACAAGCTCACTAGTCAAGCCTCATTCTACATAAAATTAAAACTTGTACCACAACTACAGTCATGTTTCAAAAATATTGTATTTGTTGGAACCATTTGAAAACCATCACACCAAATGGTTCCAAATATGCAAGTTTTATTTACAAAAACTTGGTTTTTCTGATTGAACTAACCATGTACACATATAAAAACTTCTGTTTTAACTCCTCAGTGCTCTGTGCAGGCGATTTTTTTTCCATTATGCCCATACCATAGAAAAAGAATATTATAGTGGCCGGAGATGCAAATGTTTGGTCACAAATTATTTTCTTGATGGCAGTTTTAGCATCAGCTCTTGGCATAAGTTTGTCTAGGTAGACATAATAAAAATGGTGCAGAGGGCCCATTAACGTTCCAACAAAAAACATTCTCTCTGAAATGTCAATAAGATAAATTAAAATAAACAACATGATTATGTATATTTCTATTTCTGTTTACTAGTTTACATACCACATCTCCACCAATCATATCTCTCAGGAATAAGCTTATTCTGAAATTCAATTTCTTGTTGTATTAAATCTCCAATAGCCATAAAGCTTCCGGATGTAATACTGTTAGTGAAAAGCAGATTTCTTTTATTGAAAAAGAAGGCAATGCCTCGTTGAATCATTGCTGCACAATATGTCTTCATCCGTAGCTAGCATCAGAGAAAACTAACCACTGTCTGAATTTTCACGTTACACACGGTACATAGTAAAATTATCCACCTGAAAAATTATAAAATGTAAATAGCCTTATAACCTTGATGATGAAACCTTGAAACATTTTTTTAACTAACAAGTAAAACTGTTATATTAATGTTCTACTTGTTACTATCGGATTATATTATATTTTGTAATACTCACAGTCAATAATAAAATACGTAAATTACTGATATTTTATCTTGAAGGAGGAAAACTTCAGTCAAAGACTGAATGAGAAATCACAATCAAAAATTAAAAAAATGCGCCTAAGCAGCAAAAAAGCCTATTCACTATCTTGCAATCATTGGTGTAGCGACTACTAGCGCCATCTAGTCATCACATAAGGAACTAACTACTACAATCCTACATAACGCTATCGAAGTTTCTCAACTCGGCTGCATAAATACAACTTCCAACTTTCATCCATTGGACTTCGGTCCCCAGGCATAACATCTGCCTGGAGAGAGATCTCTCTATTGCAGCTACCCCCAAATTGGTGACCCACGACATTGGACAAAATCGCAACCTTCAGACACACAAGACGATGACGCAGTCTCACAGCAAACCATACTCACCGCACTGTGCACCATTAGAATGTATCTATTATCTGCCTGGTGTCTACAGTTCGCAAATCCTCCTACCACTACTTCCACTTGCCAATCAATCAACCAATGCTCGCCAACAAGGCTCCGAGCAATCACGCAACAGGTATCCAGAAGTAGCAGAGGAACAACAATGCTCGCCGACGAGGCTCTGAGCGACTGGCCCTTGCAAGCGCCCACATGACGCACAGACTGCACTCCACTGCAATTCGTATCGACCTCCGGTCTAAAAGGGGGGCTGATGTAGCGACTACTAGCGCCATCTAGTCATCACATAAGGAACTAATTACTACAATCCTACATAACGCCATCGGAAGTTTCTCATCTCGGCTGCATAAATACAACTTCCAACTTTCATCCATTGGACTTCGGTCCCCAGGCATAACATCTGCCTGGAGAGAGCTCTCTCTATTGCAGCTACCCCCAAAATGGCAATATTAATAATTGGTAATAGTTTGCCGCGCAAACTGCGCTAACTTGAGAAGCTGCAGACACGGTATTATTATTAGATTATACTGTGCAAGTTTCATATATTAATGATAAGTTAAATAAAATTGATTTGATTATTTAAGTAAATAGATAAAACAAAAGAAACAAAGCTTACAAGTAGCACGGATGAACAATTTAATTTTGAAGTTACAACTTAGAGATCTCTTCACAGAAATTGACAATCATCTTGTCTAGAGGTTTCGTCGTTCCTGCTTCTCATACTTGTTATTTAAAAAAAAAAACACCAGCATCCATGTGTTTTGAAGAAAGCTTGTTAATGAATAGTTTGCTTTAATTATTATTTTATTGACAGATGTCAAATAGTCGACCAGGGCTACCAATAGAGCAAACCGAATTATTAAGCGGTAACACACTTGCTCCCTAACCCGTTACGCCAATTATAAAAAAAAAAACCCGATTGGCCTCTTCTTAGACTAAGGATATGGCTAGACCAGTTCTATTTAAGACGAACAAAAAACCGTCATGTGTCTCTTTCTAGCACATGTCTATGCTTCACTCTTTTTTTCATTTTCTTCGTCGTGGTAGCCAGCTGGATACCAAACGTTGTTATCAGTTTTCCCTTGTTTTTATGTGTTTTATGCCATTATGAAGACTGAAATTTAGTCATATCACTATAACCATGGATTGTGTGGCTATCGGTTGCAAGAGTAGAATGGGTGTATTAACAGAAAGTGACCAAAGAATATCTTTCCATCGGTAAGTTATCGACTATCATTATGAACTTATTGCGCAATGTTTAGATTATATGATCTGTTCTCAATAAATAAATTGCTGTTCTAAATATTGTGAAGTCATAAAGATCACGTCAGGCCAAAGATTTATTAAAATAATGAACAACAAAACATCTGTTCAGGCCGTTATGACAGTTCATGTACGTAAAATTTGATAATAGGGATGTGGTTAAATAAATCGATATTGTATGTCATCATCATTGTATTTCAGGTTCAGCTTTTGTCACTTTTATTTAAAATTAATATATATTTTAGTTAAACTTTTTATAGGCTCTGAGAAGCACTACAAGAAAAACTAATTAAGTTGTATTATGGCTAATATAATGCTAATTGTTGATGTGTATTGTTCTCAGGTTACCTAAAGATCCTGATTTATGAAAGTTTGGCAGAAAAATAATCAAAAATGTATTCTGTTTTTTTGAGAAATAAAAAAAATGGTTTTATTTAGTGGACAATAAATAATAAAACTACGTAAAATAAAATCATAATTATTATTTCATAATTGTCGTTTTACTTTTCCCCTTATATCCATTATACTACTCGTACATAAATATACAAATAAATATAAATAACTAGCTGTTGCCCGCGACTCCGTCTGCGGACAATAGGGGTATAAAAAATAGCCTACGACCTATTCTCAGACCTGCCGAATATAGAGCAAAAGTTTCATAAAGATCGGTCAAGCCGTTTCGGAGGAGTTCGATAACAAACACCGTGACACGAGATTTTTATATATTAGATTGAAGATTGATACGCTTTATCGGGACCTAAGTATGGTCTCGTTAAAAAAATTGTACGTTGCACGTATTATTTGGGTCATTTTAGGCGATCGGCAGATGGCTGGCGGTAAGGCTCGGGTAGGTTAATTTGCGTTTTGTTTTTGTTGTTGTTTTTGTTAATAATTCTGTATCGTTTTTCGAGTTTGTCGTTATTAGATTTGACTAGTCCACACCGCCCCGCCACCAGCCAAGAGCGCCTCAGTATGCTTATTTTTAAACTCGCAGACTCTTATTTTACAACTTACAACTACTACTACTCATTCCAATATCAAACTGCTTTTCGTAATTTTAGAACTAAAGGAAAAGAGTATAAAAAGAATCATTAAAATGCTGAATAGTATGCTTGTGAGTAATTTTTCGAATCCAATTTGGTCCTTCAAATTATGACACGATAATTATTTTTGACAGCTAAAGTTTATCGATATAAAAGTAGCACATCTCTAGGATATATGTATATCGATTTATAAATACACTATAGTAAACTGGCTTCATTGAATTGAAAGCCAATACAGACAAACGTATATCTGTCTCTATTTGCAGATGATGTTTTCTTTTAGAACGAGAGAGAATACCGATGGTTATATTTCGTCTTAAATATGACGTGTCTAGCCATATCCTTAGTCTAAGGGCCTCTTCTCTATTAAGGCCAGAACAAACCGGGCGCACAGATTACTGAATAGTTGTAACCACGTTGTAACACATTTAATCTTATGGACGTAGACGCGCAGTGAAACATCACTGTGCGTACGGGGCCTAAAGAACAATACCACAGGCCCAGCCAGCGCGGTTATAATAACACTGAATACAATACTCTTTGGCCTAAGGGTATGCGCGCACGAGCAACTTAGTCGCAAGGCGCTTTTTTTTGTGTTATGTGTATTTGTATCCCAGGAGTAGCGGCGCTACGTGGCGCACTTCCATACTAACCCATAGACTTGATAAAATAGTCGCGAAGACAAAAGTTGCTCGTGCGCGATAAAATCTCCTTTAGCTGTCAAATTGGAACTGTCAGATCCATGTTGTCAGATGGTATGGTGGTTGCCAGAATTTCATAAATCAAAACACAAAATGGCTGAACAAAGTGAAAATTACGATTTTTCTGGTTTATTTAAGTTAGACGTCCTTGTTCATCTTGATATTTTAACATATAGCTTCTATGAAGTTGGATTAAAAAAGTTTTTGGCCTTTTCTAGTGACAAAGAGCTATTATTCTATTACATCAATCGTGAATCAGAACGATTTGACAAAAATTTAGATTGGGACTTTTTGGATAATCCTATTTACTGTATGTGTTTCGAGCCTAGTGGCACCTGGGTATTAATTGTTAGTGAACAAAAAATTTTGCTTGTGCCATTCCTTCCTCAGTTTACGCCTCAAAATGTATTCGATTGCAAGTGGTCTCTATCCAGTGTCACCGTTCTTCCGTTGGCTAACATCCCGAAACCAACTTCCGTGGTGTGGTGGCTCACCAAGGAGTCTGAGAACATTATTATTATTGGATCCAAGGTATGATCTTTGCGATCAAAAGTACCCCAGCTTACAATATGCTTCTACTTAAACAATGGCTTAGAATGTGAATTCACTTTTACAGTATCTTCTATGTTACAGATTGGGACAGTGACATTTTATTGCTTAGAATCAGAAAGTGTTGTTGGAGAATGTAAAGTATCCAGTGAAATTAAGGACTTGCAGATTTGTTTTGATGACTCACTGGATTTGCTAGCTCTATTGGTAAAATATTTATTTTATCTAATTCTGTTTGAATTCTTTAAGCAGTTTGTGACGCACATTTGCGATCAACTATTTTAATATTTACTACCCCTGGATTAACCTCTGGTATGTCCAGACACAGATATGTACCAAATTTAAGGCTGCTGTTTTCTATTTTTATTTCAATCCATATAATTGGTATTATTTGAAACAAACAAGACTGGAATGCAGTATTTTTTTACGGCTGACAGACGAGGGGTTAATACCGATAAGAGATATATTATTTGGGTGAATCAACTTTTTTGTGTTGTTTACTCTCTCCCCAGTTGTCCAAGTGACACTTCATACTGTATCATAGAAAATTCTAGGTTGTCCGAGGGACATAACCATAGCAACGGGTGTCACTAAAAAGTTGATTCACCCATATACTTACTTACTTTCGCTGGCTCAGCGACCCGAAGTGGATCTTGACCATTCACCCATATACATGGGAGAAATTTAAAATTTAATTTTTTGTTACTTTCTGTAAAGTCTCATTTAATAAGGTATATTGTTATCAGATTTCTGGAGGGAAATCTCAACAATGGAAGTTGATTTTGGAGCACAGGTCTTATGGCTACAACTGGCTTCAGCAAAATAGAGCTCAAGTTGAGAAAAAAGATGGCTTCATGTCTTATATCAAGCAGCTATCTAAAGATAAAATTACACTTTTCACACAAGGCAGCAGCAAAGGTGAACTAAAACTTTATTTACCCTCTTGTTTGCATTTAACATGTTCGCTGGGGCAATTCTAAAATTTAGTATGTAGCTAATGTGAATAGACTTTGTCCCTGAACTAATATGTATCAGGTCACATCAACCCGATACTGTAGCAAACATATTAAACACCTGCTAATCTAACACTATTTCTTTTTACACGCTTTATATTAGCTTCACCTGTATATTTGTAAGTTTGTATGTTTGTATGTTTGTATATTTGTATGTTTGTAACCAACTCCTTAGGGCGCGATTTTGACCCACTTCCCGGTTTCCGATTGAGCTGAAATTTTGCACATATGTGTAAATTGGATGACAATGCAATATTATTGTAACATGGAGCTGATCTGATGACGGAGCTGGATGGTGGCCATAGGAACTATGTAATAAAACAACACAATCCCGTCGAATTTGGGCTCGTTTGATTCGTCTTGACGAGCACTTTGATCTCAGATAGTAACCAGGGTCTGATGATGGAGCTGGAAGATGGCCAAAGGCACTCCACAATAAAACGACACGAGCCCGTCGAGTTTGGGCTCGTTTGATTCGTCTTGACGAGCACTTTGATCCTAGATGGTAACCAGGGTCTGATGATGGAGCTGGAAGATGGCCAAAGGCACTCAACAATAAAACTACACAACCCCGTTGAGTTTGGGCTCGTTTGATTCGTCTTGACGAGCACTTTGATCCTAGATGGTAACCAGGGTCTGATGATGGAGCTGGAAGATGGCCAAAGGCACTCAACAATAAAACTACACAACCCCGTCGAGTTTGGGCTCCTTTGATTTGTCTTGACAAGTACTTTGATCCTAGATGGTAACAAGGGTCTGATGATGGAGCTAGAAGGGGGTAGGTGGCGGGATGGGGGGGGGGAATGGGGGGTGGGTATAAGGGTGTGGCGGTTGGGGTTAGGGGGTAGGGGGGATTGGGGGAAATAGGGTGGGGGTGTTGGGGGTTCGGGGTTAGGGATTTTGGGGGTTGTGGGAAATGGGGAGGGGGTAAGAGGCCTAGATGGTAACAAGGGTTTGATGATGGAGCTGGAAGGGGGGGGATACGTGGAGGGTTGGGGGGGAGGTTGGGGGTAAATGGGAGGGGAAGGGGGTTTAGGGGGTTGGGGTTAAGGGTGTGGGGTTTTGGGGGGTTCGGGGGTTGGGGGGTTGTGGGAAATGGGGAGGGGGTAAGGGGGGTTGGGGTTAGGGGTTTGGGGGAAGTTTGAGGAAATGGGGTGGGGGTCCGGGGTTAGGGGGGTTGGGTTTAGGTGGTTGGTGGTTTGTAAAATGAGGAGGGGGGTAAGGGGGGTTTAGAGGGTTGGGGGTAAGGGTGTGGGGGTTGGGGTTAGGGGTTTGGGGGGGTTGGGGAAATGGGTTGGGGGATGTTGGGGGGTTGGGTTTAGGGGGTTGGGGGGTTGTAGGTGAGGGGGGTAAAGTTAGAAAGAAAGAGGTTTACGTTTAGTAGTGTACAGCAGTGCGCGCGCACCAAAGACCAAGTATAAGATAGACTGATTCTATTTAAGACGAGCAAAAAACCGTTTTGTGTCTCTTTTTTGCACATGGAAACTCTCACTGTGTAAAAAATGCAACTAAAAAATAGAAAATTAATAATAGTTTAAAAAAACTAAAAAACACGCTTTAAAAAAAAAAAAAAAAAATGTAATAAATTTCAATTCACTTTTCTTATAGTGCAGTACAAATCTTAATAAGCAATTATTATATTGTTATATCCAGATCAAAATTTGTAAACAATTCTAAATATTGACAAAATAAATAATAATAGTTTAAAATATTTTATTGTAAAAAAAGCGTGGGGTGCTTTTTAAGATGTTATCAAAATGGTAATCCTTGACAATTGACACCATGCACCCCACGCTTTTTTTACAATAAAATATTTTAAACTATTATTATTTATTTTATCAATATTTAGAATTGTTTACAAATTTTGATCTGGATATAACAATATAATAATTGCTTATTAAGATTTGTACTGCACTATAAGAAAAGTGAATAGAAATTTATTACATTTTTTTTTTTATTTTTTTTTTTTTTTTAAGCGTGTTTTTTAGTTTTTTTAATTTTTCTATATTTCCAGATGAAAATAAGTCCCATATGGTAGAATATGTGTTGAAACCTACTGAGTACCTGCCATCTTTTCGCAAAGGATCCAATAATTGGGCTTTAACTGCACAATATGTAAATGGAAGACATTTCCTTACAGCATTTGAAGTTAATGAGGGGACATTGATTGTAAGTTTTTGGTTTATAACTTTCAAGTTTTGTTTTGTTTATAATATTTAGTAGGTAAATATCAAATATAATGTTAAAATTTTAGTTGGAAAGCCCAGAAGAAGAAACTCCATCGAAGACCCTTAAACCTTATATTAAGAAAGATGGGTTGTATCTACAAGGCTTGTGGTCTCAAAGGCTCATTTTCCTGTTGAGAAAAAATGAATTGGAAGTGCATAGTGCAGAATTTTCAGTCATACTAGTAAGTTGTTACAATACGTTTACTTTTAGTTTACCATTGACAGATGGCTTGCCTTCATTTCATTTCCAACTTTAACACCATACAAATAAAGTAGCTATTGCAAAATCTGCAAACGTGGGTAACAGTATTCTAAAATTGGCTTTATTTGTAGGTCATTAAAGTTGAATATGAAATGAAGGCAGACCTTCTATCAGTGGTAAACTTTATGTAATTTTACTGTACAGGTCTTCCCAAACCCCAGCTAGTTTAATAAGTACAATTTTGCTCTATTCTATGTAACTTCTCATCTCAGACTATATGTCCCTCTGCAGGGCACAGATCAGATTGCTATGTAACATTAAATATGTAACAGAAATTAAAAAGAATATATATACAAAGAAGTTTGTCCTATTACTACAATAAATGTTTGATATGTAGATTGCTAGATTTGTAGAATAACATAGCCTACTTTTTATCCTGACATTCCCATGGATTCTTTTAGTATGCATGTAAACTCCCGAAATCTGAATAGACTTGACGTAATTTAGGGAATTCCCATTGGTTAGATTATAGCGGGCTGTTTTCCGTAACTCAACGTCTATGTGCGCCTATTTTGCGTAATTCCATCGGAACTTAATAAAAAAATCCCTCTATATTAAATCAACTGGTAAACCTAATGGTTCACATGATCAAAGTCATGGGTAAAGGCTAGTCTATTTATATTTTCATCACATTTTCAGGATACACTTGTACCCAGTATGAAATGTATTTACATGAGGGATACGGAGCTTTGGGCGGCCGAGTTGATTGGCGACGTGCGCGGTGCCCATATTATGTCAGTCAAGGAGCCAGCTTCTGCAACAAATGGCTGGCAAATACCAACGTTTTTGTGTGACCTGCAGTTGCCTCGGTTCGCCCTTGACTCGTGCCTCGTTGTTACCACCCGTGGAGCTTATATCTTGAATACAGTGTAAGTTTTATACTGACATGATTCATAATCATGTACATAGCTAATAAAATAAATGAGATTGTCAGTACTACCCTCTTTGGAGCGAATTAGACTATCGATACTATCACGTGATTCACGCATATCACGATCCGTATCACAATTATAGTTCATTGTGCATTAAGGGTGAGGCCACACGAGCGTAATTTTGTGAGTCGTGTGCGGCAGAATTTCGGTTCGCGCCATACAATATGCGGGCCATCACGTGACACAATGTATGGCGCAACCGAAATTCTGCCGCACACAACTCACAAAATTACGCTTGTGTGGCCTCGCCCTATGGGCTGTAAGCAGGGGATTACTGACTAGAGTCTTATTAGAAGCCCGCCACCCATTAGTCTTTTCATACATGCTCATCGGTTTTGGGTACTCTTGACCTGACCCTTCTTCTAGACATTCCCAATCTGATCATGGAATGTTCTTCATGGTGAATAAACTGGGGGTTTTCAATAAAAAGTGTACCCCTCCCTTTTTATAAATGAGGATATTTTGGGTTTTACTCAGAATCAAGAGCGCTATTGATCTTGATGTTTAAAAAAATGTCCCTTTGCCATACAATTTTTCTTTTGTCAGTTTTGTGAAGACCCATATAAACTGTATGAAGAAAATTTCACAAAAATTCCCCAAAAAAGGATACTTTTCTTTTCTTTATGAAAATTAATTGTGCTCGTGATTTTTAATGAGGAAACCTCAAAAATACATCATTTTTAAAAAAGTTAAGTTTTTAAAAATGCCCTACCACTATTTTACCCACTCATATACTTTGTGCAACTATGGTTGCCAATTTATTTATTTAATCAATCAAACTTATTCCTTAAAACAATAATGACATTGTTTGAAATCACTAAATAACAGTAAATTGAATGAATGAATATCACAGGACAATTCACACCAATTGACCTAGTCCCAAAGAAAGCAAAGCTTGTGTTATGTATACTTATATAGATAGATACATACTTAAATACATATTAAACACACAAAACTCGAGAACATACATTCGTATTTTTCATACAAATAACCCAGGGTTACTATCAAAATTCCCTTTTCGCCAAAGGATAATATAGCTCAAAAGTCTGGATTGTGTAATGTCTTTGTTGCTATATAGACATGAACGCTAAATGTATCTGTAGCTAAACGTCTGGATCTTAGAATGTTACAATTTAAAATACTCTAGTAGCGAGACATCTTTATCATAGAATGTCTTTATTACTTAATAGACATAAACGCTAAATGGCCTGGTAGCGAAACGTTTGTATCTCAAAATGTCTTAATTACTAAATAGACATGAACTAGAGTATTTTTAACCTCCGACACAAAAAGAGGGGTGTTATAAGTTTGACCGCTGTGTGTGTGTGTCTGTCTGTCTGTCTGTGGCATCATAGCTCTTAAACGGGTGAACCGATTTGAATGCGGTTTTTTTTAATAGAAAGCAGGTTTCTTGGCGGTGGTTCTTAGATATGTTTCATCAAAATCGGTTCAGCCATTTCAAAGTTATCAGCTCTTTTGTTAGCTGCGGAAAGGATCTTAGACGCATAATGGGCATTGACTAACGTTTAAACATACGAGTGACATAATTGCGTTGGGGGTTTTTAAAATTTTCAATTTATCAACTATACAAAGTTAAGTTCGTCTTTCAGACAAACTCATTTTGTCACAATTTACTAACTTAGTACTTTATTAATTGTAACATTCTAAGATCCAGACGTTTTGCTAAAGATACATTTGGCATTCATGTCTATATAGCAACAAAGACATAACACAATCCAGACGTTTGAGCTATATTGTCCTTTGGCAAAAAGGGAATTTTGATAGTAACCCGTTTCAAAAAAGCAAGCGAAGTGAGTGGATATGGTTCCCCGCAGTTCGGACCCGTGCGAGTGGCTGGTGGGGATGATAATGCGCGGTGGTGGTGGTGCGGAAATGCACGCGTCCGCTTTGGGAGCGCCCGTGCCGACGCTGCTGCGAGCTTCCTCCGACATGTTGCTGTCGCGAGGCAATATAGCCGCTGCGGAGTACCTTTACTCGCTCTCTAAGGTGACTAACATACATTTATTTCAAGGGTTGTTAATAGTGTTTTGTTCTTTTTTTTATTTATTTGTACAATGACGAGTTAACATACATACACATACATACTAATTTCAATTACTCACGTACGCACCGTGTACTGCCTTTTCGGCGAATTGTTTTTCGCAAACTGATTCATTTGGCGTTTTTTTTTCTGAAACTGTAAACTATTCAGGATATATTTCAGGACTATCATGTAGGTTAGGTTAGGTTTGTTTTATAACAATCCTGAAAAATTTTATGTTTCAGAAAAAATAAACATTTGGGAAATGAAACATTTGCCAAATGAATCATATTGCGAAAAGTTTTTCGCCGAAACATTAGTAAACCCGTACGCACATTTATCATCCCAGCCTATATACCTCCCACTGCATAGTACAGGCCTCCTCTCAGAAAGAGAGGGGTTGGGCCGTAGTTCCAACGCGGGCCTAGTGCGGATTAGGAATTTCACACACACCATTTAATTTCTTCGCAGGTGTATGCAGGATTCCGAACAATGTTTTCTTTCAACGTAAAGCTCATGGTAAATTTAAAATGTAATTTCGCACATAAATTCCAAAAATTTTTTTCGAAATGACGGAGCCATGACTGTTGCGCCCCACTGCTGGGCAGCGCACAACCGTCACGCGATTCGCGGATCTGAGAAACTTAAACTAACTTAAAATCTACTACTTACATATAAATGTCCGTCAGTCCACTCTTCGGGAATAGGGAAGGGAATAGCGCTATGTGGGGGTAAGGATATAAGGATTTATCCACACTTAGTCCTTCACAAATGCCCCCAGTTATTACACACGCGCCCGGGGTCAAAACCGTCCCACAAATCACGGCACCGTGTCAATGATTATATCCAATAATATTACAACACAAGGTTTTCAAAATCCAAAAACAGAAACCAAAACGCGCTTTGCAGCCACGAACCAAAACTCGAGTCCAAATTACTTTTCTGGAAGGTTCCAACCAAGTGCTCGAGACGGGAAAACAACACACGTCCAGCAAGCGCGAGTGACCGTTCAACTGTCAGCCGTCTCCCACTTTTTAGGGTTCCGTAGCCAACTAGGAACCCTTATAGTTTCGCCATGTCTGTCCGTCTGTCTGTCCGCGGCTAAGCTCAGAGACTGTTAGTACTAGAAAACTGTAATTTGGCATGAATATATATATTAGTAACGCCGACAAAGTGGTTAAATACATTAGGTTAGAATGTACATTTGGATATTTTCAGCAATAAGTTAAGTAGGTTTAAAAAACAGTTCCTGCAGTGTATTACAGATTTTGGGTAGGCTGTGTTTTGTCGTTTTTTGTTTTTGTTTGTTACCGAACTGCTCCGTTATGGCTGGACCGATCTTTATGAAACTTTTTTCTCTGTATTCGGTAGGTCTGAGAATAAGTCGTAGGCTATTTTTTTTTTTTTTTTATACCCCTAGGTGATATAAGGCAAAACAACGTTTGCAGTGTCAGTTAGTAATATATATATTTCCTTTGTTTTTGATGCATAGGGGTGGATTAACTCTGTAACTCGTTTAGTTTAGTTTTAGTTTTATGAAGAGTGGGCTGCCTAGGTGTTGCCCTTGTGCCGGTGGTTGGCTGCTTTGGGGCATTGGGCATTGTCGAATGCTAGCTGTCTGTCATCTGCGTTTGATTAACTACATAACTTGACTATAAAGCAAACACAGCACCAATTAAGATGCTGGTCAGGCGTGGGTGATGGACTGGTTGGCGCTTGATAGTCTTTCTCTTGGAGTTGTTGATCGCTGGTGAGGGGGTGGTAGTTGGGTAGTTTACCTTAGTATTTATGTAAGGTTTCAATATTTTTTCTTTAGGAAACTGTAAGTCTATGATCCGTAAAAATATATTTGTAATACATATAACTATAAGAGACTGTTTGTTTCTAAATAAATAAATAAAAAAAACTAAAAAAATTTTTTTTAGGGTTCCTCCCATAGATGTAAAGTGGGGGTGATTTTTTTTTCTCGACTAACCCTATAGTGCGGGGTATCGTTAGATAGGTCTTTTAAAACCATTGGGGGATTGCTTACATGATTTTTGTATTCAGTGATTTGTTTGCGAAATATTCAACTTTAAGTGAAAATTTTCATTAAAATCGACCGTCCCCCCCCTCTAAAATCTAAACTATTGGGAGGAAAAATTTGAAGAAAATTCAAAATGGTAGTAAATATATTAAATTTGCAAGGAAAATTATAGCGGCTAAGATTGCTTGGGAATTATTTGTAGTTTAAGAGTAAATAGTAGCCTAAGGTATTAAACATACCGTCACTACTTTGAAAAACTCGTATCTCAAATCAGCATGTAAACAAAACTGAACCTTGATATGCGCGTAATAAAGTTCACTTTGCCAGATTAACGATTTTGAGATACGAGCTTTTTTCAAAGTATTGACGATACCTAACTTGGAAGATTCCGTACACATACGAAATCGTTAGAAAAATATTACTTGATTTTTTCGTAATGGCTACGGAACCCTATCTTGGGCGTGTCCGACACGCTCTTGGCCGGTTTTTTCTTAATTTACGAAGCGCGTTCCGATACACGCTTTTCGGGTCCGAACAATGACGCTTGGAAACGTAAACTATACCACTCATTCAGCCATTTTAGAAAAAATTGTGAGTTCTACATCACACAACCACTTTAGCTAGACCGCTTAACCCTTAATTTGATAATGTACCGTACCCCACAAATCACATTATTAAATACCATCTTTTTGTATTTTTTTTTTAAATATAGAATTTTAAGGACTCCAAATTTAAGACAGGGCACGCGGCGGACACGACGTACAAATACGCGTTCTTGAATCTACATAAGCACGACGACGTCTGTACACGCGTACGCCTACATACATCGCGCGCGCACTCTTCTGGTTTCTGGCGGTTTCCGGCTATCTGCGCCTTGAGGGGTGGGGTAATTCGAATCGGTGCGGGGCGGACCGTTTCCATTCTGTACGTCAGTACTATTATATATTCTGTGGACAGGGTTTGAATTACCAACTTTTAGAAATTTTGCCAATTTAAGGGTTAAATGAGCCCTCGTCCGCGCGGTACTGGGGCTAGGGGGTTTGACGACAAAGGGGGGGCCGGGAGAGGCGCGGGCGGCAGGCATACGGGCGAGGACTCATTTAAACGGTTTAGCTATAGTTATATTAGTTTAGATACCTAAGTTAACAAGTCAGATACACTCCTTGACGGCATCTGTCGTGCCTGCCCTTGCCAAAGCTTTGAACATATGGGCTTCCCATGTCTTGAATTCGGCGGTAATGTAGGAAGTTCGTTTGCAGAGTCTGCCAGACGACTGGGTGGCCCGTTTAGGCGTCTTCGGGCGTTTGCACGAGCTATCTATGTACAATGTGGGCAGTCTCGGCTCGGGGGCCATTGCGATCAAGATGCTTGCGATGCTACTCAAAATGGGCACAAATTCGGAGGAGAGCTTTGATATGTGAGTTTCTAATTGTAAAGCGGGATTTTACGCTACATTAGAAAATCATCCGAGTAGGTATAGCAATAGTTACCTATATTGTGGACCTTGAATAATCTATCACATCATAACTAGTTCGGAATGAGGAAGAATATACCTAGCTACTCGGATGATTTTGCTGCTATAGTAAAAACTCAGCACAATATCAATGGTAGGTAAAGGCTGCTGGACTCGCAGTACAACCTGATTGTTATTAAGTATTGTCCCATGATATATATATATATTTATTTTATTAAGTATGTACCTGTAAATTATTATGTGTGTGCATGTACATATTATGTGTGCATACGTCACGAATATTTGTATGCCTAACCGCGCAACATAGCGATACTTATAAATAGCTTTAAGATCTTTTGCACCCACCTATGTTGAACTAATAAATGAATTGAATTGAACCTTTTCACAATAATTACTCCAGGAGCTTCCTTGAGAAGTACAACCTTGGCTTAATGAGGCAAGGTTGTACTGCGGGTCAAGCTTAGGACAGTTTGCCCACATTCGCAACATAACAAGTAGCCAATACCCCCTCCCCCCCTATTTAACTGTACGATTATTTTGATGTCGCACGCTTGCTGCATAGTTTTGTCAGACTTCAGTATTTTTTTTAAATGTTCGTTCCCTTAGAATTTCTTTGAAAACGGATTCTAATTTTCAGATTTGTCCCATATATCTAAATTTTATAGAATCGGTTGAATAGTAATGATTTCATTCACATTTCAGGGTTATTGTTTTTATTTTCACCCGACTGTCGAAGGAGGGTTATTGGAAAAACCTACCTATTTCGTGTTGGTAGTTATTGGGCACGAGATAACTGACACCAAAAAATGTGATGACACTTTTTTTCTAGGGATATCAAGTTCACAACCTTATCACTAGAGAAATTAATGGAACTGTCCGGAATTGCCGCCGCGATAGGCCTCTGGGACCTGGTACCAGTCTTCAGCACTCACCGTGGACAGCCCATTCTGCTTTTAGCTGCACTCAAAGCCAAAAGCGACTTCTGCCGAGGCGCTCTGAGCTGTCTCCTTCAGCAGCGGTACATTGTGCCTATGTTGCTCGAATTGAATTGCCAATGGTTCTTTGATTTCGTAACAGATAACTGTAGTAAATTCGACACCAGGATTCTGAAGGTTTGTTTTAAATACATCATTAACTAGCTTTTACGGCGGTTTCGTCCGCACGAAACGTTTTACTAAATTTCCATTAGGATTTACTTAAAATACGTCATTTACATCATAGTCTTCATTGACGTTGTATGAAGAACACCTGTGCAAAATTCGCGTTGGAATATTGGAATAAAAACCGGCCAAGGGCGTGTCGGACACGCCTAGGACAGGGTTCCACAGCCGTTACGACGTGTACTATCTATTTTCAACTAGTAATATTTTGTTGGGGTAATTGCTATATATATCCATGCAAAATTATAGTTTTCTAGCACTTAGAGTCTGTACGCTAAGCCACGGACGGACGGACAGACCGACATGACATGACATGGCGAAACTAAGGGTTCCCTTTTGCCATTTTTGGCGCCGGAACTCTAAAAAGTAGACTGTGTTTTTCCCGAGATCCAGCTATCTACATACCAAATTTCACCGGAATCCGTCCTGCAGTTTTAGCAAAGAGTAACAAACATACACAAAGACACATACTCACTCTCAAACTTTTGAATTTATAATATTAATAGGTTGCTAAAATTAATAGAGTTGTGGAGAATGCACTTGATAAAATTGAACCAGACGTTACTTTGCGGACGCCCATATCAATGAACTATTAATGTCATTGTTTCAGCCCTTGATTAGTTGATTGAACTGTTCGGTGGTTTCAGTGCTTGTGTCTGTGGATGAACCCTATGCAAGATCAATTGAGACCCGTGATGCGCGATCTATGTCAGGGTATATCTACGATTTATGTAAGTATTCGGTTCAAGCTTGAACGATCTCGACACCAACTCGGCTCCAAAACCCCTAAACCTAAGCATGAACTTCAAAACCGTTTGAGTGCCTAGGAAGCGACCTGGATGATTCAATGACGGGTTTATGGAAGCTGTCAATACGGTCGGGTCCAAGTTCTTTAAGACTCACTGTACAAATAGAACCAAAAAGATCACAGACTCTACTCTAAACCTCATGGAAGAGCGACGTAAGATGATCCCACAGATATCTGGTGACGATTGCCAATGGCTCAACAGCCAGATCTCAAAGTCTCTAAGGCGACAACAGAGGTTCTAACGTTTTTGCAAAAAATCTGTCTGTTGGGCAAAGCCAATTGGCAAATTTAAAGACCGATGACGGTAGGATCGTGTCCTCAAAACCGGAGCTATTGTTAGAAGTCGAAAAGTTCTATAGACAGCTATACACATCAACGTGGAAACCCGTCATGGATCTAGCTAAAGACCTGAAAGCTAGATTAACCCGACACTATACCGAAGATATTCCGGACGTCAGCCTGTACGCGAATACTACGGCTCTCAAGCAACTCAGGAACGGCAAAGAACCTGGGCATGACGGAATAACGGCCGAACTTCTGAAGGCGGGTGGTAAACCGGTCCAAAACTGTTCGATTTCGCCATCCATGCAATGAAGGGAAAACGCCAAAAGCATGGAACAAAAGTGTAGTGGTACTGTTCTTCAAAAAAGGTGATAATACGTTATTGAAGAATTATAGACCCATTTCACTTCTGAGCCATATTTTGAAGCTGTTTTAGAGAGTCATCATGAATCATCTCGCGCGCAGGTTAGACGACTTCCAGCCTGATACTATAAGGGTTCCGTTTTTTTCTTTTGAGGTACGGAACCCTAAAAACAAGAGTATTTTCTTATGTACTTATTTTACTGAATAACGTAATAGTCTTATTTACCAGCTTAAAATGGATTGTATGTTTGTTTGAATTTAATTTTTCAAATAAAGAATATAAACTTAAAATAAAGTCGAATTTCACCAACTTCTAGTGGTCGAACTGAAATGCCAATAAAATAAAAGTAAATTCAACAACAAGTACAGTAAGTAATAGGCTTCAGTACAACCACACACACAGCCACAGCCACATTTGGCTCAGTGAGCTTTTCCTCTCGTCTGTCAGGTGTCGCGAATTTGATCGAAATCCACGCGAGCGAAAAGACTCCAAGTCACAAGTACGCGAACTTGCTTGTATAGTTGGAATTGTATAAGCTGGGGGTTTAGGACTGCAGACCTCATCTGGTAAAGATGACATTGTTCTCGTTTGTTCTAATATGGACGCACTACAACGCCGACGATCCACCTGAGTACCGCTTACAGTGACGAAAGGCCTTTCTTAATGAGTTAAGCTTTTGCAATTTCAACCTTGTAACTTAGAGTAGACGGTAGCTATTTGTTTGCATTTTTTGTTACTTGTTCTGATTTGTTATTAGCGGTAGGCTTCAACAAACGAGAACAATGTTATCTTTACCACATGAGTTCTGCAGTCCTAAACCCCCAGCTTATAAAATTCCAACTATACATCGATCTGGCACTTTAAAATAAAATGTTTTTAGGCAACAAGAATGCTTCAACTCATAGCAACTTTCATGCATGTAGCGAGTACTATAGAGTCTCGCAATCCTTGCCCCGATATCCACCTGGAAATGACTCAGCACTCGGATACTTGGAAGAATCAGTTCGCGCCGCGTAGAACATTGAGCTGTGGGCTAGCGCATTGGGCTGTGGTTGACGAAGGGAATGCCAAAGTCATGGCGACTGACACGCCAGTCAATACGGAGCTGACTGGAAGGGTCATAGACGTGGCTTGCGGCAGGCATCATACGCTTGTGTTGACTGAAAATGGGGTAAGTTGTCTTATTCATTTATGTTTATAAAATAGTAACGTGACTCACACACACACAGCCAAAATCACTGTGACTAGATACTTGGCGCACATTTCTCGAGGGTCATAGTCATAGAGGAGCACTAAGAAGGGATTTTTGGAAATTTCTGTGCGATATTGAACTAACACTTAATTTAATTTTCCATAGGGGTAAAGCCGCGGGCTTAAGCTAGTTTGTTCATAAGTATAAAGCACATGGAAAGGAATTAATAAGTCTTTATTGAACATCACATAATAAAAATACAGAAAAAAATAAGTGGTAAGGAGACAATAAGTTTGAATATTTCTCCCAGACAAATTTGAGTGCAAGGGACGACACTATACAAACTTCTAAGTTAGACTTTTGTAGTAGCCCACTGATTAATTTCTCTTTGTAGATTTATTCCGCGGGCGATAACACATACGGCCAGTTGGGTGTGGGGTCCCAGTGGGCGGGCGCGACGGGTGACGCGACGGCGTCAGGCGGGGCGTTACTGCGCGCCGCGCTCAGTGGCACCACGCCCTTAGTGGCCGTGGCGGCGGGCCATTACCACTCGGCTGCTGTCGATGTCGGCGGACGGCTTTATACCTGGGGGTGAGTTGTAACAAAAATAAGACTTATTTTTTTTGTTTTTAATGCAAGCTTTATCGCTGACTGTACTTTTTATTCACTGTACTTGCATTGTCATCCACATAAACATAAAGCTCTCTACTAAGGTAGCTGTATACATGGTAATCGTCCTGCCGAATCTGCTGTATGCCTCGGAAACGTGGATCCTTTATCGTAAGCATGTCTGCTCCTTGGATAGTTTCCACCTTAGATGCTTGCGGGACATTATGGGCATACACTGGTCCGACCGTAATAGAAACACAGAGGTTCTTAGGCGTGCCAGTGTCGCCGGAATAGCCTATCTAATGAGGCGGCAGCTACGATGGTGCGGACATGTCTCCCGCATGGCTGATAACATGAGTGGCGAAGCGCATCTTTTACAGCGAACTGGAGAACGGCAAGCGCAAACAAGGCGGGCAGTTTCTGCGATACAAGGACGTGCTGAAGCGTCAAATGAAGAGAGCCAATATTGATCCATCCAAGTGGGAGACTTTAGCAAAGGACTGACTACGATGGAGGCAGACGGTGTATAAAAAAGGGTGTGACTTTGAGGCTAGTCGCTGTAGCGGATTAGACGCTAAACGCGACGAGCTGAAGGCCAGACCACCTTTGGCGATGTAGCGACTACTAGCGCCATCTAGTCATCACATAAGGAACTAACTACTACAATCCTACATCACGCTATCGAAGTTTCTCAACTCGGCTGCATAAATACAACTTCCAACATTCATCCATCGGACTTCGGTCCCCAGGCATAACATCTGCCTGGAGAGAGATCTCTCTATTGCAATGACCCCCAAATTGGTGACCCACGACATTGGACATAATCGCAACCTTCAGACACAAAACGATGACGCAGTCTCACAGCAAGCCATACTCACCGCACTGTGCACCATTAGCATGTATCTATTATCTGCCTGGTGTCTACAGTTCGCAAATCCTCCTCCCACTACTTCCACTTGCCTATCAATCAACCAACGCTCGCCCGCCAACAAGGCTCCGAGCAATCACGCAACAGGCATGCATCCACAAGTAGCAGAGGAACAACAATGCTCGCCGACGAGGCTCTGAGCGACTGGCCCTTGCAAGCGCCCACATGACGCACAGACTGCACTCCACTGCAATTCGTATCGACCTCCGGTCTAAAAAGGGGGGCTGATGTAGCGACTGCTAGCGCCATCTAGTCATCACATAAGGAACTAACTACTACAATCCTACATCACGCTATCGAAGTTTCTCAACTCGGCTGCATAAATACAACTTCCAACATTCATCCATCGGACTTCGGTCCCCAGGCATAACATCTGCCTGGAGAGAGATCTCTCTATTGTAACTATCCCCAAAGCCATAAACTATAACTACGTCGGAAACCACAAAATCACATTCATTTCACATTCGTTGCAAAAATCGGCTACGTCAGCTACCTGAGAGCGCATCAGCGACGCGCTGAATTATAGGAAACAGTCGCTGTGGCCGAATACGGCTAGGAGAGGACGATGATTGTCATCCAACTCACGTAGGTATACCAAATTTCAAGTGAATTCGACTAAAAGTCCGGCACTCGCTGTCTCACATATGCCTGGCGAAAACGCAGTCTAATGTATACTCCATATTTCTGCTTAGATGGGGCGTGCACGGCCAACTCGGCCTTGGCAGCATCGATGACAAATTGACTCCGCAATTGGTGACTAAGTTCCAAGGCAGAAAAGTAAGACAATTTGATAAGTAATGCTTAAACCCTTTATAAGGTCCCATTTATTGGAGATTACTACCAGAGAATCAAAAGCAGCTATCGAATGCGTACCTGACAAAGGATATTTTTAAAGCTAGTCGTATTTTCAATAATTACAATGGAAATTGTGACGTATAGTGTATTCAATAAGGTTGAAATTCCAACTCAATGCATGTGGTCGCTAAATTTTCTCTGCCTTATAAAGGGTTAACGTATTCGTGAGACTCCCCAACAAATAATCAAGGAACTCCTAGGTTCTATATCATTTTTGCGGCGTGCGGCGTAAACTTCAGACTCTTTTCACTTGCAAGTCAGAATTATTGTTACTTTTTAACCGACTTCAAAAAAAGGAGGAGGTTCTCAATTCGGTTGTATGTTCTTTTTTTTTTTTTTTTTTTTTTTTTTTAATTTGAAATAAGAAACCGCCATGGTAACTGGTGAAGCATTTTAATAGTCTTGTGAATTACAATCCCACCAAAAAACATAAATGTGAGAAATGTTAACCAAGTTCAATATTTAAAATATGCTTGGCTGTGGACTTCGCCGACAAAAGGATTGTGAGGCGATAAACGATTGTTTCTCAATAACGGATTAAGCTGTATTTATGAAATTCGGGGTTCTGGTTAAGGCCCCACCGTGTTTTTAGCGCGTCTATTGCATTCATTTAAACTCGTGCTGTATCATTACTAGCAATGCTATAGTTCTGAAATTCATATGTAAGATATTTGAGGATGCACTCTAGTGACCAGTTTTTTTCGAAACACGATTACTTATAGTTCGCTCGGTAGAAAAAAAACCAAAGTCGCCTAAAAAATAAAATAAACTCGTAGTACGACGCTAATACTGTACGGAAGGTCATGACTTTTTGAATGGTAATAAAACAAGATGTTTTCTAGTGCGTAGTTTTGCTACATTTTTAAAATATGTATTTGTTTTAGTAATAAGATGAATATACCCAAAAACACGCGCAGTCCAACCAACCTATCTTGATATTTCAAACTAAATACAAACTGAAATATAGATGCACAGAAAAAACCCCAGAAAAAAGACCAATGCTGGGAATCGAACCCAGGTCCTCAGCGTTCCGTGCTGCGTGCTTTACCCCTACACCACCACTGGTCTAGAGGTTAGCGACGAATCTTTCCCATACATCGTACATTTCAGTCTGTTATAATCACCTTATGCAGTGATAAAGCACTCATCTATGTTTATGCCCTCTACCGAGAGACTTTAACACTCCTTCGGAGCTACCCGCTCACCTGGACCAAGAGATGACGCTACTGTGCAACTTTAAACAAGTCAGATATGAAGTATCTTTTTTATTTATTTTTTCAACTTCATTTTTTTTTATTACTTTTACGGTCATCCCATGAAACCATATATTTCAAACTAAATACAAACTGAAATATAGATGCACAGAAAAAACCCCAGAAAAAAGACCAATGCTGGGAATCGAACCCAGGTCCTCAGCGTTCCGTGCTGCGTGCTTTACCCCTACACCACCACTGGTCTAGAGGTTAGCGACGAATCTTTCCCATACATCGTACATTTCAGTCTGTTATAATCACCTTATGCAGTGATAAAGCTCGCAGCACGGAACGCTGAGGACCTGGGTTCGATTCCCAGCATTGGTCTTTTTTCTGGGGTTTTTTCTGTGCATCTATATTTCAGTTTGTATTTAGTTTGAAATATATGGTTTCATGGGATGACCGTAAAAGTAATAAAAAAAAAATGAAGTTGAAAAAATAAATAAAAAAGATACTTCATATCTGACTTAACCTATCTTGAGCCATCGTGCCTCCCCCACGCGGCCCCACGCTCGAAATCGCCCTCCCAAAATCGATTAGCGCGAAAAACACGCTGGGGCCTTAATCTTACTGATATCAATAGATAAATCAAATTTAGTGCGATTGTGTTGAATAGATTTTGGGTTATGAACGGGTCAAAAGTGGTACTGCCGCGTGTCTAGATTGGCGGGTTAAATTACAATGTCACTTATAAAAAATATTAGATTGTACTACGAGAGCATAAAACGAGCCATTTTACCCTAGACGTTCATATGTATATACACGTCAAGAAATGGGTTTAATGCTCGAGTTTTACACTTTGTTTTTCACTTCGATTACAAGGAAAGCAAACAGCAACATTCGAAATAAATGCCGAGCTACAAGCTTTTCTTTTCCATGTATTGCTAGTTCTATCATAAGTATCATAACTGATGAGAATTGCCTAGTTTATTTATTTAGTAATGAAAAGCACGGATGAAAAAAAAACCACTATAAAATTAAAACTTTTTCATACATACTAAGTGTGAACATCCTAAATTATATCAGACTAATTTTAACAATTGAGTTTATGCATTATGTTGCCCAACATTAACCGAGTAAGAAACACTAATTCTGTATCACCATTTTGATTTCACCCTGTTTACTTCTATTGGCCTGATTGTCTTAGACGTTGTCTTGTTCTTGGTCTTAGACAAAGATTTTACTTTATGCACCAGAGCATAAATAATTGACGAGATTTCATTTTTTTGACACCTTAAAATTACTACAGGAATTGAAAGAGTTTTGCCTCCTAAACATGGAAAAATATTTATTATAATTTATTTCTCCATATTTAAAAAAATACAAGATATTAAAAAAAAATCTGAATTTACTAATACTACCACAGAATAGATATGTTTCCTTTGCCCTTTTCACCAGAAAAAAGAACTGTCATAATTTTAAATTTGATAACCTCAACGTCAGATTTACGTCATCGCTTTTTTTATTAATAGAGACTAGACAAAAGTAAAGGATCTATTGTGTGGTAGTTTCGGAGTTATGCTCTTTTAGAATAAGCACATCTTAAAAAAAATGTTATAAATTAATTAATATTCCTAGTGAAAATTTAAAACTATCAGCGTCTTGCTCTTTCCAAACAGAATACAGAGAACGAATCAAATTGTAGTCTTAGAAATATGAAATCTTGTCAATTATGTTACGCATCTGACATCCAGCATAAACATGAACTTTACGAGAAGTGAAGGGTCTCATTCTAAATCCCTAACATCGTTTGTCCTAATGTAATGTTTGTCCTAATGATCGTTTGTCCTAACACTTTTTTTCTCGGAAACCGTGAATTTTTCAGGAACTTTTTTGTGATCATCCTGTAGAACTCTATAGGTTAGGTTAGGTTTGTTTTATAAAAATCCAGAACAATTAATAGATTTTAAATAAAAAGAGTTGGGACAAACGATCATTAAGACAAACATTACATTAGGACAAATAATCATTAGGGATTTAAATATAGAGCCGAAGTGAAATGTGTATTTTTACTGTCAGGTATTACAAGTGGGTTGCGGCGCTTGTCACACCGTGGTGCTGATGAAGAACGGCGAAGTCTGGGCGATGGGGGCGGGTGTGTTTGGGCAACTCGGGAACGGCGGCCGCGAGAAAAGCTCGCTGCCCGTGCGCGTCGCTCTTGCGGACTCTATCGAGATGATCGCAGTCGGGTACTTCCACACTGTGAGTACACACACTCACACTGGGTGATTGGGTTACTATCAAAATTTCCTTTTCGCCAAAGGACAATATAGCTCAAACGTCTGGAAGTTCCAAGTTCGCCAGATTTAAATGTACTGGACTTTTTTGTATGGTCGTACATGCTCTCAAAACTTAATAACTATAAAATTAAGAATTTAGAGCATTTAAAAAAATATCGTGCAAATTTGGGACGAAATGCCGATGGAGGCAGTGCGTGCCGCATGCGACGGATTCGAAAAACGCTTGAAGCTAGTGATGAATGTTAAAGGTGGAGTCATCCCAAAATATTTACTTTGAATATTGTAGATAAGAATATATTTCATGAAATATAGTTTTTGTTACATTTGTTATTAGTGCTTTATTTTAATGAGAGTTTGTATTCGAATTTATTGGACACGGTGTATTATTTATTCGCAGTTGGCACTATCCAGCAAGCAGGAGCTATGGTCATGGGGCGCCAGTCCGCAACAAGTCCGCGCGCGTCACGCGCGGCGCTCGGCCCCGCCCGCTTTCCCCTGCCTCGCCCCTCAGGATTCCCATCTCGCGCCTACCAGGCTGGACACGCATCAGGTCGCAGCCAACATTATACACGTTGGTTTCATTTAATTTATTTATTCAACAACAATGGACATTGTGTTTGAAATCATGGGTATGGCGATATTTTTCCTAAAATCGTTTTTTCCAGATAGCAAAATTTCCATTTGCAATTTATCCCAAAAGTTTTTTTTCTCACTATGGTTTTTTACTGAAGCTTATTTTCACAATCGCGTTTTTTTCAAACTTTAATCGACACAGAAACAGGTAGGTTTAGGTTATGTTAAGTTTGTATCGGCCCGAAAAGCACACAGAAGAAGGAGCTCCGCGTTAACGGAGCTCCGTCGACACTTTCTGTGTCAATTCAAATTGGAAAAAACGCTACTGTGAAAATAAGCTTCAGTAAAAAACTATAGTGAGAAGAAAAGCGTTTGGGACAAAATGCGAATGGAAAATTTGCTATCTGGGAAAAATATCGCCATACTCTTCATGCTACCCTTCATTGTGTTTTGTATCGTTCTGATGATTATCATTGCAGATGGCAGCTGGTTGGCATCATTCGTGCATCATCGACAGTTCTGGCACCATGTATACTTGGGGCTTAAACTTTGACGGGCAACTAGGTTAGTACATTAACAACAACACATTATTTATTAGTTTTGAACTTATTACGCGATGGCAAAAACTAAGATCTAAAGAGTTTTCTTGTGGAAAAAATTATAAATGTCCTGCCTGTATAAAATCCTGTGGCCACTAATGTGTCCGAAACTGTCATACATCACATTACATCAGACAAGATAAGAGACACCAACTTTTTCGTATAAAAATCCATATACAGTCAAGGGCATAAATATACAGTTGTGGCCATATAATTAAGAACGATTATTTATTGAGATGATTTTTTCAAAGTAACAAGTATAACTAATTGCCCGTATTTTTTTTATTTCTCTCGGTATTGCAAAACTTTTCCGTACTACCGGTACATTCATTTATGCAACATTGTTGGCTAAAAAATTAATAGAGAAACTTTATACATTCGATCTGAACCTAGTATTAGTACTTACTGGCTGGTCACGTAATTAAGAACGCTGAATAGTTTATTATTTTTTCAAATTTAAATAGAGAACACTGTGTGACTCTATGGTTGTAGATTATTATTCGTATAATTTTGGCGCCATTTCGTGCTGTTAAAGTCTTAAAAGTGATTACTTCGTATAAAAACAATGGGGAAAAATAAAAGTTGTGATAAATCTACAAGAGAAGTAATAATAAAACTTCGCGAGAAGAATTGGTCGTATAAAATGATAGCCGACCATCTGCAATGTTCAAAAACAATGGTTTTCCATGCCGTAAAGCATTTTTCCACGTATCAAACTACTTCAAACGTTCCGCGTGGACCTAGACAGAGAAAGTCATCTCGTCGAGATGATCGAAATATCGTTCGTTTGGCAAAACAAAATCCTTTTAAAGGGTCTAATGAGTTGAGAAAAGAATATTTTGGCGAAAACAACCCTTCAGCAATCTCTGCACGCACTATTCGAAGGCGTTTGGTTGAAAATAAGTTGAACGGAAGGATAGCAAGGAAGGTGCCTATGTTGAAACGATGTCATAGGCAAGCCCGACTTGCATTTGCAAGAAGGTATGAAAACTGGACAGTCAGACAGTGGAAAAACGTTCTTTTTTCTGACGAGACAAAAATAAATAGGGTATGTTCTGATGGAAAACGATATGTACGACGCCCTCCGAATAAAGCATTCGACCCAAAGTACACAAAAGTGACATTAAAGCATGGCGGGGGAAATGTGAAAATTTGGGGGTGCTTTTCTGGACATGGCGTTGGACCTGTTAGGCTGATAGAAGGAAACATGGATCAATTCCAATACAAAAATATACTGCAAGAAACAATGTTACCATATGCCGAAGACGTGCTTCCGGTTATTTGGACATTCCAGCACGACAATGATCCAAAGCATACTGCACGCACCGTTAAGGAATTCCTCACATCACAATCAGTTTCAGTCTTAGATTGGCCAGCCAACAGCCCAGATCTTAACCCAATAGAGCATCTTTGGTGCGAAGTCAAGAAAAAGGTTTCAAATCGACAGTGTGGCAATTTGAGAGAGCTGTACGACGTTTTCTTAGAAGAATGGAACTCTTATTTCTCTCGCGAAATGTCAAAAATTGATAGATTCAATGCCTCGCCGGTGTAAAGCCGTAATTAAAAGCCGTGGACATGCTACTAACTATTAATTTTAGTTCAAATGTATTAATTTGCTTTTTTTTTCTATACCAACTTCAAATTAATATGATTTATTTAATCTAAGTTTCATATAAAACAACTCTCGAGCAGTTTAATAAATCGTTCTTAATTATTTGTCCAGCTTCATTACTATTTGAATTTATTAGTATAGAGAACAAATAACATTTGTAAAAAAAAATGTTAGCAATTATACACTATTATTATTAATCCCGTTTGCTCTATCCATGTGGCTATTTTATAACATAACTTGTTACTTCTAAGAAGGAACACAACTAGACATATGACATGATGTAGATAAAAAAAAATCGGAAACTTCAAATCGTTCTTAATTGTATGACCACCACTGTATGTACGTTACCGAAGCGTCAAAAATATCTATACAACTTTATGCCACTAAACATAAGATTGGTGTTTGTATATTTTTGGTGCGATGACTGGATAGATATTTGTTTATGCCTTCGACTGTACGTTGTCGTCGAAGTAGTTGCGACGAGTTTTACTTTTTACTTTCGAAATACACCTATAATAGAATAGGTAAGCAAATACAGTGGTGGTCATACAATTAAGAACGATTTGAAGTTTCCGATTTTTTTTTATCTAAATCATGTCATATGTCTAGTTGTGTTCCTTCTTAGAAGTAACAAGTTATGTTATAAAATAGCCACATGGATAGAGCAAACAGGATTAATAATAATAGTGTATAATTGCTAACATTTTTTTTACAAATTTTATTTGTTCTCTATACTAATAAATTCAAATAGTAATGAAGCTGGACAAATAATTAAGAACGATTTATTAAACTGCTCGAGAGTTGTTTTATATGAAACTTAGATTAAATAAATCATATTAATGTGAAGTTGGTATAGAAAAAAAAGCAATTTAATACATTTGAACTAAAATTAATAGTTAGTAGCATGTCCACGGCTTTTAATTATGGCTTTACACCGGCGAGGCATTGAATCTATCAATTTTTGACATTTCGCAAGAGAAATAGAGTTCCATTCTTCTAAGAAAACGTCGTACAGCTCTCTCAAATTGCCACACTGTCGATTTGAAACCTTTTTCTTGACTTCGCACCAAAGATGATCTATTGGGTTAAGATCTGGGCTGTTGGCTGGCCAATCTAAGACTGAAACTGATTGTGATGTGAGGAATTCCTTAACGGTGCGTGCAGTATGCTTTGGATCATTGTCGTGCTGGAATGTCCAAATAACCGGAAGCACGTCTTCGGCATATGGTAACATTGTTTCTTGGAGTATAATTTTGTATTGGAATTGATCCATGTTTCCTTCTATCAGCCTAACAGGTCCAACGCCATGTCCAGAAAAGCACCCCCAAATTTTCACATTTCCCCCGCCATGCTTTAATGTCACTTTTGTGTACTTTGGGTCGAATGCTTTATTCGGAGGGCGTCGTACATATCGTTTTCCATCAGAACATACCCTATTTATTTTTGTCTCGTCAGAAAAAAGAACGTTTTTCCACTGTCTGACTGTCCAGTTTTCATACCTTCTTGCAAATGCAAGTCGGGCTTGCCTATGACATCGTTTCAACATAGGCACCTTCCTTGCTATCCTTCCGTTCAACTTATTTTCTACCAAACGCCTTCGAATAGTGCGTGCAGAGATTGCTGAAGGGTTGTTTTCGCCAAAATATTCTTTTCTCAACTCATTAGACCCTTTAAAAGGATTTTGTTTTGCCAAACGAACGATATTTCGATCATCTCGACGAGATGACTTTCTCTGTCTAGGTCCACGCAGAACGTTTGAAGTAGTTTGATACGTGGAAAAATGCTTTACGGCATGGAAAACCATTGTTTTTGAACATTGCAGATGGTCGGCTATCTTTTTATACGACCAATTCTTCTCGCGAAGTTTTATTATTACTTCTCTTGTAGATTTATCACAACTATTATTTTTCCCCATTGTTTTTATACGAAGTAATCACTTTTAAGACTTTAACAGCACGAAATGGCGCCAAAATTATACGAATAATAATCTACAACCACAGAGCCACACAGTGTTCTCTATTTAAATTTGAAAAAATAATAAACTATTCAGCGTTCTTAATTACGTGACCAGCCAGTAAGTACTAATACTAGGTTCAGATCGAATGTATAAAGTTTCTCTATTAATTTTTTAGCCAACAATGTTGCATAAATGAATGTACCGGTAGTACGGAAAAGTTTTGCAATACCGAGAGAAATAAAAAAAATACGGGCAATTAGTTATACTTGTTACTTTGAAAAAATCATCTCAATAAATAATCGTTCTTAATTATATGGCCACAACTGTAAGTAATAAATAATACTACAAATAAGTATTGCTTTTGTAACATACCTACATTTTCTCACGCTAATATTTATAATAAACTTGAAAGATTTTGCGTGTAATATGTATGCCTGTGTTTGTTACTCTTTCAATTTAAAACAAATGAATGGATTTATTGAAAACAATGGATTGTTAGCAGGATGTCAGAAATAACAAATGTTTTTATTTCTTTTTTTATTTTACACGAGTGTTCTTCATATCACGTAATCAAGAACTTCAACAGTCAGACCTAATGGAACCGCGGGAAAGACTTGTAAAGGTCAGACCCTATTAACTTTGTCTGTGTAAAACAGGAAGCGGCGACAGAAAGCAAATACAAGTGCCGACTGAAGTCACCATCCGAACGGACTCGCAGCCCGACAACGCTAAGGAGCCAAAGACGCCAGAAACTCCGAAAGATGGCGAGGGACGATCCAGAGCGCTCGCGGCTTGCGGAGGCGACTTTACGGTGTACATTGACGACGACGGACGGATTTATGCTACTGGCAACCTACACGTAAGTCGACTTTTTTCTTTACGTGTGAAGAGGCCTCTACTTTCAATACTATTCATTTCTTTGCCTTTGGCGCACTCGTAAATTAAATGTCATGTCGGCAAAATCGGCACAACTTCAAAAAAAGCTCATATCTATACTAATATCTATTATAAAGCTGAAGAGTTTGTTTGTTTGTTTGGTTGAACGCGCTAGCAGGCCTCATGCATGCCATGTACTTACGCGCGATATTTACCTACCGCGGGGACGATCGCCTGCGATCGAAATTCCAGTAGGTTGTCACAAGCGCGCGCCGACGCACGTTCATTCGTGTTCCACGGAAAAAATATGCCGCCTGAACTTTTATAAGTGAATGGTGAAACAGGGGGCAAATTTTAATATGACTATGCTAGAATTAATAGCTAATATAACAATTTGGAAGTTCGTATCGTGCTGTCCCTCTTACTCTTCTATAAAAAGCTATAAGCGTGAGCGGGATGGCACGATGCGAAGTTCGAAAGTTAACCTTCGTATTTAGTATAACGCTAGGGTACTATGAGCATGGCAATGTGTTCTACGCATTACAATAAATATCCTTTTTTGTTAGGATTCCAGAGCTAAAATGGCAAAAACGGAACCCTTATAGTTTCGCCATGACCGTCTGTCTCTTTGTCCGTCCGTGGCTTAGCTTAAAGAATATTAGTGCTAGAAAGTTTGCATGGATATAATATATAGCAATTATCCCGACAAAATGGTTAAACAACATGTAGAAAAAAAAATTTTAATCCAAACTGCCAGCCCTTGTCACTGTCGGCACGCACACATTCTTAAGGAGACGGAGTAGTATAATCTGTGGCTACAATCGCGGTAAGTACCAAGATTTTGTACGGGATGCAGTATCTGTTACGAAGTAACTATTAAGTAATCTGTGGCGCTAGTCTCAGGAAGTACTGGTTCGAATTGAAATAGTTATTTATGATACAAGTGCGGTAAGTAGGCAATTCCCAACGAAAGGCGGAGATCTAAACACACGAGCGAAGCGAGTGTGTTTTAGCCGACATGAGTTGGGAATTTCCTAATTTCGACACGTACCTATATTATACAACGTTTTACAATGCATTAAGCGAGGAAAAAAATTGGGCATAAACATTTTCGGAAATATGTTGCATTCTTATTTACCTTTCATTGCGGGAAAGTGGTAGTATGCTCCAATAAATGGGGCCTTATAAAGGGTTAAAGCTCCAAACGCACAGACAGCGGAGGCGTAGCGGCACGCGGCGGACACGACGTACAAATACGCGTTCTTGAATCTACATAAGCACGACGACGTCTGTACACACGTACGCCTACATACATCGCGAGCGCACTCTTCTGGATTCCGGCGGGGTCCGGCAATCTGCGCCTTGAGGGGTGGGGTAACTCGAATCGGTGCGGGGTGGAGCGTGTCCATTCTGTACGTTAGTACTATTATATATTCTGTGGTAGCGGTGCGCTGGCGGTGACGGTTGTAATATTCTAACTTGTATGAACGAGTTCGCGGTACAGTACCGCCTCCGCTGTGCGTTTGGAGCTTAATGCGCATTAATTAGAGTTCACTTTGTAGCGTTATCGTTTATGAGGTCTCTTTCAAAGAAATTAAGATATGGGCATAAGAATAAATAATAACAGAGTAGAAGGGAAACTCCCGCTCCGGCCGGACTCAAGGTCACGATATTAGAGTACTCCCTAAGAGAGAACTCAGTCAGGGTGTCACGGCCAGCGTCGCCGCACGCGCGTTTGGCTGTTAACTGTTTGCGCGTTCGTTTTATTGGAAACAAATAACAATTAATGACGTCAAGTTATTGTGGTGTATTTTGGTGTATAAACAATTCAAAAACGATGCCAAATCACCTTAAATGGCTTCTTTTGGTATGGCACTTGTAATAAATTCTTACTTAGAAGTACCTACCTATAATATGTAGGTACGTGCAGTCAAGGATTTTAATTGTTAGGCCACTTGCCACTGTTCGCATTTTAGCCGTGTAATGCAAATCGGGTGAAGCCGCTTATACTGGTATATGCTGATTTGCATTACACGGCTAAAATACTAACAGTGGCAAGTGGCCTAACAATTAAAATCCTTGACTGTACCTAATGATTTTTAAATCTCATATTTTGTAAAATTAGAATAAAATAATGATTTAAAAGTAAATAATAACTTAATGTTTTAGCGATATTATCTTTAGAGTAAGTAATATTTAACAGTAAGCAACCCTAGCAACACGCCTGGACGTCAGAGGGGTGTAACGACGTGAGGGGGGAAGTAGGTATATAAATGGCGGCGTTTTGGACGCAGTCAAAAGAGATTCCCTTCTACTCTGTTATTATTTATTCTTATGATATGGGCTCCGAATCTGTATCTGAAACTGGTACCACCTATTCAACTAAGCTTGACGTCATTGAAAACATCTGTACTGAAAGCTGCTACAAAGTACGTATAGGTTTTTAGTGCAATTAGAGTTTGATAGATTTATTTTTTGGTCCACAGAATAACGAAAAAGAAAAAGATACCGACCACGTAATAATGATGAAAACTAAAAAACGCGTTATCAAAATACCGGCCAGCCGTTCGAACAACAATTTCGTGTTCCAGCCCATCGATAGAATCGATATCATGTTCCCATTCGATATAGAGGGCTCAAGTAGAAAGCCAATCGAACCCCGTCTAAATCCACTCGCCTCGTTTAAAGACTTCAAGAAGAAATCGTGGGCTGATGACATCATCCTGCTCTTAAAAGAATTCATGAAGGAAGACGTTTTCGCTAATAATTTAAACATGGCAGCTAAGTTGGCTTATCACAACAAAAAATACTCCGAATGTTTGAGATTATTATTAGAAAATTTGAAATGTAGTCCGCAAGAAGATCGTTTCTATCTGTCTCACACTGAAGTGGAGACTACTGAAGAGTCAAACGCAGATGTTAAATTACCGCGCAAAAAAGACGAACTCAAAATTGTTGTAACGAACATTATGTCTAAGAGAATTAAGAAATTATCATTGGCAATACTCAACGAAAAACCATATCCAGAAGTAAAATTTGGTTTATTCAAGACTTTGCCTTGTTGTTGCAACGAGCTCAAATACATACCCAAGAGATCAATTCCCGCTTCTACAACGACAATCACAGAAACAAATTTATCTATAAAGGCAGCTAATGTTATTGATAGATGCATCAGTATCTTCCCCGTTGACACAGATTTGTGGGAGATTTGCTTCCGTCTCTCAAAGAACTTTTACTTAGAAAATAACTTATCTGTAGCAGAATTGGAAGTAGTATTGCGCAAGTACATGGAATCTAATGCCACGACGATGGCCGGCGCTATAATGTACTCCAATGACTGTGCTCAATACAGCCAGATTTTGACGCCGAAATTCTATTTAAACATGTGTAGCGAAGTACTTGACACTTGGGGTTGAAGTAATGATGAGGGACTTATTTTGGAGATTGTCTTGGCTCAGGGAGCCTTCAGTAACTAATTATCCTGACGGCCTTGCTCCAGGCGGCCTAGGAGAGGACTCTGATTTTAGGTAAATTTATGTAACAAATGAACCTAGTCTACAAAAAATATTTTGCATTTATGACTAACCTTGGTATACTCGATTCACGATAACGGCAGAGTTTAGGTTTGCGCGTGTTTAGAAATAAAATTTGTCCACTTTTAATGTGATATACTTTATTTTTGAGTATCATCATAGAGCTTATTTTATGCTTGCAATAGATAAACATACAATATTGTTTTTAATTTAAACTTGTACAATAGTTATTTTATTCACATGTTTGGTTATATTATCGGTTGTTGACGTGTTAGAGATTTAGGGACTAATAAATAATAAACGGTAACTTATGTATGAAATGAATAAGTTAAATTGTTGTTGCAATTTTGTCTTCTTTTGTCTTCTTCAATGACATGCTTTAAAATGTTTAAGAGATTTCAATATTTTTAAGATCCCGTTTTTACCCGACTGACCCCAGAAACAAGTGTTCTTTTATTTATCTACTTTAGTCTAATATGTTATGATATGAATGACGTTATAATCCATTATGGTTATGTAAATTAATAGTAAATTGGTGTTAATTTGTCGTCTCAAATAAATTATTATATGCAACAAGAAAAAATGTTTTCATTATAAAAACGAAATATTATCACGACGTTTATTTTTATATTACAATAATCAATAAATCAAACAAAAAAATAACAGTTATTAAAAGAGAATTGTATTCCTGTAAATCTATTTACAAAAGAAAATAAATACACCAATGTACATCACATTTACTTGCAGTAAATGCGCGATGAACGGTACCCATCTCTCTGCGAACGGAATGGACTCGAGATAAAACATTTCAGAAATAAATAGGCTACAAATTAATATTAATATACATATCGTTTAAAAGTCAGCTTAGCGCAATAAAATACACCGGCGAGTCGTTTACGTATCCAGATATCGGTGATGAAGAAACAGTGGCAGCGTTAATCAAGTTTAATACCCAAAAATTCTTTCATATCAGATTCATACAAGATCCTTACAGGGACGTGCATCAATAGCCTACGTGACTAACAGCCCCCGAGGCAGCTGGAGCCAGATGGTCCACATTAATGCCTAGAAGTTGATAGGTTTTCCGCAGTACGCTGCCAAGTTAGCCTCGCGCAGGGCCTCTGCACACGTCTGAAAAAAAAATCATTGGGACATCAGCATCACACAGATCAGTGATACCCAAAGTGGTCTATATCGACCCCCATACGCGAAAAAAAAAAACACATAAGAAGTCGATTATTTTGCGATATAAATCAATATGGGGTAAGCTCGTAGACCCCCTCTACCTAAAATTGAGTTTGAGGCTCTCTGAAAGACCCCAAATAAATCGCAACATCCGCAAAGTTGATTAATACTGACTCTTTCGGGATCATAAAATATCGTGCAGGCCATCTGCCTTATGCATACATACTGTAACCCCGTTTATCTTAGGATCCAAATTATCCAAAAGTATGGAACACACTAGAAAACAGAACTTTATTCCTAATGTAATAGAGCTCAAATACAGTTCAATAAACAGGCCGGTAGGTTTGAAATTTGTCAACCACCGAGAAGAGTAACAATGTGTCATTTCATCTTTTTTTGTGGGTATGAAAGAAAATATATTTTCTACCCGGTTGTACCACTCTATAGTTATGTTCTCTTGGGAAGAATCTCACTTTATTCCGATCACCCCCGTACTTTTCATGCCGATGACATCTGATTGACGTCACGCTGCATATACAGTGGTGGTCATACAATTAAGAACGATTTGAAGTTTCCGATTTTTTTTTATCTACATCATGTCATATGTCTAGTTGTGTTCCTTCTTAGAAGTAACAAGTTATGTTATAAAATAGCCACATGGATAGAGCAAACGGGATTAATAATAATAGTGTATAATTGCTAACATTTTTTTTTACAAATTTTATTTGTTCTCTATACTAATAAATTCAAATAGTAATGTAGCTGGACAAATAATTAAGAACGATTTATTAAACTGCTCGAGAGTTGTTTTATATGAAACTTAGATTAAATAAATCATATTAATGTGAAGTTGGTATAGAAAAAAAAGCAAATTAATACATTTGAACTAAAATTAATAGTTAGTTGCATGTCCACGGCTTTTAATTACGGCTTTACACTGGCAAGGCATTGAATCTATCAATTTTTGACATTTCGCAAGAGAAATAAGAGTTCCATTCTTCTAAGAAAACGTCGTACAGCTCTCTCAAATTGCCACACTGTCGATTTGAAACCTTTTTCTTGACTTCGCACCAAAGATGCTCTATTGGGTTAAGATCTGGGCTGTTGGCTGGCCAATCTAAGACTGAAACTGATTGTGATGTGAGGAATTCCTTAACGGTGCGTGCAGTATGATTTGGATCATTGTCGTGCTGGAATGTCCAAATAACCGGAAGCACGTCTTCGGCATATGGTAACATTGTTTCTTGCAGTATATTTTTGTATTGGAATTGATCCATGTTTCCTTCTATCAGCCTAACAGGTCCAACGCCATGTCCAGAAAAGCACCCCCAAATTTTCACATTTCCCCCGCCATGCTTTAATGTCACTTTTGTGTACTTTGGGTCGAATGCTTTATTCGGAGGGCGTCGTACATATCGTTTTCCATCAGAACATACCCTATTTATTTTTGTCTCGTCAGAAAAAAAGAACGTTTTTCCACTGTCTGACTGTCCAGTTTTCATACCTTCTTGCAAATGCAAGTCGGGCTTGCCCATGACATCGTTTCAACATAGGCACCTTCCTTGCTATCCTTCCGTTCAACTTATTTTCTACCAAACGCCTTCGAATAGTGCGTGCAGAGATTGCTGAAGGGTTGTTTTCGCCAAAATATTCTTTTCTCAACTCATTAGACCCTTTAAAAGGATTTTGTTTTGCCAAACGAACGATATTTCGATCATCTCGACGAGATGACTTTCTCTGTCTAGGTCCACGCGGAACGTTTGAAGTAGTTTGATACGTGGAAAAATGCTTTACGGTATGGAAAACCATTGTTTTTGAACATTGCAGATGGTCGGCTATCATTTTATACGACCAATTCTTCTCGCGAAGTTTTATTATTACTTCTCTTGTAGATTTATCACAACTTTTATTTTTCCCCATTGTTTTTATACGAAGTAATCACTTTTAAGACTTTAACAGCACGAAATGGCGCCAAAATTATACGAATAATAATCTACAACCACAGAGCCACACAGTTTTCTCTATTTAAATTTGAAAAAACAATAAACTATTCAGCGTTCTTAATTACGTGACCAGCCAGTAAGTACTAATACTAGGTTCAGATCGAATGTATAAAGTTTCTCTATTAATTTTTTAGCCAACAATGTTGCATAAATGAATGTACCGGTAGTACGGAAAAGTTTTGCAATACCGAGAGAAATAAAAAAAATACGGGCAATTAGTTATACTTGTTACTTTGAAAAAATCATCTCAATAAATAATCGTTCTTAATTATATGGCCACAACTGTAGGTGATCCCAAATAGTTTTATAATCATTAGTCGTCAATCATTTTAATCATGTACAAATAACTTTAAAAGTAATCTGTTCACATGTAGAATAATAAATACCTACTTGATACGTGAAACGTAAATGAAACTACAGGGTATGTATGTATGGAGTATGGACGCACCAAATTTTATAGACTAATTAAAACAAATGAGTTAGCGCATTATATTGTCCAGCATTAACCGAGTATGAAACACTAATTTTGTATCACCAATTTGAATTCATCCTGTATTTGTAAGAAAATAGAATTCCCCTCTAACTTGAAGCACGCCATCCTTCTTGCATTAATTTCTACGCAGAGACAATCTAAGTCATCTTCGTGTTCATATGTAACGCAATATTCATAAAAATACTTTTGTTTTGTAATCGTATTTTTGTTTGTTGTTGCACATTTGGTTAATTTTGAATGATTAAAAATTGATTATCACAACTACTCAAATTGCAATCATCCCTGTACGCGGCGTGACGACATCGGCATCAAATGTACGGGCTCTGCCGATCACTGATACAGTAAAATGAGGATAGTTGATAAAGTTCGTACAGTAAAATTACATAAAGTTTACCACTGACAGATGGTTTTCCTTCATTTCATATTCAACTTTAACGACCTACAAATAAAGCCAATTTTAGAATACTGTTACCCACGTTTGCAGATTTTGTAATAGCTACTTTATTTGTATGGTGTTAAAGTTGGAAATGAAATGAAGGCAAGCCATCTGTCAGTGGTAAACTAAAAGTAAACGTATTGTAATAAGGCTATACTTACGGGATGCGCGTGGCACACCCTCGCGACGTCTTCCGCGGCCGCGCCGTACTCCTGCGCAAGCACTGCCTCGTTGATCAGCTCGCCGCCACCCTGGTTAAAGGAAACACGTTAAGAGGGTTTATACCTGCTGAGCTGGCAACGTTGCATTTTTGATAGTTTTTCTCGATTATTCCATAAAAATTGAATGAAAATTAAAAATGTTTTGTATACAAATTGTTCTAATATATAAGTTAATGTGTCTACTGCAATAATTTAAAAACCGTTAGGTAATAATTTGTTCGTTTTTAAAGAAAATAAAAGTCTTATCACGAATTATTATTGCAGTAGACACATTAACTTATATATTAGAACAATTTATATACAAAACATTTTTAATTTTCATTCAATTTTTATGGAATAATCGAGAAAAATTAACAAAAATGCAACGTTGCCAGCTCAGCAGGTATAAACCCTCTTAAGAATTTTCAAAGGGTCTTTGTCAGTTTGACAGTACGTAAAGGTATTGATGGAGTTGCGGATTTGCAGCAAAATCGAGTCTTAGTCGCTTGGCATGGATTACTGGATGTACTAACGTCTGTAGCCACCTTTACCTCGTAAGGCCCAACAACCTTAATTTAGGACAGAATTCTATGCATGTCAGCTTTCCTTAGTTGACTTAAGTTTCAAATTCTGGTAATAGAAATTTGACGTCGTTACAAGATTAACGTAATTAGTTTCAGTTTTTTAAATTTTCAATTGCGTAGTTTGCACATTGATACTATGTATTTATATTTTAAAAGTCACGAAGGTGTAAAAATGTCTCTAGAGAGCTCCGGATTTATTTAAGTCAATTTAGTTTCGTATTAGTATAGCGCCAATAACAGTTTTAAGATCGAATAGTCTACAAACTTCATTATCGCGGGTAAACTGCGCGGTCTAAATCCCACAGATTATATCTCTATAGTCGTCAATTCTCGTAACTGACCACTAGCCCATCGATCATATGTTGTTGTAAGAAGGTTTTAGATTCTCTGTTAATTATAGTATTAGTGACAGTACATTTTACTGTCAAATTACATAATTGGCGTCCTAGGGTTATCAAAGGGAGGGCTGGCTACCTGATATGCCACCGACGCGATATAGCAGAGCCAAATACCTAAATCCTAAACGCAGGTTTAGACAGGGTCAGTAACTGACTTCGAATTCGAGACAAGTCAGCGCTGACCCGAGAAATACCCAATGTAAATTGAAAGTCAGCGCTGACCCCCACCGCTGTACTGACTTCAAATCAATTTACATTGGGTATTTCTCGGGTCAGCGCTGACTTGTCTCGAATTCGAAGTCAGTTACTGACCCTGTCTAAACCTGCCTTTAGCCATTTTGGGATGGGCACGGCCCACCCATTATAAAAACACTGTGCGTTTGCGTTATACTTACGGGGCCAATGATATGGGTGCCTAGGATGACGTCTGTCGCCTTGTCTGATAGGACTTTTACGAAGCCGTCGGGCTCGCCGTTGGTTTTCGCTCTTGAGTTAGCTAGGAACGGGAATTTGCCTACTTTGTACGCCTTGCCCTGTAAGAGATAATTGGAATAATCTTTTGAAAAAACTCCAAGAAAATAATGAATCTTGTTCATTGTATGTGCTATAAGCAAAGATAACAGAAGTACCACGTAAAGTTGTTGCATTACTCATATGGTTAAAGACATCTAAATATTTCGTCTCTCTAGCCACGATGTGCAAACAGAGCGTGATGGGACTATAATAGTAGGGTTCCGTAGTCAACTAGTTATACAGGGTGTTTGGTAGCTACGTGCAAAGCTTTAAGGGGGTGATAGCCGAGGTATTTTTGAACATTTGAGCCATATTATGTCTTAGCAGAAATTTGATATTTTTTTTTTAAATTGAAGACTTAGAAATTTTAGGAAAATACCCAGAATTTGATAGTCAAAGTCAATATTGCCCCAATGCGCGTTAATTTGGAAACCAAATCTTTTATTTCGGATAGTTTAATGTGTATTGGACCAAATGAAATAATTTTTAAGTGTCTTTCTTGCCACAAAAACAAAATGGAGGCATTAGAAATTACTAAAAATGTCTTAGTTGGAACAGAGTAATTTTTCTGTACCATTAAAAAAATTTAAATCCTTGAAATGTTCAAACATTTTTAGAATCATGCCTGTTTATTGTTCTTTCTTTTAAGGTATCACTCATTGACATTGCTTGCAAAATTTGAGATAAAAAGTAAAAACCAAACTCAGGGAGCACTCGCTAAGAATGCACTAGTCTTGAAATTTTACTAGTAAATAACATGTGAAAAAGACAAGTCGACTTCATTTTTCTGTGCCATATTTAAAATTTTCAAATTAACGCTCATTGGGGTAATATTGACTCGTGACTATCAAATTCTGGGTATTTTCCTAAAATTTTTAAGTCTTCAATTTTAAAAAAAATCAAATTTCGGCTTAGACATATATAGCTAAAAATGTTCAAAAATACCTCGGCTATCACTCCCTTAAAGCTTTGTACATAGCTACCAAACACCCTGTATATCACTTCGTGTAATACTAATTAGTTTTCTACGACACAATTCGTAAGTATGTATTGTCCCGGCGTACCTCTTTTTTCAGATCTTCCTCAGATTTGCCGACCCAGCCAACTTCAGGTGAAGTGTAGATTACTGATGGGATACAGTCGTAATTGAAGTGAACTGGCATGCCCTGAAAACCATAGTTTTATTATTCCTAAGTCCTTTGAACCGGATGTTACTGGTATTTTACTTGAAGCGGGGTTACCTTGATGCCCTCTACACAGACTATGCCTTCGTCTTCCGCCTTGTGAGCTAACATAGGTCCGTGAATGCAGTCACCAATCGCAAAGATTCTGAAAAATGTTTTTTTTTTAAACATACATGAGATGAGGTAATAATGTGCGCGTAGAACCCTTCATAGGCCTGACAACTTGAAGAAGAGAATGTCGCGTCACGAATAACAGGACCGTATCGACAATATTGAGGGAAATATGGCATAGAATTGTAAGTACAATAATATTCTTCTTTGCTTTTAGTTTTCAGCAAGGGCCAAATTTCACTATACCATGGCAGCGCAACCAGACACAGACTTGGACAAAATATATAGTCTCTCACCTAGTATAGTAAATTTGATTGCGCAACCTTCCAGTATTGTTATTGGTGTCAATGACTTCTTGCGCTACCACGAATACGTGCGACCGGCGGCACGGGGAGCGTTTTCCCTGTTCGATGCGCGGCCGCGACGCTTGCCACCCAATGGTTACATGGTAGAACACGCAATGAACACAGAAAACGCTCTCCGCGCGTAAGTGTACGAACTATCCGGTTACCCGGCGGTTTAACTCACCGGCTCTTTCTGAAGCGATACTCTGAAGAGAGACGGGCGCGAGAAACCGCGCGGCTAACCACATAGTGCGTTCTTTCACTAATGGTCTTGCCGTGATATATTCGTAGCAATGATAGTTACCCGGGCACTTTGGTCTGGAACTTCTCGTTGACGGGGACGCGGCCGCGGTCATCCAACGCGATGCCGACTTTGTCCAGACCCAGGTCTCTGGTGTAAGGGCGGCGACCCACCGAAATTAGGACGACGTCGCACTTCAACTGTAAAAAATCACAGCAACAACTTAAGTATTGAGTAATGCATTCGTTTCCGGTAAAAATATTACTCAAAATATACTTTGGTAAAAATAAATCTTTGAATTAAAACTATCGTGAGACACAGACATTATTACTTTAGCAGCTATCAGCTGAGCTTTGGGGCTAGAAAACCCCGTTTTCGAATCTCTTGCTCGCTCTTGGGAGGTTATCGGATCTCTCGCTCGCACTTTGTAGTGGCTTGAGTGACTTGTATCATGAAAGTGCGAGCGAGAGATCCGATAACCTCTCAAGAGCGAGCGGTTCTAAAACGGGGTTTTATGGCCCAGAGCTCAGATGATAGCGACGCTGGTATAAAATACGAATCACGGGCCACTCACGTAGTAGTCACGTGGTCGAGATATGCCTGACATATTTCGAACAAACCCGCGGTTCTTTTTCAACGTTGGATCGAACGGAAAGCCAACCGTGAACTACGCAATTGTGTCTGGGGCCTGTTGCAAAACAAAGTACAACTAATATTACAAGCGGAACTCTCGCTTCAGTTATATTAACTAGAAAGGGAGTTTTGCTTGTAATATAAGTTGTACTTTGTTATGCAACAGGCCCCTGGTGGTGGGTCTGGACATACCGTCTCCTTGTTGCCTCCCTTAGCGGCTTCCACCTCGACGGAGACGGCGCCACCCTCATTCTTGACACTCATGACCTTCGTGCCGAGCTTGAACTTCATTCCCTGCTTGTCCAGGATCTTCTGGAGCGTTTTCGCTACCTCGCCGTCGATGCCAACGCCTGAAACAAGAATCAAGTATGAAGAAGGCAGAAGAACAACTCATACACCGTGAAGTTTTGACGACCGGATAGCCTAATTGTTAGAGAACCTGACTACGAAGCTTGAGGTCCCGGGTTCGATTCCCGGTCGGGGCAGATATTTGTGTGAAAAATACGAATGTTTGTGCTTGAGTCTTGGATGTTTAATATGTATTTAAGTATGTATTTATCTATATATATAAGTAAGTTTATCCGTTGTCTGATGTCTAATTGGTGTGAATTGTGCCGTGATATTTATTTATTTAAGGGCCTAAGCAAACTGCGTATTTTTAAAGCGCCGTCGACGCGCGTTTGTAGCCATACAAACGCGCGTCGACGGCGCGTTATTTAAAAGACGCCGTGTGCTAGGGGCCTTAAGGGCGTTTGTGCACTACACTGAATTTTACTGTCCGGCAGTCCGAGTTTTTACCGGTCCGATATGGCACGCCATAAATTTATGCTTGTGCACTGCGTCTGGATTATTCATGATCATGACTGGCCGGGCGGGGGCGTGCTAGGGGGGGGGGGGTGTCGCACGCACAGGACACCACAGTTTAACAAAGTCTATACAGCTGAAGAGTTCGTTTGTTTTCAAAATGGGGGGTTTTTGACGTGACAACGTCTAATAAGGGGGGGGGGGGTGAGAGTGCGGGGGAGGGTACGCGGGGGCTCCAAAGGGGGGTGAAAATTTCATTGATTTTGCCGTAGGATGCACCGTTTTCAAGATATTAGACAAAAACACCGGGGGGGTGAGGGGGTGGTTTGGGATGAGGGGGGGGTGCGGGAGAGGGGGTACGGGGGCATTAAAGGGGGGGATGAAAATTTCATTGATTTTGTCGTAGGATGCACCGTTTTCAAGATATTTGACAAAAACACCGGGGGGTGGGTGCGGGAGGAGCGGGTGCGGGGGTTTCAAAGGGGGATGAAAATTTCATTGATTTTGCCGTACGATGCGCCGTTTTCAAGATATTTGACAAAAACACCGGGGGGTGGGGGGGTGAGGGGGGAGGAGGTGCGGGGGTTTTTGAAGTAAAACTTTTATAGGCACGCTTAACTTGGGACGAACGCGGGTGTGCGGGGGGTGCTGTGTGGGTTGGGGTGTGGTGCTGCCTGCCCAAATTACTAATTCCACGCGGACGGAATCGCGGGAAGGACCATGAAAACTCAGACTTCCGGACAGTAAAATTCACTGTAGTGCACAAACGCCCATCATCCGTTTTTTCATGCTACTGCGCCGCACCTGTCAGTAAAAAGGCGGACAAGTGCACAAGCCAATCATCCGTTTTTTTCATGCCATATCGGACCATGAAAACTCAGATTTCCGGACAGTAAAATTCAGTGTAGTGCACAAACACCCTAAGGCTGTTCGAATGGAATGAAAAACGCACTGTAAACGCGCGTTCCTAAAACGCGCGTCGACGGCGCGTTCAAAAAACGCCGTGTGCTTAGGCCCTAAGTAAAGAAAAACTTGCGCTCTAATCTTGTTTGTCTCAAATATTTAGATTTGCTACTAAAAAAATGAATCATTGTGTTATACTATTACAGACTTATATTGTTTACCTATGCAGGATTAATTTGAAAGTAAAGCATACTTTAAACAAATTCAGTTGATTTTCTACCATATTGTAAAGAGCGCAAGGTCGAAACTTTGTGTAGATTTATGTAGTCGCTACTCGGTATAATGCACTGTGCCTGGAATAAGGTTGAAACGTATGTCGCTCGTTGGGAAAAGGAACGGTCGTTGCTTGGTCTTGTGACGCTTTCAAAATGAAGTTGTACATGCGTAAGCGTCTTTTTTGGTGTTGATAATAGTTTGGTCAGTGTGACATGTTGAACCATGTGGAAGCAGAGGAGGGAGTTTGCATGAAGATGCATTTGTTACACAGACATAGCTTTTTTGCATGTTTCGTTGTTTTCTTTCATTTTATATTCATTATTTGTTGTTAAATAGGTCATGGTATTTTCAAGTTTCTGCCCATTATTAAGATTGATCAGTGATCGTTATCATTATCAACGTGCAGTTTTCATAGCAAAGTATAGATCGAGTCATTCATGATGATGACGCGTGCCATGGTTCTTATTGCAATGTCATTAATGTCTAATTTTGACAAATTCACGCATCTTTGTGAATGGCACTAGCCATATATGGTTCGCAGAAAAATCAATAACATGTCAGAGATGGGCAAAATGTAAATATTCTATATAGTAGAACTCACATTGTAAACCAAACAAGGAATTATCAACTGTAGATAATAAAAGATAAACTGCAGACTTGTCTCAAGATGATGAATTTCCTATTGATAGTCAAGTCTCCAATATAAATAAACTTTCAATGTTGCTTATTGATTGATGCATAGTTCTTTACGTAAGTCCTTAGCAATTGGAAACACAACATAGACAGGATAAGGGTGCTTTTCCACCAGAGGCATGCTATGCAGCTATGCTGTGAGGAAGTGAAAGCTACGCTACACAACTATGTGATTGTTTCCACTAAAGCTAAGCTAAGTAGTCTTTCAACGAAGATCCACAGCAAACCACCTGAGCGAGCATTTTTTTTATATAAAAACATAGCTTAGTTGTTCCCCTTTCCACCAGTGCTATGATATAGGATCTAATAAATATCAACGCATCCATAGTATACTCAACCAAGAAATGCCTTTACCACTCTGAGATTCAATGTGGGTGCGTCCCACAAGATATAACTACAAAATATCTAATTTCATATTAATAACGTTCACAAGATATAATGACGTTAGCTATAACAACAAAAAGTATAATTTTTTAACGTATAACGTTTAAATTGTATAACGTTATTTTTATATAACTTCAATTTGTATAAGATTTATATGAACTAATTTCTTTTAACATAACAAACATTAGGTATAACAGTTTGATATATAATAATATGTGTAAATGTTAAATTATGTGGCGGCGAGCGAGCGAAGCGAGCGAGCAAGACTTTTCGGGGCAGAAGCGACTTGGATAGGTAAGGTTCAGAAGGTTAAGGCGGGAGCGAAGCGTAGTGTAGCTCCCGCCTTAGCCCTCAATGTTAGGTTTTTTTTTGTAACAGAGCGGAAAAAAATAATGGATTGCTTGATTGTTTGCTTGCATCAAAGTTTTTAATGAATTTATACGTATTAAATCTTGGGTGTTATGAACATTATATGCTTTGATTGTTATATCAACTGATATTATAATATAAACAACGTTATACATTACAAAATTAGATATTTTATAACTATACTTTTCGTTCATTATTTCCAGTGAATGTTATACTAAACGAGTTTATATAAAGTGAGCGTATATATTATGAATATTAGATAATAAGTTGTTATATCTTCTATTACTTACCCATTCAATGTCAGTTTACGGCTTAAAACATCAAAGGCTATTTTCACTTTTAAGTCAATGTGACAATCAGCCTTAGGAGTCCGTATAATGAAATAGATGCAATGGGGGTTTTTTTTTTAACAACAAATTGTAATCTTACCTCCAATAGTAGTGAGGAACTCAACGGCTGTGACATCAGAGCCAAGTCTCTGGTATACAGAGCCCAGTTCTAGACCAATGACTCCGGCTCCAATGACCAGCATTTTCTTGGGTACCGTTGCAAGAGACAGTGCACCAGTTGACGAGACAATTGTTTTTTCGTCAAACTGAAAATAATTTTAAATGGTATTAGGGATTATGTCATAGGCCAGCAAGCTGTTGGGAATAAGTCTATTGGAATCAAGACTATTTCAAAGTTACAATAGCCTGGCCAATAGTTGTGGCCTGGTAAGAATAAAAACCGGCCAAGTACGAGTCGGACTCGCGCACAAAGGGTTCCATACCATTATCTATAAAAACGAGCAAAAAAATCACGTTTGTTATGGTAACGCCATCAGAGTTGAGGTCACGCACACAACATCCCGTCATGTCATGACAGCGGGATTTTGACATTTATTCGTACCGATAGCAAGTTCAACAGACTCAACAGAATTACAGGGTAGCTATCATTTTATCGAAAAACGTTTCACAACTGATTTGTTTCGCAAAATTATCGTTTCAACGAATGCATTTTTTTCTGAAACTGTATATATTTCAGGATTTTTATAAAACAAACCTAACCTAACCTATAGGGTTCTACACGATGGTCTTGAAATAAATCCTGAAATATTTACAGGTTTAGAAAAAAATGCATTCGTTGAAACAATTTTGCGAAACAAATCAGTTGTGAAACGTTTTTCGATCAAATGATGAGTTACCCGAATTACATGATTGACTACAAATTTCTTCAACCTATTTCTATAAGAATAATTTAGGAAAATACATCTAGTTCAAACAAAACAGAAAATAAAATATTTTGATCTATTTTATATAAATCAGATAAGCATATTTATCGCTATTTATAAAATACTGATATTTCTTGCGAATATTTCTTATCAGTTTCAAATTGTTTTATTTCAAAAATAGGTTATATTATATATGAAAAAAGAAAAATTATAATATGCATAGTATTGCGTAAGTATTTCATCATAAGATCATAAAACTCACATTTTCATTCACTCAGTCATTTCATTCATGCACTATCTTTTTTGCAATCAGTACTTTATGTAGCTGTGTGTGTAATCATTCGCCCCAACTCTCATGGCGTTACCTATATATGGGAGCCCCTTAAATATTTATTTTATTCTGCTTTTGGTATTAGTATTTGATGCTATAGCGGCAACCAAAATACATCATCTGTGAAAATTTCAACTGTCTAGCTATTAATTACGGTTCATGAGATATAGCCTGGTGAAAGATGGATGGACCCTTTGGGTATGGAACCCTAAAAACACTGTACAATAAATGTGAAAATAAGTTAACCAAAACCAACTAACTAATGACCTATACATTGCAATAGAATTGAATTAAATAGTTTATTTCCTAAAAGAAAGTAAAGATGAGGGCATAGGGACCAGTTCAGTTACAGCACATTATAGGTAGACCGTTTAAATGAGTCCTCACCCGCGTGGTCCAGTGGCTGGTGGTTATGATGACAAAAGGTCCGAGGTGCGGGCGGCGAGCGCGCCTTGTGTGTCTGCCGCCCGCACCTCTCCCAGCCCCCTTTGTCGTCATACCCCCCAGCCTCTGTACCTCGCCGGCGAGGACTCATTTAAATGGCTTAGCTATAACTTAATTTTTCTAAAAAACCACATTACATTCTAGATGTATCAATACTAAGAAAATGTAAATATAGTTACCGTAACTCCAGGGAAAGGAGTAACTTCAGAGCCAGTAGCAATCAGTATGTTCTTGGCATTGACCGTATCAGTCCCACTTGCACCTTTGACTTCCACCTTGTTAGGAGCCACAATGGTGCCAACACCTTTCACCAGTTTAACCTGTCAATTAAAGGATGAACCTTCAAACTTAAACATGAAATTTAATAGAGAGAAAATATATTATTATTATTTGTTCATAATTAAATTCATTATAAACATCTTTGTTTACCTTATTTTTCTGGAAGAGCATAGCAATACCTCCAGTCAGGGCTTTCACAGAATTGGCTTTGTACTCCATCATCTTTTTGAAGTCAAATGTCACATTGCCTACTTCAATGCCCCGGTGTTTGAAGTCATGTGCGGCTTGGTGGTACAAGTGGGTGTTGTGGAGCAAAGCCTTTGAGGGAATACAACCCACGTTTAGGCATGTTCCACCGAGTGTTGGCTCTTTTTCAACAGAAACAACCTGAGGAAGAGAGATACAATTTTAGTACTTTATTTTTGCATAAAAAGTTGGACTTTAAAAGCTGCGTAGGTGCCGTAGGTGACATACAAAGAACAGTTAAACACAATGAATGTTTTCATGTTTCCTGTTGGAATGAAAAAAAATAAAGTTAATACATCATTAGGACTGCTACAATTTGCGTAATTAACCCTGGATATGAAATGTACCCGGAAATTTTAATGTTTTAATTTATTCAGGTATTCTTATACCTGGTAGAAATGTTTTACCTTCATTCCAAGCTGGGCAGCCTTGATCGCCGCGACGTAACCGCCAGGGCCGGCTCCGATAACCACCAGATCAGCATCATGGGTTGTGGCGTAACCTCGTGCACCAATGCGAAAACTTCCAGGCTGCAATGTTTTGATCATAAATGTAATCGGCTAATAACAATATATATTTAAGCCGCAATATGATAACATTACAGGTAGAAGATAATACAAGCTCAATCTGGCTGTTGTCTTGTCAGTCACTGCACCGGGTTGAAAAAGTCGGTCACATGCTTGAAGGTCAATGTAACTATAACGACCTTTCGCATAGCATAATAAGAAAAAATATAATAATATGTGCATAATTTAATCTTAATTACATCTTCTAAACTCATTTTCATGTCGTTAATCCCATTACAACCTATGTATCTACGTGAATCATTGCATAACAAGTCAGTTTTTCGGTACATAATTGGAACAGGAATTAGGGTAAATAAGAAACTGTAGCTTACCCTAACGGAGGTGGAAGCGAGTTTTAGAAATTTGTAGCCCATGTTTTGTCTTCAAGTGGTAAGATTTTAGAAAAAAGCTGAAATCAAAAATATTCGGAGCCCTGGCGATTACCAATCGCCAATCAAGCAAATGTCACATAAATGTCATTCAAAAATGTGTTGCTATTGCAAAAAAAAAAGTATGTAACCAAAAGCAGAGTTAGAAAAGAGGTTAGAGAGAGGGGAATTTCATTTAAAATTTGGCCTTTCACACTTGTCTTAATGTGGTCTTAATCAACAAAATGATTAGATGAAAAAATTTAAGTTGCCAAGGATTCTTTTTATTTTTTCTTTTAGTCGTCACTTTTTTTTGACAGTTTTTTCTTGCTGGTAGCACAGGAATGCGCGCGCTCCATGGGGGCGGAAGTTTTGTTTATCAGACGCCAAATGGATTTGTAGCGGTGGTGTTGTAGATCAATCGTGCGCTTTGCGAGACGAAAATTCCCGTGTTTTATGTAATAAAATACCCCGCAACCGGTCGCTCTCACGTGTTTGTTTTCAAAAATTTGTGATAGATCGCGACTATTGAACTGAGCTGACGTGTAAAGGCGATTTTTCTGAATTAGGTAAGTAAATAAGTATCCCTATTTTTGAAAACGCTTGACTGGCTGTCAGTCGAACAGGAATAATTAAAATGCTAGTATTTATTTTATTTGTTATTTTACCGAATAACCTGTATTAAGTTTTTATAAAATTCAATGTTTACACACGATTATCGTTTTACCGTACCTACTTTATTTTAATTCCTCATCCACTCTGTATAATATTATTAATATTATTACCAAGGAATTAAGACATACTAGTATTTTTAAAGTGCGTTAAGTTCACTTATTTCTTTTACCTATAAATCCATAAATAAATACTATAAACAACGTTTTTTTAAATTTAATTTTAAGACCTCGGAGAGGAATGTTAATTTACTTACCTGCTTACTGTAAAATGTATATTTTGATGGGATCTCTGATCTGTTGCTGGTATCCATTCAAGAGAAACTCTTGCACTTACGTACCTACTGTAACTCCATTTCGTAGATTTTTTATAGTATAACTAGGTGTTGCCCGCGACTCCGTCCGCGAAGAATAATAGTAGTAGGTATGAAAAAAATAGATGTTGACCGATTGTTAGACCGACCTACCCGATATGCACACAAAATTTCATGAGAATCGGTCGAGCCATTTCGGAGGAGTTTGGTAACAAACACCGCGACACGAGAATTTCATATATTGGGTTTATGTATGATGATAGGTAGGTATTTAATTAAGTCATAAAATTAAATATATTTTAGAGCTAAACCTCTAATAATTTGGTAGAGTCACGTAGAACTTAGAATTAAGTTCATGATGAGATAATAATAGATGATGATTGTGCAGTAAATCTTTATCTGGAATGGAAACAACAAATGAAATAGGCATTTACTTAAAGAGAAAATAATTAAAAATTTTTTTTACCAATGTATTTGCGTTTTTTAGTACGCTATTTTTTAGCAGACGTTTCACGTTGTAAAATTAGGTACTTAAATTGAAAAGTTTCATCTTTAAAAAAATTTGAAATTTACCGTGAGCTTTACGGTGAAGGAAAATATCGCGAGGAAACCTGCATACACCTGCGAAGAAATTCAAGGTGTGTGTGAAGTTCCCAATCCGCACTGGGCCCGCGTGGGAACTACGGCCCAAGCCCTCTCATTCTGAAAAGAGGCCTGTGCCCTGCAGTGGGACGTATATACGCTGGGATAATGATCTTTAAAAAAAAATTTAAAAGCCGTGGTAGCCTAGTGGTTTGGCATAATATGGCCTCACAGGAAGAGAGTCATAGGTTCGAGCTGTGGCACGCACCTCTGAGTTTTTCGCAAGTTATGTTCGAAATTACATTTGAAATTTACCATGAGCTTTAAGGCGAGGGTCATACACAATAAAAAAACACAAGTTGTCTCCCCTGTGGACAAAAGATTAGCGACTCCGAGTCAGCTAACTTAAGATTTATTTAAATTGGCCAAAAGTTGACCCGCAGTCTTATTGTCTAACGCGCTGACGATTGCGTTCGCAATCACTATTTCTTTCTGGTAAACTGTACAAGATGGTGACAGAAAGAGATGGTGAAAGCGAAGGCAAGCGTCCGCGCGTTAGACAATACGGCATCAGGCGTCGCTCACGCCGATGTAGACTTAATTAAAAAATATTGACTATAGACTCTTAACTTTTGCCATGTCTACAGGAGAGACGCTAGCAAAAAATGTGCATGACCCGTAAAGGAAAACATCATGAGGGGAATGTCCACAATTGCGAAGAAATTAGATTGTGTGTGTGAAGTTTCCAATCCGCACTGGGCCCGCGTGACAACTACAGCCCAAGACATTTCATTCTGAGAGAAGGCATGCCCAGCATTAAAACATATATAGGTTGCGAAAAGTTATCTTTTTAAAAGTTTAACTAAAATTGCCAACAAGACAGTTTTCAGTAGGTTAGGCAAAAAACCTAATTTTGATAAGGTGCTAGCTGTTCAAGAACTGTTCTTAGGTACAAACAATATAAATTAAATCAAAGCTTGTAAAACAAATAGGGAAAATTTCGAAACTTTATGAATTGTTAGTTATACTATTCCATTTATTCTAAGTTCGCCTTTGTAAGTATATGTATATGTCAAAGGTTGTCAATAGTGTATTTTTCTCTTTGTTTTATGCAAATTTATTACCACTTGCAAAGACCTACGTATTTATTTACCTACCTAGACCATTTATACCTTTAAGAAAGAAAAAGCTGACTGATTAAAGCCGAGTTACACTTGCTTGTAGCTTACACGTTTTTGTGCACGTAGCTGGCATGCGTACGTACATATGTCAAACTTCGCTTGCAAACTACCTACTAGCATAAAAATTTGCAAACTACAGGCATGTGTATTTATTTCCAGCTTAAGGTGGAACGTCACGCTCTAGGCGCGAAATTCAAAATTTTTACATGTTTTAATTTATTTTGGGTAAACGGTGTAACTGCTTAACTTCATATGGTACTTGCGGATGTAAAACAGTGTTCTTTATATTATTGTGTAAAGCTTTTTAAGAATAAAATTGTTAGCTTGATATAAAAGTTGTCAAACATAGAAATTCGGACTTTCAACGTTTTGACAACTTGTATTTCAAGCTAATAGCTTTATTCTTAAAAAACTTTACACAATAGTATAAAGAACACTGTTTTACAAGCGCAAATACCATATGAAGTTAAACTGTTACACCGTTTACCGACAATAAATTAAAAACTGTAAAAAGTTTGAATTTCGCGCCTAGAGCGTGCGCTTCCACCTTAACTGTCGATAGGTACAGTCAAGGAATTTAATTTCCTACCCACCTAAGTTTGAATATTGTACAGCAAACTGTCACCTTAAGAGCTAGTTACGATGTTGTTTTGACGTGGATTCGATTTGTAGCATTCGAACATGGCGGATGTAGACAGTGTATAATTTTGGTATTTCTGTTTCTTTGGCTCAGTGTTGCCAACTTTATTTTTATGAGCCCACCAAATACGGCCTCGCGATCCACCAGAAAACCACTAAGGTTAAAGGTCTCTCAAACCACCAGAAAACCACTATACAATCCCGACGAGTATGTATTACAATGTACGAAAGACCGAATGTATTAAAACATCGAATGGGTCAAAAGACCGACACGATTTTTTTCTGAAACCGTTAACTTTTAAGATAAACCAAACCTAACATAACCTAATGGGTTCTGTATGATGCCGTTTTAATAAATTCTGAGAAGTTTACGGTTTCAGAAAAAAATCGTGTCGGTCTTTTGACCCATTCGATCTTTTAATACATTCGGTCTTTCGTACTTTGGTATTGTAATACATACCCATCCCGACCGTTGTAATTTGTTTGTGCATAGAAAATAGACAAAAATAAATATTTTAATCAAATCAAACTAAACCCAGTCGCAATCAGTCAGTCAGTACATAATCAAAATTATTTAAAAAATTGACAAACTATTTTCGGGGAATATCCGAAAATCAACACATAGCTGTGTTGTGTCGCCTACACAGCATATAAAATACACTTTTTTCAGTCGTTCTTTACTAAATAGAGTATTTATGTAAATCTTACTAGTGGTTGAATGTCGTACCTTACCACTAACTGAAACAATCAAAGCCACCAGAAAAATCCACCAGCCACTAAATTCAATATTTATCCGCTAAAAAGAGGGTCTAAACCACCAGATCTAGTGGAAAATCCACTGAGTTGGCAACACTGCTTTGGCTAGTTGAAGTATAATTTTGATATTGTTTTGTGCGGCGATTAACCTAACAGTGATCACAAAATTCTATATTGCGCTCGTGTCTGACATTTTTTAATGCGCAAGTTGTCTCCACGTGGTTTCTGGAATTTTACTATCAAGTTGCAAAAACTACAATCACCGTACAACGTCGCTCCCAAAGAGAGCTTACTTTGACACTGGCGAAATTGTCCCGAAATGGGACAGAAGCCATATTTTAAATAAATAATAATAATAATAATGCTTTGACGTGTTGCGTTTGACATTTCGACCTTAATGCATTGCGAATGCTTAACGATCTTTTTACGAAATGGGTAGGGAATTAAGTTCCTTGACTATACATAGGGCACAGCCTAAACCACTGGAACTAACATTCCTAAAATTTAGCAGACATACACCTACTCCTTAAGCTGCACTAAGAAGTTAGTTTTTGAATTTCTCCCAATATTGAGAGCTAGTTAATATTTCAGTGCTAGTTAGTGTTTCATTTTAGTGTTATGGGCAGGCCATATAGCACGTAGAGCAGATGGCCGTTGGGGGCCAAAAGTTCTGGAATGGAGACCACGGACTGGCAAGCGCAGCGTGGGACGTCCACCAACGAGATGGACGGACGATTTGGTGAAGGCCGCAGGTTCAGGGTGGATGCAAATCGCTTCCAATCGTAATGATTGGGCATCAATGAGGGACGCCTATGTCCAGCAGTGGACGTCCTACGGCTGAAATGATGATGATGATGATGAGTTAATATTTCATTCTTCCACGTGAGCAAAGCTGCGTGCATAGCATAGTAAACTATAAAAATAGAAAAAGGAGGACAAGACTTTTTAAATCGTAGGTGTTAAGTTTTCAAATTCGAGTTATCTTTTGGTAAAATCGGGTGAAATTAAAATGTGCCCAAAAGTTTCTCAACCGCTCCGTTGACGGTACAATTCCTGTTTCAAAGCTATTGACAATGTCATTATTTTCATTTGTATTACTTTTCTTATATCACTGGAGTAGACTACTCGAGATGTCTTGTTTTACTCGACGTAAAAGATACCGGAGTTAGTGCGTCATTGCATTGTTTAGCCCGAGGCTTGTTCGTCGTAAAGTAATTTATCTCTAGAAAAAAAAAATCACGGATAATGTTGACATAATTACAATTCCTTTTTGTTGACCTATATGAGTGCACGTAAAGCCAACTGGCAATACAGGCATAGGAAATCGGTTTAACAGAGATTTGCGGTTAGGGTATGTCGACACTAAACTAATTTAGGGGCCTTAACTATACACGAAGTTCGCCCAACATTTACCGGTAAGCCGGTTAAGAGACTCAAGGGCCTTATGGCCTATATTATTCAGTTCACCTGCGCAGTGGGACAGGTAATCCTGTTAGGTGACCGTGACACGTTGCCGGCTTCTACGCGAGGCATTTAGTCGTTCGCCACGCATCCGTCCACGCCATGCGCGACGAAGGATCCCGTAAAGCGGCGCCATCCATACAGGAGAAACTGGCCATCTACGAAAACGGTATTCAAATCAGTGAGCATTAATCAAAGTTTCCATAGTGTCACCTTTCCACATCATATCCTAATTAGGCTCAATGTTTACGATTGAAAGTACGGTAACCTGACACTTTAATTATGGTATTGCGTTTTCAATCGGGCAGCGGTGTTTCAACACGGCTCGTTGTCATTTGGCACACGTACTAATAGCTCGGTATAAACAAAAGCACTTGTCCAACGCTTTCACGCTGCGTGATTACGATATCCGATCGCAGTGACATACTGCGCGGGAGTCTCAACTCCGTTCAGGTCACCTGATATCCTTTGTTATGTCAGACTTTACTTTAAATGTTTGCCTGTCTGAATGCCTTAAAAGCCTTCCTATTTGCAAAATATGCGTGGTGAAGTCATTCTCCATTGTTTTTATTCGTCAGACCGTCTATTATTTACGAGAAGGTCTACCTGGCCTCTAAAATCTGAAGTTTAGGCTACTAACTCGAGTTAGCTTTTGCCGCTGGCGAGAAATTAAATTTGCTCTGTAGCAGCATTTTAAAAATGATAATAGTGTTAATTATACGTGTCTAAATGTAACGTTCACATCGTTCTGGTTAGCAAAGCTGCTTCCCATTAATTTCCTGATATGATAATAATACTGAATGACTAACTGTTTGAGGCGTAAATATTTTGTGTTCGTTCAGTCCTCCATCGTTGGTGTCACGGACAAGCTTTGTTGATTATTTCTATATAACGATCTGTTATTCTCATCCGCATATGAATACAAGGAATACGAGGCTCAATTGTGAGGAATACAAAGTGAGATTGTATCGGTTATCTTTCAGTAAATAAGTACTTGAATGTTTATCTCGCTAACAGGGAGATTGAAGCTACTTGCGCAATCGATGCACCGGCACGCTAACTTTTTGTTGAAAATAACACTATTAAGATTATAAAAATTAAATTAATAATGTAAAATGTAATTATTAATAAATTATACGGTAGCATTCTGGGTTTAAGCGGTTCTGAACTCATTCAACTGTGGCAGACTCACACGCCTCGACTTTTGACGGCTTCCGTTTTTGCCATTTACGTCATGGAATCTTAAGTATGATACACGGATACGAAGGAAATTTCGAGACTGAAAAAATGTTGCTCAAGCGGCTGCATAATTTGGTCAAGTTGCAATAGACCAAGGAGATTGCGCCAAACATAATACTATATGACCTTTATGTGTAGTAATTTAAGTCATAAATTTTTAGCTAGCTTTTCTGTCAAAATATTTAAAGTGGAAAGATGGGTCACTTGTCGCTATGCGGAAGCTCTACATTTATCTTTGTGTGCATCACATTGTGGACAAAACAGAGGTGCATTACGTATGCAGCTCGCGGCATTTGGCACGGGAGCCGGACAAAGGGGACCGGGATCGCAGGATAAGCTGCCAGCACCATGGGTGGCAAGGCTTTCTAGCCAAACATATTCGTAGCATACCTACTACATACATATTATTATATAACGAGTACTCCGAGCCATAAATACTATGCCCGCTACGTCTCCCAGTTATGGACTGTGCGTGAACTTTCTTCACTAATAAAGCTATCAATAAATTGAGAGGGTCGGTAAAATGCGGAGCGGCTCGTCCTTTTTATTGCTTTAAACGTAATAAAGCGAGTGAAAGCAGAATTTTTTCTTTTTAGATTATTTTTTATGCAGACAGTAACTTAAGGTTTCATTATAAGATCTAGCCAAGTCAAAGCAGTGTCGATAGTCGACTAGCCATTTGTAGTTAAGTATCTGCTGTAGGAAGCTGCTAAGTAGATCATTTAAACTAATAGTTAGCAATAAGAGTTAGGTAAGTACTGACGCCTTATTTAGTAAGACTACTGTGCTGTTTTTATAACTCATCGTTGTATTTACGACAAATAGCAGTAAGGAAGAGAAAATAGAACTAACGTGCTCTTAGAGTCGGTCGTACTATTAATTAACAGAGCCAGCTTGGGTAAAACATTACCCGTAAATTGTTTACTCGTGAGTTCTCACGTATTATTAGCCGATAGAGGAAGTAGGTCGGTTACGGGAATATCTCGAAATATACGATTGTTTGATTTGTTGCGTTTGGCCATAGCGTGGTACAAACAACAGGCATACAAAGTTAAGTTAAAGCACAATCATCTCATATATACAACAAAGTGAATAATAAGATTAATATATATTAACTACAGCTGTATAAGTGTAAGAGTGAAATGATTAAATGGCTAAAACCACTCAGTTATGATGAGACAGAGGCTTTGCTGTATAGTGTTAAATATTAATTTTAATAATAGTGACCATTTGTAGTTACCATTTCTAAGTAATTATTCTATTGAATTACCTATAATTTTCTAATATATACATAAACTTGGACATAATCACACATACTCACACACACACACACACACACACACACACACACACACACACATTTTTAAGTTTCCTATTTCTATTTGTTAATTTATGTAAAACTTGAGACAATCTTGTCTAATGTAAATCTCAAAACTAGATGAGTTTTTTTTTTATAGTTTATAGTTTGGATAGAATCCACTTTATTATGTAAGTACCATTTTTTGTTATGGAGGAGCGGTGTCTCCTGACACAAGCATGCCTAATGCTTAATAGGAGACTCCAACCTCGTCTGTTACAATGTGTAAAGAATGCAAATAAACATTTTTTTTTTTTTTTTAAGTTTTCAAGTACCAAGCAACACTTACGGCTACTGTCAGATTTTTCTTTTATTTATTACGCCCTAGGTAAGCTTCTCTGGTGCAACATATTTAATGACTTTATGATATATGATCTTGATCATGAGTAGAAGATGTCCTTGCAATGAATTTGACTTCGCAATTAATATTTAAGTACCTACGACTTGCAATAAAAATTGAACTTAATTATGATTGCATCAAGTAATATTCATGATGAGAATTTAAAATTCATATATGCATCGAAAGTGTATTTGTTAATTTAAATAAATGAACACACGTTCGTTAATGTAAATAACGAATAGGGCTGAAAACTTGCTTTGTCTTAAGTTATATTAGCGATGCATGAATCGTTACGAATATTTACAAAGGAAAAACTCTAGGCACTGACAGTTTTAACACTTTGATGCAGAAAATATTTGAGCACTGAAAGCCAATTAGCTCGGTATAGAAAATAAATCCATTTTTTCAGCCACTCATTCGATTAGTTAGATTGACTTTTAAATCTCAGCTAGTCTGCACAAAGGAAAGTTAAATACATTAGAGGAGACGACATTTCCGCAAATGACATCTTCTTATGAAAGTGTGGAATTGTCTTACGACACGACCATTAGACGTTTGTCGGCATTTCCAACGAGAGCGAAGCGAACCAGTTATATTAGAATAAGACTATCATGTTTTAGTAATTCGACATATAGGTAATATAACTCATTATAAGAATGCTAGGCAGTTCGGAATGAAAATTCTGAACGGCATGTTTTGCTGTTGTTTTTCCTTATAGTGAATGGATTTTCTTCCGACTGCTTGGGTTTTATTAGCTTCAATGTTTCTTATTTGTGTCAGACTTTTATTGTATAATAGGTTCAGCCTTCGTAGAGTCTACACTACAGAATGGATGGTAGAGATCAAAGTGTAAAAGAACATTTGCGTCTTATAAGGTTTTCAGATGTCTCTACGCCTAATTAATACTCCTATCTCTACGACAACTGCAAGCTCTACAAAGACAGAACGCCATCGGATGCGTTGAAAGGGAAAGTGCAATCAAGTGCGGCGTCAAGCTTTGATCCGCCTGGAATCGAGAGAAAACTAGGAGTAGCAACGTGTCGCGTGTCATGAGAGACGTAACACCACACTCGATAGATAAACCCACCGTTCGTGATAAATGTAGCTTTTCTGCTCTTATATCGTATTTTAGAAGGAGACAGTGTTAGTAAACCTTCATTGTCTGGGTTAGTGTCTGTCTGGCTAGCTATATGTTAAATTATATCGCTCTAGGAGCGTGCAACGCTATGTGCAGGGCTGTATGTAAGTATAAGTTCTCTTTTTCATGATCCAAAATTATCTTCGTATAACAAAGCAAGCAGATAATATTACGCACGTGCCTACGTATCTGTATTACTAAAATTTCCAAGCCAGCAGCAACAGTTTTAAACATAATGCCCGGCACTTCTGCGGATATAAGGTACACTCAACGAACACTTACATAATTTCAAGTGCGTTTTTCCGACGCGAGCCAGTCCTTGAGCACGATTTTTCGGCCGAGTGGTAGCTTGAAACGTATTTCAGTGCATCCGGCGAAGGAAATGTGTTAACAGAAATGTAACCGAGGTACGGGAACCGTTAATAATCATATTAGTATTTTCCTCGAAGTTGTTTTTGTCGGCGCCAAAGAAACAATGATTGTGTTCGCAGAAGCTATACGTGTTTAAAGTCTTTGTAGTGAGAAATCTCTTATTGATCTGTCGCCTATCGACTAGCTTCGCACACAATCGCGTGACCTTTTTAACGATAGTTAGTAAAACAGTGTACTTATAGACTACAAAATTATTTAGGAGGTTAACCTTCCGCAATGGAGATAGAGGGTTAGAAAGTTCATAGAATTTAAATTTATAAGTTTCAATAAGAACACGTAAGGTTCTAATTTTGATTCGGTTTATTTGTTCTGAGTTGTTTATTTATTTAGTTTCGTATCGTCAAAAATTACGTATGTTTATTATGCGAGTTGGGCGGGCGGGTTGCGCGGGCTGGGCAAGTAGGGCGAGACGCGAAAAGCTCCGTCTGCGGGGTCAACGCCCTGGGAGCCCTGCCCGTGAACGCACCACCGAAGGGATGCCCGCAACTATTGTTATCGATAGTGTTTGTTCAACTTCGATAATGAGATTGGAACGACGAAAGATCGCTTTTCATTTGTTTTGTTTATAATGCTACTGCCGGTGCAACAGCAGGCGTGGAATGTTTTGTTTGGATGTTTGTTTTAAAGAACGGGTCATTGTATCATTTTAGTAAGCTAAATAAAAATATATTGTTTGTTGTTATCATTGAATACCGACATATATGTCAGTATACAAATCTGCCTCTTGTTTTGTTATCATTATGTTATCAAACAAATACATGTTGTATACAATTAATTTAATGTAAGTAACATAGGTAACTGGTTAATTAGATAGTAAACTACTTTTTTTTTAAGTTAAATACATTACGCTACGCAAGCCATGTATGTATAGGTAGGTACTTAACACATTTCCCAGTCATGACTCACGTCAGGGAAATCTACTGACATACTTAACAATGCGTCGTAATAACTGACAACTATTTTTTTATTCGATATTCCTGCCTCCCCCGCCGTGGCACGCGACGTTAAAGCCTCCCCGAAACGACGCCGGCAGAAACTACGTGCGGGGTAGCTGAATTACACGCACTCGGTTCACTAAGTACAAATACATCACACGGTAGTGTAGAACTACGAGACTCGTATTAGACTAGAGCACTAGTAGCTAGAGAATCTAAGGACGTAATATCGACAGCGGCTCGTTACTAATAACTTAATCTGATTAATCGCGAAATGCATGAACACCATCAAATTAATGAAAATGGCGTTCGCATCGCCGTGCCCCAAATTTGGTTCTTGACTAAGAAGTTGCTCGAATTTCTTGATAGAGATTTTTTATGACAGAGATAGACACTGTTTCGTAAAGGATCGGTCAAGGCGACTGTATATTCTGTATCGGTGATAATAAAAATACGAGTAAATGTTTGATAATGATAAGATAGCGAAGACAAGTATCTTCAGTTGCCGAAGTACTTTAGCCAAAGTAGAGTTTATGAAAACGGTAGAATATTACCTAAATGACAATAGCCCGTGATCATTATGATGATGGCTTATAATTAACCTCGATCTTATTTCGATTTTAAGGTAACAGTCAGTCCTGTCCTGACTCAGTAAACAATATTCACGATTTAGATTTCACCACGTATATGAATCAAAGCGCTGACTGGATTATTGAGGAAATTCTTATAAACACGTCAATATCCTGTACGAATTAATCATCATCCTTCTTTTAATGAGTAAAACTTCAAGTTTTACGTAACTTACCAAAAATCATTATAGAGAATATTTAAATTACTTATCAAATTCGTTAAAATAAATCCCAATTTAAGTTCAAAGATCCCCTCTTGAATAAAAATATAGACGTCAAAAATAGCTAGAACATTCCACATGGTATTTAGTGGTCAACTCCTATTTTGAAACGCGGTTGGTGTTCATAAAGTCTGTTTATAGGTATGTATCTAGGTGGGCTACGCGTATCAGTCTGTATAAGTATAGGTGGTTGTCTGTCGACGACACCATGTTTGAACACAATATTGGGGTCACAGGCTGCCACCGGACTTGTAGGCCTCGTCAAACCTTACTTATCCTAGTAGAAACCAATTGAATACATTAATAGTAAAAACACAGAAATCAACGAACCGAGGTATCTGTCGTAATAATTACGAATAACGGCCTACATAAAATATTTATTCTAGTCCGCGTGTTTAAGCATGAAGTTGGAATGTGATTAAACATTTTTGCGCCACTGAATTAGGTACATTTTAGTTCGTTATCATGCATACTTTAGGTTGATAAGGCTCGAATCGTTACGACGATCTCATTTTGTGCTCGTTTATTGTAACATGCCTACATAATCTCCTATTCCAAATTAATCCGTACAGTGTTATGCAAATGACGTGTCCGAAAGGGGTCATTATATTCTTTATTTATTGCCTTGCACATGGCAATCACGAGCTTGATAAATTTTTCAAACGTACGGTTATCTTTCGGACTAATAGTGCCCGGACGATCAAATGGGGACGTCCCCTTTAGCGCCCGCAACCCTTTCCTAGTCACACCCCAGTTATTTTCAAACACTCGTTACACTATAATCTATAGTACTGACTATTCGATGATACATTTACTTTTACTTATATAAGACGTTTTAAGTAGGCAAAACCCTTATGTTACTTGTACAATACTACAAATAGCGACCCGCATAATTCGGGCTTCTAATGATTCTAATGTCTTTTTCACTGTACAAATTAAAACTTAGAAACATGACCTAAATAGTAAAGCTAATCATTAATTTAAAACAATGAAGTTCTATTAGTTCCATTGGGCCCATTAGCTCGGCAAGTGCAGTCTTTCTCAATGCATTTGGTCGAATTAGTTAACCCCTGTAAGGAGCCCACGGGAAAATGTCGTATCGAAATCATAACTGTCATCATGTTAACTGATTCGTGTACGCCCGCATGAGGAAGTTGCTTATTGATTGAGCGGCTGCATCCACGGGGGATTCGTTCTAACGCTGATTGCGCACGTCATCACTTATGCCAAGCCGTCACTGTGGACATATTCATAGCTACTCTCCGCACTCCTACCTACCCGTCTTTCAATTGTTTTTACATATCAAATGTGAAGTGCTTTCTAAGTGTTCCCTACCCATTTGTAAGTTATGAGCAATAAATATCCGACCCCAACACGCACGTGTCTTGGGAATCATAATCTAAAGCAATAATTTGTCTCGTAACATTTTCTTATTTGAGGTACATATAAACTCATCGCTTTTTTTGTTTAATGATCACGCCTGTTTCGAAATATTCATAGCTCTGGATTTAGATTTAAAGTGTGTCGGTGAATCATCCTTACTTACTTCTTTATGTGGAGTAGTTTTCTGCAACAGTGGCTACATTTTTGTAGCCACTGTTGCAGTTCTCAAATTAAAGTTCAACTTTTCTACTCGTATACCAAACATATTTTTAAGTCAATGTTAAGTTATACCATGCCAGTTATACACGTATCATTTAGGCGGCGGGTTACATTGTGAAACCCAATAATAGTGCCTGCGTTGCGTAAATCGGAACATAAATCCCATTTCGTTATTGTTGATTGCTACAGACTGATAGAGCAATTCAATTAGCACAGTTTTATTATTGAGCATTGACATTAAGTACAGCTGGCCACTCTTTATAGCCGGGTTCTTTTCATGTAGTCACGGAAAGTCCTTCGGGATCAAGCATAATGCTGACCTGAATTCGTTAGTCACCTCTTTCGTGGTTAATTGTAGTGTATAAAGTAGGTACTCCTATTCCATGGCTGCTCTTTTGCCTTCTGAAGGTTTCTGCAAAGATAAATGATTTTGTAAGTACAGCTATTTGTTACGGTACACCTAACTTGTCGGTGAAGCCATAATGTATTCAATAGTCGTAACTGTTATTTTACCACAACAAAAAAACAAGTGCAAAACGTAGTAAAACGTAATTTGTGACAGTGTACTTAAAATGTTTAATTCCATCACTGTTATGCGGATGATAAAAACGGAGAGCTTTTTAATAAGCTTTTTACGTTAAGGGTTTATTGAGTCGATGATGGAAATTAAAGGGTTGCTAGAGGTAAATCTGGCCCAGACACGATAAATGGACGCCTAATCCATCCTTTGTGTATAAACAGCGGACATTGAGTGCTTTTATTATGATTTTAATTTGAGCGTCCCTCTATCTTTAGTATTGTATGAGTAGTTTGTCAGCGACTACTTGTCATAGTCATTGACAATATTTGAGTATAACTATGATAGTTAATACTTCATAATGCTAGTTTCTATATGAGAGTTTGCTACAAGGTATATGAATATAGGATGTACGTGATCAATCTTCATCCTACATTGTTATTGTTAAGTAAACAGTTTCTGTACCTGTTCAGGAAAGATTATTAGGTACTGTTGAAACAATGGACTTAGCAAATGAATCCATTGTTTATTTTTTGTTAAATATTGCGTAGCTATATTGTTTCCCTCTACTATTTTCGTATTTAGTGAGTTGCTACGTGAGTTGATAAAAGCTGTTAAACTGTAACCGCCTCAATATATGCAACACTGTAGAACTAGAAATTAGGTTGTGCAATAAAAAGAAGTCTAGTGCTTGCGCAGATTCCACGTCTTTTTGAATAGGGCATACGTCGTAAGAGCTGGCTTCACAGGGAAGCTGCGGGAAAAACTTGTACGCAAAGTATTCAAAGGCAACCCATCTTAAAGAGAGCCGAGTGCTCTACACTCCGTTTCTACTTGAACATTTTCCGTCGCCTCGAATAGGCAGGTGGGAACGTGGGAAGCAAAAACTAATAATTAAAATCCTAATTGAATGTTCCCAAGGTATACGAGGTAGAAACTTAGCGTGGACGGAATACCTATTTTTGTGGCTAAATAAGCTATGTTTCCGGATTAATTCGCTAGATTTAACATGGCAGCCTTCTCGGTATGACGTCAATTGTTTTAGCAAACGAGCACCAAACCGACCTTGCCCAGGTAATATAGCGGGATGGACTGCTAAAAATACTCATAGGTCAGGGGTCAGACGATTGGCATCGATTCTACAAATGAACTACTGCTTGCAGTAGTTAAATGCGTGACGGTACTGAATTAATCACGACTATTTCCAAAGTTTTCTATAACGAACGTAATCGAGCGGTGATTAATGACTACACTTAATAACTGAACACGTATATGGGCCAATCAACTTTTAAACCGACGTTTTTGGCGTCTCCTGCGTTACCAAAATTGTCTCTGGCGTTACCAAAAAATCGTACTTCCAACAAGATATTTCACGGTTTAATAGGTTAAACTTACGTAGGATGGCATGTATTCATGCTATTCATCTATTAAATTACAGAAAAAACATGTTTACTTACAAAAATCTGCAATTGTTTGAAAAATGTCGCGGACAGATTATAGTCGGTTTAAAAGTTGATTGGCCCAATAGCTTCCGTAACCTGATATTATTAAAATATTGAATGATCCTTTATGGAAATTGTTTACCCCTATCTCAAGTAAGCTGTCAAAAGGTTAACAATCACTAATGATTCCGAGGCGCCTCTCTTATCTCTCAAAAGATTATATTTTAATGACTTACAAAACTCTTTAATCCATATATCTGCGTTGTTAAGAGCTAATACCTACTGAACGATAACCAGTAAATACTAAGACATGGACAAAAAATTTATAGTCAAAATAGTTTGATGTAAAAGATCACTACCGAAAAGTACAAGGTATAAACTTTAAGCAAACTGGGGCTAAATTCAGTACGCTTAGTATAAGTTTTCCTTCACTTCAATACTTCTCGATCGCGTTTACGTAAAAAATTCAATTACTAGGGAAACATGGACAGCACCTCCGCACGCGCGCGTCTATGTTTCCATAGAATTGAAATTTTTACGTAAACGCGATCGAGAAGTATTGAAGTGAAGGAAAACTTATACTAAGCGTACAGGTACGGCCCAACACGGTTTGCGAGCGGTAATTGAATCGTTTGCAAGACGATAGGGATGAGCTGCTATTCAGGAACGGGTACGTATCAAAATATATAAAGTTTAAAACAAATAATGGACGAAATACATAATGGTCATAATACATACTAAAATTTTCTATGAAACTATTGATTAAACGAATTTTTTAATCGTGTAATCTACAGATTGGTTTAGGTTAGGTCATTTAATCAAAATAAAACAAATTGTCAATACACACAAAATACAATAAAATAAAAGTCAAAATATAAAGTCAGTCAAATAAACCGCCCCGGATCGCACCAGGCGCAAATGTGCCCAACACACTAGCCGCATTGCCTCTCTGAACCGCGATGGACAACCTTTGCACCAGAAACGACCCAGAGCGATTCGGGTTAGGTTAGGTTTATTTTATGAAAATCCTGTAAAGTTGAGAATTTCCAAGAAAATTACATTATATCAAATGACCATTATGTATTTCGTCCATTATTTGTTTTAAACTTTATATATTTTGATACGTACCCTCAGGAACGCCAAAAATCACTGGTTTGCGAGAGGTTTAGGCTGAGATTGGGATGAGCCTTATTTATTTATTTACAAAGCAAATTAACAGGAAAATAAAGCTCATCCCAAGCTCAGCCCATTCCTCTCCCAAAGGATTGAATTACCGCTCGCAAACCGTGTTGGGCCGTTCCTGAATTAAGCCAACTAAGAACTTGAACTTGAAGAACTTTGTCACAGTGAGAGGATTGCTTGTTTACTTGAAACACGTAACATCGCCACGTTAGGGATTTACATTGTTATTATGATAACGTTCTAATAGTGTCTTCACAAAGTGGGCGATCGTTCGTAGGTGATGCAGATCGAACTTTTCCCGCACCAGCGAGGACCTTGAAAGGGATTTACCCCGAGTACGCACGCGACGCTGCGACCTTCACAGGCGGCTGGTTCAATAAACGGGCCTAGTGCGTAGGTACCTTATCCTTTCAAGGGCGCTCCTTCAGATTGTATACACACAAATAAGGAGCTTTATCGACCTGCTGAAGACAGTAAAGATCCTACTTAGCAACTGCATGGCATTTGTCAGCCTTCATAAAAAACCGGTCAAGTGCAAGTCGGACTCGCCTGCCGAGGGTTCCGTAAAAACTTGTATGTAAAAAAGTTCGTTAGTAAGAGCTAAAAAAAAACGTGATGGAATCACAAATTATTTACTTTATAGGTAGGTAGGTTTTTTTTTTTTTTTGCCTGGAAGAGGGCCTGTGGTCGGGAAAAATCCCTGCGAACGAATGGGGGGAACACCCAGACAGTGTCCGACTCGCACGGACTAAAAAACCCGGCCACAGGTCTTACAACCGTAAAAATTAATTACCGCAGATTTCAAATTCTGCGATTTAGTCCAGGAATTAGGATTAGGTTGTACTACTTACCATCCTTACCATACTTCAGGCCAAATTTCATGATTCTAGATCTATAGGAAGTACCCTAACCCTATAGGCAGCGAAATGTAAAAATAAATAAGGCTCAAATGGCTGTATCTTTGGAGTGCGTTGATTTGGAAGCTTGATTTTTTTTACAGCTTCAAAGGAAACTTAACACCTCCAGGCGTTCGTGAGAAAAACGGTCTTGACATACAGACTGTCAGACAGACAACAAGTGATCCAATAAGGATTCCGTTTTTCCTTTACAGTTACGGTACCCTAAAAACAAAACATAGTGATACGCGTAGGTAAAAGCCATAAAACAGAATCTGCGTAAGCAGTCTTCATATGTTTAAAGTCCGTCTTAACATTATCCCATTATAAGCCAACGCCTTGAGGTGATTAAGTGAAAATACTTTTATTGCTGTAAATATTTAGTTTCCCTGCGGGCCGTTAGCTTTAACACCGTTCAAGGGGTAATTTCGCAGGTACTCTCAACATCCGCTATGTGCACTGGCCGTATCAGTGTATAATATTTCCTGGATTATGGTTAATTGGCCACATTTGTGGTTCGTGTGAATGTCGCTACTAATCGTATCATGTAATCACACGCACGCTAATGAGTGGTTAAACACTTGAAGTAGGTAAATTTATTTTACAAGTGTTATATAATTTAATTTGTTATATTTATTATTATAGAGGTAAAATAGAAAGTTTTTGGGCAATTAGTTGGTATGTCAACAAAATAAAAACGCATTACAAAACATTTCAAAGTTGAAATGTTGTCAGTAAATCAGACTCCAATGACTTTTTCTTTACGTTCCGAATAAACCTTATAATACGATAAAAAAAAAATTGTATAAATTTTAGCCCGAAACATGTCGAGTTAAACTCGTTTTAAGACGTGAGTGATCCGTTTATTTTTCGCTATGTATGAATTATCCGTTATAGAATATTGACCATTTTTATAAGGTTTTATTTAATTTTCAATGTTATATCTTGCAAGTAAAATTTCAGCCACTTTATACTACCGTAAAACCACATACCTAACTATAGTCCTAGCCTGCAACAATAGTCCAATTTTCGTCCTTATATTGTCCTTAAAATATTATAGCTTACTGCTATTATTTCTGGGTATATATTTATGTTGTTAGGCCTAAAATAATTTGCTTTAGTCTAGCCATGTAGCTATCATATTTTAAGGATAATGTAAGGATGAAAATTGGACTATTGTTGCAGGCTAGGACTATAGTTAGGTGGTTTTACGGTACATAACCGGATTGTCTTGAAATTGGTACGGATATGCAAAAATCTATTGCAAAAATGTATGTATGTTTTTTCAAAAATCTATTTTTTTATTAAATATATAGTTTTACACTACGTCTTTACGTAGAGCCGTTTTTAATAGCACACTAGCATTTTTATCTTAATACATAATTACATACTTTAATTACTATACTAAATGGGACTTATCACGCGATTCGCGAGACTCGCCACCACGGCTGCTGTAATGTGGCCGAAACGTCGATGTAAATATTAATCTATAATGTACTAATATTATAAAGCTGAAGAGTTTGTTTGCTTGAACGCGCTAATCTCAGGAACTACTGGTCCGATTTGAAAAATTCTTTCAGTGTTAGATATCCTATTTATTGAGGAAGGCAATAGGCTATACATATATCATTACGCTAAGACCAATAGGAGCGGAGCATCAATGATTAACGCGGACGAAGTCGCGGGCACCAGCTAGTTGCGTGATAAGTCCCGTTTAGTATAGTAATTATGAGTGAAAATCACGAAAGTTTAAAACAGTATTCATACTTTAACATCGTAAGTATATACGTAAATCAAGTCATAAGTAGGTACACAATTTTAAGCCGACTTCATCATCGCTATTAGATAAGGTAGAGTCACTCATAAAAGACATGGAAATTAGACAAGCCATGCACGTACGAGTATTCAACAGTTTTTCTGTACCTACTAGCATGCGCATGACATAACATAACTTCCAAAACACGCTTATGGCCGGGTCATCGTGGCGGTAAACTGCGACAAAAGAAACCTATGCACGTAACAACATACTGTCGGAAGTTTGTAGGTCGTATGTCTTTTCAAAGAATGAAAAAATCGGGAATAGGGTATTTTTAAAATTGCATTTTATTTACTTCGCTTCGTATGTTTTTAATTGTCCGATATGTATTGACCCACTTCCAGTGATCTTGAAGTTTCGAGATTCTGAATCTTATTTTAACCCCCGACACAAAAAGAGGGGTGTTATAAGTTTGACCGCTATGTGTTTGTGTCTGTCTGTCTGTCTGTGTATCTGTCTGTAGCATCATAACTCTTAAGCGGGTGGACCGAAACGGATGCGGTTTTTTTATTTGAAAACTGGTTTCTTGGCGATAGTTCTTAGACATGTTTCATCAAAATCGGTTCAGCCGTTTCAAAGTTATAGGCTCTTTTGTCAGCTGCGGAAAGGATCTTAGACGCATAATGGGCATTTACTTTATCTTCAAACATATGTGCGACCAAATTGCGTTGGGGGTTTTAAAATTTTTAATTTATAGTTATTAGAGCCAAACATGAGTACTTACTGAGTACTTGGTTCGTAGGTACGCAGAAACGCGTGTTTTCTTGACCTCAAGCCTGCTAGCAGTAGCACGCAGACCCCGACTCAGACCATCGCTGCAGCGCCACAGATTTGAAGTTGAATTTAAAAGCTTACAGTCATTTCTGTATAGAAGATGGCATGTCTGTTGACGGTTAATTTTTTTTTATTAAACTGTCATTTTGGTTCTTCATCATCATCATCATCATCCCAGCCTATATACGTCACACTGCAGGGCACAGGCCTCCTCTCAGAATCCCTCTCATTCTACTTAGGCCATAGTTCCCACGCGGGCAAAAAATCTTTAGAATTTATAAATTGATTGTAAAAACTATTTTATCCAACGAAATTTGACATTCATTAGTATTCATTATGTAAATTTATGTTATGTCATACATTAGAAGTGAGCTTATAGCTTGACCTGCTTCTTTAGATTAAGGTTGCTGTACAGAGTTAAAATATTAATACGATAAGTTCGTTGCTCTTTTAAATATTGTGGAATGACGGGATAAAATGAGCTTGGGTATTGAAATACGTTTCCGGAATTTTTCTCGGTTTGACTGTCACAAAACATCTTAGAACCATTAAGTAAGTAGGTATACTTTTTGCTAAGTAGCTTGCAATAGTTAGTATCTTTAACAACTTAATTTTCTGCCTCTTAGGTACAATGCTACGAGGCTAAAACGAGCTACGTAGAACTTTTAACTAAACGCGCGCCGCTGCCGCTGCGGCTCGTGAACAAAACGAATTTTAAAAGTTCATAACTCCGTTTCCGTTTATCTAAAGTGCCAGGAATGAGGCCGTGGTTGCCGCGATAACGAGCAGGAAGAGTGCTGAAACACAATCACAACTCTACACTGCAGGGTTGCAATTGTGCCGTAGACAATTCACTGTGTAATGCAGATATTTCCTGGCTGCGAGGCGAGGAAGCGAGGCCTCGACACACTTATTAACCTCAGTTTACGGGAACCCGCAATCAGAGACGAAACAAACGGGGTCACCCCAAAACAAACCTATTTCCAGGCTGCCAATAACGCTGCTACAACTCATGTTACGCAACCAACAGAAGCACGATGAACTGCAGAAATGCTTACCATGCATTTGCGTAAAGCAAGCTAATGGATCTCTGCTTGTATTTTGGCTAAACGCCAAGAGTTTATCTTTGCAAAGATCCTTTTAGAGTGGCAAATTTAATGTATGTCCGAGCCATGTAGGTAATATATTAGGAGATGATGTCATTCTGCTTATTATTATTGGCGATGGCGAATGTCCTCAGTACAGGTCTTACCTTTTGAAGTCTTTCAAATATTCTGCACGAATCCCACGTGAAGGCAAATGTAAAAGTGTTAACCCACGCAACTTGTATATGCATATTCAAATTATTTTATACAAGTGTCTCAAAATTAATTCGGAATATTTTAATAGTTGTTTAGGTTAGTTCGACTACATAGGTACTTTTGCTAATGTATATCAGGATTTTTGAATTACGGTTGACTCATTTTTTCATACATTGATCGATGTTCAAAGTGATCGCGTCAAAGACGTGACCATATTTTGATTCGATAATTCCGATGAAAATCTTTATAGGGGTGTTCAGTGAAACTAACTCAATCACTGCTGAAACTTTCCTGAATAATTTTAAAACTCTTTGTATAAAATTTGTGTCGAATTAAATCGCAATATTCGCAATCCGTTAACAGTCACCGGCCACGAAAACTGTTTTTTGATTGTGTTATAACATTTGGATAACGAACAACAAACAGGGCTAATGTAAACGCCCCACATTAAAAAGATCCGAGAACGCATCGTACAATTACTTTTATTATTATTATCATATCGGTCAACACATTTTAAAAACATTATCTAATCAAACATTCGTACTTCCAGTTGTATCGAGGAGCGCGTTGATCGCGTCCGGCAGCGTGGGCCTGGTCCCCACGCTGGTCTCCGAAGCAGTCCTGGGAGCCGACGAGATGGTGCAGGAGGGGGAGGGGGCAGCAGCCCTAATCGCCCCCCGACGGCTGCCTAACCCCTGCCTGGACAGCCCACAGCGCATGGACTTGCATCGGGAACTGCTTTTCAATCAGAGAATGTAAGTGTTGTAAGTTTTACGCAAGCGTAATGGAATGATTCGAGACAGCGAGGTCTGTACGGAACCGAAAACATCAGAAACTGCTTTTCAATAGATAGTGTGAATGGTGTAATGTAAAAAGAATATAAAGTCTGTGAGTTTACATCAGTATTGCAGCCATTTAAACATTCAGTGTTCGTTATAGATAAGAATGGAAATTGTTGTGAAGTTATACTTAGGTAAGAAGGTATAGTATATTTATATACGCAAAAAAACTACGACAGCGAAGTATCTCAAAGGACCCAAGATATTCTTAAGTCTTAAAATGACTTGCATTGGCACACAAATAATATTTTTGAGTAGCTTGAGTCAGACTGAACTTTATTTAGAGAATATGTGAAGTTTTTTGGTGAATATGTATTTCTATTCTAATATGCATGATTCATATGATGATTGTGATGATTTTTTGATCTCATTCTGAGAGGAAGCCTGTGCCCTGCAGTGGGACGTATATAGGCTGGGATGATGATGATGCATGATTAGGTACGTTTTGTAAAGACACCAAGAACTGCTGTCATATCTATTTTGATGCGTTAGAAACTACGTATAGATATGAATCACTGGACTTAACAATGATAACCATAATCCATCGTCAGAAATGCGTTAGTGATTGATAATATTTATGTACTTTTTAGTAGAGAATTGGTATATTTTCATGGAATTTTTATTCATCGTTTGATTCTAGTAAAAAATATCATTAGTGTCAAGACCGTTATGTATGCATCGTTTTAACATTGTGTCTGATAAAGACACTTTTATTTTTACTCATATTTCTGTCTCTTTGGCGCCGGGACACGTATATTGCCTTCCTTTAAGAAATTCAAGCACTTTCTTTGATAAGGCTTTTCATTGTTCCGAAGGGCCCTTCTGGGAAGCACTTTGCACCTTCCACTCAATACGCTTTGTGCAGAACTGACAAGCGGGTTTTTCGTTTCTACGTATAACACGCGAATTTGCGTTACATACCTACATAATATGTTGCAATTTCAACCGGGCTTCAAGTGAAATAAAGAAGTATGTGATGTAATTTATTAATATGAAAGGTCGTGAATCAAATTCGAATCTACTTTACTATATATTTTTAAGAACACCATTGTCATATTAAAGCAAATAATCTTTAAATATGTCTGAATTGAAAAGCATAATAATAAATACATTAAAGTAGGTAACTTTGGTCCAATTGTCTTTTGACTGTATGTCGTCATTACTTGCCATTGAGTACATTATCCAACTACTCAAATATTATCAACATTATCTACGGCGTTATACAAATTGGCTTAAGATTAAACAGCTGCTTGATTTTTCCAAATTTCGTCATAGATAAGAGCATACATAATATTGTGGTCTAATATGCTTAACGGAGTAATTTGAACAATAAGTATCGGCGCCCAAATTCTTTTATATTCTGGGTGTCGTTGTTGGGTGCACTTTTTGTGAGCATTCCAAGCTCGAATAGCCGACAGCCTACTAACGAAACTCGGGAATAACGTAAAAAGTAAACGATATTGATTCTATTCATCTTCGTATTCTAGCCTTTTCAATTTTAGTACACGCAACATGCATCGCTATGGATGTGAATGAGCATTGCGCTGCACATGTGGGCTTTTTGCTAAGACTGAATGTGTTCGGATTCTTAGGGCACAGGTGCACGACATCCTGCCTCGTTTGTGAACTCACTATAATTACTGAACATCTGTCGCATTAACCACAATGTTAATAAAATAAATTGAGTTTTATTTAAATTTATTTTATGTTGCGCACTTGTCGTTGTAATGTTTTATTATTGGATATCATTCGTTTATTCATCAAATGCCAATGCCTGCTTAACCTGATTATCCAGTAGCTTAGCAATATTATCTGCATTTATTCTATACTCCATAAATGTTTAGCGCACGTTATGTCACGTTCTCTTTGCAACATATTGTTTCGCAATATCTACATACATATGCGGTGTTGCTTAAGTATCACACCGACATTCCCGGGGTAAAGAATCGGAACCTAAAAACGTGTGAATCATTCCAATAACTCAACACGAGCCTAATGAATTTTATCGTAAACAAGTGTTCAATTTTACCACCACAGTTTTGAATAACAGCCCAGTTACTCACACACAAGGTCGGGATTTGTTTATACTACATTAACCATGGAACAGGAAGTGTAGGTACATGCTTAGCTTAATGAACATAAAATTTATGAGGAAAATGATTATATGAACTAAAATTTCGTTACCAGCGCGAAGAGAGTACCTAGTGAAACAAGGATTCTATTAAGCAGCAAAGCGTTTGAAGCGTTACTTGTTGATTCAGTCAATTTCCCGATGACTGCGCCGTCGCCGCTGTCACCTCGGTCTGTTATTTCCGCGCCGCCCGACGGAAGGAAGCAATTCCCAGACAGCTAACGGGAGTGCAATTCTATACGCAGCCGCTGCACAGAGGCAAACACTGCAGCTATATAGGACATTCTCACCGCAGATTCGCATCGCTGCACAGCAACGCCTTTCTAGAGAACCCTATCGTGACCCAATGGCAGCAGCAGTTCTTTTTTTTCGCGTTCTACTTCAAGAAAAACCAAATGAAGACAGCCATTAAAATGATGTAGCATCGAATTGTTTATGCTCTTTGATTTTCCACTTAGTATTACCACACGCAAATTTATTTGATACTAGCTGTTCCCCGCGACTCCGTCCGCGAAGAATAGGGGTAAGAAAAAAAGATGTTGACCGATTCTCAGACCTTCCCGATATGCACACAAAATTTCATGAGAATCGGTCGAGCCATTTCGGAGGAGTTTGGTAACAAACATTGCGACACGAGAATTTTATATATTAGATTATTTGCTCCAATCAGATAACGGAAAATCAATCGAAAGATATATCAGATATCGTTAAGCGAGTGCAGCCGACGCTGGGTTTTACTGCTTTTACTCGCTCCGGAGACTTCGCTGATTGCAGTCTTGATATAGAAGTGATACACGAGCATTTAAGGTGGCCCGAATCCAATGTGTAAATAGAGTTACATTCCAATATGCTGCAACCAGCGACGTTCCGTAAAGACGTCAGTAATTAGGACGGGATTAAATGGCTGTTACCCGTGGTAATGGGACGTCAACTCGATGCCACTGCATCTCCCCGCTTGCCAGCCAATCGCAAATTTCTGGTCTGCTGAGCTCGTTGATTGCTTACTTATTTTAGACTTGTGTAAGGAAAAATATCTAGGTACTTGTTTTTGTTTCATGTATGTTTAATTGCCGACACTTCAATGTCGAGACAGATGTGTGAAATTAAGTTTACTGAAATTAAGCACGCCATATTGCCTTAACTATTAGCGCAATGTTAGTCGCAAGAGTCACTACAGAGGAATAAAACATCGTTGACGTCATGTAAAGTAACGCACATATGCATTCTACATGTAGCACATCGCGTGGGAATTATTCAAAGACACGGTGTGTATTAATACTACTTATTTATCTCTGAAGTGTCCTACTGTATTGAATTAATAGTAGTTGCGTAATTGTATTGTTTATCGACTTGTTATCTGAGTAATCGATCTAATGAAACTGATTATCAAATAAAATATAATATTAACAAATTACTATGTCTTAGGGTGGAAGAAACCAAAAACATATGGAATTCCAAGAGGATATAATGAATGATTTTTAACTGTCTAGATAGTCTTATGTTATCCTTCCAGAGATTCAACCGTAAATACCTATGGAGCGATTCGGCCTTGTAACTATAAAAAGAGTGCGCACAACGATCAGCTCTTTTAGTTGAATTATTAAACAAAACTATTGGCGATGAGCGCTTACTGTTTTTAAGTCGACCTGAAATCAGTGATATTACCTTTTTTGTTTTCGGTATCTTTACTAAAATCTTGAAGTCTGGTTTTACCTTCAATGATATCCTTCAACAAACAATGCTCGCAAAAAAAGAGTTTTAGGTAGTATCTAAGCCTTATTACGATTGTAGTAGAATGCGAAACAGAATTTATCAAACAATGACACAGTTATCAGCATTATAAATTATCGTTAATTGGTTTATTGTCGCGACGAACCAGACATTACCTTATATGGTCACAAGGAATACAAATTGATAAGATTCACGTTTCTGATTAGTGCCTACTTGTTTAACACCAACTTCGCGGTATTTCTGGGGGTAATCTAAATAATCTATCCATTATTCAATATCTGACATTAGTTTTTGCAATGAAAACATCGTTATCATCGAGATTATATTCTGCTTCGTAAATTTATTTAGCCATGTCTCTTTTTTAAATCTAAATGCGCTTTTGTGCTCTTGTTTTAAAGTGTTCTATGCTATCTTTTTCAGAGGGAAGAATGTTCTGAATCAGAAGAGCGAACTACAAAAGGCGCTTTCGAAACACAAAGAAAAGCAGATCTTAAATCAAGTCAAAGAACACAAGGAAACTCCAGGTAAAATATTTTCTATAGAAGTCAAAGGTGAAATGTCAAGGTCAAATAATTCTTATCTGAATACGCACGCAGAAAATCTGATATTTTAAGTAAACAACTCTTTACATATACATTTTAATGATCTCGACCCGACGATAACTAAGCACGCAGTAATTATTGTTCAGGTTTCAAAATATCAAATCATATTATCCACGTTAACGACATAATTGGCGGTATTGTTACGGTTGATGTGGAAGCAATTATTATAGTTATGAAATCTTAATAATACTTTGGATGATTTTCTATGGTACAAGATGGGAACGGTTTGCGGAAAGTAGTTGAATTAAAGCTATAATACTCCGACTCGCAGATTTGGATACATAGCAATTAAACCGATTAGCAAATGTGCTAAATTCAGCTACGATATTGAAACAACGCTTGTTATATAACGTTGCTAAATACCAAAGCTATCTTTGTTAAATTAAATAATATTGGAATCGAGAACGCCGATTGTGAAATTTTTACTTTAAAGTCGAAGGCGAAAGCACTGAACAAACACCAGTCTGTTTGTGTTCGATACCATTCCATAATTGGTATAAGGTATGCACTCAATCGATTGTTCTAGCGCACGTGCTGCTTATGAAAATATTGTTTTCTTTTTTAATATTAATAGATATTTGTACTTAGATATTGATTTATTAATCAGATTTCACGTGAATTTTTTTGGCAAGTCTTATATAATTATATATAACACGTAATTTAACATGCAAAATAATGCTTTTATCCTTTATGCAACAGCTTTATCTTTAATCTAAGCCGTGGTGCTTACCTATGTATGACATTATGACACTATACTTTCCAATCGTTTAATGACCAAATAATAATAAATTAGTATTCCATGCATCGAAATTGCAATAAAAAAAATCAAGAATGTTACAAAAAATACGATTTAAAATAATCTGGCGCGCCATAATGTTTCGCAAAAAAGTTTCTGGTTGCAGTGAACTGTATCGGTAGATGGTGTTGTGTTTATTTGTTTGTAGGTACGTATATTTTATATTCGGACTGGTTCTTTATCCGGTCCAGTCTGATATGACACAGGTGCAGCGGACGGGCGTTCACCTCAGATGTCACTCAATGAAACTGCATAGAATTCTTGAGTCTCGACGCTGTCTGATGCACAGTCAACTACAAAATGATGTATAATCTTTTCACCTTAATGCAAAACAATAAGATCAGTAAATGGATACATGTGTTGGTAGCAACTGTATATATGGCTTACGTTCGTTAAGATCTAATTTATAAAAAAAATAAAGAAGTATAAATTACGTGTAATGTGCATTTGTACCTACTGTTAGAAAAAGTTAAAGTTAGGGCTGCCACGAGATTGATATTTCCTAAGCACTGTACGGCTGCTTTTCGTGGTAGCTTCCGTTATGCTGCCACGAAATGTTGGAACAATATACCGCCGCCAATAAGGAATTCAAGTACGATTGGTTCTTTCAAATTTAAATTCAAGAAGTATTTGCTGGACGTGCAAAAAAATCACACTCAGTCAGTCCGTGCAGTGCTATATCCTTCTAATGATATGTAATAGTATATATTGTTGTGTAGGTATGTATATATATGATGTAAAATTTATATTTTATTTTGCACCACACCTTTTGCTTGGCTCCCTTCACTTCATTTTATAACTAATGCTTAGGCCTTGTTTGTGTATAAGTATTTTAGTAACAGGTGGAGCTGTCGTGTAGCTCAAATCTGGGCTCTACAGAAGACCAGCGTTGCTACACTCTCTGTGCAGCAACACATGCTGAGTAGAGACCCTTTTTCGGTGACAATTGGTGTCACTACCTTAACAAACTTGTGTTATTAGTTGTTAATGTTGTTTTCTACTGTTTGGTGGTGGTACTCTTGAAACCTGAAATAAAATATTTTTCTTTCTTCTTTCTTTCTTTCAAAAAAGAAAAGGCACAAGAGCTGTAGCGATGCGACACGTTCGGCTTTTAACGATGATAATAAAATTGGATGCATGAAAAACAAAAGTAAAAGTATAGGCATTTAAATAAATCCAATAAAATTTGAGCTCCTATCACGTAAAGAGCTTGACATGTGACAATTTTAATGGCACGCACATTGAATAAATAGTTTTATTTCAAACTGGAAACAGTTTCATACAGTACATTGTTCAACTGTCGATATCCAAAGTTAAATGAAAGTGAAATTACATGTCGTTTCCCGTTTACCCGTGGCGATCGATCGAGTCTAGCGTGGGAGAAATTGCCGCACAACTTGAAACTGCATCGTTGCAAAATGCATAAATTAATTGAGCACTACTCACTTCCTGTTTATATTGTCTAGGCGCGTTTACGTAATTTAACATGTGCTATGAACTGTGCACACGGATGAGTACCTAATCGTGCTAGAATTGAAATGCGACATAAACATAACCCTCTGTTGAACATTCTCGTATTTATTTAGAGTTGTTAAAATTAGTAAAGTACTTTATTCATAATTATTACTTCCTCTAAACGGGACTTATCACGCAAAAAAATGTACCTCGACATTTCAGCTACATTGCAGTGGTCGTGGTCACGAGTTGACTGAAATTCAGGGTTTCACGTTCGTTTAGCCGCGCGAGTCTCTCGAACTACCCGCACTTGATCGTTATTTATTGTTAAGTACTTTATTGTTTGAATTCACGTTTTTGACAAAATAAAAATGTTTATTTAATGTTTAATATTTATTTTAATGTTTGTTTATGTTGTTTATATATGTTGTGTCTATACATAATATAGATCTAGAGATTGTATTCGACAGGTAATTCATAGACATTAACTAAATGATAAATTGAGTTTGATTCCATCTCTTGTAAACCTCATTTAGCAAATTTATGTTTCAGGGGAAAATGTCAAAACGATAGGTACATAAAGGCAAACGAATGTTAAATTTACATAAGCTTAACAATCGTTTATGAAAAAAGAACTAAGATACTCTATAATTTAAAAATGGACAAAATGTGTTTATAATTATAAATTTCCGTGTCAGTTGTATTGAGGTGTAAACGTGCCGCCTATTATTTGCAATCAGTTTAATTATATATAGCACAATGATATTACAAGGCAGAACTTATATCTTTGTATTGTACCCACCTACAACTAACAATGTCTCCTTCCTGACGTCATGTTTGTCTGATTTTTTTGTGGACGCCATTCGCCTACCAATTAATGAAATACGTTATTTTGACCTTGGCTTATTAGTGTGTAAGATTATAATTCAATTGGCGCTAGTGAGCTGCAATTAGCTGGTCGCGATAACATTATTAAAAATTAGTTCCATTTTATGTGGTCGAAATTGTCGAAGCACATAAAAAACACGTATTCTAATGATAAGTAACGCAAGTTTTTTATAATTCCAGAGTTAGAACGAGCCATAGCGGAGCGAGCGCGCCGTTTGGAGCAAGCAGAAACGCCCGAAGAGACGGACCCGGCGACCAATCCAACGCTTCAAGAAGTGCGTGCGCGCTTACGGCATGCGGCGCCCTCTTCGCCCGCTGCCACGCAGTGAAGTGAGCTACCTAGTACGCGCTAGATACGCTAGATGGCGATAGTTGAACTGAGGGATTACGCCTGAATACACTAGATGGCGCTTACAAGGAGCAATTGATCTTGGCACTGTGTTATGACTTATGGTCAATATGATTGTTAGCGACTGACTCGTCTTTAAATTACAGATTATTTTTTATCTTATAACATGATTTTCGTTCTATGCAATAGAGCGAAAATCAAGTTCTTTGAATTAGACTTTAAAATTATGGAACCGGTATTTAAAACATCATAAGGACATTAGTCAGTTCAGTTGCATGGTTGACAACATAACTTAATAATCCTTACGTTCAGCAGCGACGTCTATCGTATCTCTAGTGCCCTTTTACTTTCGATGTACCTAGAGTTGTTAGTATAGGCGCCCAGTTAATATCAGAATTGAGAAAATCATCGCTAGTGCTTAGTCTAAGCTTTATTATTATCATCTTAATAACTTCAATCCAATCAGTGATGGCGTCACCTTTTGAATCCGAAAACAAAATTTTCAAAATATTAGTCAAAATCCACTTATCCTACCAAAGAACTTATCATTATTTTGTTTGTGTATGCTCTTGTCTTGAAACCATTCGAATTTGCTTCACAACCTTTGATTCCCTTAACATCTCTTTGAAACATTAATATTGAAATAGCATACGTTAATAACGAGTAGTAATAAAAATTATAGCCATGTTCTCTGTAGCCATAGAGTAAGAGTATTTCTTTAGATTGTAATCATTTATAGAATAATGGAAATTGAAATGTAATCCAACTCGGTTAAGACTATTAATGACATCTGGCGGTACATGGGCTAAACTTTAGCAACGCCATTTATAATCGAATGGAGTTAAAGATTGGATTTTGGGCGTATAATATTTTTAAAGAGGACTATTTAAAATATATTGTTGGTTGAATGCGTTAAGCTATAGAGGGTGTTTTGATAATACATAGCATGAGCAAATGTGGTTGATGTGTGCAGTGTGCTTTGAATGCGAATAGTTATTATAACGGTTAACCTGTTGCACAGGAATTCCGAAAGAGTTCACTTTGAGTGTCACAAAATACAATGTTATGTTACGCATCGGGCTGGTGTTAGAATTTCGAGAGGTTCATCCCTGTCAATTTTTCAACATTGGCCCATCGTCTGGAAGCATGTTTCTGTTTTGTTTGTCAGAAAATACAGCCCCAGGAATACTGTACAATACTTCTAATGCTGCAAGAATTGTAGCTGTTGAACGGAAATCTAGAGAAGTATTTAAAAATTATTTTCTATAGTATTGTATGAAAATATAAAGCTATACTTAAACTTCTTAAATTGTCTTAAAATTAATTCGGAATGTTTTTAGTTTAACTGAACACCTATATAAAGGATAGTCATCGCAATTTTTGATTTAAGTTAAAACCACCCATTTGACGCCGTGGGTGAATATCTGTGAATATTCAAGCGTTTTGGCCACTGGGTTTCACATTATTAGGGTGATTCTTCAAGGTCGTGATTTTTGTTTTATTCCTCTGTCGTATTTTTTTTTTACTTAGTTGACAGAAAAAAATCATGCTCATGAAAATAGATTTGTTCAGTAATGAGCATGATTTTTTTTGTCAACTAAGTAAAAAAAAAAATACGACAGAGGAATAAAACAAAAATCACGACCTTGAAGAATCACCCATTAACGACCGCTTTAGCCTAGTTGGTAGTGACCCTGCCCACGAAGCAAGAGGTTCTGGGTTCAAATCCCGGTAAGGGCATTTATTTGTGTGATGAGCACGAATATTTGTTCCTGAGTTATGGATGTTTTCTATGTATTTAAGTATTTATTTATCTATATAAGTATGTCTATCGTCGTCTAGTACCCATAGTACAAGCTTTGCTTAGTTTGGGACTAGGTCGATTTGTGTGAGATTGTCCCCTAATATTATTTATTTATTTATTTATTATTACCATCCCACGATTATGACCACAAGGAAAATACAAGTCGCAAGATCTTTGATTAATCTAGATTGGGCATCGGTACTGTTTGTAGTTTTCATAAAAAGTTAACCCACTTTTTAAAATGTTTTCTGAAACGGTAATGACGAAAAGAAAATGCCGTAACAACGCTGAATATTCACCCCCGCACACTTTGAAAATCGACAGAATAGAAGCACTTTTCAGCCAGAATCAAACTAACTCAACCAGCTAGTCAATTATTCTGGATTAATTTTAAAACACAGTATATACATGTGTGTTGTTCCTGGGACGTTTATATTTTCTGTGTTAAGTAGAGTAACTGGAAAAGAATGCACTATTTGCAATAACAGAATTCGCTTTATTAATAAAGAAGGTAAAAGGCTTTGTTGAACCAAGGGCAGGAACTATTATTTTATGTTACCGTAATTTAAGTGCATTATTATTTGATTCGATACTACGTATACTTATCGTCACGAACAAATACGACTGAGAATCGACTGCATGAGGTATCTAATAGGGTAACGTCAACTTTGTACCAAGAGGATGAAATATTTTTCTAAACGTTTTAATGTCACGAAACTTAACATTTTGTCGTCTATAAAGTTCATTTATAAGCATTGACTGTTCTTGTTAAACTTCTTATTTGTCTACCATAGTATCGCGTTTAGATAGTACGGAATAATCGTGTAATAATGACTATTTTATTACAATACTTATAGAGAGTAGATAGATGTTGAAAAATATAGAATGTATTATTTAGAGAAAGTAACATATACATAAGCGTGATTTAAACATAATAAATTATTTTATGACAGAGTAGAAATCTTATGAAATGTAGACTCAACGACATTGAATTCATAAATAATAGGAACTTAGGCCTAGAATTACTTGATTGATAAAGTATTGCACAAGTATTCATCGTTTCTATAAATTTATCAAATGCACCAATAAAACCTATAGATGACCAGTACTTTTGAAAGTGTTCATAAAAGTGATAGATGAAAGATATTTTTGTATACTTAATTATTCCGTAGGCAACCAGTCTACTGTCATAAATGATAATAATAGATGTTTTTGTTACCCTTATCCCGCACCGATATCAATAAAAAGGTAAAATAATTAAAAACTGTTCTGTCATCTAGTAATGATGGCTCAAGGAAGTAATTTGACACTGAAACATTAATGTGCGTCAATTCAAGTTGGTTTAGGACGAAGAATGAATCTCTGGATAATTATGTAATTCCCTACTAGTTTATGATTATGTAAATTTAAGAATACACACCTTACGATGCTTACAAAAATAAAGTCTCATGCATGAGCGTACCATAGAAATGTTAAATAATAAATATGGTTTCAAAAGAATATACCTTTTATGTTGTCTCCATTGTGCCTATTATATAATTATATACATATTATATGTATAGGTAGCTGTTATTTACTTTCAGAGTATTAATAATTTATGTCTGAGTAAGGTAGAATATTAAAGGATGAAGATTCTCGCAAAGCTACGAAATTTAATTAAATACCATTCCACTTGTTATTATTTCACTTCATTTTTTAATTGGGAAAATCTACTTTTTCTTACGTTAAGTGTTAAGTTGTTTGTGTCCTAGTACAAAGTGATCTTCATTACATGAAGAACTATTGTTTACCTGAGCTTGTGTGGCCATTATGTTGGCTAATGTGAAATAGTATTAAGTAATTTTACTCTTCGTAATGGCAGACGTTTTCACAATGAAAACTGTAACAAGAATTCATAATTTCTTTAGACAAATAAAAGTGTTTTAGCACATCTGTGTTTTATTAAATATATGTTCCTAATACTAACAAATTTGTTTTCAGCTAAGGGAATAATGATATAATGATATGATAGGGATAATGATGAGTATACCTAGAGATTTTTCTAGCACGAACAACTTGTGGTTGGTGTTTGACATAATAATAACATCGATTCGATTTAGTATTCTTGTTCTATATTTTCAAACGTGTCTCATTGATATAATGCCACTTATAAGACATCGATAAACTAAGTATTATAAGGAAAAGTATTCGTTCGTGCTAGAAAAATCTCTAGGTAGGTATAATGATGAGAGTAATAAAAATAGAAATAAATTAAGGCGGAAGGCGCGACTCATACACCTATCAAATACGTTACTGCGTTATTGCACATACTTAACTATCATGACTTGATTTATAAGATTATCGAACTCGGTTCATTGTCAATGCATAATTAGCCGGGGAAATTTATTGCGTTTACGAACCGTGAACGCTTTCGTTTTCCTAGGACGGGGAGCCGGGCAGGCACCGGGCGCCGTCCCGCCCCACGTCAGTCGCGCCCGGCACTTCAACTACTCGCCACGCTCGGAAAATGTTAAGTGCCCCAACATGACCAATAAAATCTATCGCGTCGCGCTCATAGGCCTCCTCATCCTTACCACCGTCAATGCCAAAAAGACTAGGCGCATCAAACCCAAGCCCGAAGAAGACAGCAGCCCGAAACCCAGTGTAGTCTCCTACTCAACATTTGGATTCAACGACGTAGGATCTTACGATGGTTTCGTGCCCAGTTCCCCGGACTACGTGAATTATCTTAGTAACGCTAATCAAGATTCAACACCTACAAGATTATACGCACCGGCATTTCCATCGTCTTTAGGGCCATCCGGATTCGGATCTCAAACGCAGGAGAGCCAGGCTACCGGTACTGCAGAAGATAGCAATGCTCAACCAAGCTTACTACACTATAATTCCGCAAGTTACTACAACCCCATCAACTTAGATCATAATGAAGATAATGGGCAAAATGACTCACCAGAAGAGAAGTACAAGCGCATTGTTGACGAAGAGAGTAATTCTCCTATATATGGTACTAAACTGGGTGGAAACAAAAATAAACATAAATACTTAAACCAATTTAATGATACAGCGGCGTTTAATGTTTACAGTAGTGGACCTTCAAGTCCTAGTGAAAATAAGTATTTAAATTTTAAGGTAGCAGAACCTACACATGAAAGCAATCCAACATCTTACGGTGAGTCAACCAATAGCATTAAGAACGTGTACAATTATGCACCAACCTATCCACCTACTGAAATTGGTGATGACGTTTTCAAACCTACGTCAAATAATACAGTTTCATTTAATTTTCCTAAAGTAATTGATTTTACAAAATATAAGCAATATTATCCTACAGAGTTAGAACAAAAGCCTCAACCACAACCCCCTACATTCCAATCGGTTACGAAGAAGAAAAAATATGAAAATAAACAAAATAAGGATTATGAAATCCAAAGTAGTAGCTTCAACTATCCATCACAAGCATATAAAAATACTTACGAAGTTACTGAGGAAGACCAAGAAAAGGAAGATCCGAAACCGAGTGTTTATACACATCATGACTACTCCAATAATTTTGTAAGTTACACTAGTCCCAAATCTAGTACCAAAGGTGTGAAAACCAATGTTGAATATAAAGATAAAATAAAACATAACCCATGGAACTCGAACAGTCAGTTTAGTTCAACCTCATACAACAGTTCTAACAAAAATTGGAGGAATCCTCTAAAAAGCTACGAATATTCGACCGATTACAGTAATATGAGCTTCAAATTTGATACAAGTACACCAAAGAAACCATTTAACAGTCATTCTGAGGAACAAGCTTCACCTAGCAATAACGTAGAACTGTTTAACTATAACTTTCCAGAGACAGATTACTCCAGCTTTAAGAAGATACCCGGAGTGAAAGCGCATTATGAAGATGATTATTCCAGTATACAATCGAAATATAAAGATTTGTTCAAATCTGATGACTATATAAATCAGTTCAAAAACTTATACGGTAATACTGCCCCAACCACCACCTCAATTTGGGGTAATGTTAAAGACCCAGATTTCTTATCACACCAGCATCATTCGATCAGTTCTCCATTCAGAGATGATGAAAAGCATCATTCAATTAGTTATCCATTTAAAGGCGATGAAATTACCAATGATGTTGTCCATATACCAAAAAAACCCTACAATCATAAATTTAGCCCGAGTAAATATAGTGACAGAAAACCAAGCGAGTTGCTCTATCAAAATAAACCCAGACCACAAAAACAAAATAAACCAAATGATTGGACTAAAGATGTATCTATGACAAGATTTAAATCTGAAGAAGATTTGCTAGGTCTCAGGACCCATGATACTTCGCACCCTTCCTACCTCCCATCTTACAAGCCATTCAATGAAATTTCGGATGAATTTGATTACATGAAACTCGTCGAGAAATGGAAGCAGTCTTATTTGAAATCAAAATACAAAAACGCACTTCGTGATTTCGAGACGTACGCATCTGATGCCAAACCTGTACATGTGCCTATACCGAAGCCATACGCGGTAAGCTATAATTATAATTCATTCACTACCTAATAGGCATCATGGAGTTTGTGGTACAAATGATGGATGGAACATTTGTAAAAATCCCGAGTTTTTCATGCAGTCAGATGATTTTATAGTTTTGTACCTAATTAGTCAGCAAAAAGCATTTAAAGGAATGCGGATATGAAAAGCTGGCAGCAGGCGTCGCGCACTGATTTTCTCGCCTGCCGTAGGCGGTAAGATGATGCGCGTGCGGCCCAGAGAAATCATGAAACTAAACACACGGTACAGTTTCTTTGAGAGTCAAGCGTGTGTTGTTTTTAGTTCTGTAACTAAGTAAACATTGTAAGTATTTCATGTTGAACACTCGGCGTTATTTGTGATTTTAATATTTTATTTATTTATCAGTCGTTCTACTTTAAACAGATTATTTATACACTTTTATTTTAGAATAGTAACATAATTGCTAGGTAATAAACTGCCGAGCAAAAACAATGGGTCACTATTCATACAAAGTGACCAGTGTAATTTATAATATTAAATATTAATTTACTAACAGCAACTTGTTAGCGCATTCAGCAACTTCATTTAAATTTCATTTGTAGAGTCAAGCTCAAAAACAGCTTCACCCCTTAATACTTTGCCATGACGTAAAAAAAATGACGACGATACAGTGCTTTGAAGTTTAACGTGACGTCACCTCTGGGTAGAACTTTTACCTAGCAGTGACGTCATTAAGCTCCAAATCCAGAATTTTAATGTTCTATATCTTTACCAATTTTTATTAATTTGATAAAGCAAAAACTACGTGTCCAATATTTATCGATAACTTAGGTGACGGACTGAATACAAAGATATGTATTTTTATTTCTTAACCCAGGCATCATCTCGATCAAATTTCCCGTGGCACTACCAGACAGGATAGTAGTAGGTTCCTACCACAAACCTACCTACTACGGGCAAAAATAATCCCTGTGGTACTACCAGTAGTATCACCGGTAGTACCACGGGTATTCTGTTACGGTCCTAGTATTAAGTAATGTATACTACGACGAAATATAAGGGGAGTAACTACTTTTGAGCTTAACTATACTTAATTACTACAGGATTACAATGCCTGCCTCACATTTAACGGCCTGGATAATATGATAATATGATAATATTTCTTTTGTTTAAATTGCTTATAGTATCATAGAGTCATTGTCATTCCTTAGTTCAATAATTAAGACTACTTAGTCTTGACCTTAATTTCGTAATACCACTTTACTAATCAATGAAAGTGAAACTAAAGTCTAGACTTTACTGCTCGCAATTGCACCAGAAGTACAGGGAAATCAATGGTTAGGTTAATCAACGTCTAGTGGTGTCCAAGTCCATCGCCCTGCGTTATGGAACATTAGCTGCTTTAAGTTATGTACTTTCACTACTAGTGGTCAAGATAATAAGGATTTGCATAAAAGTAAATTGAATAAAATAACCGTGATTAATAAACCCTTACGTATAGTCGGGGTAAGAAAAGGTTCGTCACTTTTCGACTCTATGTCAACGAGTTAAGGTCGAAAAGTGACGAACCTTTTTTTACCCCGACTATACATAATGTCTGACTGTCATCGCTATTAAACATATTGGTTTATTAAGAGAACAAGTTAATTGCTCACACTGGATTGGACTATCTGTGTACGAGAGACTTGAACAAATATCAGGGATTTATGAAGTTATACTTTGGCACTCTTAAGCAGAATTAACCGTACATACTGTTATCATAATCTCAATTGGCCGAAGCCCAGCTGTTGCATTGTGTTTATCATTATTCATCTTAATGAATAATGATAATTTTATTAATAACACCCCGTCGTTTTTTGCGTCGGGGGTTAAAAAATAAGCTTAAATCCGCGGCCGCGCACTCACTGAATAAAAAATAGGTTTGTATCCTATCCCATTAGAATTTCAAAAAATCCCGTATCTATGCATCCTTATGATATTTTAGGTATATCTCTGTGCGTTGTCTCTGTCAATCAATCACTAACTAAGTACGTTTTATAGGTACTATAGAAGATTAATTGCCATTTTAGTCTTCAATTTAGTTTTATTTTTATTTGAAACGAATTAAAATTTAATTTAATGGCTTTACAAATCCCCATGACATGACTCTAGCTTTTTCAAGTTCACTCCGTGCAAATTAATTTCATTCCTATCTTATTCTTTCAATTGAATTTTTGTTCCACTACAATCCTACTAATATTATAAATACAATAGGTTGTGAGTGTGTGTGCGTGTGTACTTTTTACTTTTTGACACTAATTCCGCTGGACGGATTGGATGTAACTTGGTAGGTATGTAGGTAGCATGAAAAATAACACATACTTAGTCTACTTTCCCACTGAAAAACAGCGTTGCGGCTTGCCGCAACATTATGCTGAAAAAGGTCCAATTTATACTATTCGATGATTTTTATTTGTATCTTTTCATGTCAATTGGCCAAGTAAAGTTTTTTGAAGAGGTGCTAATTATATTTTTTTTCGACAGTGGTCGACTTCAACACTAAGAAACTGCAGGTGATTTATTTTTATCTCCTTTTATTTATTGGAAATATTTTTTTAAGTGTTCGAGATGACATTTGTGATATTTTACGGCCGACAAGCGGTTCGTGCTCAGTACTAAGAAGAAATAGAAAAAAAAAACGAAGTCAACTGTCGCTTCTGTCAATGTCAAATGAAATCTAACCGTTTGCGTTTCGTTTGCTTTGCGTTGTCCAAGAAGCAGTTCCAAAATAGTGATCGAAAGTATTCAATCGTGATCCAATTAACGTGCATAGGTCGTGGAGAAATGCGATAAAATTGAAAGTCCGGATTTTATGCGGAGGTCGATAAAAATAGTCCAAAAATCATACTGAGCACACCAAAACACAAAGCAAACGAAACGCAAACGATTTGATATTGACAGAAGTGACAGTTGACTTCGTTTTTTTTTTCTATTTCTTCTTAGTACTGAGCACGAACGGCTTGTCAGCCGTAAAATCTCACAAATGTCATCTCGAACACTTAAAAAAATATTTCCAGTAAACAATAGGAGATAAAAATAAAACAGCTGCAGTTTCTCGATCTCCAGAACACCGTCTGTCGAAAAAAAATATAATTAGCACCTCTTCAAAAAACTTTACTTAGCCAATTGTATTTCCTGTGTATCGAATATGTGTAAATAAACATCTCTCTCTCTCTCTCTTTTATTCTAATTTTCCCATGCGATTAAAAGTGAAATTCAATAATCTAACCCAGACCTGGGACATGTAATTTTGTACGAGTGTTCATCATACAACGTAAATAAAGACCACCATGTAATATTTCAGAATTCGAAGAGGAGAATATAATAAAATGTCGTAATTTTAATTCAACTGCCGAATCTAATGGTTTGCACATACAAAGCTACAGTTAAAGGATTTACCACACTGAATGCGTTCTGCGGTCGCGGTCAGGTCAAATTGAACGCAGCCCGCATTATGTTTGAACAACATTGTCGGTCTCTATATATTTTGTATATAGGTACCCATACGCGATCTTCATTAGTTTCTTTGGTGTTAGTTTCTTTATCTTTTATTGGGCACATCAATTTCTGTCAATTTAAAAAAGAAACGGTAGAGTAAGTTTAATTTTAACTATAAAAAAAAAAAACGATTTTAGTTTCAAGCAATACCTATGTCGAAGTTAAAAGAAGATGAGAAGAGGTTGTGCTTTTTTCACTAGTATATGCCTATATGTTTTTCCTGTCTTTTTTAAGAAATTACCTAAATATAAAGATTTACGTAAAACATACTTCACAGGTTGAAATCCCAAGACCCGTGATAGTGCCGGTCCCGCAACCGTATCCGGTACAAGTCCCGATACCCAAGCCGGTAGCGGTACCGATACTCAAAGAGCTGACCGTGCAGATTGAAAAACCGATGCCCTATCCGGTCTTTAAAAATGTCCCTTATCCGGTTGAAAAACTCGTACCGGTAAAAGTAGAAAAAAAGGTCAGTTGTTACTGATATGCACATACTGTACCTCATAATATTTCATTATTATTTTACTATGAAATGCTTTTTATATATTAGCATACATTCTTCACTGGGTGAGGATTTGTACACATAGGCAAAAGATATGTGCATAGCTAAGACAAAAATAACACGTATACAACGTTCTTGTTTATTTTATACTAGTTATTTTATATAAGTACATATATTTTAATACACGGGTAAATAAATATATTAACATGCATTTTTTTAATAATCGGGCATGGTTTATTTTATATTTCACATACGTGGCTGGGCTGGCAGCTTTGCTTATCTAACAGTTCCAATATTCATAAACTTTACTATATTTACGTCATGGTGTAATAAGTTAAGTTTTAGTATAATTCTACTAATACAATATTTTATAAGTCATCAATTAAACGACTAAGTTTTACTAAATGTCCTGTTTATAAGTCACATGGAGTTAAATCTGGACGCCTTCTGGCCTAGTAAGTAGTAGGTCTAGGGTTGGGACGCCATGAACAATCCAGATCACTGATACCTAGTTTAGCGAGCAACTACTGTCGCACGACTCGGTATACTTAAGTGAAAAACTTAAGTAAAGGACCTATTTAACTTCTAGCAAAATCCCTACTAACACCGCAATTATAATTATCATTCTGTTGTAATATTCTTGTAAATAATAACAACGACTTTCAGGTCGAATTATGGTTTATGTTAAAAAAAATACTTGAAAATCACTTAACTTAGACCAGGGGGTTGACTGGCCCATTTTTTTTGCAAATTAGCTCTAGTGTAACCTGTCTACCTAGTAGGTATAGTTTCACCGAAAAATATAAATATAGCATAGCATCGAAGATTATGTCAAGTGACCATTATGTATTTTGTTCACTACCCTTTCCAAACTTACATTATAAACTTATAGTGACAATTAACAAGTTCCCAGCTAAGTTACATAGTACATACTTACGTCCATTGAAATTATTTCGGTGATTCCAAAGGAGCCCTCATTTTTTATCCCTACTTATAACTTGTAGCATGTAGAGAATTATGTTGAGAGTTTTGTACAGAATAATTCCTCTGATGCCACCACCACCAATTCTCTTGGTTCTTTACAAGTTTTTGAGCCATCTATTAATTAAAAATTGATAAACTAAAAAAACAATCTACTTAAGTTGTCTTGATTAGGGACTGTATAACGAGTTGTAAGTTTTATCGTGTCGTGTGGCTTGTCAAGATTACAATCAAAGATTGGTGAATATATAATTAATTAAAATATTTTTTACTGGGATTAAGCGTTACTGTCGTAATTTATGTGCTGCAAATGCCAATAATTCGTGCTCGCTTAGATCAGAAAATATTTTAATCAAATTGAAAAGCATAAAATAAATGGTTCTAGTGTGGTGGACACGCGATAGTAATTTGAGATTTAAACTTTAAAATAATTGCAATACACTTATAATAAAGCTGAATCAGTAATACGTAATATAACTCGGGTTACTGTTTTTTTAATGTACCTTAAAGTACCTCACTATCACGGAATGACGAGGAACTTGGTTCCCAGCTTCTGCTTTATTTTTGTGATTTCAGTGTATTATTGTTTATTTAATATGGTACAGTTTACACTACCTAACCTAGTCCCAAAACCAACCCCAACCCAAAAATCCCGTTGCAATAAAAGTTGAGAATTAACACTTTCAAATGGTATTTTCACAGGCGTTATTGCAAAAATCCGTCAACTGAGAAGCTAGTCATGGAAAAAATGAAACTCAGCTCGATATATTGGTTAGAATTACTTTGTTTAAGTTTTTTCCATGATATTAGGTTCCCGGAGCTTATGTATTGGGACTTTTTCGTTATTTAAGGCGTGGTGTTCGCTTACATACTCATACAAATGCTTCGTACGTAGGCTAGTAGTTTTCGACGACGTTGCGGCTCTACCGCACAAGGATTAGGATTTTTGTGGCATTGGTTTTTACTGCAAAGGTTTTTTTGTGTCATAATTTAAACTTGGCTTTATAATTTTACGATAATAGCTGTTGCCCGCGACTCCATCTGCAAAGAATTCGTTTATCGCTATCCCGTGGGAACTATGCATTTTTCCGGGATAAAAACTATCCTTTGTTCTACCCAGAGTCTCCAACTATTCATTCAATGGTAGGAGAGCGGTAGGAGGTAACAGACAGACAGACACACTTTCGCATTTATAATATGTACTAGTATAATTTAAATCACATGAATGTTAATAAATGAAAGAATAGAAAAACTTTATGCATTTATCGTAATAAAGTACTAAATCCAAACTGAAATATAGATGCACAGAAAAAACCCCAGAAAAAAGACCAATGCTGGGAATCGAACCGAATGTATAGGAAAGATTCGTGTCTAATCTCTAGACCAGTGGTGGTGTAGGGGTATGGCACACGGCACGGAATGCTGAGGACCTGGATTCGATTCCCAGCATTGGTCTTTTTTTCTGGGGATTTTCTGTGCATCTATATTTCAGTTTGTATTTAGTATGAAATATATGATTTCACGGGATGACCGTAAAAGTAATAAAAAATGAAGTTGAAAAAATAAATACAAAAAGATACTTCATAGCTAAGCTAACTTTACTAAATCCATTTTAACGCACGTTTTAGGTACCCGTTCCAGTGATTAAGCCGTACGCAGTCCCTGTCCATCACATAAGGCCGGTGTTCCACCACACGCGGCCGTCGCACGAGGAGTTTGAAGAGGGGACAGCTTATGACGAGGACGATTACCGATCGCGTCCTGAAGGCTACAGAACTAGCAAGAAAGTGCCGTATCCTAAGCGGCCTAAAAGGTAAGAATCTATAATGTAGAGTCGCAGGCATGAATATCTATACAGCCATCAATTACATGTAAACACCAACCTTATGGTTAGTGACATGGAGTTGTAGAATAGATGTTTTTGACGCCAAGGAAAAGTACATATATATTTGTGACCTTGACTGTACCGAGACAAGAACAAAGGGCAATGGAAAGTACTGTGATCGATGTATCTGTGCGGGGTAGAGCCAGAAATGAGGAAATGCATAGAAGCTACCGACATAACTCAGATGAGTGCCTATAAGATAAGACAATTTCTCAGCTAAAACTATCAAAGTGTGATTCAACATCTTAGAACAAGCCCGTTAATATTGTTCAGTATGGCCAAATCACACGAAATTGACACCACACAAAAGTGTTACAATATCGTGCGTCAAATTTATTCGAGATTAGCGAGGGAAATAGGTATAGGTACTAAAATATGGGGCCAAGTGCGACGTAGGTAGTAAGTAAAGTAATATCCAATTGAAAATTTCATCATCATTATCATCATCATTTCAGCCGTTGGACGTCCACTGCTGGGCATAGGCCACCATCATTGATGCCCAATCATCAAAAAAAAATTGTAAATTTAATTGATTGAAAATTGTATGAAATAGTATACGTTGAACATCTTAAATTTAAAAAACCAGTTACTATTTATATGAATGTCTTTGTGAACACGACAAATGATATGATTATAAAAGTATAAAAGCATGTTTTAGAGCCTTTGATCAATTATAACTGTAGATCCACAGTCGCGCGCCCGAAAATGTCCGAGCCAAATGAGCGCCACTTTGATAAAAGTGGCCTTTTTTTTTCTCAGAACGTTGCGTGAAATTGTCAAGTTTAGCTGTCAAGTGGAGTTTTGCCGCTACCGAAATTCGACTGTAATGAAGTAAAGACTAGGTTCAAATTTCTGTGTAGGTGATGATTTTATTTGTTACGCAACCAAATAAAAAAGTTCGGACATTCTTTGAAGGGGATTTTGTTCGGCAATGTGTATCTTCAGTTATAATTGATCAAAGTTTAGAGCATAAACTTTTTCAGACCAACTATGAGTCATTAATTGATTAAGTAGGTACTAAGATTAAATACAGAAATCAACACATGACTTAATTGTTTTTAACAATTTCGTGATAAATACAACGTAACTCTGATTTTTGAGTCAATTAATTGTTTACATTATGATCATAACTAACTATGTGTGATAAAAATAAATAAGTAATCTAATACGTTGATAAATTCGTAGGCTCCTTTCAATTCACTAAAACATCGCCAATGCACACAAAGAAAAATGAAGAAGCACTTATCAAACAAACCCAATAACTTTTTCCGGAAACAAGACAGCAAAATGCATTAAAAATTTACAATTATGAAACAATGTTGACAATTACACAATTTGCACTTCTAAAAAACGCGTGCGTGTTCATTAAAAGCTGCTTATCATACCAAGATGTGAACGCAATTAACATGAATGAATCATGCAATTGTAGTTCAAAGACTTTTTACGTTTTGCAGTGCGCGGTACCGGCCGCGCAGGCCTTTGAGGGCAACGTACCAAGACAGGAACAGGAGGCGGTGGCCTACGCGAAGACCTGAGTTCAGAGGACCCTCGGACCAGCCCTCACCTTACAGATCTACCTTTGATGACCAGGAGTACAGGCGCAGTGATTATTCCCTACACTGCAAGAGAACTGGGAAGTGTTAGACTATGTTGTGTTAGAGGTGATATGCACGAACATGTATTGAAGTGGCTGACCCCATTTGCCCCAGCTTGCGTGTCATAAAATTTTATTTTTGTCATATCAAACAATCAACCTAATTCGATCATTCTCTCAATCATGTTGGCAGGAGGCAATTACATGTAACAAAAATGGAATTGGTGAACTGTGTGAACCTGGGTAATTCAAATGCAGACGGCTAGCAGAATAGATATTTTATAGTAGATTTTCGACTAAAATGTGGTGATGATGATTAATATATTCAAAAATAGGAAAATATTCAGGCTCAGTTGTCATACATTCTGCCGTTTGAGTCACTCACTTCAATATAAGTTTGTGGTGATAGATAAGTTTTCTTGGGCTTGTATTCGAACTATATGTATAGCTTTTGGATGTACATAGCGTGTGGCGATTAAAATACTTGGTGCAATGCCTTCAAGAGTCCAAGACATATCACAGCAGCCAGATTTATGTATCTCACTTTTACGCATGGGCATAACTCATTGTACGGTACTAGTAAGATAAGAGGAAACACGCACGAGTCAATAATTTATTTTCTTGCGTGCCGCTACTATTATGTTTTAAGTACTTGGATGGTGTTAAATAAATGCCATGTCTGTGTTTCTATGTATCTCAAGGTTCTCTCTTCTGAAGCACTGATGGTTGATAATAAGTCAGGACTCAAGAAAATAAAAAGCTGTGTATCATTGATTTAATGGTGTTAAATGGTGGTGATAAAGCGAATATTAGACAGTGATGTACGATTATTGTATGCAACTCAATTTAATTTGCCTATTGCCGACCTTGATCGATCAGATGGGTGTTATTTCGATTTAAGTTATAACGAATCGGTCTTGACTCAACAAAATGAACGACTGGCAAAATTGTGCAATTAGCGTTATCCATTGTAATTTGATTGATGTATCGATCGATTCGTTACTTAATGTTGCCTTACAGAATCAGAGAAAGAATCGAGACCGTACCTAGTAGCTAGTAGTTAGTTGCATTAGAAGGGTCCACAGAAAGAATATGCCTAGTCACCTAAGAAAATTTTTGAGTTATAGTGAAAGTTAGTTATCAAGAACATTTAATATGGAACCATATATATTAAATTGAAAAGTGATAAATAAGATATTGTTTTCAGATATCCATATTTAATTCAATGGTAAATCATAGTACTTTGTGAGCTCTACATTTTGGGATTAAAATCTCAATTTTCAATAAAGGTGATTAGACAAGTTCTTTCCGTGGACCCTTCATTATTTGTTGATATTGATTTGAGACAGGTTTTATTTTCTATTTATAAAAAGTATTATCTGAATTTCTACTTTTATTTGTCACGTATCTATTAATAAACGGAGGAGAAAAAAATAACGAGTCACCTTCTATTTTATGTTCCATATAAAGTGATCATTTATTATAATGTCAGTAAAGTTGGTAGCATTTAAAACAGATGTATTTTATATCAAAAAGTAGATCAAGTTCTAATGACATTTTCATTAACCGACTTAAAAATAAAAAAGGTATAAGGTCCTTAGAACTCTAATTTCAGCAGAGCCTATTCTAAACTTGATTTATAAGAGGTATCTTTATCTTGTCTTTGTGCCAGTCATTTCTTCTTGAAGTTGTTATTTGTAAGGTATTTTTTAATTTATTTGTGTAATTTAAACAAAAATAATAGCATTTTGTTCGTTTTGTATAGTAATATTAAGTGTTATAGTTAAGTAAATATTTTATACAAAGAATTTTGTCTATGATTTGTAGCAGTCGAAATTATTGTGCTTTATTTATATAAATACTTGATTAAAGATGACAGAACAAGGTTTCATTCCTTCATTCTGTTTTCTAAGCCTATAAGCCTAGCTTAAATAGATTCACATCGTTCTGTTTTGGACACTGGTCACTTATCTACAAGTTGCATCGTGCCGTAATTATCAATAATAATTTACAGCATAACAGTTACCAATGCGCTCTAAACTTAAAAAAAAACAAAGGATACTCAACTATTTAAAAGATTATTATACTAAGCGGGACTTATCACGCAAACAATATTTACCTCAAAGTTTTGGCCACATTGCAGCAGCCGTGGTCACGTCACGAGTTGACAAATTTATTTTAATAAACCCGGCCCGTATCGGTTTACAATGTAATGCTTTAAAATTTCGTGATTTTCACTTAGTCTTAAATAAATAATAAAATAAATATTAGGGGACAATCTTACACAAATCGATCTAGTCCCAAACTAAGCAAAGCTTGTACTATGGGTACTAGACGACGATAAACATACTTATATAGATAAATAAATACTTAAATACATAGAAAACATCCATAACTCGGGAACAAATATTCGTGCTCATCACACAAATAAATGCCCTTACCGGGATTTGAACCCAGGACCTGTTGCTTCGTAGGTAGGGTCACTACCAACTAGGCTAAGCGGTCGTTGTGAGTAAAGTTAGGTTAGGTTGGCAGTTAGGAGTTGTGAGAGAAAATCACGAAAGTTTAAAACAGAATATTTAAAAGATTTTCATCCCCGCTTCCCTAAGACGACAAAACACCACACCCTCCGGCCAGAAGTCGAACCGCACAGGAACATCTGCTGGCGCTTGCTTGGTACCTAATAAAATAAACACAAAATACAACAACAGTCTTGTGGAAATAGCATAGATCTCAGTTGTTAATACCGGCACTGTAATTAGGCGGATCTGCGTGTGATTCAGTCGAGATCAACCAACGCACGGTCGCGCTTGGACGCGCACTTTTCCCAACGCTCCAATAAGCATGGTGCATCTGACGCATTTACATCAATGCTTCGATTGTTTTCCTGCTAAAGAATTTCTAAGTAAAAACCATATGACGTGAGGAAAAGAAGAATTAAGCAGAGTTTGTTTAGAATTAGTTGGAAGGGAAGGGAGTTTGAAAAACAGTTTAATTATAACTGCATTTAGGTACAGCAGCAAGGTGAATTAATTCTTAACAATAAGTCATTTTTATTACTCGTAGATACGTACCTACAATATCGTACTAAGCCATAAATAGATACTTAATATAAAACTACATCGCGTAAAACCTACAAAAATCCTCCCTAAAACTATAAATGGGAATGTGAGTATATTTGTTACACTTTCACGTTTGAAGTACTCAACCGATAGAGATAGTTCGAGACCCTGAGAAGGATATGGGATAGTTTTTATTCCGGAAAATTGTGTAATTCCCGCGGACGCACTACACTCGAATACTTTATTTATAAACGAAGTCGCAGGCAACAGCTAGTAGAGCATATAAGGTACCTACATTACAAAAATAGTAGATTGTACAACAAGAGCATAAAACGAGCCATTTACCCGGCACGGCGAGGGTGGACAGACACGTCGAGGGTAACATTTGTTTTATGCTTGAGTTTTACACTCTGCTCTTATTGACGTGACAACGTCTAATAAATCGATGAACGCTGGTTGCACGCACGAAAAAGGATGACGCATGTTCCGTACATGTCCCGTACAAGAGCGAGCAGTGAACGCCAGGATGTACAAGAGAGCAGCGCGCACCGGGATGTACAATGGGGGTGTGTGTGGGGAGGGGGGGAGGTATTAAAGGGGGATGAAATTAATGACGTTGTCACGTTACACTATCATTCTTTCTAATAATAAAATTGCTACTGTTTGTGGCTGTTTGAGGTTGATTACCTTGGTCTTAGACGAAGATTTTACTTTATGCATTAGACTAGAACATAAAGGCCATTTTATGCAGCATTCTCTCGACATAAAAAACAAACTTTACGAGCATGAGAAATGAAAAATATTTGAATTTATATAAATAGGTAGTAAAACTGATTAAGTTATGTCACTGACTCGGTATTCTGCTATTTAATTCACTTTTATTGGTATAAATTTTGTTACCAATATGTCATAAAACTAGATTTCCTTGAACAAAAATAGATATATATCTATGTAGCGTTAGCAAATTAAACCTAAACGAATCACATACGGACCAATCATGCAATTAGGCACGCAGACGAGCGTTAACTTAATTGGGTAACGAGTCAACTTTCAGATTTTCAAGTTTATCTAGCAAGGCGAACTAAGTTACTAAGTACTCATGTATCCATACTGATACTATAAATGCGAAAGTGTCTGTCTGTCTGTTAGGTACCTCTTCACGCTTAAACCGCTGAACCGATTTAGATGAAATTTGATTTAGCGATAGTTTGGTCCCGGGAAAGGACATAGGATAGTTTTATCCCAGAATGAGAGGACTTAGGCTGTAGTTCCCACGCGTGCCCAGTCCGGATTAGGAACTTCACATACACTATTGAATTTCTTCGCAGGTGTGTGCAGCGTAGGTTTCCTCTCGATGTTTTCCTTCACCGTAAAGCTCATGGTAAATTCCAGATGTAATTTTGAAAAACTCAGAGGTGCCAGCCCAAGATCCTCTGCTTGAGAGGACAATGGGTGAAACCTCTAGGCTATCATGGTTTCTTTATATTTAAATTTATTTTAATTACTTATTTTTTATATTTATTTGCGCCCACCTGCAACGAAATTCAATGGTGTGTGTGAAATTCCCAATCCGCACCAACCCCTCGTGGGAACTACGGCTCAAGCCCTCTCATTCTTGTCCGTGCACAGTGGGACGTATATAGGTTGGGATGATGATGATGATGATATTTATTTAATATAAAACACCCAAGGCTCGACCGGATACATAAAACACACACAACACTGCATCTATCAGTTGGGACTTCCAATTTTTTGCTCTACCGTAATTAACTCGTAAAATTATCATAATTATTTATCACTAGCTGAGATGGGTAGATTAAAACGTGTTTTCACGTGGGAATGAGATATTTTCCCGTGGTGAAAAGTAGCCTATGTTACTCTCCCGCCCTTCAACTACTAGGTATACAAAAAAAAAAATCACTGCAATCCGTCGCTCAGTTTCGACGTGAAGTCAAACAAACAAACACACTTTTACATCTATACATATAAAATCCTTTGTCCTGACTGACGGATCAACGCACAGCCTAAACCGCTGATCGTAGAGACCTGAAACTTGGAGGGTGTGTTCTTTGTATGACGTAGGCATCCGATAAGAAAGGATTTTCCGTAGTTCTACTTCTAAGGGGGTAAAAAAGGGGGGCAAAGTTTGTATGAGACATCGTGATTCCTTGGTCCAATCTACTTCAAATTTTGCATAAACATTCTTTAACAAAATTGATGGAAGACGTGTTTCGTATTTTATTGAAATTCACCCCTTGACGGGGTCAAAAAGTAGTAGAAAGTTATTTTGGGGGTGATTTGCTTCGAAGTTGATATCAATACTCCTTAGTGCTTTTGATTTAAATTACATTTTATTTTGACACATTGTAAACGAAACGAAACTGCAAATATTGCAAACCATTTTTGTCTACGTTTGTCAACCACGTCTTGATCTGATCTCTGATAATAGCTATTATATGTATTAAGTATTTGCATTTCACCAAGCTTTTGCTTTTACAAGCGCAGCGTGGGACGTCCACCAACGAGATGGACGGACGTTTTGGTGAAGGCCGCAGGTTCAGGGTGGATGCAAGCCGCTTCCAACCGTAATGATTGGACGTCAATGAGGGAGGCCTATGTCCAGCAGTGGACGTCCTACGGCTGAAATGATGATGATGATGAAGCTTTTATGCGAGTTCAACCTTTTTCGAATAAAATCGAATTGAGTATTCAAATATCATTGTTGAACTCGCATAAAAGCTTGGTGCAATGCAAATACATATAAAATGCTTTGTCCTGAAGTCCTAAATGACTGACTGCCGGATTAACGCACAGCCTAAACCGCTGTATGTAGAGACCTAAAACGTGGAGGGTGTGTTCTTTGTATGACGTAGGCATCCGATAAGAAAGGATTTTCCGGAATTTCCACGGGATAAGGAATAATCGGGATTTATATATTTCATCAAGAGTGACCCTATGCCCATAACGAAGATTACTAAACTGTACAAATTGGGCATGCAATTAGACTATTAGAATATAAAGCGAATATAAAGAATTTTGAAAATTTCCACGGGATAAAGTTAAATCAGGATTTATATATGTAGGTACTCAAATCAACTGGACCATATCTCCGTAACTACAATTACTAATCTTTTCAAATACAGTATTAACGAAAATGACCATAACAACAAAAAAACTTATTGCAGGATTTTTGGAAATTCCTGTGGGATAGATAATCCCTGAAACTTCCGAGCCGATTAAAAAAAAAACTTTTACCAGTAAAAAGTTACACTATCCTTTATTGACATAGGCTACTTTTTTCCGGGGAAATGCAAAATTCCCAAGGGATAGAAAAAAGAAAATTCAACTTCGGAGCTCATTTTAAAATGTCTTACACCAATAGAAAAGATGCACTGTCCTTGGTTAACATAGGATGCTTTTTTCCGGATAAATGCAAAATTCCCGCGGTATAGAAAATAGTAAAATTAACTTCGGGGCTGAGTTTAAAAAAAAATCACCAATAGAAAGCTTCACTATCCTTTATTGGTATAGGCTACCTACTATTTATTCGGTAAAATGCAAAATTCCCCTGGGATATTAAGAAGTGAATTTCACTTCAGGGCTGATTTGAAAATTTCTTTCACCTATTAGTGAGTAGCTACACTAACCCTTACTTACATAGACTATTTTCTCCGTGAAAAATCAAAATTCCCACGGGAAAAAAATAAGTGAACTCAACTACGCGGCTGATTTTAAAAGTTCTTTTATCGGTAGAAAGCTTTAAGGACATAGGCTACTTTTCTCGGGGAAAATGCAAAATGCCCGCGGGATAAAAATAAGTGTAATTTTGCAAAGAATAAGGACAAATTTGTTGAAATTCCCGCGGGATAGGGAATAAACGGGATTTATAATATTCACTAACTGATACTCATGATGAAATGATAATAATGATGGATGTTGCCGGTGCCGGATTTTTGTTTTATACAATGAAAGAGATGAAGAAGCTTTACCACAAATTGGAATTCTACGCGGACGAAGTCGCGGGCAAAAGCTAGTCTATACATATAATAAATCTGTAACAAGTCGGTGTCTGTACATTGAAGATATTTGAGAAAAACTGTCACTAGGGCTATTTACTAGCGCAATAGAACCCAAAACAATGTTTTTTAGAATTATTGTCTGTTTGTCTGTGCGTTTGTGCGCGCTAATCTCAGAAACGGCTTAACCTAGAAGGATGCGGTTTTCACTGATATGTTGGTATTTTCTTGGATTAACATTTAGTGTTTGTTTCATTTGAATCGGTTCACAAAATAAGAAAGATACGATACTTTTAGTGTTAGATAGCCCATTTATCGAGGAAGGCTATAGGCTATATATCATCACGCTGGGAGTACGGTGGTGAATGTGAACGCGGGTGTGCGGGGGTGGGTTCAGTTGGGGTGGGGGGGGGGGGTGCGGGGGGGTATTTTTTTTATATCGAGGAACTAAGGAGAGCCATAATTGATGAAAAAGCAATTTGGACAAAAAAATAAGCTGCCCAAATTACTAATTCCACGCGGACGGAGTCGCGGGCAAAAGCTAGTTTATAATATTAGCATGTATTATGGATAGCTACTAGTTACTTTGGTCCGGGCCGTATCCATCCACATTTAATATTATAAATGCAAAATGAAATGAAATGTTTATTTGCCTAAGTGTGGTAAACAAGGGTCTTAATCTACATAAGTTGATAAAAAATTTGCGCTCTGCACGCTCAGATAAAAATAGTATACAAATTATTATTAAAAGACGACCGGAATTTTACAACAATCTGAAGTAGTGAAAATAAACGGATCTAACACAGAAAAACGAGTTTAAGACGCTGTCAACACCAACGTCGGCGCACACTGTCTATTTGTATCGGAGTAAACGAGATGCCGCTATTACTGGGCAGCCGGGTATATTGAAATTTATCGGGCAAATATTTAATTAAAAAAAAACTGTGGATTATTTGTGAAATATGACTCGTTAGCGGTTTAGGTATGAATATTTTGACTTCATGTTTTTAATTGCAGACGCATACGCCAAAAAAATAAAGACATAGAACCGTTTAATGATGATTTTAAAACGTATCTTTGCAATTATTTTCTATCGATCCGATTTCGTCCAATTATGTATCGAGTCCGTCCACTGTCTTTGAAATATGATGAATATTAACATATAATTTTTTTGATGTGCTAGAACAAGCAGTTTTTCTTAAAAAATTGTTTAAATTACATCAATTTCAACAAAATTAGGTGTTGTCAGCCTCTTAACTCGACATGTTTCGGGCTTATCCCTTCTTGTCGGAGTCACACGTCACGGCGGCTGCCAAACGCGCACACAAACAAACAAACAAATAACATCAAACAAGTCGAGATAAACTCGTTTTAAGACGTGAGTGATCCGTTTATTTTCACTATGAGTAAGTCTCACGGTAGTTTAATGTTTAACAAAACAATCTGAAGTGTTTAATAATTTATTGAATCAGGCGTTTCTTTGCGGAGGTCCTTATTAATGAACCTAAACAATTACATTGATCACCCGCGACCTTAAGGTAATTGTTTGAGTTCATTAATCTAAAGTGTGTCCGTCTGTTACCCTTTACGCTTAAGTAAACCGCTGAACCGATTTAGACGAAATTTAATATGAAGATAGTTTTAGACTCTAGGAAGGACATAGGATTTTTATCCCGGAAGCTTGCATAGTTCCCGCGGGATAGCGATAAACGAATTTTTCGCAGATGTTTTCGCGGGTTACAAATGGTGAATTATAAAACAGTGTGTGTAGAGGTAATAATACTCGTAGTTTAAAGCGACAATTAGTAGTCGGTTCACGGCCAGTGGCGGTTGCGGGTCACGAGTTATTTCGTTACAAGTTTAAGCCATTCTCTTGGGCCGCGATGACACTTTTCTCGCAATTCCAAGGTCACTTTTGTTTATTAAATGAATAATCTTTTTGTTACACTTGAGAGCAAATGAAACGGGTCACTGACGAACCTTCTCATCATCATCTCAGCCTTCAGGGCCGGCTCTCAGATTGAGAAGGCTTGCGCCGTAGTTCCCACGCGGGCCCAGTTCGGATTGAGAAATTCACACCATTGAATTTCTTCTCAGGCGTGTGCAGGTTTCCTCACGATGTTTTCTTTCACCGTAAAGGTCATGGTAAATAAATGTAATGTTTCGCACATTAAATTCTGAAATAGTCAGAGGTGTTTGCCTGGGCTCGAACCCACTATCCTCTGCTTGAGAGGCCATAGATTAGGTCAAAGCACTAAGCCCGAAGGCTTCACGAAACCTCCTAATATCTTGGAAGCTTTCCGCGTAAGTTAGGACCGTTTTTCTGGAACTGCAACTTTTGGACAACTTGCTGTGCTATTGATAAGGATACTCAGACTGTTTTTGTGGATCACGATGACTTCTTTCTTCTATTAGCTTTGTAAGGAATAGATATATGGCTAGGTTTTGCAGAGCCTCAACCATATTTGCCGAGGCCGGAGTCCCTGACTTATATGCTGGCCCTATAGGTACTACATGGCATGGCATGTAGCATGTAGCATGGCACTAGTTTGCATCAACCTACAAGGTTTTTTTATATGTAGTTGTCTGCAAAATATTATTTATTTGAACAAGCTAACGTTCTTAGTTTCTGCGATAATGACCTGTTTTCTTTGCACTCGAGTGTATATTAATTATTATCTGCTCTATTAAAAGTGAAGTTTTAGCCCTGAAACTAAAATCGTTTGTATTCCAGTATTTAATTAGGTATGGTTTAGTGTATTTATTATTTTTATTGCATCTTTGTATCTGTTTTTATTACTTTGAGAGTTCGTAACTTTTCTTATTAGTGTTTGCAAACAATTTTTTTTCGAATAAACTAACATCATAGCATTAGGCATGTAAAAAAATATTTAATTTACTTTAAAAAAAGTTATAAGGTGAAATTTCGGGATTTTTTTCTAAAAACAATAAAAAAAACCGGCCAAGTGCGAGTCGGACTCGCGCACGAAGGGTTCTGTACAATTATCTATAAAAATCAAGTTTGTTGTATGGGAGCCCGCTTAAATATTTTTTTTATTTTAATTTAATGACTTATTTATAAAGTCAATATATAATTAAATATTCAGTGAATATTTCAAGTGTCTACCTGTTGCGGTTATCAATATCGAGTAAAAACGAGCAAAAAAATCAAGTTTGTTGTATGGGAGCCCCCTTAAATATTTATTTTATTCCATTTTTTAGTAGGTATTTGTTGTTATAGCGGCAACCAAAATACATCATCTGTGAAAATTTCAACTCTCTAGCTATCACGGTTCCCGAGATACAGCCTGGTGACAGACGGACGGACGGACGGACGGATGGACGGACGGACGGACAGCGGAGCCTCAGTAATAGGGTTTCCGTTTTTACCCTTTGGGTACGGAACCCTAAAAATGGTCAACTTTAGAACAGTGGTTACTAGGGCAAATATGTTCCAATTGGGATGTCCTAATTTTTGGCAACGTATAATAAATCGAAAAATAACCGAATAATCGAATAGGCTTTGTGAAGCGTTTTCAGAAATCAGATTCCAAAAATATGATAATCTGAATTAAATAAAGAAAATTTAAGTAATGACCTTCATTTGACCCCTGCAGTGAATCGTCACAAAGGCAGATATAAAGCAGGTCTACACTCTAAAGCAAATTGACAGTTTGAAATGTTGCTGTCCTGCTTATAATAGCAAAGAGTGACAAAGACAGAACTTTAATCACATGATGCACACCTGGCTTTAAACAGTTGTCATTTATCATAAAGTCCGAAATGTATACAATACTCGCAATGTATTTTTACAAATTTAATTATTAAATTACTACGTTACAAGTAAATATGAAAGAATTTAAATATCAGATTTTATTAAAAAATATCTATTTACTATCACACCATTAAACAAACAGGAATAATCGAAGTTAAAAGAAGAGAAATAAATAAAACTATTTTGTCATGGTTCATTTAGGACCCTAAGCCGTGCTTGTAATATTGACAGTGACAAGACAAATCAGGGGCACTACTACAAAATTCGAAGTTCGTATCGTGTCATCCCTCTCACTCTCGTGTTAAATCATATTAGCGTGAGCGGGACGGCATGAAACGAAGTTCGAATTATGCACTTCGTAGTAGGGTCTCAGTAGTGCCGTGGTAGTGCTACAGATTATGTTATGTACGACTTGAATTTTTCTAGGCTATGGAACGTGGCTCTCTCGCTGTGACGTCATCCAACGTATTTCTAAAAAAAAATATAAAAAATTAAATACTCAACCAAATTCAAAATCGATGAAAATGGTGTCTTAAAATATCCTATTCTTTCCAAAAAAAATATAAAAACTATAGGTTATTTTTTTTGGTGCATCCCAATTGACCCCAACTAAGTACATCCCGTTTTCGTTTGTCCAACGACCTACTTAACACCCTGTATATTAATCAAGGTTAACATACAACTATTAGTGTGCCAAATTTCAGCGACCGAACCGTAGTCACACCAATTTACTACACTGGTGTGACTATGGTTCATTTTATTTATCCGTAGTTACACTGGTGTGACTACCGTTTATTTTACCCGACCCATGATCAAACCAATGCACCCCCCAATCATAATCCAGTTCAGAAAATAGGTAGGTTGGGTTAGTTAGGTAGTTTCTTCTGGCCGAAGGGCAAACCGCCCAGAAATAGGAGCCCCGCAAAGCGGGGCTCCGTCGAGTTGATTCAAATTAAATATTTATATTTAGTCAACGGTGAGTTGGTCTATAGTGGTGTGACTACGGATAAATAAAATGAACCATAGTCACACCAGTGTAGCAAATTGGTGTGACTACGGATAGGTCAAGCAAATTTAATCAATTCCGTCAAAACGTTTTAGCTTGAAAGAGTAACAAACATCCATAAATCCATCCATATATTCCATATGTACAAACTTTCGGCTTTATAATATAATTATGTAAGATAAAGAAAGCATCCGTAACCCGCGGTGGCCTAGTGGTCTGACCTATGGCCTCTCAAGCAGAGGGTCGTGGGTTCAAATCCCGGCTCGCACCTCTGAGTTTCTCGGAATTTATGTGCGAAATTACATTTGTAATTTACCATGAGCTTTACGGTGAAGGAAAACATCGCGAGGAAACCTGCGTACAGCTGCGAAGAAATTCAATGGCGTGTGTGAAGTTCCCAATCCGCACTGGGCCCGCGTGGGAATTACGGCCCAAGCCCTCGCATTCTGTGAGGAGGCCTGTGCCCTGCAGTGGGACGTATATAGGCTGGGATGATGATGATGATGAAAGAAAGCATTACGGGATTCTTATTGATATTACTTAGGTTCACCATCATCATTTCAGCCGAAAGACGTTCACTGGTGAACATAGGCCTCCCCCAACGCTCGCCAAACAGATCGGTCCCGTGCCATCCGCATCCAACGCGATCCCGCAACCTTAACCAGGTCGTCGCTCTATCTTGTTGGAGGCCGACATAGACGGCGTCTTCCGGTCCAGTCCGGTTACTTAGGTTGCTGAATTCTAATAGTAATTAAGGGTTTATACTTATCCCTATGTAGTGCTCGATGACTTAGGTAAATTTGCAATCAGATCTCGTACTACTAAAAAGCCTTTTATTTTTTTGTTGATAGCCGTTTCTGCGTACCATGAAATTTGCAGCTTCTTTTTAGACTGACGTAATTTGTGCTTATTTAAAAGACGTATCATCTACAGTGGCTGTAAACAAGATATAAAATAAAAGCTATTTTTTCCGTGGAGTCCTCAACGTTACCTATATTTACTTGAAATATGCTCATAATCATAACTAAATAATTAATTATAAGTAGCTCTTCAGAAAAACCGATGCGCCGAACTTTTCGTTGGCTAAAGAAAATCAGTACGCATCACACCCAAAGGATTTTTTTTTCAAATTAAACCACAACTTTTTGTATTCATTCTTTGGACGATAATTCTTTCTTTACGATAATTCTTTTTTTTCTGTAATTTTTTTTTTGTTTCCGGTCACGCTCTTTTCGTACATAGTGTAGATCTGTTGGAAAAAAATATACCTTGTTGAGTTTCTTGCTGGTTTCATCTCAACAGGGTTTTTCCGAACCGGTAGCAGATTCTTCAATGTTCATACTTAGGAGCATCAATTGATGCCTAAATTGAATAAAGAATTTTTGACTTTGACTTTGACTTTAAAATCCTAGTCGCGCATGCGCGTCGACATTAAAACCTCCTTTTCATTTAACTAATAATTAAAAATATAAATATATAAAATTTCTGACCGTAGACTCCTAACTTTTAGCATGTCTACAAGAAACGGGCGTAGAAAAATTTCTTTCATATAAATCTAATGCTGTTGTGATCAGTAATAGTGTCTCCTGTAGTACGTGTGTATGCATTTTCATGCAGGATGCATGTTATTTTTGGTGCATTGTTACAAAACCATTCATTAATGCGTCATGTTCATGTACATTCGAGTCAACGTGCGAATTGCGTCGCTCGACACATACCTAAGTACTTGGCCGGTTTTTACTTATCTATACTAATATTATAAAGAGGAAAGATTTGATTGTTTGTTTGTTTGTTTGTTTGCATTGAATAGGCTCCGAAACTACTGGACCGATTTCAAAAATTCTTTTGCCGTTAGAAAGCTACATTATCACTGAGTGACATAGGCTACTTTTTACCGCGGGAAAATACCTCTTCCCACGGGAAAATTGATTTATCGCGGGTGAAGCTGCGGACAGAAGGCTAGTTTCAAATAAACACATTTGTCAAACCTTTTATCTTACGTTCGTAGCTACGTGGCAAAATGAAAAGGTTTGAAAGTGTGCAGCTACTTTTGATACTAACTGTATCAGTATAAAATTAGACTAGTAGTTTATTTTGATTACTTACATAGCCTAAAAGTTGCCACGCAAACTTTCTTATTGCGGCCCACAACTAGTTATTTGAAGCAATTATTTTCACAGACGGTTAAAGTTTCATTACTTTACTGTTGTTAGTATTGTTAGTCCACATTTATATCACACTAAAATTATAAATGCGAAAGTGTGCCTATCTGTCTGTCTGTTACATCTTCACGCTCAAACCGCTGAACCGATTTAGATGAATTTTGGTATGGAAATGGTTTGAGATCTAGAAAGGGCATAGGATAGTATTTATCCCGGAAAATTGCATATTTCCCGCGGAACTGCGATAAACGAATTATACGCAAACGGAATCGCAGGCAACAGCTAGTGTTTAATAATTTTTAGGACTTAGAAAGTAAGAGCTAATAAAGGGGGATAATTAAAGGGGGGGGGATAATTAAAGGGTGGGGGGATAATTAAAGGGGGGGGGATAATTAAAGGGGGGATGAAAATTTCATTGATTTTGCCGAAGGATGCACCGTTTTCAAGATGTTTGACAAAACACCGGTTCTCGTCCGATTACCGAGGTTAAGCAACGTCGGGCGCGGTCAGTACTTGGATGGGTGACCGGCTGGTTTAATGTTTGTTTTTTGAATGTTTTGTTCGTCCGTAAACCGACTTTACAGATGACCGGTTTTATTAAATAATTTTTTTGGGTATGTTTTATGAAATTTCAATCCGCATCTCTTCGCTCACTGTTCCGAGCGGTTGCCAATGCGCACCATAGATGGCTCCATAAGTCTCTATTAGCGTATGCAAGTGACCAATAATTTCTGTTAGTTTAATTTTTATAAATCTTTCTGCGGAACCTTTAGTGCGCGAGTCCTATTTGCACATGATATCAGCATTTAAATTAACTTAAAAATCTCGAAAACGGAACCCTATTAATCCACTCTCAGATTAGGACACCTAACAGCCGAACGCAAAAATTCGGTCAAATGTAAGCCCAATTTGCGCACGTCTTACTGCCTTATACCTTAGGTACGTACTACCTACGTATATCAATTTTCATTAATATATATCGACTAGTAACTTTACCCAGCGTCTTCGCCAGTATTATAAATCCATGAACATTTTTAAAGCGCAACAGTCGTTCAGACGACGCCATCTATGGATTGCCGACGGAGTTAACACGTCATCATGATAGCCGATGCAGGTACTTCAGCGATCTTGGACAGCGCCCCCTTTTGTCCCACGGGAACTCATTACCTGAATATTAAGTATCCTATGTCTCAATCCAGGTCTTTGTGCATATTTAAGTATACGCCAAGTCATAACTAAATCTGTTCAGCCGTTTTTGCGTGATTGACTTACAAACATTTAAATATCCAAACATCTTTACAAACTTTTTCATTTATAATATTTAGTAGGAAGGATTTAAGATAGGAAAAGGGATTGTTACATTTAATAATATTGAGTAATTTGATTTACTTACCTTCCACATAAAAAACCATTGCCTATACTATGTATTTAAGTCACTGGATGGTAGTGTCGTGTCGACAGTGTGTTGACGTATGTACCTGATCCAGCAAAAAATATTTAATTAACACAGAACAATGTCGGGAATATTCTAAACTTTTTTAAGTTAGTGATTTTTCATCTGCATCATCTTACCGGCGCATTGTTATGCCTCATAATTATACATAATTATATGCTTTAGGTTATTCTAGATAATCTTCTTCTCTTTCCTAGTTCATCCTTTATCTACTCACTGCTGGGTAAAAGTCACTTCTTATTTAATTCATGTTGTGCGTTCGTGTGCTTTCCACATCCAGTCTCTCCCAGCCACTGGTGGCAAATCATCAGTCCATCAGTCCATTCCCCACATTTCTGCGGTCGTGATCTCCACTCCAGCATTTTCCCCATCTTCCGTCGTCAGACCTACGGCATATGTAGAACTCCCATTTCCACTTTCTCTTGGCTACTGTTTCCATGTCGGTTAGCCCTGTTCTTCTACGAATTTTGGTATTCCGTACCTGATCGCGAAGAGTAATACAATACCCAGCATAGCTCTCTGGATAACCCTTTGCGTAACTTGCAACCGGTTTCCCATTTGCCTACTGAACGTCCAAGTTTCAACTCGATCCATCACAGGGTGCGTCGCATGTTCTAGCAATGTGTTCTATTCCTAGAACATGCGAAGTTTGAGATCGTTCTGTCGTTCGATGTTCTAGATATTGTTCACGTCTAGTTGCACAAGTACATAGGAAGGTTAACTGGTAATTATTTCCTCTATTGTAATGACTTTGATCGTCTAGTTACCTATATGGTGTTGTGATAACTTCATAAAATAGTCAACCAGCGAGAATTTAAATACGACACACTTGCAATGTTATTATGTAAGTCGTTGTTTCAAAATTGGTAAAGTATTTTCCAACCACTTCTTGGTATCCGATTAAGCTGAAATTTAGCCCACCTACTTTATGTAAGTCCAGTGACAATACAATAACCCAATTGTTTGAAAGATTTGGGTCCTCAGATGTTAAGATCCAGCAAGATCTAAGTAAATCAAGGTAATTAACCAAGTAAACGAAAAATAACTTGGTTTATTTACTGTACTGGCACTGAAACTTAAATCATACTGTGCAATTAATAAAACCAGAGCAATAAAACACGTAGTCGTGGGAATAAAATTAGCTACTGATCCTCATAGGTATAAGCATGGGGTTCTTTTATTGATTTATTTAGGCAAAAAACATAAATATGCAATAAAATACAATTATTCTTTATTGAACACCAAAAACATTACAGTGACATTACAAAATAAAAATTCAGACAGACAAGACGTGGTCTTATCGTTCAAAAGCGATCTCTTCCAGACAACCAATTAGGCAATTACGTACAGAGATTACCTAATATAAACAGGCTTATGTTATGTACGGAGGGCTGCAAAAGTGCATGGACATCCAGGCGGGGGGAGCGTCTTCATCCTTATGTGGTTAGTATTCCAGTAGCCCGTACGAAGCGGTTCGCGTCATCCTTCCTAATGCGAACTGCTAAAGAATGGAATTCGCTCCCGTCGTCTGTATTTCCTGATAAATACAACCTGGGGTCTCTTCAAGGCTAGAGTGAATAGGCTGTTACTGAACCAGTAAGGTACACCTTTGTAAAAAAAAAAAAAAAACATCTCGGGGCGGTAATCGCATGAGCGCGCGCGCGCGCGTGTATCTAATACCTTTAAACGAGCAATTCTTGTATACAGGGTTATTTGTAATTCACTAGCATCCTTTTAACCCTAAACTCCTACCACTTAAACAAATGTTTTTTGTTTTACGGCTTTTGTCATAACTTAATATTTTTGGTGTAATAACGTTTTGAAAATTTGAGATTTCCTCTTATTTTTACGATACTCTGTGTATTTGTATGGGAAAAAAGTGCTTCATTTTAAAAAGTCGTAAAACAAAAAACATTTGTTTGAGTGATAGGAATACAGGGTTAAGAGGATGTCAGTGAATTAAAAATAACCCTGTATAATATACATATTATGTATATATATAATCAGGATCTCGGAAACGGCTCCAACGATTTCGATGAAATTTGGTATGTGGGGGTTTTCGGGGATGAAAAACTGATCTAGCTATGTTTCATTTTCAGAAAATCGCTTTTACTCGTGTTTTCCGGCTATTTTTGTTTATGCATTAGAATACAAAGCTAAATTTCGCCGGCTTCGAGCAGATCAAAATAGCACAGTAGAAATCGGGTGGCCGCGGATCCAGTCGATCTCGGTTCGATTCCACGTTTTTTTTTTAAGGTTTTTAGTTTTTTTTCAGTTTATTTTTCATGAGAAAACGTCAAGTTTCTTCTTTTGTGAGAATAAGTTACTTTTTGTGAGAAAAAGTATCATAGGGAACGTGCAGTAACTATAGGCGGCAGCACTAATGCGACAGAAGAGACTATGCGGATAGTAAAACAAACTATCAAGGTAAAACATTCAAATTGATGGCACCCTTATGGCACCAGTTGACAGCACCGTCTATGTGCACGTTCCCTATTGGGAGCACAGTACAGGAAAAACCGGTTGTCTGTAAAGTCGGTTTACGGACGATAGTTTAACGTGACTCACCCCTCCACCCTCCGGTGTTTTTGTCAAATATCTTGAAAACGGTGCATCCTACGGCAAAATCAATGAAATTTTCATCCCTCCTTTGGAACCCCCGAACCCTCTCCCCCGCCCCCCCTCCCTCGCACATATATAATCAGGATCTCGGAAACGGCTCCAACGATTTCGAAAAAAATTGGTATGTGGGGGTTTTCGGGGATGAAAAATTGATCTAGCTTGGTCTTATCTCTGGGAAACCGGAAAACGCTTGGTACCGAGTTTCAGCCCGAGCAGAGCTCGGTCGCCCAGGTACTGTTAATAACATCAAACGATCAAACACTGCTCACGCGATTATCGCCCCAAGATGTCCATGCAATTTTGCAGCCCATCGTACCTATGTAGTGTAACAGACAGGGTATGTATTACAATACCGAAGTACGAAAGACCGAATGTATTAAAACATCGAATGGGTCAAAAGACCGACACGATTTTTTTCTGAAACCGTTAACTTTCTAAGATTGTTATAAAACAAACCTAACCTAACCTAATGGGTTCTGTATGATGCCGTTTTAATAAATTCTGAGAAGTATACGGTTTCAGAAAAAAATCGTGTCGGTCTTCTGACCCATTCGATGTTTTAATACATTCGATCTTTCGTACTTCGGTATTGTAATACATACCCAACAGACAGGAGAGACGCAGAATTATTAAGGACACAACGAGCAACGAGTAGACACAACGTCTGGTGGGTTTAAAAAAATACTTATTTTGTAGTGAAAATAAACGGATCACTCACGTCTTAAAACGAGTTTAAGTCGACATGTTTCGAGCTAATCCGTAGCCCTTCCTCTGGCCTCTTCCTCCTCGTTTATTTTTACTATGAGTGAGTCTCACGGTAGTTTCATGTTTAAATACTTATTTTGATTGAAAACCACAATGGTTGGACAGTCAGGCTAATTGTATGAATAGGTGGCGGATGCGTCAGTCACGGCTCAGCCTTGAATTATCCGCGTCAAATTCACTACAAATCATGAACCCAAATAGGTTCGTTTGAATATACGTCGTAATCACATAATTAGTTCAAATTCAATGGGTTTTCAAACACTATTTTCTACTCCTATTTTTTTTTATTTTGTAATTCAATTAAAGTTAAATATTCATGTGAGCTATATTTGGGTAAGAAACAAAAGTTGTCTCTCCTGTGGACACAAAAATAGCGACTCAAAGTCGGCAAACTTAAGTTTTATTTAAATGGACTGAAAGCCGCCGATGTAGACTTGACTTAAAAATATTGACTATAGATCCTTTTGCCATGACCACAGGAGAGAAACAAACAAACATTTATTCGTGATATCAAAACATTTCCAAAATAAGACAGGAATAAAAAAAAAACAAAAATGCGCATTATCACGAAATGGTCCCAAATCAGCAAAGTGCCGATCTTGCGAACGGCACTGGCCTTATACTACGAAGTGCAAAATTCGAACTTCGTATCGTGCCATTCCTCTCACGCTAATAGTATTTAATACTTAGATTATTTATGCACTAGATGGAGCATAGGCGGCATGAAAACGTCCCATAAAAATATAAGCCAAAGTTGGCTTATATGTCAATTGCGTCATTCCGAATGACAGGGTTGCCAATAGTAATATGCTAAAATCCCCAAACGCATTGTCGAAATTCCCCACGGGTGGGGAATGAAAAATTATGTGGGCCGAGTGACTTAGTTTCGAGCTGTTGCGAATAGTGAATTGTAGGAAATTAATCAAGACTAGCAGAAATTTGATGTCAAATGTCGCGTATTTGTGTTCATACTTAAAATCCCCTCATTTTCCCAGAATTGAAGCTCTCCCCACACATTCGCCAATCAGCTTCGCTTTCCCCGCAGTTTTGCCGCACACATTGGCAACACTCATTTGTCATTTTCCCTTCAGTCTGCATTGTGACAGCGCGAGAAACGTTATAGAAATGACTAAATGTGTAATAAATAAATGTAATATAACCGTGTTTCATTATTATTTTTGGAAATAAATTCTTTTTCACCACTCAAGCTCTGAAAGTAGGTTGCATTCAGCTTGAAATCCGGGATATAAATTCGATTTACATCCTTAGGGATGTAAGTAAATTTGAAAATCGAATGGTGCTTCTTTGTATTCACGAACCCCGTGGCCGCGTGCTGCGCCACGCCGCGCGCGCGCCGCCCTTGCGCTGCTGCACGTGCAGCTGCAGCGCCTCGCCGCCTGCGCACCGAGCTCAGCAAGGTGTGCAGGCGGCCGCGGCGACGTGACGCCGGTGCCGGCGCGACGCGCTCTCTTACAAATGGCGTATATATTTTTAACATAACGGTTTTTCTTTATTTCCTCGCATTTATGATAAAAAGTAGTGTTCAACTCGAGTGTAAATGATCAATTACAACTTACAACTAGAGATGCGCCGAGCACAACTTTTACCGAGTAACCGATTACCGAGTATACTCGGTTCAAAGTTTCTCAAACCGAGTACTCGGCCGAGTTACTCGGTTCTGTTTTGAGGCGCGAAAACGGGTTTAGACAGGTTCGCGCGGCGCTATCAGCCACCGCGAGCGAACGTCGCGGGGATCCCCGCCTTCTCCCCGCAAATTAGTCAGTTTTTGTTTAACGAGTAATACGCATTTGGTCCGCACATTAATTGCTTAAATATTTTAAAAACATTGGAAATAGATGATTGTGTACAGTGACTGTTGACACAATGAGTATACGCAAAAGATTGCGAATCTGATTGTTTTACAAGCCCGTTTTATTTTAATACGCATGATTAATAATAATTTTATTTAGACCGAGTATACTCGGCATTTGAACCGAGTTATTCGGCCGAGTACGAGTATCAAAAAAACTGCCGAGTACACCGAGTACCGAGTAGTAAACGAGTACTCATCCCATCTCTACTTACAACCCTTATTTATCAATCTACTATCTATTTGTATTGTAGTTATGAAGGGGTCAAAAGTGGCTCCAATTGGTTCGTGTAATATTCACACAGCGCTGCTTTGCCAGTTTAATTTCCTTGAACTTAGCTTGACACACTACAGCGTGTTTAGATTTCCCCGCGGCCGCTCAAATTTCGATTTTGCCACAGAAAAAAATGTATATAATCAGTTTTTAGTTTTATTTATTCATACTTTATTTAATTACCATTTACAGTCACTTTTACTCGCGTCTATCGGCCTCTAATATTTTTTCCCCACATTTTGGGGAATGTGAAATTAACTGGTATCATTAAGCACAACCGGAATGACGTAACGCGATCGTAATATGAAGCTGTCAAATGGATGGTGGACGTTTTGTATCGCGATGTTTGCTCCTGACGCTCCATCTAGTGCATAAATAATCTAAGATTTAATACAAGAGCGAGCAAGACGATGCGATACGAACTTCGATTTTCGAATTTCGGAGTAGCCCCCCCTGATCTTCCTTAGGGACCGTTAGAACTGCTAAAAAGATCACATCAGTATCTTAACCACTAAAGAAAACATTGTAATCGCGATCAATCAAAAACGCGCGAAAAACTAACGGAACACAAACGAGTTTTAATGAAGTTATTGCATTAAAATGACCGCGGGCTAATTCAAATGTATTAAACTGCATTAAATTGAGTCGTTCAAATCGCGAAGTTGCAGCGAATATATAAACGTTGGCGAGACCTCGAACTGTTTAGTCTGTCTTCGTGGCCCCGCTGAACCGGTCGGGCTGACCTCACATCGCTCAGCAAGTCACCAGTCCAGCTGCAATAACGCGTAAGTTTATACATAAGATAAAACAACGTCAACTTATTATAATGCCCCCAAACAATTAACAAAAGTAACTGAGATAATTTGGCAAGTTTAATTCCTCATTGTCTTAAATTCGCTATTGTTTTGTCAGCTTTCTGACTATTTTGTAACGATGTTTTTGTTTATTTGTGTATTAAAAATTATGAGACTTATTGAGTTCATTCACGCAAGACTGTTATACTTAGTACCTACTAGGCAAGTCGTCTTCTTATTGAAATTAAAAATTTGAATTGGAATATTGTAAAAAGTGAAAAAGGACGAGAATTGTAATGTTTATCTAGCAAAAGCATGTGTGTAGAAATGAGTCTTTTTGTTTTTATTAAAAATATAAGTAGATAGGTATAAGTATAATGTGTCTCTTGTGTTTTTGTCTAAACAGAAGTTAATCGTAAATATTTTCTGATCATTGCCGATATTTTTTATGTTTTAATTTAGTATAATTGGTATTAGTAAAAACCCAAAGAATTTTCTTGTGTTCCATTCGAGCCATACCTTTAATAATGATTGTACTCTCAATTACCTACCTAATCGTTAGTTGATACCATGTTCTGACTCAAGCTTAAAGGTGGGTTTTTAAGAATTATGTTGGTAGGTATTAAATCACGGGTATAAAATTGGCTATGGTCAATTTATATAAATGGATAATAAACAGACCATCCACACAAATTTATTCTAAGTTTGCAAATCATAAGAATTTTCCCTGCAGTAAAATAAATAAATATAACGGGCACTTGACACCAATTGACCTAGTCCTAAAGTAAGCAAAACTTGTGTTGTGGGGCCAACGGATAAACAACTAGGATACATACTTAGGAACTTAAATACATATTAAACACTCTAGACTCAAGAACAAACATTCGTATTTTTCGTAAATAATATCTGCCAAGACCGGGGATGGAACCCGGGACCGTCAGGTTCTCTAACAACTGGGCTAATTAGTCACAAATAGACAGGTATGTCTTACAATGAGCCAAGTCAGTTGTACCTCGTACCCGAAACCATAGAGCATTCCAATTACAAAAAAAATCTATGTACTTACCTATTACGGACATTAGAGAAATGGCTCATACATAGCGTAAGAAACCAAATTTGTCTCTCCTGTGGACAATCTATTAGCGACTCCGAGACATCAAATTTAAGATTTATTTAAATGGGCCAAAAGTTGGCCAGACGTCCCACTTCGATGTAGGCTTGTCTAAAAAATGTTGGCTATAGACCCTTAACTTTTGCCGTGTCCACGGGAGATCCGCGAACAAAAAATGTGTATGACTGACTCAAATTCTAAAAATCATGCGTATTGTACTGTGTAGTGTATTTATGTAAGTATTCAATGAGTCTACATTCAATCCTCCATACGTTATACGTGTTTTATTCTACTGCGGCTTTTAAATCTAACTACGTTATAGCGCAATTTTGTGTTTGTTTTTTCCATAAATGTTTCTTTTATGGCACATAAATGTAAATGCTGCAGTTAAAAGAAAACCAATTACCTTTTAACGTTTTTATAATTGAAGAAATACGGAAGAAAAAATTAAGAATGATTAACCTTACCTATCTTGGTAGACCAGGTAGGTACGAACATTTGGGACATGGCATAACCAAAGGAATGTGTTCTGGGTAAAACAATCGATACATAACTGGTTTGCAAAATATACCTTGTAAGCCGATTTATACGTATAGCTCTATGACGCAGACATGTAAACCTTTTATGATATTTTTTACTTTTTTTTCTTAGAGCAGTAAAGTCTTAAGTTTCAAGCGAAACAGCTTACAATATTATACTTTGTGCAATGAAGATGGATTAAACTTATGTTAATTAATACTTCGCATAATATTTAAGACAGCAACTCGGCAGAACCTGAATAGACTACAGCAAAAAAGCGTCTCGCCGTTCTCTCCCCACTTGCTCCTATTAAAACGATATAACGTTCCAGTGAAGAGGACCATTGTTATATAGTTTAATTAATGACTGTATCAATCACGCCTGAAGCCTTAGAGCATTTACAGAGCGACGTCGAGGGTTGTGTAACTGATGCAACGCTGTCACAGTTCCCATGCTATCCGAATACATAACTAGCTTGATCTGCTCAGATAGGGAAGAGCTGTTGTAAAGCACCCAACTTGTGGTTTCTCAATAATAAGATCACAAGTCATCCGCAAAAACGTGAGCCAGCCATCTTTATTATGGAGCTCGAGCATCACTCCGCTACACAATGCTGTCATTACCAAGTTACAACATAGCCAGGCAGGGCTTGCCTATTGATGGATACGAAGCTAAGAACAAAACACAAGGTTATTTTTGACACCTTAGATAATAGATGGTTAAACGTAAAACCAGTTTAATATGAATGGTATCTACGAGTACCAAAATAAAATTTATGGAAACACAATCTCGCTAGAGCTTAGTTAGGTATATGAGGGATAGGATGAGAAAACCGTAACCAATTAGCATGATCCTTTACAACAAAACTACCAAAAGGATAACACTGCACTTATCCACATCACGAGCATCGCAATTATCTGATTCACGTTCTGTACAATGCATAACATGTTTGGTAACATTTGTTTCAGAGTAAATATGCGGGCAATTAGTTTTATGATAGCACTGGCGGTGCTGGCAACTTGCAAAGCTGTCACGCCTCAGCTTCGATTTGCGTGGAAACTAATAGACTACGCATGGGACTCGCCAGCTGATCGGGAGAACGCCATCCAGAGCGGGAACTTCGTACAGGCTCATAATTTAATTTTAGGCTTGGCCAGGTGGAAGAACAAGATGTTCATCACAGTACCGAGATGGAAGAACGGTGTTGCTTCCTCATTAAACTACATAGATGTGGACGGAGCTCAAGACCAAATTTTAAAGCCGTACCCCTCAATGAAAGACAATTTGGTACCGGATAATGCGAAGGCGCTCCCTTCAAATAGTTCTATTATCTCTGTGTTCAGAGTGTTTGTCGACAGCTGTGACAGACTGTGGGTCATGGATTCTGGATTAGCTGATATATTTGGTAATTTTTTGCTTATTTTTTTCAGTAGGTACAGATATTGTATGCGTCCTCAAAAGGAGTTGGTAATTTTAAGAAACAAAGTTGGAGTTAAACCAACAAAAAGAATTACAGCCGAACTATTCGCAATTAAGTTAAGACTGCATTTAGTTATTTGTTATTGTTATTGCACAATAATGATGCCATTAAATCGCGTAGTTTCGTCTTATTAATATTTATAGCAAACTTAATTTATATCTTGCGTCAAACTATTTAATTTAATCAATAAATAGTAGACACAAGATTTGGATAGTTAATGCAAAATATTTGATACCTACTACTGTACACCATTTTTTTCATCCATCATTTTATATTTCAAAAGCTAATTTTGTATCTATTGCAACAAAAAAAGGAAACAATTTATAATATTTTATTTTATTACATTTTTATTAGTAGGTTTTCTAATTTGTTCGTAGGTGCCGCCAATCAAATTGAGGGACCGTCATTAGCCATCTTTGATCTAAACACGGACAAACTTATCCACAGATACTTCTTTAAAGTGTCAGATATGAAAGAAGACTCGTTCTTTGCCAACGTTGTAAGTAATAATTCAATTAAATCAGCAGGGTAACTCATTTGCCTATCAGTTTTTTCATGTTCAACGTCAAAATTCCACAATGGAAGACTTTAATTATGTATACTAAAAATATTAATTCATTGACATATCTATGTTAATGTATGTATACGTATATGGGCTATTACAATGTTATAACATTGTCAATTATTAATAATCATTAGATATATTATTTATTAAGTATAAGAGAACCTCCTCGGAAATTATAAAATGATTCATCTCTGCTTGTTCTACTTGTATTAGACCTCAAACTCAATATAATGCTCAATTTGTATATGTACTTTAAAATTTATTACATCAATAAAATATCTCAGAATAGTAAAGTTGGTACACAGAAAATAGTACAAAGGCAAACTTATCTAACAAGGGATCAGTTTCAGCTAAACTATAGTATAGTTATGAGAAGAAAACTTTAAAGACATGCAAGGCATGCTTTAAAGACAAACAATCACAATTATGTGCGGTAAATAGAGATATCTAAATAAACGAATATTTCCAGGTTGTCGACGTCGACAAGGATACATGTGACAATGCCTTTGCGTATGTGCCAGACTTGGGCGCATACGGTGTGGTAGTTTACAGCCTGAAGCAAGACGATTCATGGCGGATTGCTCACCACTACTTCCACTTCGAACCTTTGGCTGGTTCTTACAAGGTTGGAGGCATCGAGTTCCACTGGACCGACGGTGTGTTCGCTTTAGCGTTGTCCGAGCCCAGGGAACACGGGTGAGTGTCACGTATTAGGGTCATACACAATGTAAGCAACGAATGCTGTTTCTCCTGTGGAGATAATAAGCGACATCGAGTCAACTAACTTAAGATTTATTTAGCTGGCTCGAAAGTTGAATGTAAAATTGACAAAAAATAGACCCTTAACTTTTGCTTTTGTTTGAGAGACGCGAACATAAAAATGAGTATGACCCATTAATTTTGTTTATTTTAATGTGCGCATATGAAATTAAAAGTGAAGTGGAAACGTTTTATCTTTATCATGACCGAGCTGTCTTGGAAAGTTATTGCCCATAAGAGTTACGCGAATTCTACCTATGATAACTTTATCTTTAAAGTAATTTGTTTTAACAAAAAGACAACTATTGTAAGTACGGCATAAAAGGTGAGAAATTAAATGAACGCGTCATTTTACTACGGAATTATTAAAATTCGAGTTTTTTGAGCGCTCGGGTAAATCATCAGTCATCAAATCACGCGTCATTCTTACATTAACCACCGTTAATACGTTAGTAAAGGATAGCTAGGACAATTCACAACAATTTAGATCAAACTAGATTCAGCATTTTACTATGTTTCATAAATAATTGACTCTGAGGACCATCTCTAAAAACTTTATCAGTACAATTGGTAATGACGAAAATAAATACGGTAAAACGAACTAATGGACCTTTCTACAAAACGCAGATAAAATAACTTTTTGTGCACATACTTTTTTATGCAGCTATGCTATCCTAGTAACCTCAAAGACCTTGCTTTTTCTTGTACATATATGAACAACCTCGGTCACAGTCACAATACAAAAGAACCTGTCGAATACAACACCTGCAGTAAAAAAAAAAACAATATTTATTTATAGGTCTATTATTTGATCTTGCTTTTTTCTAGGTAACTGTTGATTGAGTACGTGTTGGTTTTAATGGGTGCACGATGCGGAATAAATTCCGTGAAGGCATTTCAGTATTTGTTCGAATGACAACCGTGAATAGATTTTCCTTATTTATTTGGATCCATCGTACTCATTCTTAAAAACTTCCTCGTAAACCTGTTTTTAAACGAGCAGGATAAACAACACTCGTTAACATTTGACTACTCTCACTTGAGGATGTGGAACCGAAATTTTCTAAAGTACCTAGTTCCATTGGCCGAGTTACCAATACATCCCAAAATAAACAAACGGTATTTAGAGGTAAAACTTGGAGGTCAATGATTATTTTATTCATGATGAGATAAGATAATAATTTGGCAATGATTTTTGTGAATGTTATTGTTAATTGTCCGACAGCAACGAAAAAGTAGGGTCATGTGTATTGCGATTGTTTTAGTATCCATGCAAATAGCTCGTACAAGTTCTTCGGCATCCTCAAGCAAAACGGAATGATGGATTTTGCGATACGGTTGCTAATCCTACGGTTGGACACGGTGGTTGGTTGGTTGGTTGGTTGGTTACGGTTGTAGATGAGCCACTTCTGAACAATGTGTACTAAATATTAATACAGCAAATTCTTAGCAATGAGTTTGTTGACAATCAAAAACAATGTTTAACTAAGTACCTAAGCAATTTTGTTGGTCTCATTTAACATAGGTATTGCTGCTTAGCATGCTGAACGTGAACAACCTAGAATAATTAATTGAATCAGGATTTATTTTGCGGAGGTCCATTCATTAAATTGCCACCCGCAAGTTGTGATCACTGATTGCAAAGCATAAAATAAAATAAATAAATAAAATAGCAATAATAGTAGATTGTTCAACAAGGGAATAAAACAAGCCATAATGACACAAGATATTTAGCCACCCGAGCAGAGCGAGGGTGGCTATAATTCGCGTGTCATTATGAGAGTTTAGTCTCGCGTTAAACACTCTACTTTTCACTTTGAATGCGAGGAAAAAAACGATGTTTTAGGTATACTAATCTACAATATTATTTTTATACAACGTACGCTCAATAGGTATGAGCAATGGACATCTGTTCAGAATTCAAATAGCAATTTAAATTTGTTTCGCGGTTTTTTTTTGTTGAGTGACGCTTTAAATGTTTGCATATTTAGCCAGCAGATTCAAACTTGAAAATTATTTCATAGCTAATTGGACTAAGTATGCATAATAAAATGAATTCATCTTTAATATAATTAAATAGATTATATTCGTAATTATTCATGGTGTTTCACGAAATAATTATTTTTTAAAATATTTTTTATACAGTTGTCATTTTGAGGTTATTTCCACGTCCTAAAGGCTTCCACAGACCGAAGCGCAGGGCGTTACGGAGCGGCGCTACGGAGCGCTTCGGAGCGTCCGCAGCGCGCTGCGGTCTGTGGAAAGCTTTAAAATTGTCTATGCCCAGTCACTGAAAATGGCAATAATCCTCCATCCACAAACACCGTGATTGGCAGTTTAGGGGTTTCCAAAGTAAATTAAAATTAAATTACTTTAACCCCTAGAGATCAAAAAAGAGCTTTAGTCCCGATATGCAGAGACTAAAGTAACATTTTAAGAGCATGAAAAGTGAAAAGACAATTAGTTATACTTCATCGTTTTTTGTAAACAAATAATCGCTTTCTACATTTTCATACAGAATGTCCCAAAAAATAACGATAACCTGATAACCGGCGAGAAGTCCAACTACTTATACCAGTTCTGGAAAAAAAATAAAAAAATATAAGTACATGTCACTTACTTAAGTGATAGGTAATAGAGTCATATACTCTATTATCGCTTAACTAACAATAAATGGCATGGACTTTATTTCTTATTTTTTCCCGAACTGTTATAATAAATTACTTAGCTTTTCGCCCGGTACCAGGTCATCGTTGACTTTTGGAACACCTAGCAGTTTTTAGTGATTGACGGTTAACTACATTAGATTTGTTACGGGATGCAGGCAGTGAGTACCTGGAGCTCCCATTATTTCAATGTATGGAACCACGTCAAAATATCGGAAGCTTCATCAAAGATAATCACGGTCTACATCCCGCAACAAACAGCGGACTAAAACCCAATACATCAAAACCTCTAGGCATCAAACACCATGAATCTTCAAACATCTTTGCTCCCTGGAGACTTGAGCTTCTCCCGAGCAGTAGAGGAGCTACAATGTTTATTCGGTGTTTCATTTTAATTGCAGTTACCGGACGATGTTTTTCCACGCATTCTCGAGCACAAAGGAGTTCTGCGTGTCAACGGAGCTGCTTCAAAACTACACACACATCGACAAGAACGAGGCGTTCCACGACTTCAAGGTTCGAATACTAAATGCTAGTAACTGTTAAGCTTGCTGGTTGCGACACGTTGACTACTTGCTTATTCAAGCCTGCTTCATGTGACCCACGAACTGAATCAACTATAGATGAGATTTACTGTACAGTATCTATTTAGATACACAGCGCAAGAAACAAAAGTTTTCTCTCCTTTGGACATAAAATTAACGAGTCAACAAACTTAACATTTGTTTAAATGGGCTGAAAGTCGGACAGGCGTTCCACACTCCGATTTAGACTTAACTAAAAAATATTGGCTTTAGCCTGGCCCTTTACTTTTGCCACGAGAGAGATGCAAAAAATAAATGTGTATTACCCATGTACGTACCCATCGGTAAGCCAAATGAATATTCATCATTTTTAACGAAGCAAAGATGAAATAGTTTGATGATTTTGCAGTTTTCATCACGAAAATCATTTCAAAATTAATAACTATCTGATTACGATCGGTCGTCGTATATTTTTTTATAATTTACTCAGGCAGTATCAGACCTCGTTCTTATTCAAAAACGTTTTCACTTACAATCAATATGACTGCCAGTATGGCAATCAGCCTTATTGTTTTTATTCTGATGTAAGAACTGTCATAAAAATGGTAAAGAACTTACTTGTTCGGCTATACTAAACGCATTCACTGCCACCTGACTTCCACAGGTGCCACCGTTGCACATGTGCGTTCAAAATGTATGAATAATTATGACAGCGGCACTGGGCGAAGTCCCGAAAACGCGTATATGCGTCGGTGGCAGTGAATGCGTTAAACACTGCAATAGGGAGTATTGTAAAATGAAATGACTCTACCATAGTAAAGTGTTCAGAGTTACAGTATTCAGAACTGAAGTAAAACATCTAAAATTTTCCAAGCTCATTAATGTTTGAAGGGGAAGGCTCTGATTTTAAATTGACCTAAGAAGGATACAAGTACGTGTTTAATTATTTGAAAGGTGAATTGCAACGGAACTTCCGGTCTGAATCGCAAAAACTGGTCTGATCGGCCTTTATCAACCAAAGTGGACATCAAGTTCTTATTTCACTTTTTTTCCATGTAAAATCAAATTAAGTACCGTAAAACCACATAACATATTTTAAGGATGATATGACGAAAATTGAACTATTGTTGCAGGCTAGGACTATAGTTATGTGGTTTTAGGTAGTTATTTTTGAATTAAAATGAAAAATAAACATGACGTGCCAATATCTATCGTTGAAACTACGTCGATTTTTGCAACTGAAAACTATTTTATTTACTAAAAACATAATATTAAATCATTAATTTAACTAAGCACTAAAAAGTTTACAAGTTTTCATTTAACTGGAATCGACGCTATCTTGTATCCGTCTGAGCTGAAATTTGGATCATGATAATTACTTATAAGTTTGGTGACAATACAAAAATCTGGTAGTGTAATTCTGGTGGTCCGGCTAGGATCGTCTCCGAAGGACGAACGGAACTATTCAACGGCATTTTCAAGCTTTAATGGCATCGACTTGAAACTCGGTATTTGTCTGGTCATATTTCTTAAGAAATGGCAGAAGATTCTGATGCAGTTATTATAGTAGACGTACAGGACCTTTAATATATAATATAACCGAAAGCCCCATCAAAATCTACAGCCAAAAATGTGACCAGATAAATGAGGCGGTTGAAACGCTCGAAAAATACCCGGATATGTAATTTGAGTAACAGTGCAAGTACAGCTAACGAAAAGTAAAAGTTAAATGTAATGTTTAACAAAAACTTTTAGTTTCAATCTTTACAACGCAATTCCTTGTGACAAATCGAATGCAAGGTCCAATCGTACCTACTTAAATGTGGCCGACATTAAGTAGATTTCCTTAACCATTGTAATATACATAAACGTGAGTATAATACAGTAAATACCTAATTGTTTGTATTTTGTATTTCACAGCTGTTGGGTGACCGAGGAGAGCGCTCGCAGTCTTCTGCCAGTTTCTACGATCCCAAAACTAGCGTACTATTCTACACACAGGTAAAAAAAAACATTATTAACCATTAAGTATAAATAAAAAACTAAGGATACTTAACCCCTCATATGCGGGAAGTGAAAAAAAACCGGCCAAGTGCGAGTCGGACTCGCGCACGAAGGGTTCCGTACAATTATCTATAAAAATCACGTTTGTTGTATGGGAGCCCCCTTAAATATTTTTTTTTATTTTAATTAAATGATTTATTTTTAAAGTCAATATATAATTAAATATTCTGTGAATATTTCAAGTGTCTACCTGTTGCCGTTATCAATATCGAGCAAAACGAGCAAAAAAATCATGTTCGTTGTATGGGAGCCCCCTTAAATATTTATTTTATTCCATTTTTTAGTATTTGTTGTTATAGCGGCAACCAAAATACATCATCTGTGAAAATTTCAACTCTCTAGCTATCACGGTTCCCGAGATACAGCCTGGTGACAGACGGACGGACGGACGGACGGACAGCGGAGCCTCAGTAATAGGGTTTCCGTTTTTACCCTTTGGGTACGGAACCCTAAAAACGTGCATTCTACTCGTAGTTTCAACTGTTTCAATTAAAGCCAATATTACAGATTAAAATAAAAATACAAAAATAATGTCTTAAATTTGGCACGGATCCGTGTTTTAAGCAAACGAGGGGTTAATTAATAGCTTAAAGATTAGTATACTCTTGAAGTACCTACCTATAGTTACTTAAAGCTTAAAACAGTTCATAAGCAATTATTAGATAGTGAAAGTTTTCTCTCAATTTTAAAAACCGGCCAAGTGCTAGTCGGATTCGCGCACCGAGGGTTCCGTACAAATTTGTAGGTACGTCAAAATTATACGCCATAGACAGCCGTATCTATTATATTCTAGGTCATCGGAATACCCTATAAATTTCGATTGCCTTGAGTGTCGAAATATAAGTTTTATGCGGCATGAACGGCCGTATCTTTTTTTACGTTATCTTGGAAGTTTGATTTTTTCACAGCTTCAAAGGACTGTACACCTGAGTATATAGTGTTAATTTCAACTCGGTACCTCTATCCGTTCCCGAGATAAAGGGTATTGATAGACAGACTGACAAAAATGTGATCCTATAAGGGTTCCGTTTATTTCCTTTTGAGGTACGGAACCCTACAATTAATCTATTTCGCCCTCGCCTCAGCACTACTTATGCTGCTAACCGTTTAAAGTCTTTGTACAACATAGCAACACATTATTTCTTTCTGTTACGCATAAACGCCTTAAACTACGTGAAACAATCGCTGTCAGCGTAACGAATTACGTTTGTTGAAGGCGTCCCACAATAAAAATAACATGAATCTAATTTGAATTTTTTAAATTAATGAAACCATTGCACCGACTTAAGCAGATAATTTTCGAAATAAGTATTACCGTGACCTCGTTATCTTTTATGGGAATTTGAGAGCTCCTAGCATCGTGAGGACCACAGCCAATGATGAAAAGAGAATTTCCAGACTCGCCAGCCTTTCTTGTTGAGGCAATTAATAACTATCGCAAGCTTTTATTTAAACTTGTATTGTTTTTTCGTTCGGGTCAAATCTTACCAATCGAATTATATGTATGTACCTACACCCATTTCTAGTGATCGGATTGATTTGAAATTTATTAAATCTACTGATTGTAACTAAGGAGGATTTTTGTCATAAATCCAACCAAGTAGATAACCAAAAGTGCATTCAGCGAAAAACCTTGTACTTACAAGGTTAAAAAATATTCTTAAAAAAATGTGGTATGTTATATTTGTTAATGGTGTAATCAAATTAAAGTACTTACAATAAATAAATTGTGATGTTTTGTTAATCAGCGATGAAATATTTTTCAAATAAATAAACTAGCGCTCTCGTTTAATTTTCTACAAAAATAACACTAAAAGAAGACTAGCAGATATAATCTATTTTGTATTTGATTCGCGCGAGCTCACGAAGTTATACCAGTGATGCCATTGACATTGAAAGTTACGCAATAAGTAGGTACCTACTCACTGCAGTTTTATGCAAATAACCGGTTTTTGCTACGGTCGTTCGGTTTCATTCTTTTCTGATTCTATTTTGCTAGTGAATGTTTACGTTAAATAGCGGTTTCTTGTCCCTATGTTGATTGGATGTTTCTGTTACATTGAGTTCAGTTCTACAATTTCACTGAATACCTAGGTACCTACTTTTGTCCGAAATAATGTTTGCTTTGAAGAAACTCTTATCATTATGAAACTAAGGATAGTTGGAAAATCAATCTCAAAAAAATAGTATAAATCTTAATAATTGCTCGTGGAACCTACGGACAATGAGGGAATAATGTTCTAGTGGTACAAGATGGAGCGACGATCTGGTAAAGGTCGCAGATACCACTTGGATACTCTTGGAACTCTTTGGGGGAGGCCTACCGAATACATACAAAAAAAGTTTCATAGAAATCGGTTAAGCCGTCTCTTAGGAGTTCGATAAGAAACACCGTGACACGAGATTTTTATATATTAGAAAGATTGATTTGCTACATTTCTTACAAAATGAAAAAGAAAATTTTGTACAAAAAAAATGATACCCTGTTGGGGCGTAGATGGATGGTTTGGATGATAATGATGAAATAATTCGAGTTAGGGATCATTAAATGCATTGCTGCTGGCAGTATATATTATTATTCACCATTTTCGATTACACAGCAACAATTTCGAAAATCGGTCCCCTGTGCGCTTTTCACACTGGCCGTATTGATGGTAGAGCGATCTAGTTTCGTTGTTGTTTTGTTTTTTTTTCCATTATTTTCCTTTAAAATAACTCAAACAACAAAAATAAAATCTCGATTTAGTGAGCTCAGTTTAGTAATGTTAGCATGCTTAACTATTAAACCAGGTTTAACTATTAAATTTAGATTTATTTTCCCGCTATATATTGTGCCCAGCCCAGACCGAGATGTTGTCGTACTGTGTCGCACTGTCTGAAGGTTTCATGTTTTATTCTGCAGGTGAACAGAGACGGTATTGGCTGCTGGAATGTGAACAAGCCGTATACTCCAGAGACCAACCCTCTACTCTTCAGTGATCCCACTCTGTACGAATTTCCTAACGACTTGAAGGTACGGTTCATAACCAGCGTGAAAAAAATTGTTATAAACTTAATACTATTACTACTACGACTACCTACTACACTGACGAGCAAAAATAAAGGGTCGGTTACAAAAATTACGATAACTACAAAACCCGCTGTGATAGCTTCTTCGAGTAAAATGAGTTTAGTAAAGAGTTTTATTCGCAATTGAACTTTTTCTTGTTAAGAATAAAACTCTTTACTAAACTCATTTTACTCGAAGAAGCTATCACAGCGGGTTTTGTAGTTATCGTCATTTCTGTAACCGACCCTTTATTTTTGCTCGTTAGTGTATGACTAATGTTTTTTGTTTTTTTTAGGCCGTTCAATTTAATTTTTTGATTGCCTGTAGTTAAAAATTCGATATTTGAGTTAGGTATAACAATAAATGATTTGTTCTACTTATAGCTATCGACGAATTTACGCCATTAGTAATATTCGTTAGCGGCCATCAACATCATCAGCCTATATAAGTCCCATTGCAGAGCACAGGCATCCTCTCAGAATGAGAGAGGTTTGACCGTAGTTCCCACGCGGGCCCAGTGAGGATTGGGAAATTCACATACTCCATTGAATTTCTTCGCAGGTGTATGCAGATTTCCTCACGATGCTTTTCTTCACCGTAGAGCTCATGGTCAATATTAAATGTGGTTTCACACATAAATTCCGAAAAACTCGATTTGCGAGCCCAGATTTAAACCCACAACCCTCTGTTTGAGAGGCAAACCTAAACCTAAGTTTCTAACCTAACTAGGCAAAAAAACTAGGCCACCATGGCTTCAACACACAACAACATGCCAAATACTAATTATAGTTACTTATATTTTTAATAACTTCCAGGTGGACAGCGAAGGCACTCTCTGGCTGCTTACTGATAAGCTGCCCCGCTTCTTGTACAAATCTCTGGACCCCAACGACACCAACTTCAGGATATTCAGCATTGACACTGCTGAAGCTATCGCCGGCACTGTTTGTCAAAACTAAAAGTATTTACAAAGTCCTTATGGTCTTTCATATAAAGTGGAATCTTTTTCCGGATCAGGTGGTCTGTAGTCTCGGAAGATAAAGACAATGCTAGGTTTCTATTCATTCTTTGTTATTAAGCTCAAAATTATTCGTAACGAAGTACGGCGAATTTTATATTTCACATTGACAATTTTTTTTAAATAGGTATGTGAAATACGACTAATTAATAGAATATTCCAGTGCTTTCTAGCTAGTAGTGAGATGTTTTTTTTTAATGAATAAATATGTTTTTGCAATCGATTCATATCGTAGAAGATATCGCTGTATAAATAAGATACGAACACATAAGTAATCCACTGAAAGCTCGACCCGCACAGTACAACTATTTCACAATAAATACTCCAGTGACACCTCTTTTATTACAATAAGGACATCTTACTGACACAGAGTTGTTCTGCGGGTCGAGTTAATGGCGATACACCTATGGGTACTAGGGGTATTTACTAAGCAAAGTAACTTACCTTACCAGTAAATTGGATGGACATTCTCTAATTTTGACGTACCAAACGTCGCGTACGTCACGATTTCGCACAAGTTTGTTGTATTATGAGATTTATGTGTTATCCTGCTAAGTTTCTTATTTTCATAACTGCCATGTTATTTAAAATCATGTGCTGATTATTTTTTCTGGTTCTTTTTGTGCTGTTTTGATTTATAATGAACATGCATTTAATTACTTGCGATTGTCAATCACCTCGCTTCATATTTATTTTATATAACAGATGTTTATACGTGTATTATTCCACACTATTTGTTTATACTTAACACGTTGCGACGATCTGCCACTCACTAGTGTATGGTAGTGTTTTGTTATCAATATGATAAGAGTATATCGTACAAAAAATTGCTGCTAGTTTAAGATTTAACATTGTAATATAATTTTAGTACAAATTAAAGTCAAATTACAAGAAAGATATGCTTTGTTTCAAAATACCGTAGAAACGTACAACTTTGCCCGCTTTTTGCGATCTTTTACTTTTTTTAGAGTCAATTGGTCCATATTGTGCAACTTTATCTGTGGCACTCACATATTGACATACTTTTCTTTGTGTCGATGAGAACACTACATTTAAAATGAGTTTCCGTACTCTAGAAAACAGGCCTCAAACAGGCGGGCCAAAATATTGAAAAAATTTCAAGATTGCCCACATTTGTTTACACTTTTATAACTTCGGGATTATCAATTTTATGGTCATAATTCTTAAAGTCTAATAATCTAGAATAGGCATAGCAACGTTGTGTCGTATTATTAGTCCTTTAAGTAATATATTTTACCTCCAAAATCGTGTGGGCAAAGTCGTAAAAAAAAATTGAAATCCTTCATACAAAATCCTGGATATGCTAGGGTTGTCAATTTTTACTTATTGCTTTTACCCGACTACGACTAAATAAGGTCCAGTATGATATTAATATTTTAATTTGGTCGTAACGGCCCTGGCACCTAATTTTTCCTTTTTTTTTGTTGAACGTTGCATACCGAAAAAAAATATTTAGAATTTATTAGGCTTGTTTATATTCAGTAAAACAAAATTAAATACGTATTATTGCATATCATTTCAAAATATCCCGCGTGGGAACTGCGGCCCAACCCCTCTCATTCTGAGAGGAGGCTTGTGCCCTGCAGTGGGACGTATATAGGCTGGGATGATGATGATGATGATTTTATATAACATACTAGTGACAACCCTAAGGGTAAAATTTTGCTGGGCAAAGTTGAAGAAAGTAATACGAAAAAACGTTTATGACATTGCCCAATACCATAATTACAAAATTAATAGAGATAAGGTGATGAGATTTTGTCTACATCGTTTTTAAACTGAATATTAGTTACAGTTAAAATTAAATACTTGTGGGACTTTCCTGGCTTAAAATACACTCGAAGTTTTTTCGTCCTAATTGGCCCGCCTAAAAACACGTCCGCACTCCAAGCCAGCTCACGCGTGACAGAAGATAGATACGCGTCAACCGATAGGCCAGTGTTGCCAGCACTATGTTTAGCTATAAGCCACAGATTATAATGTAAGTGTATTTGTAACTATTTTTGGTACATTTCGCTTTTACTGAAATGTGACGCGGTGAGCAAAGCTAAAATGAAAAGGCAAAGTTGTAAGTTTTTACGTAATTCTTGTTCTAGTTACCAAAATAAAGGTTGGTACAAGTTAGTATTTCTTCAGTAGAAATAGTTAAACCTATCCCTGCTGCGGTAAAACAGCCATTCAACACATTCCCTATCCCACATTCAAAGGGCAAATTTTGCTCATCAACTCCACTTCAATATTTATTGTATTTTCTTGAATGGATTTCATTATTGGGTTTATCACTATTTTTCGCAATTTTGATGTTTTTGTGGTTTATATCCAGACAGTATAACCACGTAACCTTTTGAATCCATGGACTTCATGGACTTGTTTTTTGTATCTATTTAGATCATCATCATCATCATCGTCGTCCACGCCGTATCCGGCGACGGCGACTCCCCTTATGCCCAATTCAAGTTGTGGCTATGCCGGGCCCTGATGTGGCTCGCAAACCCGAACTTGGTTTTGAAAATACGACCACATGGTGCGCAGTGAAGTTGGCCAGCTGGATTATACGTGTAGGTGTAAGAAGGCTTCGGTCGAGTTTTGCGAAACTGACGCTTATTGTCAAGGTCTTCTAGACGCCTCTCCTCATATGTGGCCACGGACTTCTGCACAGTGCTTTAGAGCTAAGCGACAGGTTACCAAGCTCTCAATTCTCGAAATCCTGTACGCCGACGATGTTTGTCTAATGGCCGATTCCATGCAGGCACTGCAGTCATACGTGGAATCTTTAAATCTATTTAGATACACAGGACATGGAACGTGTTAAGTTTTTGATACCTATCACGAAAGGTACAAGGTCGTAGTTGACCATAAAGCAGCAGCATTGGACGGTGTGTCACCGCAACGTTACTTGGTTCTCCTACGTATCTATGAGGGTGACGTGTCGCTAGCTACAAAATACCTACCTATAATTTCATAGAAAGAAATAAGTACATAACTACCAGTGGTGTCGTAGTGACAGGACGCCTGCTGTTGCTGCGTTGGCGTTAACATCTCAATTGCTAGGAGCCAATTGGCAGAACCTCTAGCAGCATGTTTTGTCAAAAAACTGTTTATACTTACTTAGGTACCTACATTATGGACTCAGGGGTCACATGTCTTAAAACGACGACACTTGAAAACGGGCAGAGTTTAGCAAGCTGTTTTTTGATACCAGTAACAACAGTCTTAGGAAAGCTGTCAGTAATAGGCACTCTGGTTTAAATTTTCAATTAAAATTTTAAAATATTTCTAGTTTCCGTCAACATCGAGGTTGACAAAGACACTATCGGTTGGCCGTTGTTTAATAGTAGCTCATTTAAGTACTCAAGATAATTATTCAATTTTAATTGACACATAACACTGTGCAGTTGCCAACTACCCTCATCCTGGGGAAACGAACGCTTCTGACCTCCGACCGCAAGGACTAAGGAGGTAAGTGCAATGCTGTGACTGATACCTCTTACGATTGGTAAAGAAGAGGTTCTTGTGTCCCGAATGTCCAAATTCCAGCGTCAAATACTGCTATTGTACACCAAGCCATCAGTAGGTGCCCTACCTTGTTCCCTACAGATTATCATAACATGTTACGTGTCATCAATTTATCACAGGGTAGTACATAGGTATCCATATTCAATTATTCATTCATACCTAATACTTAATTTACTTACATAAATTTACTAATTAAATTACTAAACTTATTATAAATATGCGAAAATGTAAGTGTCTGTCGGTCTTTTACCTTTTCACGCTTAAGCCGCTGAACCGATTTTGATCAAGTTTCGTATGAAGATAGTTTGAGACCCTGGGAAGGACATGAAATAGTTTTATCCCGGAAAATTGCATAATTTCCGCGGGATAGCGATAAACGAAATTCTTCGCAAAAGTAGTCGCGGTCACCGCAAGTTTAAATAATATTTATAGTGACACTTTTTGCACAAAACCTATTCTAAGAATTGCTCCTAATATTTCTAGTATTTACTAAATGAAGTTTTTGCTCCTCTTAGCCTAGTTGTTAGAGAACCTGATTACGAAGCTTAAGGTCCTGGGTTCGATTCCCGGTTGGGGCATAAGTATATTAGTGTGAAAAATACAAATATTTGTGATCGAGTCTTGGATGTTTAATATGTATTTATCTATCTATACATATAATAAATCTGTAACAAGTCGGTGTCTGTACATTGAAGATATTTGAGAAAAACTGTCACTAGGGCTATTTACTAGCGCAATAGAACCCAAAAAAATGTTTTTTAGAATTGTTGTCTGTTTATATGTTTGTCTGATTGTCTGTGCGTTTGTGCGCGCTAATCTCAGAAACGGCTTAACCTAAAAGGATGCGGTTTTCACTGATATGTTGGTATTTTCTTGGATTAACATTTAGTGTTTGTTTCATTTGAATCGGTTCACAAATAAGAAAGATACGTCTATTTTAAGAATTTATAGAACAGTTTTTAGAAGTAGTGACTTGGGAGTAGGTACGGTGGTGAATGTGAACGCGGGTGTGTGGGGGGGGGTTGGTTGGTGGTCGGTGAGGGGGGGTTGCGGGGGTGCGGGGGAGGTATTTTTTTTATATCGAGGAACTAAGGAGAGCCATAATTGATGAAAAAGCAAATTGGATAAAAAAAATAAGCTGCCCAAATTACTAATTCCACGCGGACGGAGTCACGGGCAAAAGCTAGTCTATAATATAAAAATGAATCGCTGAATGTGTTGCTAAGCGCATAACTTCCGATCGACTGCACCAAATTGGATAATTCCTTTTTTATTGCGTTTGTTATTGTCAGGAGAAGGTTCTTATGAAATAAATTTAAAAAAAATACAACGGGGGCGAAGCCGCGGGCATCAGCTAGTCTATAATAAGTAAGTTTATCCGTTGTCTAGTAACCATAGTACAAGCTTTGCTTAGTTTGGGACTAGGTCAGTTGGTGTAAATTGTCCCGAGCTATTTCTTTATTTAATAAATAAATAAATTATTATTCTTGAGGTCTTATAATCTAACGCACTCAGAATCAAAATCGCTTTGATCACTTCTTTCTGACACACTCTCTTTCTGTATAGGATGAAAGTAGAAATAGACATTGAATGCGATGACTAGCGTTCGCGCGTTAGCAATACGGCCTCTAGTCTTCCGAAGAATATTGCAATTATGGGGCTATCTTAGCATCTTCCGACCGACCACGCAAGTCTGCGACGATTTTAATTTTTGTTCCTGAAATTTATTTCCGCGCTAAGACATTTTTGTTTTATAATAAAAAAAATACCGTTTTCTTACTGTCAGCATAATAAATATAAATAACAACAACCGACCCTATGTATGTGCGAGAGTACGAGTACCTATGAGGTAGGAGTATGACCGAATCAAACAAAAAAATTCGATGAATTAATTCCTGTTACATAACTAAAGTAAATCATATCATAACCAATGTCATAAGTATAACATAAACAGCTAAATAGTTTATTTATGCTCAAGTGGCCTCCAAGTCTCACTCGCGGCTGAGCATTGGCGCAGGACTCACGCAACATGGCACCTAGGACAGAAAAAGTCGGCATTGTCGGCAGGTAAGTTGATTGCATTAAAACTAGGTTTTAACGCTTCGACTAAAATCATTCGAGTAGCAATAGGTACATTGCGGACCTTGAATAAGCCCTCACAAACTACTCAGATGATTTTACTTGTATTTTGAAAACTCTTCTTAATTGCCAATCTTGTTTAATTACTAGAGAGCCGGATTGCATAACTTCTTAAGACGAGGATATTGTAGAAGTTTTTGTTAAAATATCTTTTTAATCTTTTTAAGGATTCCGTAATCAAACTGCCAGAAAGTAATGGATTCCAAATAATTTCGTCATGTCTGTTTGTCTATTTGTCCACGGCTTAGTTCAGCGTTTTCTTTAAGGTGGTACCTTTCCTGAAAGTGGGGATGATTTTTTTTCGATTCAGGGATCAGTTTGAAAAATATTGAGCATTTTAAAGTAGGTACAAACTTTGTTAGTGTCAACATTCCAAGCCAAATAAAATGAAAACTATGTATTACAGCTAGGATTTTTTTACAAGTTGACTAACAAGAAATAGTTTTGAAGAAGTGGGAAAACAAAATTTGAACGGAGACATAGGTAATAAGTACCTAGGTACTAAATAGTTGTTGAATTATTATTTGTACAGCTTTTTACAACTTTACTTTTTTGACTATGACGAATTGGTAGCTTTTCTTATCTTTTTAACTGACTTCAAGAAAAAGGAGGGGGGGGGGGGGGGTTCTATGTTCGACAGTGTGTATTTTTTTACTTTTTTATCTATGTTCACCGATATTTCGCCAATAGTGGACCGACTTTCAAAAATTTTTTTTTAAAGAGTGATTGACACCAAATCAAGATGTGATGATGGAAACTTAGGGAAATCGTGGGCAACTCTCAAATTTAATAGGCATACCATGGCGATTTTGGAATTTTTAGAATGAAGTCATTCATTATCATTCAAAAAGTATAATTTGGTAAGCTGGGTCTGATGAATAAGACCACAGATGACCAATGGAACTCCACAACGGGTCAAATCTTGCAAGCGTTAAATTTTTCCCACTTTGCGGTTTCTGATTAAGCTAAAATTTTGCATACATGTGTTAATCGGGTGACAATGTAATATTAAATATCATGGGACGGTATTGACATCTACTTTGGTAACCAGGGGCAAAAAGTAAAGTCAGCAAAAAAAGCTTGTATTAAAAATATATTTTTTTTAAGTACCTGAATAAATAAAAAACAGAAAAATTAAATATGTCTAAGTTACTAAAACCCGTTCATAATAAATTGCTTGTAGTAAAAAAGTAGCGAGTAACAATCAATACATGAATAGAATTATTTGATCTTTTATAATAATTACCTGTACTACAGTTTTAAGCTGCTATTGTGTTCCTATACATATCAAAACACTTGAGCTGAATGATTTATTTAACGAGATAAACGATTAGAGCATTTAGTAAGCATGTACCTACATACAATACACTACGTTATATTCATAGTCAGTGGCCTATATACCAACATTTATACAAACAAAATATTTACTTGAGCAGGATTGGTGTTAGACCAAGCTTGGTATCGATTCTCTGAAAACCAAGAGTGATGAATTCGTTTAAGTAATTATTTCTAAACCATTCTAAAGCAAATAACAGTAAAATCTAATTTTGAACAGTAACTTGTATGTGTGTATAAAATAAATGTACCTACCTAATGTTGTTATTTAAAACAAGACGTTAAACTTAAGCTAAAAAAACCGGCCAAGAGCGTGTCCGACACGCCCAAGATAGGGTTCCGTAGCCATTGCGAAAAAATCAAGTAATATTTTTCTAAGGATTTCGTATGTGTACGGAATCTTCAAGTTTAGGTATCGTCAATACTTTGAAAAAGCTCGTATTTCACAATCGATAATCTGACTAAGTGAACTTTATTACGCGCGTAACAAGGTTCAGTTTTGTTTACATGCTGATTTGAGATACGAGCTTTTTCAAAGTAGTGACGGTATGTTTTATACCTTAGGCTACTATTTACTCTTAAACTACAAATAATTCAAAAGCAATCTTAGCCGCTATAATTTTCCTTGTAAATTTAATATATTTACTACCATTCTGATTTTTTTCAAATTTTTCCACCCAACAGTTTAGATTTTAGAGGGGGGGGGGGGGACGGTCGATTTTAATGAAAATTTTCACTTTAAAGTTGATTATTTCGCAAACAGATTACTGAATACAAAAATCATGTTAGCAACCCCCTAATGGTTTTAAAAGACCTATCCAACGATATCCCACACTATAGAGTTAGTCGAGAAAAAAAAAATCACCCCCACTTTACGTCTATGGGAGGTACCCTAAAAAAAAAATTTTTCATTTTTTATTTTACCACTTTGTTGGCATGACTGATATTATATATTCATGCCAAATTACAGCTTTTTAGCACTAACAGTCTCTGAGCTTAGCCGCGGACGGACAGACAGACAGACAGACAGACATGGCGAAACTATAAGGGTTCCTAGTTTACTACGGAACCCTAACAAGGTACAGTCAGTAGCAGAAGTGGATGAGCGGTTGTGGTGTTCAAAATGATGTTTACATTTTAATTTATTTTAATCTCCCTTAATACCTACCTTGGCAGCAAAGTCGTGTGTAGATCATTGTGAGCACTGTAACCGTTCATCCATTTCTTCTGCTACCATTTTTCTCCGTTTTCGAAGGTATTTTCACAGATGTGTTTTATAAAATTGGCCCTGGGCTTCCAAGGAAAATACACTATCCACTCAGTTGCACGCGTGAAAAAAAAAATGGAATTGCTCTCGCCTTGCGCTGCAAACAGTATTTGGACTGTCTGGCAACCACAGTTGCCAGAAGAATTTTGCTAAAATATATTTGACAACCCTAGTTACTCAAAACACGTGAGTGGTTATCAATCATTCATTGTGGTATTGCCCAAGACTGGTTTGAAAGTTTTCCTCCTACTCTGATCGAGGCAGTGTGCCTATTTAATGTTCTTCTCGGTCGCTTGAATACTTTTAGATATCATATTATTATCTTAATGTCATCAGTGTTTAATTGCTTGCGATAACACATCGATAGCCTCTCTTTAATTTGTGTTACGTAAACCCCATCATCATCATCATCATCATCATCAATGTATTACCTACATTATGTATTTACGATTTTGTGGAAAGTACTTAAATTCTTTGTACCTATACCTACCTAATTTCTTGAGTATAGGTAATTTTGACATTATAGCGCTTCATCATCATCATCATCATCATTTCAGCCGTAGGACGTCCACTGTTGGACATAATATGTAGGCCTCCCTCATAGATACCCAATCATTACGTTTGGAAGCGACTTGCATCGACCTTGAACATTATTGTGCTTACGAAATCATAATCTACTTGAATGATACTAAACCATAATAATATTTGTATAGCGTAGTACCCATTATACTTACCATTATTATACCTACTTACTTATATTATAATATGAAAATACTTCTGTCTGTGTATTTTACTTTTTCACGCCAAAGCACGCCGGTTGGATTTAGGTAGTATGGTGATAATATTTGACAACTTTGGAAAACACGTTCCTTGCAAACAAAGTTATTGTCAACAGCTACTTGCATATAAAGTAGCTAGCAAGTAGTAAAGTTTGACTATCGACAAAGCTATGCAAGTCAAGGCTAAAACAAACAACTAGTTTCCTTCTATAATTTTAATTTAATTTTAATGTTTTTATTTTTATTTTTAATTTAATTTTTTTATTTTTATTTTATTATACTACTTTATATTATTGTATGTTACAACTAGCCTCCGCTAAAGGGGTCAATCTGAAAATCAGCGCTGGGGCATGCTGTCATGTGTCCTAGCACTTGCTGAGATTGAGACCCATTGCCGGAACGTAGCTGATTTATTTCCATTTTTTGTTATTTGTGTTGTGGCAATAAATGATTTTTTTTTTTTTTTTTTTTTTTTTTAAAACTGTTAAGGTCACTTTAGCCTTTGACACGCATTTGCGTGCAGTTTTAATCAAATATTGAGTAGGTACGCGTGTATTGAACCCTGGATAAATATTCTGAAGACGTTGACCATTAAATGTTTTCCTTGTATCTTGGCCTTAATATTTATAATATTTAAATAACCCTTACATTTTCCGTGTTGTGAAACTTTTATGCATAAATTCCTGAAGAAAATTTTATTCAATCTGATCAATGGCATCCGTCACTTTGGTAGTAAGGACTTTTCTTATAGTAAGTTTTGAATGCAGCTTATCTGTATCTTAAAATACCAGGGGAGCTAGCACTGTGTCCGCGACTCACTTTATCGATTAGGTATAATATTTTGTAAATAACTCTAATCAGTGGGAGAAAGAAAGGTATTGAGTACTTAACATAGTGACAATTAGCAAGTGAATTCTATTCAGCAAGTCAGTTTGACGATCTGTATCGGAAAAAAATATAGTTTATTTTATTTTGTTATGAATTTTATGCTTAGTTTCGATGATCCCTGGTGGAGAACCAATAATTTAACTGATTATTTATTTTGTGACTGTAATGTAATTTTATTTATGCATCACTTGGAAACTTTCATAGAAAATTCTTATTCTTCAAAATTAATATTTGATGTAAATTATAATCAGTGATCGGAACTCTGGGAGCAAAACTTAAACAAAACTTGTAAAGCTGACATTAAGGAGAATTTAAAACCAAGAAAAATAAGAATATTATTGACAGATTAGTGTTCAATTTAACTCTTTATCGAAATCTCAGATTTTCATTAGTTTATTAATATTTTCATGTCTGTAAGCACTGTTGCATGCCCGCTTGGTACATAAGTTTTGTTAAAGTTTTGCACCCAGAGTTCCGATCACTGATTAGGTAGGTATAATGTAAATATTATACTGAATGATAAACTAAACTAAAACAGAAGTAGACATTTGAGAGTCAGTATTACCATAAATTGTCTCTAATTTGATTTGCAGCGGCATCATCGGAAGGTCATGGGCCATGCTGTTCGCCTCGGTCGGCTACCAAGTCACCGTCTTTGACATCATCCCTAAACAAGTGACAGACGCGTTGGCAGATATCAAGCAGCAGCTGCAGAAGTTACAGAAGGATGGGCTGCTGAGAGGGCAGCTCAACGCTGACCAGCAGTACCAGTGCATCAAAGGTAAAGCTTTCACCATTGAGGAAGTATACAGATCCTCCCAAAACTTAACGAAAATCTGGTACCGGACGAAAGGTCAATTAATACCAGTTTTGGAAAAATAAGGAAAAAAATCCAAGTTACTTAGTTAACCGATAATAGAATCACATATAATATACCAGTACCTATCACTTTTAGTGTTAGAAATTTTGAAAAAAAAATCTACCTATTAAGTATCGCTTTATCGAGTGATATTATGGATATTTTTTCAGAACTATTGTAACTTGGCCTCTCCCCCAGTAGGTATCAGGTTATCGTTGAGTTTCGAGTAAAAATGTTTCCTCAATGCATTTTACAGATATTCTTACTATCAGTATTTTTACATTTTAACTTTTCGTCTATTTTGTTATGGGTTGTGCTAACGTGTGATGCGTTGTAAATGTGAGACGTACCTATATACGTAACGACAATACAATGTAGTGTGCTAATAAGTCATTGTTTAAAGTGTTCCTAATTACATATTACTATTTAAATTAAATGAAATCAAAATTTTCAATACTAAGTGGGTTATTATTAGGTATATCTGTCTGCTTTGATTTTTTCGTGCGGTACAAAAATTAAGAATACCAAGAAACAATTAATAGATTATAAGTAGGACAGGACAATGTTTAAATTGTAACAAGTCTTTTGTGTTTTGAAAGTACTTTTGATGTTCAGTTCAGCATTTATTAACTCGCCAAGGTTTTGTGGCTAGCCTTGTCTGTAATATAACGAGTTCATTCTCACAGTAATAAGTTGCTTTCCGTTCAGAAATTTTACTATCTCCGTTAATTGCCGTGAACAAATTATCGTCTGACAAAAACATAAACAATGGTGTGATAACGAGATAAGAATTACATAACTTGAACTCAATTTACATAAGTTTACTGTGACTACAGATAAAGTTTTTTGTATCTCATCGCATGTTTTAAATTTTTCCATTTTATTAGTTCAACAAACTTTCGACTAGTTTCGACCTAGTGGCCGTTATATTGTGACAAACAATGCATCTTGATAAAAAATATTCTCAAAATACTACAGAGTTAAAAGATGAAGGAGACTTTTAGACAGCTGCAATTAAATGAAATATCAATGTATGTACCTATCAGGGGCATTTATTCGAGCGTTTCAACCGCCTCATCTGTCTGGTTACATTTTTTTAAGAAATGGCAGAAGATTCTGAAACAGTTTCCAGTTATAAGATGGACGTTACAGGACCTCTAATGTATAAATAACCGAATTACCGAAAGTCCCATCAAAATCTACAGCCATTTCTTAAAAAAATGTGACCATAAATTAGGCGGTTGAAACGCTGGAATAAATGCCTTCGAAGGTATAAATGAAGCATTCGTGCGTGACACTGTTTTGTTACGTTATTCCCACAAATAGCAATGGTTAAAGTCCAACCCTATTTAGAGTGTAGGTAGTTAAGGGTTAAATGTTTCTTTTACCTAACGCTACATAACAGCAGTCGTGGTCCCGAGAAATCTTATGTAATAACTATAGTTACTGCTAAGTACCACTCACGCGAGCAACACTCATGTTTTGTCAATTATTAACGGTAGTTGCTATTCTCAGATCAAGTAAAAAAGTAAAGATAGAGTTATGCGAATGGCAAAGTGATGCCGGTAAAACTACGCCCGTGTGCATATAATTATACACATCACTGCAACGAGTTACGCAATATTTTCATGTCTAAAATACCGCAGTGCCTTGAGGTGAAAGTCTTTGACTAATGTGTGATGACAATGGGCCTCATAAGAAAAGCACAAACACAGCAGTAAGGTTCTAGAGTAACGGCCATGAACCGAAAGACTTCGCATAGGAAGGCTCCCAACAATATGGACTGGCGATCTGGTAATGCTCGCGGGAACCACTTAGATGCGGGCAGCGCAGGACCAATAGTTGTGGCACTTTTTAAGGGAGGCTTTTGTCCAGAAGTGGACGTCCTTTGGCTGATATGATGATGAACTACACTGAGTACCACCAAACTTCGCCAAGCAAACTATTTGAGCTACACACATGCGCACGAGGCGAGCCGTAGTTTTCTCATTTTATTGTAACTTTTTATTTGTTCTGATGTTCCTGAGCCAGTACCAGGCCAGGTACCAGGTAGTGCCAGGAAGACGAAGATTAGGATGAAGTGGAGGAGATTGGGAGAGGGTTACATCCAGCAGTGGATAGAAAAAGCCTGAAAAAGAAGAGAGAGAAGAGAAGAAGAGATGTTCATCATTGTTTCGATAATAGCCTACGATTGTACAGTTAAAACTAAAACAATTCCAACATTTTCAGGGTCATCGGATTTAGCAGCGACGGTGAAAGGTGCTGTGTTCGTCCAGGAGTGTGTGCCAGAGAACTTGGACCTCAAGAAAAAACTGTACCTCGACTTAGACAAAGCTGTGGATGACAAAACCATCCTATCTAGTTCCACCAGTTGCATCCTGCCCTCAAAATTCTCTGAGGGTTTAAAACATAAATCTCAAGTACGTTGAACCAACTATAAATTAATAGGCTACCGTTTAGTAGGGTAAGACCACCGTAAAATTTTTAACTTACCTGTTATTTGATCAAAGTTTTACACACAGGGCCCAACCCATAAATCCCAGTTTAGATTTGCAAGAAAACTCGTAAAAATAGCGAACGAGTCTGAAGTAGTCAATCGAGCGCCACAATTTAGTGCAACTTGCACGATTTGTCACATCATTCAGTATTTGCCAGTAAATTATAGGCATCTTGTCTTCGGCCACAGGGGACCAATTTTCACATCACGGCATCACACAGAAATACCATTCAAAGGTGGTGGTGAAGTTGAAATAAGTACGATACTATAGAAAATCAATCCACAATAATTGACGGAGAAATCGATGAACACACATAAAATAAAACATACATACGAGGACCATAGAGCTAACACCCTTTTTTGAAGTCGTTTATAAATACAGCTACAATTCATAATTATACTCAGCTGGTTGAAAATTCAATTTTTGTAGTGATACCATTTGATACCACGATACAGTTGATCGAATAAATCATGTCGTCAGTATTCTAATAAATCATGGCTTTACAGGTGATCGTGTCACACCCAGTGAACCCGCCGTACTACGTGCCTCTAGTGGAGGTCGTACCAGCGCCGTGGACCAAGCCCGAGGTCATCGCCAAGACCAAGGCCATCATGCTGGAGATCGGACAAGAACCTGTCGTGCTAGGCAGGGAAATCGATGGCTTCGTCTTGAACCGCATACAGTACGTTCAGTTTCAAACATTTGTGAGATTTGTAATCACATCGACATTATTTTCTGCTTCCTTCACGCTACATTATTTATATTTCGAGTTTCTATGGTAGCTTCTGCAAAAAAAAATTGGGAACAAAAATTCTAAAAATTGCATTTAACCTATTACAGAATTAATAATGAGAGAAATATACCTAAATGATATTTTTTTATTTAATTAATTTAAGAAATTGTTACCCGAGCGAAAGCGAAGCGTCACCGTTTCAGCTTAGGCAAAAATACTTTCGGTGGTCCAGTTGTCCGGCTATCGAGCTATCGTGGCAGTGCTCAACCGTCTATCGTAAAACTTGTGAGCAGTTCGTTTGGGCATATTGGAGGATTCCTTTCTAACTCAGGCCTTACCTACTACGAAATTCGATTTTCGAACTCAAAACTCAAAACCACTAAGAAACTCGCCACCATTAAGTTCATATGAACTTCGAATTTCAAATAGTGAGTAGCCTTCTATACTGGTTAGTACCGCAACCAAGTGGCGTCAAAAGAGACACTCTCCATAAAACTTTTAGATTTTGTTTGGTATCGACGACTAGTTGCGCTGCTGTCATGGTAGCATAAAGTAGAGGATGGTAGGTATAGTCGGGGTAAAAAAAGATTCGTCACTTTTCGACCTTAATTCGTTGACATAGAGTCGAAAAGTGACGAATCTTATCTTACCCCGACTATACTTCAGAATGATAGACGTGTAGGTAGAGATTTACGACATTTGAAATATTTTTCTTTATTGCAGGTATGCGATTCTTGACGAAGTATGGCGGCTAGTAGCAGACAAGGTGGTGAATGTCGAGGATATCGACAAGGTGATATCGGAAGGCCTTGGAATGAGATACGCCTTTTTGGGCTCTTTGGAAACTGCGCACTTGAATGCTGAAGGCATGGCGAACTACATTGAGAGGTAACTCAAACTCAAATTCTTTTGTAGTAGATTGACCCTTCATTTACTATGATTGTTATGAACATACTATCGAACTAACTGAATTGTGGTACACTGTGAATGGAACCTCTTGACCTCTTTAAAGAAAATCATGCACATACACTTACTGTGAAAACGTTTTAAGGTGGGCTAGGAATCAAATGGTTCGACTGTTCGCTTGAGAACTAAAGTCAAATAGATGAGAGTTGAAATTTGTATTTAGAAACTTCGAAAGCAGAGTAAGATAGAATTGAAGATAACCGAAACTACGTAATTGCATTAGTTCAGCTATTCGACGCCAGATGGCGCTAAAATTTGTTTTGCTAGAATGCGACAGTAAATTTATTGTAGAAATTAAAAGAGGGCGCCACTTTTTTCATAACAATTTACATTTTGTCATAAAATTCTTCATCATCATCAACATTTCAGCCGTAGGACGTCCACTGCTGGACATAGGCCTCCCTCATTGATGCCCACAGAACATAAAAAACTAGTTTTTTCTATTCCGTGTTGACGCCTAATCATTACGATTGGAAACGACTTGCATCCACCCTGAACCTGCGGGCTTCACCAAATCGTCCGTCCATCTCGTTGGTGGACGTCCCACGCTACGCTTGCCAGTCCGTCGTCTCCATTCGAGAACTTTTGGGCCCCAACAAAAAAAAAACTCAAAACTCTTGAATATATTGCAATTCTAAATATCAAACTTTTTTCGTTCATCCAAAGTTAGTTACTCATGCATCGTAGCGTTTCATATATTCAACGACTAGGTGGCGCTAGAGTTGTCATTTCTAAAACATGTCCACGAATTATATTTCTTAAATTATTTTATCTTCCAGATACGGAGAAACTATTTACAACGTTAGTAACACGATGGGGCCAATTCCTCGCATGACCCAAGACCCGAATGCTTCCTCAATATGCGAGCAACTGAACCAACTGGTTCCCCTGGAGAGATTACAGGAGAGGAGGGCTTACCGCGACGCCTGCCTCACCCGTTTGTCCATACTGAAGAAAGAGTTGAAGAATACTTATAAGCGTTAATGTTTCTGATACTAAGTATACTGGCAATTGAACAAAATGAGTAAAGGTCATACACAAGAAGAATAATAAATAACTCTTGGGAGTCATAAAACTTATATTAGTTTCAATAGGATTAAAATGCGCTTGAAAAAAGTGAAAAAAAAAGAATGGCCAAATATCTGAAATCATCAATAAAAATGAGAGATTAAAATTAAACCTTCCTGATTTTTTTTAATAAACTTTTCCTGGATCATTTTAATTTATACCGCCATCCATACCTATATTATAAATGCGAAATTGTGTCTGTCTGTCTGTCTGTTACTGCTTCACGCTTACGCCGTTGAACTGATTTAGATGAAATTTGGTAAGTATAAAATAGTTTCGAGTCCCGGGAAATTGCATAGTTCCCGCGGGATAGCGATTAACGAATTCTTCGAAGACGGAGCTGCGGGTAACAGTTCGTAAATAATAATTGATGGTAAAAGCCTGTGTAATATTTTATTAAATAAGTACATATCGGAGTACCTATTAGCCGTGGTGGCCTAGTGGTTTGGTCTCTCAAGCAGAAGACCGTGGGTTCGAGCCCAGACCCGCACTTCTGAGTTTTTTCGGTGTTTATGTACGAAATTTCATTAGAGCCATAAGCTTTGAGGTGAAGGCAAACACCTAAGAAGAAATTCAATGGTGTGTGCGAAGTTCCCAATCCACACTGGGCCCGTGTTTGAACTATGGCCCAAGCCCTCTCGTTCTGAGAGGAGGCCTGTGCCCCGCAGTGAAACGTATATAGGCTGGGATGATGATTATCGGAGTATGTTCTATGTTGGGTAGATACTGATACCTACTGGTATGATGACTATTTTACAGGCACATGATTTTAGGTCATCTGAAAATATAAATATTGAAGCTTATGCCATTTATTACTATGGCGTCAAAAAATCATGCCATCGTAAAAAAGTTGTAGCTCATAAGCAATAGATGGACTACAAAATATGGAAAATAAAATCAAATAGTGATAAGATTGGTATAAGTATAGGTACATATTAAATTAGGGCAAACTACAGAGAGCCTTGTTCGGTAAAAAAAAATTATTAAACGAAGAATGAATGGAATGAACAAGATAAACTATGACAACGCGACAAAAGAAAAAATCATTTTCATTTCTCCTGTTTGGAAAGTTAAATTTTAATGGGTGGAAAATTGACAACCTTTCATTTTTTTAACACCTGAAAATTACTGCAGGAATCGAAAGAGTTTCGCCTCCTGAACACGGAAAAATATTTATTATAATTTATTTCTCCATATTTAAAAAAATACAACAAATTTATAAACATATTATATGTACTTACAAATACATCCACAGAATAGATATGTTTCCTTTACCCTTTTCACTAGAAAAAAGAGCTGTCATAATTTTTCATTATTTTTTTGTCATTAATTTTTTTTAGGCGCGAAATTCAAACTTTTTAAAGTTTTTAATTTATTGTGTGTAAACGGTGTAACTGTTTAACTTCATATGGTATTTGCGCTTGTAAAACAGTGTTCTTTATATTATTGTGTAAAGTTTTTTAAGAATAAAACTATTAGCTTGAAATAAAAGTTGTCAAAACGTTGAAAGTCCGAATTTCTATGTTTGACAACTTTTATATCAAGCTAACAGTTTTATTCTTAAAAAGCTTTACACAATAATATAAAGAACACTGTTTTACAACCGCAAGTAGCATATGAAGTTAAACAGTTACACCGTTTACCCACAATAAATTAAAACCTGTAAAAAATTTGAATTTCGCGCCTAGAGCGTGCGCTTCCACCTTAATGCCCATACTACACGGGCGGTTCTACCGCCGCGGGAAACCGCTTCTGAACCGCCACTAGACACAATTTTATATGGAAGTTGTATGGTGCAAACTACACTGCGCAGCTCCGTCGAGCGGGAAACCGCGGCGGGAAACCGCTCGACGGAGCTGCGCTGTGTAGTTTGCACCATACAACTTCCATAATTATAAAATTGTTTCTAGTGGCGGTTCAGAAGCGGTTTCCCGCGGCGGGAGAACCGCCCGTGTTGTATGGGCCTAACGTCAAATTTACGTCATCACTTTTTTTTTAATTGAGACTAGACAATAGTAATGGATCTATTCTATCGTTGCGCTCTTTTAGAATAAGCACATCTTTAAAAAATTGTAACAAATTAATTAATAATCCTAGTGAAAATTTAAAACTATCAGCGTCTTTCTCTTTCCAAACAGAATACACAGAACGAATCAAATTATAGTCTTAGAAATATGAAATGGCATTGATCACTTTTTTACAATGTGCTGTAATTCCAAAACCATTTCGAGGAATAGGAGGAGGTTTATTATGTCATTTTATAACATTGTAGTAAAAAAATATTAAATGATCGTGTGTATTTTTGCAAAATAATGTTTGACCTTTGTTTGACCTTTCTGTGGGCATTAACTTTGAAATTCTTTGCAACAAGAAAAAAAAGCCGTCCGTCTAGTTTCTCTATACTATTCTCTGTCACTTCGACGTAGTTATCATCTGTCAGTTTAAGGGTACTATTTTGAAAAACATTCTTCGCGTTTTTCATATTTTAATAATGGATTTATACATGAAGTGTTTCATTCCTACTCGTGGAAATGATTATGTCAATAGCCCAAACAAATTAATTGTTCGCATTAGAGAAGATTTACAAGAGAAATGGTGCTGCAAAGTTAATTCAAAGTTTACAAGATGTACTTATTGTTGCGAGGGTCATTTTAATGTAAGTATGGATTAAATCAATCAAAGAACTTTCAAGGGAACACTTCTGACCATTTTTTTTTATACGTACAAAAAATACTATAGCCGTAAATCGTTTTTTTACCTATTCACTTCCAAGAATCGGCAACTTAAGTGTTTTTTTTTTTTTTTTTTTTTTTTTATTAAATGGCGTCTGTCCAATTGGACAATTTTGCCAGCGTCAAACTTTAGTGTTATTGTTATTGTAATGTAAAGTGACATTGTCAGACGATAACTAACCATCGATTGTGACACATTTTTTTTGTCATTATGTCTGCGGTTTATACACAGATTCAGCCGCGGCATGTAATTTACGAGAAGTCGTATCTCAAATTTTCAATAAATTATAAAAAAATATTGGAGTGATGAATTGCTAGAATATTCAAATTAGTTTCTTAAAATGCTCTATATTTTCGATAAAAAAAATAAAAAGGGGGTTAGAAAAAAATTAAAAATCCCAATTGCGTTTTCATCTCAAGGGTGGAGAGTAATTTTTTTTTAATTTTTACGATTAGCCTCGGAGTCGAAGATAATTCAGTTACGTCAGTGACACTTTTTTTCACATTTCGGCATGGCCATCTAGATGCACGTCGTGACCATGGAGCTTATATACAACACTGGAGGTTGTACGCCGAACATCCGTTTGAAACAAGAAATATGATCTAACTTTTAAATTTGCTTACTAACATTAAACTGACAAAGGAAAAATTACATACAGCCAACCAATGCCAATGGATGGATGGATGGATGGATGGATGGATGGACGGACGGATGGACGGACGGACGGACGGACGGACGGATGGACGGACGGACGGAACGGACGGACGGACGGACGGACGGACGGACGGACGGATGGATGGATTTTACTTTCCTCACAGTCGAAATGAAAAGTAGAGTGTCTAACTCGGGTGAAATTATCCATTTCCCCTCGAACTATTGGCGCTCTCAGCGCCAGAAATATCTCGGGTTCAATGGGTTACTTTCCACCCTTGGTTATCAATCTACTATTTTGACACACATTTGACATAACTTTAATGTTATAGCATTTTACATTAAAAATGTGATAGGGAATGTGCGAAACTATAGGCGGCAGCCCTAATGTGACAGAAGAGACACTATGCGGACAGTAAAAGAAACTTATCAGGGTAAAACACTCAAATTGATGGCACCAGTTGGCAGCACCGTCTATGTGCACATTCCCTACAAAGAAAGTACATTGTCTGCTTTTTATTGACTTATAATATTTATTTTTTCTTCCTTTTTCTACGGAGATGAAGTTGCTATGCTAGCAAAAGCAAATATAAATATTCTGATAGAAATACAATTTGGACTGGTGACAAAGGGTATTTGTGATGCAAAACTCCAACTATGTGTGGTGGGTTTTAGTCGTTTTAACTTGTAAGTCAAACATGCCTATAAAAAAATGCCACTTGACCATAGACAAAATATGTGTTTTAGTGACATTACGTAAAAAGACTTATAAATTAGTGTTTGTGTTGTATAAAAACAACTTTATTTACATGGATTAAAGAATAGTTTTAAAAAAAGCATATTGTATGTTACGGTCCCAATCGTCCTATTAGAGTTAACTCCGTAAGAACTGTCAATACTGTCATATTTCATTCATTCATCCTTGTGGTTTCGTTGGATTTCTCGGTTTACTTACAGCTTATTTACATTTATCGAAATTATAAAACGAAGTAGTAGTATTACAGTCCATCCATTTCCAAACAGTTTAGATTGTTTTATCGCGTCCAATGTGACTCGTAGTAGGGATAAAATTTCATGTTGAACGGCCTTGCAATACGCATAGATTCACAGACATTATTCCAAATGTATTGTTTTGAAAGATAATGGATCCAAGAATGTGTAGAAAAGTCAGTAGTAGTGAAAGTCTTCCAGATGCTGAAAATGTGGAATACGAGGTGTCGAACGTTGTGGCGCCACAGGAGAGTGAAGACAACTTACTGGAGGGCAGTCCCGAGCTGCACTCCGTAACCTGGCTTGACGACGACCAAATAGACGAACTAGATCTTAATTTAGACCAAACTAACCTATTTTTTCATAGAGTCGATAGCGCAGATATAATTTATAGAAGTAAGAAGAAAAAATGCAAAATGATAGGAAAATACGTGATGGGTGACATCCTTGGGGAAGGATCTTACGGGAAAGTGAAAGAAATGTTGGACTCGGAGTCTCTGTGTCGGCGCGCCGTCAAGATATTGAAGAAGCGGAAGCTGAGGAGAATACCCAATGGGGAGCAGAATGTGCAGCGAGAGATTCAGCTGCTCCGAATACTTAGACATAGGAATGTGATAGAACTAGTCGACGTTTTGTTTAATGATGAGAAACAGAAGATGTACCTTGTAATGGAATTCTGTGTTGGTGTGCTGCAGGTAAGAATTTTGACTGATGCCATTGTTTTATACCAGACTGCCCAAATAACAAGGGAAAATTTTACAATAGAGCCATAAGCTTCTTCAAGCTTCTTAATTAGTGTTCAAGTTATTTGAGGGCTGCAATATCCTTAAGTCCATCCAAGCATATATTATTAAACAAATTTACAGAACAATTGCTAATAATGTACCTTGTAGAGTATTAATACTTTAATTAAATACCTAAGTACTTTATCCTCCTGAGACCCAGAAAAAATATTGTGTGTTTGAATAAGGAACCCTTTTATTATTAAGTTAAAATTAAAAGTCAATTTTGAAATATGTAAAAAAAGTTAATGGGGGTCTTAGCAGGTTCATATTTTCAATTGATGCTGTTAATCCTAGCTCAATCTGAAGCACTGTATCTGTTTTAAAAACTCCAACTAGTACAATTTTAGTTAATTTTACAAAAGGCTTTGATGCCTAATTTGTATAGCTTTACTAGATGTTGCCCGCGATTTTGTCTGCAAAGAATAGCATACAACCTATTCTCAGCCCTACCAAATATAGAGAAAAAGTTTAATAAAAATCGGTCAAGCTGTTTTGGAGGAGTTGATAACCAGGGTTCGGATTTTTCATCGCACGGTAAGATGAAAGAAAACTATGGAGTCGATATTAAAGTTAAAATTTAACTCAAATTCATACTCATACTCACTTATTTTCTTAGTCTCATAATACTTTTATCTCTTTATCAGGCTGACAGATCTAAAATGTCAATCGAAAGTTAATCTTACTTACTTATTGTAACTCAAATGATTTTTTGTAGTATGATGCGAGAATTCTAGAATATACTACCAACCAATATAAAAACTTTTTTATTCTAGAAAATATGAAAAACGTTGCCATGACATACTCATTTTACGATTGTAATTTTGAAATGGACAATACACACGCCATACCTACCTTATCAAGATTTTGACGCCCAGTCCTGTATCTCCATGCCCCATGGATATTACGAAATAGAAGCATTCTAAATGTTCATTTTTTTATTGTGCGGCAGTTCGTTTTTTTATTTAAAATATCATTTAATTGAATTCAAATTGTTTGTTTTATTTATAATTTACTCTAAGTATTAATTACATGAATGAGTATGAGTATGGGTTAAATTTTAACTTTAATATCGACTCCATACTTTTCTTTCATCTTACCATGTGATGAAAAATCCGAACCCTGTTGATAACAAACACCATGACACAAGATTTTTATATATTAGATGGTTCTATGGTAAGTGTATGGTTGCATTTTCACCTGTGTAAAATTTTATTTACTTCTATCCCATGGGCATTATATGCAGTTGGTTGCTATTAAATAAAACTATTCTGTTTGTTAATCCAAGTTATAAACTATATATGTAAGTGTAATTTCAACCAAACTATATTTTTTTAGTATGAAAGAGTAACAAATACACATTCATAAACTTTTGCATTTATAATATTAAAAAACAATGATAAAGCATAATAAGTTCCCAATCCACACTGGGCCTGCGTGGGAACTACGGCCCAACCCCCTCTCATTCTAAGAGGAGGCCTGTGCCCTGCAGTGGGACATATAAGGCTGGATGATTGATTGATGAATGAAGCATAAGCATAATGAATATAAAATATGCAATATGTATATTACAACAGAGCTATTACCTTGATGATAAACAAATAATTAAATGATCTGTATCTTCACCAAATTTATGCATATCTTTAATCTTCAAGGATACATTGTTGTTCTTACCTCATTCCCATCTGTTATTCAAATAACATCAAGACAAGGAAATAATGAAACAACATTGTTTTGCTAATATTGATCTATCTTTACGAATGAGGTAGATATAGTCATGTTGTACTTGACCTTCTTGTGTTTACTGGATCAATATTGCCTACAGTGGACTGATGTGTTTGTCACTGAGCTATGAGTAAGCTCAATAACCTGTTATTTAATTGAATCTTTTTGTTTTACAATTCTATTTTAATATAATTACATTTATTATCAAATTAAATTAACTAAATTAAATATTGTATCAATTTAATGCATGCATATAATAATATTGAAATTGCAATATATTCACATAATTATATATTTTTGGTAATCTAACCTATTCACAGCTATTATTTTTGGTAATCTATGAAACCTCTGCACCGATTTAGACGAAATTTGATATGGATATAGTTTGACATCCTGGAAAGAACATAGGGTAGATTTTATCCCGGAAAAATGCATAGTTTCCGCGCGATAGCCATAAATAAAACTGCCCATTATTTCTATTGAAGCAAGCAAGTTTTGTAAGTAGAATCTATTGATATTCTATGTGCCCAAGGAGGTTGGCCCAATTTATTATTTGGATAGCTGAAACAACATGACTGCAATATGCTGTCATATGGTTCCACTTGTTATAAACATAGTACTAGTATGCTTGAAAAAGGTCACATGTGTATCCACAACTTCAGATTTGTTGAGTGTATTTTATTTTATATACACTAGCTGTCGCCTGCGACTCCGTCTGCAATGAATTTGTTTATCTCTGTCCCGTGGAAACTACACAATATTCAGGGATAAAAACTTTCCTATGGTCTTCCCAGGATCTCAAATTATCTCTATACCAAATTTCATCTAAGTGGGTTCAGTGGTTATTTTTGATTTCCCTAAATAAAATCCACCCCCCTTTTCACCCTCTAAAGGGTGATTTCCGGGATGAGATCCTCCATGAAGAGGTCACAGACAGACAGACTGACAGACACACTTTCGCATTTATGTTAGTATGGATTATAACAAGTGTAGCCGGGGTGGTCAACTCTAGTTGATTGCGGATACGCAGAAAAGTGCATGTTTAAATACCTACTGACTATCTGGGTGGCTAAAACTTCAAATCAAGCATTTTCCCAGATAAGACCAAGCTAAATCGATTGTTCACCCCCGGCAAAAACCCACTAGCAAATTTCATCTAGCATTGCATCTAATGAAATTGGCCACCCCTGAACTTTATGTATTTATAATTAATTACCTATATTATGTCTGAAGGAAAATTGACAGAGATGAATTTGAGAGGGGAGTCCTTTCAACGATGGAAAGGGATATCACAATATCTGTCTTATGTATTGGGTCAGATTCATAAATCGTCATTTATTTTATGTAAAAGTTTTACTTCACCAAATACTTCTCGATCGCGTTTATCGCGCGATCGAGAAGTATTTGGTGAAGTAAAACTTATACTAAGCATACAGATTCGGCTCATTATTGTCTAACGCTAACGCACTCGAAATAGCTATCGCTTTTACCACTTTTTTTCTGCCAAACGGTATGGAATGAGTGTAGAAAGAGACGGTGAATGCGATCGCGAGCGCCCCCGCGTTAAACAATACGGCCTTCAAATACGACATGCAATATTTTTTTATTGTACCTGATGTTTAAGTTATAATGGGAGGATGTCATGTATTTAAGTAATGTTCTCTAACAAAAGTAAATTCTGAACAGGACATGCTAGAGTGGAGTCCAGGCAAGAAGTTCCCCCAACGGCAGGCCCACGAATATTTCTCGCAACTGCTGGACGGTCTCGAGTATCTACATGGACAGGGGGTGGTGCATAAGGACATCAAACCTGGCAACTTGCTGCTCACATTGGACCAGACCCTTAAGATCACAGACTTTGGTGTCGCTGAGGTGAGATTTTTATTAAATTAGGTATCCGTCTAGGATTGTGAGTGTTGGCGCAATATGATGGAGGCCTACGTCCAGCAGTGGACGGATAATGGCTGTAGATAGGTATCCATTCAGTGGCGGCGCAGGACCTAAGGCGCAAGCCACACAGAAAAGACGAGGGATGGGGGCGCGTCACAGTCGCGGCGCCCCTTGTCAGTTTTTATACAAAATAAAGCAGATGACCATGGGCGACGATAATCGTTTACCATCAGGCGATCCATCTGCTCGTTTGCCCCCTATACCGTGAAACTTATGTAAATGAACTACAGCTAAGTATGATAAAAATAATTGTGCCAAACTGGGTGAAAAAAAAACACAAAAATGATGATGAAATAGTAGATTGTTCAACAAGGGACTAAAACAAGCCATAATGACACGAGATATTTAGCCACCCGAGCGACAGCGAGGGAGGCTATAATTCGAGTTGACATTTTGGTAGTTTAGTCCCGCGTTAAACACTCTACTTTTCACTTTGAATGCGAGGAAAAAAACGACGTACAAAATTACTTTTTTACAACGTATGCTCAATACGAGCAATGTTCAAAATTCAAATAGCAAAAAAAATACCGCTGTCTTTTCTTTTCTTTTATATTTTTTTGTAAAGTGACGCTTTAAATGCTTGCATAATTAGCCAACAGATTCTAACTTAAAGACTATGTTAAAACTAATTGGACTATGCATGTAAGAATGATAATTGTTCATTCATTAGAATCGGCAAATAAATTAACCTAATTGATCTAAGTTCACACACAAAATATATTGTTAACTGAAACACTTACCCGTGAATAAAGAAACGACTTTTTAAGTTTATTTTCTATATGCCAATTCTTTGTTAAATTATATCTAATTATACTTTCTATTTACTATTAAATGCAACTGACATCGCATTATTTTGAAGTCACGCCATATTAACATTCAAACGTAACTGCTCTATCTACCGTACACTCCAGCACTGCTTTGCTGACAGTGCGGATTGCTATTTTATCGACAGAGCAAGGAACTGCTTTGCCGACAGCGTTTTTAAAAAAAACAAATTAAAAACACCTAAGCTAAAGGAAATCTTTCTTTACGTGCAAAATAAAATGAATTCATCTTTAATATTTTATAATTAAATAGATTAATATTCGTAATTATTCAATGTGTTTCACGAAATTATTATTTTTTAAATATTTTTTATACAGTTGTCATTTTGAGGTTATTTCCACGCCCTAAAGGCTTCCACAGACCGAAGCGCAGGGCGCTACAGTGCGTCCGCAACGCGCTTCGGTCTGTGGAAAGCTTTAAAATTGTCTATACCCAGTTACTGAAAATGGCGATAATCCTCCATTCACAAACACCGTGATTGGCAGTTTAGGGGTTTCCATAGTCAATTAAAAAAATTTTACTTTAATCCCTTGAGTTCAAAAAAGAGCTTTAGTCCCGATATGCAGAGACTAAAGTAACATTTTAAGAGCATGAGAAGTGAAAAACTTTTTGGTTACTGCAATCTGATAAATGTATATGATAAGTGTAATAGTTATTTGTTATACAAGGGGGGAAAGTTGTATTTTACCAGCGAGTGTTCATTTGAAACAAGAGCTATCGAAAGGATTCTATGATTGACCTCGAGCGAAGCGAGTGGTTCAAAAATAGAATCCTTTCGATAGTGAGTGTTTCAACACACGAGACGTAAAATAACTTTTCACCCGTGTATAACACAAAACTTTTCACCTCACTACAGCGAGGAAAATAATTAGAAAAACATGCGAATATTTCATTGAAAAGTTTGACTTAAGTTTTTTTTTTTATTATTTCGGATGCGTTTTGTTCGCACATCGACTTACTTAGACTGTCATAACATTTTATCCGTTTTTACAACAAGAATGAAGGTTAATGTTTAATGCTGATATTTATGAATTAAAATAAAGTTGTAAGACTGTATTTAGTGTTTTTTACTCGATGCAATTCATTAATTGTGATTTTAAAAATTCAGCACTTTTAACGTTTTACGTTTTCATCATCATCATCATTTCAGCCGAAAGACGTCCACTGCTGAACATAGGCCTCCCCAAGGCTCGCCAAACAGATCGGCCCTGCGCCATCCGCATCCAATGCGTTCCCGCTACCTTCACCAGGTCGTCGCTCCATCTTGTTGGAGGCCTACCTACACTGCGTCTTCCGGTCCGCGGACGCCACTCGAGAACCTTTCGGCCCCATCGGCCGTCAGTTCTACGGGCGATGTGCCCTGCCCACTGCCACTTAAGTCTAGCGATTCTTCGAGCTATGTCCGTGACTTTAGTTCTTGCGCGGATTTCATCATTTCTAATGCGATCCCGCGTTTCCGCGTTTCCCGCGTTTTACGTTTTGTTAGCTGTCAAATATCACTTAAGCTGCCCTCAAATGTCAAAACTCTTTCTTCACATGTGGATAAAAAGCGATTTTCTCAATAGATGTCAAACAAACAAAAAGAGCTTTCCGAGCTAGTGAGGTGAAAAATGATGATCATATGTGACGAAATTAAAAACTTGCCATTACTAAGAAATAGAATTAGAGCTCAAAACCTACGAAAGGTATCGTACCTGTCAAAATATATCCTGCCTCCGTGTACTAATATGTATGGAAAACGAACCTGGAGATACCTAGTTCCACACATTCTTAATGAATGGCCTGAAAACGTTTGTGAGAACCTAATAAATAACCCACTAAAAAGTAAACAAATAATTAAATTAATGTTGTTAGACAAATAAGTAGGTAGTTTAGAACAGTAGGTAAGTGCTGTTTGTGAGACCATAGAATAACACCTTAATATAAGAATGTACTATCCATCGCCATATGATGTTAATGAGGCGCTGGAAGCGTGTTACAATCAGCGACAGATAAATCGTTCTTGATTTTCGCTCGCTGTTTAGAATTATATATACTTAATTTTCTTTTTTCTTAAATAAATTAAAAAAAAAAAGATAGATGAGACGGGACGGAGACGCGGCCTGCGAAGAAATGACGCGGACTACGAAGCGCCCCGTCCCTTCTGTGTGGCTTGCATCTACAGATGTGGACAAGATAAAATTTACGAGGCCTACGATGGCGCACCACGCATTAAATGTTTAAGTCAGCAAAAAAAAAAAAAAACTCGGACCACGAGGCCGTGGGGAGGTGGTCCACGTCGCCTACGCCTAGCACCGCATTTGAATTCAAAGCTATGCCCAATAGAAAATAAAGAAAGAAAAAGAAACGAAAAAAAAACATTTATCGTGATACCTATTACAAAAATTGTCATAAAATAGAAGTTTAAAAGCATTGAATTGAATGAATGTAGTACCTGCTGCGGTATTCCCGGACCGATATGACCTTCAAGCTTTCAAAAAAAGAGCGTACTCCTACCTAAAAGGCCGGCAACGCACTTGTGACTCTTCTGGTGTCGCAGGTGTCCATGGGCGACGATAATCGTTTACCATCAGGCGATCCATCTGCTCGTTTGCCCCCTATACCATAAAATAAAATTGTCCTTGCAAAATATAATCGCGAAATATAAATTAAAATGGAAAGTTATTATATGTATTATAGCGTCGTTGTTGGATCCCAACTATTTAGCAGTGGGCTTAAAGCGGTACTTTGTGCCACGGATGGACACTCCGGTGATCGGTGACACATATCATAGGGACGCTTATCCTAGGTCTGAACCAGCCCAGTACAGTGCTCAGGGAGCTATTCCAGCGTTCTGAAATGGTTCCTCCCATGCGCTTGATGAAGTTTGACGTTTGGGGTGCAAAGACGTTTCATCCAGTTCGCTCCCAGATGTTAGACATAAATTAAGTATTAGGTAATAGTATGAACGATTCAGATCACCTTGTGCTTGCGATAGACACCCTGTTTTCATGACGCTAGTAATACAATTTTAAAACAAAATTCAGCAACATGTTCAAAACGTATAGATAGACGTTATTTAGACGACATGTTTTTAAATGAATTAAAACCTGGCCTTGAGACCTGCCCATGCCCATTCGTCTCACTTTCGGACGTGCGCAAGTATATGGATTAGTACTGTATCTGTAATTCGCCATGGGCGACAAATTTGTTTTTTTGGTATTGGAATGAGCTCCATGGAACTCGGAAGTTTGCCTTGTTTTGAAAATCCATAGCGGAAACCAGGAATTCTTGCAGTTTCTCCAGTTTCGTGTGTATCTATTTACATTTCCATGCCAATTAGCATAATGTGTAGAATTTACTATTTTTAGTATGTGCAGTTCAGAACACCATTGACCTTTCCGCACCTCATGTCACGTAGTAGTTTAATCCCGGCGTTCGCGTCTGCACATACGTTTCTTCCCACGTGTTTGTATTTTTTTGAAGATATTTTTTTACTATCAAGCCTATCCAGTTTACCTGCTGGGGGTTGAACGTTTTCCAAGATCAATCGTATTCAAGGCGTTTAACAATGAATCCGGAATATTTCAGCAGATGGTTGAGTTAGTTCTGGTTTTCTATTGTAGTTTTTGATTTAAAATGTAGTTATGCTTTACCCTTTAAATATCGATTAATATGTGACAGCATTTGTCAACTAAAATAAATAAAAAAATCCTGGAGAACATTAACACGGGTGGATTAGTCCCAGATGTTCTCATTCCCATTCTTAAATTATCATATTCCCAAATATTCATAGTAGATAAGGCTCTTGGTGGGAATCCGTACACAAATTATGCAGGCAGGCATATTTAAGAGGGTACGATGGCTGAGAGACTTTTGAGAAATTTTTTTTTTTTTTTTTTTTTTTTTTTTTTATGAAATAGGGGGCAAACGAGCAGACGGATCGCCTGATGATAAACGATTACCGTCGCCCATGGACACCTGCGACACCAGAAGAGTCACAAATGCGTTGCCGGCCTTTTAGATAGGAGTACGCTCTTTTTTTGAAAGCTTGAAGGTCATATCGGTCCGGGAACACCGCAGCAGGTACTTCATTCCAGAGCTTAGCTGTGCGAGAATAGGTATTTTAATGAAATGTCGCTGTCTCGCCCGAACCCCTCCGTGTCAGTACAGCGAGAGCGGGGCAACTGCAGCTCAGACCGTTAATAGGCGCGTAAAATTGATCAAAACAGCATTTCGTAATCCCCTGTTTTCTTCTCGAAAACTGGACCAATAAAATTATTTTTTTTCAAATATAATTAGAAGGTAGATTTAGCTATGCCCCTATGTTTTCCTTTTTTTGTTTATATGAGGGATTCTTTTCTGATGAGTGTCTGAAAATGACGTTGAAATTGGGCAATTTTTTCAGTTTTTGAAAGCTCATATTTCTTATGTTAATTGAAATATGGAAAAAAACGAAACCTAGGGGCATAGCTGTGGTAGATACATATTACACAGTAAAAAAAATTTGGCTCTATAGCCATTATCCAGGGAGGAAACAGGGGATTACGTTTGTATGAAGAAATGGTGCGCATCGTATCCTCTTAAAGGGAAAATTTTGGTATTGTGAAGCACTGGGATTGAGAAAAATTGGTACTGTTTAGAACTGGGCCCAGTTAACCTAACACAGCCACCTACTGAAATATTTCAGATTAGTTTTGAAGCAGCTTGCTTAAGTATATTATTCTGTCCTGCTGCTCATTCATTTTAAAATTGTGTCCATTTCAGGCTTTAGATATGTTTTCCCCTGACGACACTTGTTACACGGGCCAAGGTTCGCCCGCCTTCCAACCGCCAGAAATCGCAAACGGGGCTGAACAGTTCTCCGGTTTTAAAGTGGACATATGGAGCAGCGGTGTCACATTGTAAGTTCAACAATATCACGTTAACGTGACCTTTGCGGAATGCGCGCTACTTTGTTTACATACGTATCTAAAACTGCAACTTTGCACTGTTCAAATAACTAGATCTTATGTCTTTCTTACAAAGATAACTTGCGCGTAAACTATTGTGTTTATTCTTCACAAATGTTAGTAAGTAGTTGATAATTTCAGTCCTTTGTGAAAATTTGCAAAACATATTTGCTGTGAGTCACATACCATGCGTGTTTCTGGTTTCAATACACGAGTCTTGCTTAACAAAAGCTATTTTCGGACAATGATCGACCAAGTGCCCTGTATCTACCTCGTGTGCTATTTACATATATTGTATTGTTCGATCATTGTTAGGTACATACGTTTTTTGTGCGAAAATTAAAATAAAAAACATATTTGTGTCTCGTTGTCACATTTTATGCCAGTCTTGAGAATATGTCATGAATTATGTATTGTTTACCGGGAAAATTCCTTTAAGAATTGTCCTGGATCTAGAATAATGTTTTATTTTTATACCTTAGCAGCAATGAGTGCCAGTTATGCATTGAGGACTGATAAGCACTAACAATAACAATGCGAGTTTTCCTGATGCCTTGGTCTCGTTATTTTGCGGCCTTTGTTAAATTTACTTGCGACTTTTTAATCAATAAACTATTTCAATTTGGAACTACTTAGAGAAATAAACGATCGAACGATTTTTTATTTCATTACACAAGGAGAGGATTGCACCTAACATTAGCATCACTTTAAATCATAACCAGATACAACATGACTACGGGCCGGTATCCCTTTGAGGGTGACAACGTGTATCGGCTGTTGGAATCTATCGGTCGCGGCGAGCCGGCGCCGCCGCCAGCCTCGCTCGGGCCCACGCTCGGAGCCCTGTTGACGGATATGCTCAAGCGGGAGCCCGAACTCAGGCCCAGCGTGCAAGCTATCAGGAGATACGCGTAAGTATTATGATATAACGTGAAAACTGTGGTATCTCTGACAACGTTAACAGGCTTATGGATTTGGAACTGCGGGTTTTGACCGAGCTCACGCTTGGAGGTCTGCTCAAAGGTTTTCTGCAGCGGAAGCTCGAGTTCAGGCTCAGCATAAGCCAGGGGGGTTACTACGAAATTCGAAGTTCGAAGTTCGGATCGTGCGGTCCCTCTCACTCTCGTAATAAATACCATTAGCGTGAGCGGAACGGCATGAAACGAAGTTCGAATTTCGCGCTTCGTAGTATAGGGCCAGGACTGGATTTAGAGCCCCGGGGCATAAAAGGAGTGAAGGCCCCTTGGCCACAAATTATTTTCCAAATAATACCCAAATAATTTACTCGTCGGAATTTGAAAGTCTTTTTTTTTTTGGAAGTCTATTGTGGGAGGCCCTCTATTGTGGATATCCCGGGGCTGTGGCCCCGGATGCCCTTCCCTAAATCTGGCCCTGGCACAAGCTATCAAGAAGTATGAGTACCTATCCGGGAATACCATTATAATATTGGACGTATTTAATTTTCGCCGTGGAACAGCTCGGTTTAACTGTCGCGGCACTGGGAGAGTGAACTACGGTTCCCTACACTCTCAAACATTTCGTAATCTCAAATATGAAAAATACGTAATCTTCTTTTGATAGCGAGCGCACTTCTGTATCTCGGAACTAACTGCCGCTTACAACCAGTGTTCTGGCGCTCATAGAAGGTCGGACGGACGGTCTGCGAATTAGCGTTGAGGGGACGCGGTCCTCCCCGTAACGCATCGCTTAGTTGCCCTGTCTAGACAACCGAGTTACCTAACTAGTTTTTATTAACTATAACGTTATGAATTTCTTTCGTAATATGAACAGTGATTTTTGCTGCTTTACATTTTCAAGCAATGTACCTGTATCTACCTACAGCTACAGTTCATGTAAACTGCACAATGCATAAACGTAGGTACAAAAATGATTTGGTTAATAAGCTGATGAAATTAGTTCCTACATATTATTATGTGAAACAAATAAGTAGTATTATTTCACGTTTATTATTCGGAAGTTTTTAGCACATGTTGGGTGTTGCTTGCGTGCATCGCTCAAAATAATAATAATAACTCCTAAATTAGCTTAGCAATTAATAACTAAACTACAGGCGAAGGCTAAAATAATAGACCGGATAAACTATCCAGGCGTCTAGCAGATATTGTTTGTGTTATCATATCAGTATCCTCTTATTTCATATATATTTAGAAGAGCTACAATAAGCACTCGGCTTAAAGTAAAATTAATCGCTCTGTTTATTATAGATTCACATTTAATATGTATTTTATCGTACGTCTATTTAAGCTCGGATCACTTTAGTACTACAATAATTTATTATCTAGTGTACTTCTGATATTAACATTCAACGTCATAAATGTTATAATTACGCAATTAATACCTCTTTAATCTTTCTGTCTACCACGTTTTAATAAACAACTCCTTTTAATGATGTTGCCTACCGTTATATTGTATTGTGATATTTTAAACCACCTACAATGAGTTGCATCGCAATCACTAGTCCACAATAATAGATTTGAAATGGCTTAGCCACTGGATTGCGATTATGTTTCACCTTCAACTTTAATGTGACACTTTGATGACATTAGAATAGCTTTGTTTATTTGTGCCAGAGAATGCTAAATGTGCACTATGCATAGTGCAAACATTCATTCATGAGCTATTGTAACATAATAACTTTTTAGAGTTTCGTATTCAAAGGGTGCCAATAAGACCCTTTAAAAAAGCTTCGATTCATCCGTCTGCCACAGGGCTGCATGTTTTAAAAAGTAATAGGTGGTAGACTCTTGAAATTATCACAAATTGTGTGTTTAATAATGAGAAAAAAAATTAAGGAAGGTCCCTTCAGATTCCCTAGTTTCAAGGGACGTGTTTTTTGGAAGTCTTCGCGAGCACGTTCTATTTATTCGCATTTGGCTGTTCTTTTTTTATGGCTTATTTTCATTACCAGCCAGCAAATTTTTGGTCTTAACAGTCGCCAAATCTCTTAATGCATGCGCTTTTGGCGTATTTTGGTCGATCATGAAATGCCAGTTTTACGAAAGTAAAGGAACCCTTCGCATGCGTGTTCGACTCATTCTGGGCCGCGCGCGTTTTAAAATTTTAGCATTTGCATTATGCACTTAAGGGGGTTTTCAGAAAAAAATGTACCCGTTTTGCCTTAATTATCCTTAATTTTCCATACAAAATTTATTAGTCAGTTTTGTGACGGTCCATACAACATGTATGGTTAACTGCGTCACAAAACTGACAATTAAAAGCGGGACACTTTTTTTATTGCTTACATCGATAGTGCTTGTGATTCTGAGTAGAAATAGCCCAAATTTTGTTAGGTTTTTAAAAAAAAGTACAGGGTACACTTTTTTCTGAAAATGCCCTTAAACGCGCTTTATGTACTTATTTACGTATAAACAAAGAGTTTTGTTTCATTTAAATTTTTCCATTAGACGCAAATTGGCCTGACGTCTGCTAGCTAAGTGCATATTGTTAAAGGTAATCAATGTTAACAAGAGATCATCTACCTACCTATACCTAATACCTCACTAATGTGTTTGCGCTCAATGTTCAAACCAGCGACGATTTTTTTTAAAATTCACTTTCGTATTTGGAAAGAAAAAAGTCTCAATCCATCTCGGGCTACATAATTTTTTTAGTCATAATTCATCATTTAGCATAACTCTTTTTTTTCCAGAAACCATTAATTATTCAGAATTGTTGTAAAAGAAAGGAACCTAATTTATTGAATCAGGCGTTACTTTGCGGAGGTCCATATTAACGAACTGAAACAATTACTTTGCTCACCCGCGACCTTTGAAGGTCAAGGGTGAGCAAAGTAATTGTTTCAGTTCATTAAAATAAACCTAACCTAACCTTTTACAGGATGACCATTTAAAAAATTCTGAAAATTTTACGGTTTCGACGGGAACACAAAATTGTGACAAACATTACATTATGACTAAAAGTTTTATGCCACCAGACACGCTCCCTCCGCATCCACACGCGCAAGATAGCTATGTCTATGCGACACATGTATTCATGCAATACCCACCCTCCAACCTTAAAAAAATATAAAATCACAAATTATTGTTTTGCTGTTTCAGCTGGGTGCAAGCGGTGCCGGTGCTAGAGGCAGGCGAGAAAACCGTGAGCCCGCGATCACGGCGATCCGACGAACTACACAACTCCACTGTTCTACCCTATCTAGTGGAGCGACACTATGCGTCGGCGCAGGATTACTTTACGGAGCGAGACTTACGCCACGGTCAGTATCATTTTTTCACAATATATTATGTGTATCTATCTACATATAATCTATACTGCTTTGGCCAAATCTTATACTAAACGCCGTATACATATAGATTCCAAAAAAGTTACCAAAGATGGCCGAACGTAACTGACACAAGTGTCATTGTCATTGTGACCTTCCAGATGTAACCAACCCATGCACATTAATAAAAAATAGTCATAATAATATTTTGTTGTTATTTAAGTGTAAAGATTATCCCAAGTTTTTGATGTTTCCTATAAGTATACTTACGCATATCGTATTGTGTACAATGTGTGTTGCACATGAATACCTTGGTTTTGAACTATCCATGTGCCAAAATTTATCACAATCAATTGACTTGAATTGACACTCATATGACTTCTAGGACGCTTCCTTGGTGGAGAAGGAGGAAGATTCTCGTCCCTGAGGGAGGGCCGTATTGTCTAACGCTTCTGACGCTTGCCTTCGCTTTCACCATCTCTTTCTGTCATCAACTTATACCGTTTGACAGAAAGAAATAGTGATTACGAAGGCAAGCGTCAGAAGCGTTAGACAATACGCCTGCAGGTACCGGTTCCATGTTACTTGCGTAAATGCAAAACCCACGAACAAAATAAAATACCTAACAAAACTTAACAGAAAACTTAACAGGAAACAAATGCTCAACAACGAAAATTATCACGAGTACAGAAAGCATTCGATCAATCCAAACGTCAGATGCCGAATGAAATGACAATTGGAGATGTCATGGTGGACCTGTGGTCGCCATGTTTACCATAAAGTTTGACATACGTGATTTGTTGTCAACATTTCTATGTGAATATCAAAAATATTTGTAAATAGTATATAGGTACGCAAATTATAACATTAATAGTATCCAAATGTTGTTTAAACCTGAAGTATTACCACTGTAATATGAGCTTTTCTTCTACAAAACAGTTTCAACCAAATATCTGTAGGTGAAATTAATATTGATATTAAATTATTTATTTATGCGGTTGCATTTAATTTTAACTTAACAATTACATATAAATAAATTACTTATGTATTATATTTAGAAAAGTTAAAACTTAACGATGCAAAACTTTTTCATTTTATTGGCAACACACTGGTAGTTTTTTTGGAATCTATATACGGCGTTGAGTATAGAATGGATCTCTTCATGGTGTGGCCGGCCATTTCATGATGTGATTCTATTTCATGAAATGGAGAATTTCAGCTGCCTACGTCATGAAATGGCTAAGCCTTGGTGATCATTTAATTTTCTTTTGTTATTTTTTATCTATAATATAAAAATTAATCGCTGAATGTGTTGCTAAGCGCATAACTTCCGTTCGACTGCACCAAATTGGATAATTCTTTTTTTATTGCGTTTGTTATTGTCAGGAGAAGGTTCTTATGAAAGAAATTTAAAAAAAAATACAACGGGGGTGAAGCCGCGGGCATCAGCTAGTTTTTAATATAAGCTTTTCTGCTGAATGTACTTGAATTGTCATCTAATCTACATATCGTTCGACCACTGGCTGAAAGTGGGTTTAAATTCAACTTCCAAGATTTGACTCGTAATACTACATGGCAAATCAAATAATAAAAGGTTGTAAAAACTAACTAGATTTTATTGAAAAATAAAGGTAGTAATGATGACGGTAATTACTAAAAGCTAAACAGTAGTTTGGTAAGTTCTAGGTTGGTAGGTAGGTTCTACTCTCCTCGTCGATCTAGAGATCGATCAATCAATCAATGGATCTGACAAAATAATAAAATCTTGGGGGTAGCATAATCATCAGGTAACGAAATGCTCGGCCACATCACGAAGTGATCAATTCTAAGATCTGGCCACGCACGACTTTTGTGCCGTTGTTCTTCGTCCGTACCGTCACAATATGGGATTGTTGAGCCTCTTGTCACTCTTCGTAATTTGGCCGCGTAAGGCTAACCAGGTTTATTAATGACAATATTTACTACAAATATGCATTATTCGGGTAAATTACGAACAGCGGCAAGTCGCTCAAGAATCCCGCATGTGAGCACGTGTGATATACAAGTGGTATAACGCAACATGCAAGAGTCAACCGCACTCGCGATATGCAACATACAGCGTCCATGACTACTACAATAATGATTTTGAGTTTTATGTAATTTTATACATAATAATATTAGCTATTGCCCGCGACTCCGTCTGCAAAGAAAAAGATCGGTCAAGCCGTTTCGGAGGAGTTCGATAACAAACACCGTGACACGAGGTTTTTATATATTAGACTAGCTATTGCCCGCGACTCCGTCTGCGAAGATAAAAAATAGTCTACGATACGAAAGTTTCATAAAAATCGGTCAAGTCGTTTCGGATGAGTTCGATAGCAAACTCCGTGACACGAGATTTTTATATATTAGATTACGATGCTAAAAATAATAATATTTCGGCCACGAAGACCAAGACACTATGAGTAAACTATGTATGAAGTAGGTACCTATCATACGTGTCAAAGAATAAGTATTTAGTTTTCCGTCTTTAATATTATTAATAGACGTCGCAAATAGGCAATATTGTTGTTTTACTAATTATGTACCTACATAAAAAAAGTTGCTTTTTATTTGTATGTTATTGTTTAACATTAACTTTGCAGAGGCTGCCCAAGTTCATGTGTCCGGTAGGGTGCGCGCTAGAATTTGCTCGTTGAGTTAGGTTCGTTGCATGAGAGTGATCAGTGTAACCCCTTATAGTGATCAATTTGACCCCCAAAAGTGACCAATCTGAACCCCAAGAGTGACCGGTTCAATCCTGTCTGTAACACATTCGAACCTAGAGAGTGACCAGTTTGACTTACCATGAGTGACCGGTATGAGGGTATGACTCACTAAAGTGACAATTTACCTCCTTAGACAGACTGAAATAATCATTTGACCCTAGAGTGACTGATTTAACCTCTTTCTTATAATTATCAAATTACCCATTGAAAGTAAGCATTGTGAGACCAGAGAGACTGATCTAAATAAGCCTCTTACTTATAATTACCAAACTAGCCATTGAGAGTAATCATTCTGGCCACAGAGATTGGTTTGACCTCCAAAAGTGACCCCTGACCGTCCAGTTTCTACTAATCCAGTAACAATAGACTTGACAGTGATCGGCTTGCTCATGAATATTAACACGGTATACTAATCCATTGACATACTTTCTTTAGTGAGTCATTTGAGTGACTAATCAGTGTTTAATTGACATCGGTAGTGAATATTGAAAATAATGTAAACAGAAATACTACTTAATGTTACTTTCAAGCACAGTCATTTGCTGCGTTAAGTAACAAGTGAATTTATTGTGCAATCAACTAATAGGTTCAGTCAACCAATTTGATTCCTAGGCCACTATAGAACCATGTCATAATGAATAAATTTGTTTATCTTCTACGACAGTGATTATTGCTTGTGTACGCCATGATGGATGACATTTTGATTTTTGGAATTTGCGTCAATGACAATGAATAGGAAAGGAGTTTGCTTGTGTATTAATGACTTGAATTGTCTGTCCGTTTGTCAAAACTTCTTTTTCTTCTCATGTCATGGAGCGAAGCGTTTATAAACGCTTTACGTTTATTGCATGTTGCGATCGATGAATTAATCCATTGACCCGCACTGACGTTGTAATTATCCAGTAGTCAATGCGACAAGGTTCTATAGTGACCTAGGAATCAAATTGGTTGACTGTACAAAACCATCAACCTTACCATTTTCCCAAATAGCGAAGTTTACAAGAATTGGCATGGCAATAGCTCCATAAATTAAGCTAGTTTAGTTTAATTTTCACTCATGTTTCGATTTCACTTGCATAATATGAGTACCTACGTCTTGCAATTAGGAAGAAGTCTGGAAAATTGACAGCCTTTTTTTTATGTTAGAGAGGCCAGACAAACGAACTAGTGGGTCACCTGATGTTAAATGATCACCACTGTCCATAGACACCCACAGCGCTTTACGCGATGCCAGTGCGTTGTCGGCCCTAAAAGAGAGAGGAAAAAGGAAAGGGAATTGAGGAGGGGGAGAGGTATTGGGCCTCCGGCGCTCTCACTGACCGTACGAAACGCAGCAGGAGTACTGCTGCTTCACGCCGGTGTTCTGTGAGAGGGTGGTACTGCCCCGGAAGAGCCGGCCCATTCGTAATGCAGCCGCTAGCTACAACATGGCTCTACCACTACTAAAGCCCTATGTCGTTAATCGACCCAGATAAACTTAATCGTTAAGCTTAGTTTCACACATGCATCAAGGGTTTTTGCGACTGTACAGAGAAGAAATCTATCTGCGGGTAGTCAAAATGCTTCAAATTATTAAAAATAAACTAATAAATGTAATTGAAGACGTGAGTGGATGAAGGGGTTAAGTACGTTTGTTCGATTTTCGGTTTTATGCCCTAAATGAAGGTGCTAAGTCATAAATTATGACTTAGCAAAAATGTACATAACCCCTTCATCCACTCACGTCTTCAATTGTAAAAATGTACAGTCAACCAATTTGATTTCTAGGCCACTGTAGAACCTTGTCGCATACTACTGGATAATTACAATATCAGTGCGGGTAAAAGGATTATTAACTTTCTGATCACAACATCCAATAAACGTAAAGAGTTTATAAACGGTTTCGCTCTATGACATGTAGTTTTGATAGACGGACAGTGACAAATTCAAGTTGTTAGTTATAAGCAAACTCCTTTACTATTCATTATCGTTGACACAATGTTAGCAAAGATTGAGATGTCATCATGGCATACTTCACGCAATAATCACTGTCGTAGAAGATAAACAAATTAATTAATTATGACATGGTTCTAATAGTGGCCTAGGAATCAAATTGGTTGACTGTACCCCATACTGTGGCCTTATTGTCTAATGCTTCTGACGCTTGCCTTCGCAATCACTATTTCTTTCTGTCAAACGGTATAAAGTGATGAAAGAAAGAGATGGTGAAAGCGTCAAAAGCGTTAGACAATACGGCCTCAAGTGTGAGTTTCGTTTAAATCTAAAAGCAATCAAAAACAAGTTTGTATTACATTTTTACACAACGGGAGTACCATAAAGGATTAAGTTCCCACGGGTTTAGTAAGAAGATACACTTTCAAAAAGTTGTCAATCAGTTTCAAGTCTTGTGTTCATGAACTCGGTAATTTATATTTTTAGGGCTTTTGTGCACTACAATGAATTTTATTGTCCGGCAGTCCGAGTTTTTACCGGTCCGATATGGCACTCCATTAAATGTATAGGGCGCTTGTGCACTACAATGAATTTTACTGCCCAGTAGTCCTATAAATTTAAGGCATGAAAAAAACGGACCATGAAAACTCAGACTTCCGGACAGTAAAATTCATTGTAGTGCACAAACGCCCTTACGGTTGCAAGAAACCTAAGTTTTAAAGCATAGGCTCCCAACGGGTCGGTACCGCCCCCTAGTGGGCCCTGGAGCTTTTAGTGGGGGGTAGCTGATCCAAATAATTTTTAATGGATGTATATTATCCACTAGACTTAAAAAAATGGTATTATTAACTTTGTAAAGGGGAGCGTTGGATTTTTTTCTCGTATGAAGGCGGTAGTTATTAAAAGATTGCGAAGCTAATTATGCTCTAAAATGTATGCCCTAATGTGGGTAGGTCCATTTGTTTTATATAACTGATATATTTGATACGATTTTGAACTCTGTTACTTCACGATTTCAAAATTCTATAGGACATGGGACCTACCCCCTAATGTATCTTCTTCTTATAAATAATTTTCCGTGAAAAAAGATCTTGATAGACTGACTGGGTTCCTTTATAAACGTTTTTTTTCCTATTGAGATACGAAACTTAAGCAAAACCAGGGACAAACTGTTTCAAGTACATGTATGAGTTGTCCAACACACGAGATGCTATAATTTTACCATCTTCCTCAGAGCTCGGCGACGGTGGGTCGCGGACGTTATCCACAGCGGAACTTTCCGAGCAGTCGTCTCACCGCAAGCACCGTTGGCACTCCGCCTGCGGCCGCCTGCCGTCCTGCCGCCTCACGTGATCCCGACCGGTCCGCGCCCTCGACGCACCCTAGGGCTGACCCGACACGTGAGACGAACCAGCCATCATATTCTTTACCTGTACCAAGAGGCGTACCCAAAAAATCGTTCAGTCATTTCTATTGCTAAAAAAACGAAGTAAAGTTAGTAGCGTAAAAGCGCACGATATCGCCAACGGTAGTTATCTTAGGTCAGTTTTAGCAAGGATGATATAGACTGGATTGGCAATCGCCTTAGTACGGATCGGCCGCGGTTTTTGTAGTTCGATTATTAAATCTAGATGGCGCTGAAATATAGCCAGAGGCTTTAAAGGCAAATATTATATGGTATATTGTTATTGTTTTGCCTTCAAAGCCTCTGGCTATATTTCAGCGCCGTCTAGATTTAATAATCGAACTACAAAAACCGCGGCCGATCCGTGCTATGGCGACTGCCAATCCAGTCTATATCATCCTTGGTTTTAGTCTCAAACGGACGTATCGGTGTTTCAGTCGATACATTAAACAGCATGCTATGACTAGACCCCGTTATCTAACGCTCAATTTGGGGGCATGCTAAAATAGTGATGTTGCTTCACATAATTAGTTGATTGACATTTACCTATAAATAGTTATTTGTTAAAATAAAATTCTTCTTTTGTAAATGCTCTTAAGATAACTCATTCATTGCATTTATTTGATCGGATTGGAGGGGGACAATTATTGAATAGTACAGATACGGAACAAACGAAATAAATTTTATACACACCCATTTCACAATTTTATCAACAGTCAATACAAAATTGGAAGATCCCAAGTGTTCATTGAAACAGTCATTGAATATTGTACATGACATTCAAAATAAAATTTCATTAGTGAGGCTGCACCACAAAGGGAAATTGATTCATGCAAAATTAACAATCATATTATTAATCAGTTGTTAGAAAATAAGGAAGTTCAAATTGACAAAGGTATTGTAAAGAAAAGCTGCATAGAGCATTACAAAAAACTACACTTTTTGCCAGTTACATCTGTTTAGGTCAAAAAATCATTGAAATGAAATGAAATGAAATTTATTTATTCACAATGAACATATGGTTACATAAGGTCTTAAATTGTATAGTATTGCTTCCCATGTCATGTTCAGCCAAGTTAGGCATGTGAAAATTTGAGCTCAGTGAATCAATCAGTTGGTCAATAATAATTAGTAATTACAATGTCCCAACATAATTAATTGAGTAAAAGATTATTAGTAAAAAGATAAAAAATAAAAGATAAAAGATACTCAACCAATAAAATGTCTAAAAATTAAAATGAAAATTTAACAAAAAAAAAAATAATAATTACATTAAAAATTATAATTAAATTAATGTCAATTGAGCTTGAATTATGAATTGTCAGATAAATTTCCCATTTTCATTTTTAAAATGGATTTTACAAGCAGGCGACGAAGTTTTACTTCATATAATTTGGAAAAAATATTGTTAATTTATTATTCATGAAACATACTTACAAAAATAAAATAAATGAATTTTTTTTTTCATTTCATAATAATTTAAAAAAAATCACTATAGCAGAGCTCTGGTAAGTATGGATCTTTTGATAATTATGTTAGTGAGTGAATAAATGAACTTCATTTTTTATCGATTCAGATTATCGAAACTGCCCCATCACTTGCCCCCAAATTGAGCGTTAGATAACGGGGTATACCTATGACCTCCATCCGCATTTGAGACTATACTAGTGGCCATAATTCGAGAGACAACTTTGACAATTCATTTTGCTCAAATGTTGCCACAGACAGGGTAGTGCTGTTCGTGACGATATTAAAAAAAACATGATTGCTTTGGCTACCTGTGGTATTTATTCATTACGTACGGTAATATGATTAAATTAATTTAACAATTTACTTTTCAATGTAAGATATCTTTAAAGGAAGTAAAAAAAATCCGTCTTATAGTAAATCATATAGTTCAGTCGACACTGATTATCGATATCGGCCACATCGCTATTTTTAATTTCGTCTAACTACCAGGGTTACCCTTTAATTGTCAAGCTTGTCTCTCGAATTATGGCCACTAGTATATAAGCGATCTAATAAGCTAAAGAAGCGTGCCACGTTCTAATTCAGATAGTCAAGTTATTGACGTCTTTCTGCTAGCCTTGTACCAATCATGGACCAAAGGGATGAAGACGCATGCATTGTTTTGGTTACTTTTGTCGATGCTGATTATTTTATTATGGATGCTTGTTCACTGCATTCTTGAATATGATGTGTGCTTTGTCAAGGTCGTTAAAATGGCCGAACAGTTATTTTCTTTGGCCAGACTATTTCATAATATTGTCAGCAGCTCTCATTATCGACGTCGCCGACGTTTCTCGCGTTCTATGGTCAAACTTAAGGCGGTTCTCTTAACGATTATACGATAATTATGGTAAAGTTTATAAAACAAATCAGATTTAAGTGTGGTTTGTACGACAATGCACATCGACTTGTTTGTCTGAGTTTCACACCCTGTCACTTGGTGTTGATATTTCACTTCAGGAACGGTAGAACTGTACGTAAAAATAATGTTTCAAATACCAATTACACATTGTTTTTTTTGGCCTGTTTATCTATCGGTATCCGTATAATTGTGTCTGTTACACTGGCAGACCGCCATTGTAGATCGGTTATAAGAAAACTAAAACCGTATTGAAAAAGCGTCATGAATAATATGCCCCCGAGTAGCAAATTCTTTATTCCTACTATGAAGTAGCCTTCTTTCATATTCAATGCTAAATCGAATATCCTGGTCCATTTGACGCTTAATGACAATAAGAGTGCGAATTGATAAATAAAAAAAATAATAATGCAGTTGTATGAGTTGTTGCGACTGTGCAAAAGTGACAAAAACAATTTAGGAACAGATTGTGCTTTTTTAGCCTAAGGTAGCAGGTTATTCGCTATCTCCATGAGATTTATTAGAGCGAGCTGGGTGCCCAAAAATATTGAAACACGCCAAAACTCATGTACACAGAAACAAATGTAATAATGGCGTTATTACCGGCTGCCTTGAGGACAAAATGTTTTTAGTTTTTATACATATTTGTTACTATATTATCGTTTGGTCATTTTGTTGAGCATTCGTAAATTCGTAATGTAAAAACTTTATAATACATATGTAATAAAAATATTTACTTCTAAAGCGGATTAAGTGTTGGGTTTATAATAACCCATTGAATGTAACAAAATAAGGCGTGGGTTAGTTTTCAGTTTTGGTCGAGAAGTCGACGATAGGTTATTTGGATGTTGCAATTTAAAGATGTATTATATTACTTAATAAACGACGTGTAATTGTTATAGAATTCATAAATTTATGTGTGGCTTAACAAGTGTACCTTTACAACACATGGCAATGGATCTTGTCAATTGAATTCTCCTCATTTTATTAACAAACAAAATGTGTTATTGCCTCAAGTATAGTAACACGCTTATTAATCTAGATCCAGTTAAGGTAGTCCCAGAATTCGATAAAATAGTAAGTATATAATTTACGATTAATATTTTTTGTATTAGAAGTTTCGATGTGTATGTAGGTAGTTTAGTGGATCTCAAATTTGATGAGTGGTATGAAATGGTCACTGCATTACATTTTAAAGTCTAATATAAGTAAGCTTAGACTTTAGAATATAATGCTAGGTACATATAATTAATGTTATTTTTTATAAAATGTGTGCGTAGTTGTTGATACATCTCTATTAGAGTTCTTGCCAGATCAAAATGTCATCGCACTTTAGTATCGCCTGTACATGCGGTTAATTGGTCGATTGTTTGTAAGTTGTTTTTCCAATCTCAAATCTCGCTTATTCCCATTTTGAGTCTTGGGACATTGTTTTTATTCGTTAGCTCTGTCGTAAAGTACAAGTTTGTGTGTGATTGTTGCTGCAAAAGTAATTTATCGCTAAATGTCCGGATATTTGTATTTTTTTTGCAATTATTTCCAATAGCAGCAACATTGCCCTTTGTTTTAAGATTCGATGAAAATTATAAAACATTGTTCCAACGAATATTATTCGAAATAAAAAATACTGTATGGTTTACGGTAAGGCCCCACTTTTACTATACTTTTGATAGTAGGTAATTGTAAAAAATATATTTTTGTAGGGTAGTGTGTCTATAATACCCATCAGTCATGATTATAAAAAGTGAATATTATTCACTGTATATTTCAATATGCCATCTTATACTGATTGAAAAAAAAACTATGGTGAATCTCTAGACAATAAAGCTACAATCTTTAGCGATCCAATACGTATCAACATTACGTCTAATTTTCAAATGCTCGCTGCCCCTTTCAGCAACTTAGTAAATCACTCGGTGCGGGTAAGAGACCGTGCTTTTGGCTTCCAGGCGCGTTCAAGATTAGCCCTTACTGTTACTGTCAGGTAGCAGTTGTTTAGGCTGGCACTGTTTTGTAAAATTTACAAACTATTTGAAAATTGGATCAATTTTATTTATTTATATTATTCTCCGTACTCGCCAACCATAACAACAAAGTATAATTTATTACGAGTGTGCAACTGTTATTATCTTTGCGTAGTCTGGTAATAACATGTTGGAAATGTTTCTTAATTTTGGTGTTTTAGACTTGTAAGAATAGTCATTGAGACTTGGTTCACACAATGGAAGTCCAATGCGGTTTGATTTGTAAGTATCGTAGCTATTATGTTGTCTAACGCCAAACATATGGGTGTTACAAAAAGTTATATTGAACCTCGTGTGAACCAGGCCTAAGTCATAATACATTTTTGTTCGATGTAATGTTTCTAATAAATTGTATACTTACCTAGTTCTGTAGTTCTGTACTTAGCTCTTTTAGTATTCTGTCTGCGCTGGTGTTTAGTCGTTTCGTTGTTCATTAGTTTAGTCGTTAGGTTAAATGTTTCAGCCATAATGTAATTGAGATTATCGCGCAGAAGATCTCACATCGCCCAAGGCGCTTTATTTGCAAAACTCAATTAGTCTAATAGTTTTTTAGTTGTTTTCATTGCAATGATCAAAGTGGGGTCTAAATTATAAATTATATACATTATGTTTACGCTTAAAAACATTAAACTGATATAATGTGCAGTGCCTGACTGAACTGATAATATGAAACAAAAAACAAAGAGAATATTAATATATTGTAAATAAAAAGTGAAAAGTAATGTAATCTGATTTTTTTTTGGCGACAACGAAAAAGTACCTTTGTTGATAAATGGGCTTTTTAATTTAAAGTGTACCTGTTGGTTTTTCCTGATTTTAAAAAAAGTGAGTGGTACTCTTTTTATTGAAAAGGCCCAAATAATGAACTACTTACAGGGTAATTTTTCAATAGATGCACAAATTTTAACGTTTCTTTCGATATTGTTAATCAATAACACATGTTGTATTATTTTTACTTTAGCTCAAAAAATATTAGAGATATTGCTGATTCAAATGAGTCCACTAACTTATATATATTCATGGACGATGGATGGATGGATGGATGGATGGATGGAGAATGCAGGGGAGGGGTAATTTGCAACAAATAAATATTTTATTGATTATTTTACTGTCATAATATTATGTTATATTGTTAACGATACAAAACCATAAATTATGTTGAAATTTGTGCACTGATAAAAAATTACCCTGTATTATGAATACATGTCTACCCGAGCTTTTAGATTGTGTAAATCACGTCTTCTATTTATGTTGAGAGCCAGTGATCACGCCACATGTCATTATTTGACGAATTAATGATATGGGCAAAAAGGCGAGGTGTTACCGCACTGTGATCCAAATAATACTTGTTAATGATGCAGCCTAAATATTGGGAAAGATTTAAGTAAGCGTGAAATGTTTTGGAGCACTTTTACTTAACGAACTACCTACTTACCTACACGCAAGTGTCTCTGGATAAAATGCATATGGATTCTCGTATACGTTTGTACCCTAGATGTTTTTAAACAATATAGTTCCAGCTGTCCCACCCTCCTGTGTTCGCTTCGGGGCCGCAAACGCACGTGTGCGTTCAAATGAATGACTGCTGAATTATGAGTGACCGACAGGATCGAAGTCACGAAAACGCATATACGCGTTCCAGTACCTCTACCATGAGCTACACTAGTTTACAGTGACCGTACTCGCTAGCGACGGCGTAAATGATTGAGAATGAGAATTGTGTACAGCGCCTCTAGCGGTCACTTACGGAAGTACAATTCTCCATACAAATCATTTACGCCGTCGCTAGCGAGTACGGTCACTGTAAACTAGTGTAACTCATGGTAGAGATACTGATAATGAATGCGTTAACACTGCACTTGCATGGCTAGGCGTACTTCCGTGGAACAGCGTTAACTAGGTATATAACTCCGAGTAACTGCTATTAACCTTAATCCAGGGCTAAGTAGTGTTTCAAGAATACAGCCTCGGGCCTCCCTCTTTGGTCCTTTGTAACCCCCGACACAAAAGACGGCAGGTATAAGTTGGACTGCTGTGTGTTTGTGTGTGTGTCTGTCTGTGGCATCATAGCTCTTAAACGGGTGAACCGATTTGGATGTGGTTTTTTTATTTGAAAGTAGGTTTCTTGGGAATAATTCTTAGACATGTTTCATCAAAATTGGTTCTGCCGTATCAAAGTTATCAGCTCTTTTGTTAGTTTCGGAAGGGATCTTAGAAGCCTAGTGGGTAGGTATATACTTTATTTTCGAACATGTGTGATCAAATTGCGATGGGGGTTTTGAAAATTTTTGTCCGTTACCGCTCTGTTCGCAATGTAGTGTTTCTTTTTTCAATTTCAAAACAATTTGGTGAGAAAATAATTTACTTCGCTTCATCTTTCCTAATACGAACTTGTAAGGAATGGAATTCACTCCCGTCGTCTGTATTTCCAAATAAATACATCCTAGGTCTCTTCAAGGCTAGAGTGAATAGGCTGTTACTGAACCAGTTAGGTACGCTCCGCATCAAAAGTAGCTGGTCACTTTTGTACCTACTTTGTCGTAATAACACAATCGTCAATCAAGTATGACGTTTTGCACCTAACTTTAGAGCGACAAGGTACAAAAGTGACCAGCTACTTTTGATGCTGACTGTACGTACACCCTTGGCTGCATCTGCACTTTTCATCAAATGAGATAGTGGCCAATCAGGGGTCAGTTTTACTTAAAAAAAGTTGTCCGCACAAAACGCCCATTATTTCGCACTGAATGAACAGTAGGTTGCAGACGAGTGGGAATAGTCTAAAATTACCTAAGTAGGAACTTACAGTGCGACTACAAGTGATCAATCCGCTTCCGCACAGCAGTACCTACTATGTTAATGTACAGTCGCCATCATAAACATCGGAGCAGTCAAGGTGCTCAAAAATACAGAACATGCACGTACGCGATTAGTGTTGAGTAGGACATACAAGCGAGGCGCTACATTTGTCCCGTACATGACGTCAAAATGTGAGAGGGGCTCAACATTTTAAAGTGTAAGTACTAATTGTAATTATTTTGTATTGTGTATACATGTCGCAGTGGCAGTCGCGTTACTCACTCTCCGTACGACTGACAATTAACCGACGAGCTTCAGTAGGTACGCCCCGCCTCATTTGAAGTAGGATATTGTACTGGTTGAGTGCAAAAAAACCGGCCAAGAGCGTGTCGGACACGCCCAAGATAGGGTTCCGTAGCCATTACGAAAAAATCAAGTAATATTTTTCTAAGGATTTCGCACGTGTACGGAATCTTCCAAGTTAGGTATCGTCAATACTTTGAAAAAAGTTCGTATCTCAAAATCGTTAATCTGGCAAAGTGAACTTTATTACGCGCATTTCAAGGTTCAGTTTTGTTTACATGCTGATTTGAGATACGAGTTTTTCAAAGTAGTGACGGTATGTTTAATACCTTAGGCTACTATTTACTCTTAAACTACAAATAATTCCCAAGCAATCTTGGCCGCTATAATTTTCCTTGTAAATTTAATATATTTACTACCATTTTGAATTTTTTCAAATTTTTCCACCCAACAGTTTAGATTTTAGAGGGGGGGGGGGACGGTCGATTTTAATGAAATTTTTCACTTTAAAGTTGAATATTTCGCAAAAAAATCACTGAATACAAAAATCATGTAAGCAACCCTCCAATGGTTTTAAAATACCTATCCAACGATACCCCAAACTATAGGGTTAGTCGAGAAAAAAAAATCACCCCCACTTTACGTCTGTGGGAGGTACCCTAAAAAAAATTTTTTTAGTTTTTTTTATTTATTCACTTTGTCGGCGTGACTAATATATATATTCATGCTAAATTACAGTTTTCTAGTTCTAACAGTCTCTGAGCTTAGCCGCGGACAGACAGACAGACAGACGGACAGACATGGCGAAACTATAAGGGTTCCTAGTTGACTACGGAACCCTAAAAAGAGCCTACTCTTACTAAACTACGGTCGTGTTGAAATATTTATGACTATCTTGAATGCTCCGATGTTTATGATGGTACTCGTGTATGGAACTATGGCTTGCTTTCTATAGTTAATTTAGAGGTAGGTGATAGGTGTGATAATAAAGGAAGCACGTAGTTAGTTGGTAAGTACCTTACCACGGTAACAATGTGAAGTTTACTTACATAAAGGTGGCAGGTGAGTGCGTACCGGTTGTAACAGTAACCTTTCGACTTACGTAGTATTAGGTAACTTAATAAGTTGTCTTCATATCGTATTTACGCGGTACCATTTTAGAACCTGACGATTGTTGGCATACTTCGTATTTGCATTTGCAAGATCATTCCAAATAGGGATCCACCCACGTGAATGATTTAACTGAATGGGTCATGTCATGAATGAATTCACTGTACTGAATGAGTGGTAGAGCTCAGGTGTAGAGTGTACTGGTTTAATGCATCGTTAATATTTTAGGGCTAACTTAATAGGTACTTGAGTTTTATAAATTCATGGAGCAGAACGAATTTTTTCATCGAGTTTTTGAATCGAGCTAACTTTACCTCAGAATTCTGTCAATTGTCTAACCGATTTGGAAAATATTTTTATTTTGGAAGGGAATAGGTACTTCTCGTTTGATCCTATTTAAAGAAGTTCTATTTTTATTTCTAAAAAACATATTTGTGCATTAAATGAGAGTGAGAAAAGCGTGAGTTAAGGGAGTACATTTCCGGATGCAACAATTCAGTTTCATGATAAAGACGAAATATAGATTTAAAGCAAGTTGTCATGAGCTGTTTAGTATTTTACATATACCTACTTAAATGCCAAGTGCGACTAGTAATTCACATGAAAGTTAGGTTCACGAAAGAAAATTTACATGTAATAATATTGACATTATCAACTTTTTTAGCTGTCGTGATTTGAAAGTTGGAAACGATTTAATTTAACCATGTAATTTTCGTCTACCGGAAGAAATCACTTTAAGGTATAAGTTCGCCTTTGTACATCTGTTTCTCTTATTGATTGTTAATTTCATGTTTTTATTACTTGTATGTTTTCTAAAATGGTAAAAGAAGGAAGTTCCGAATGAGTTGTATCCGTAACTGAGTGGTAAGTTATAGTTTATTGCGTGCTCTATATTTTGAAATTAAAATATAATTTTCAAGAAAAAAGGACTAGACATGTTCTATCCTAAATATTAATATAAAATATAGAATCCGGAACCCTAAAACATTTTCACTGGAGGTATTTAAAAATAATACATCTTTTTATAATCCAATAGTCAGAATGTGCAGGGAGTACAACGATTTGGCTTGTACCCATGGGGACTTAGACATATTCAGCTCAAGTCTTAACGTTTTTGCTAACAGATTAAGAACTATTCTCGGTTGTGTAATCGTGGATTAAGAAAGTGGTCTCCCTTTGTTTTTATGCTTAAGAGCTTACATCACTTCACTTAACCTTTGTTCAAATTTGCTGAAATTATTTGCATGTGTTTATTCTGCTCCCACTTTGACTGTCAATTGTATTTTTTAAATCTGTTTTTATAATTTGTTTGTCTAAATTAATACCTACTTTTCTTTATAAATCAACTGTTATCACTTTTATTATGATGTGTACACATAGTTTTGGATTGTAAATAATCATTTGTATTAATATTTATATTACTGTATCTTATGTTTACAATTTGTTTTGTGTGCCAAACTTAATAAATAAATAAATAAATATCCGTGTATCCTTCACATGGTAAGAATTAGGTAGGTGTGCCAAATAGAATACACTTGTCCTGTTTATGAAATAGGGGGCAGTAACCCAGCCAGTGGTAGTGGTCATGTCGTAAGCTGGTCGCAGGCCACAATGCGCGGAAGCAGAGTCTTCCGCCATATCTGGTTAATTAGACCACCGTGTCACCCGCCACCGCCTGCGACGGCTATTTATACACCCATGTGCATTGTGTTTGATAGTTTTATGACGTACGTGGAGGTCATTCCCTGAGTTTTAACAAATATTTAGTTGTTAGAAATTTGTATACATATTACCCTTCTTATGACTTAGCACTGATCAGCGTTGGTCCTGTTGTGTGCCGGGGCCAGTGCCAAAATTATAAGAGCAACATTTTATTGAATTATAATTTATCAAATCGCTCATTTGTTTTGATTTATTTAGTGAATCTGGCACTGATCAGTGCTTTGGAATGCGACGGGGGTGACACTGATCAGTCCTAAGTCATACGAAGGGTTAAAAGGGTTAGCTAACATCTTTCTAAATTCCTACTAGGTAGTAGGTAGGTTTGTTCAATTTTGTAAGTATGGAGCAAGTCGGTGGGAATAGGGTTCTAAGAGCGATTCGTCGCTGGTACGTTACCTAAACATAATGCTATAAGCTATAATAAAACAACAACGTAGTTCCAGTTTTAAACATAGTTTTGAACGTTACCTGGAAGAGCTCTCTGAAGTGATAAGGCTGCTTATTGCGTGAATTTTCTTCATTTACCTGTGCATGCGTGTATGTTTTTTTTATATTATTGTATGTGGTGTACAAAACCCTGACTGTGCGTGGCCCGACACGCACTTGGCCGGTTTTAGGGTTCTATATCTAATGGGTGACAAGCGGAACTATTAATGTTCGTCTGTCTGTCGCTGGACTAAATCTCAAGAACCGTAATAGATAGACAGCTAAAATTTTTAGATAATATTGTATACTACCTCTATAGCAATAATAAAGAAGTGAATGAAGTGAATGAGGAATAGTCTAATAAGGGAACGTTGTGGCATGAAAGATGATGTTGTGACTCGTATAGAGAAAGGGATGTTAAGTTGGTTTGGACATGTGGAGAGGATGGACGAAGGAAGAATTACGAAAGAGATATATAATGCGAGTGTAGATGGAAATATTGGAAGAGGGAGACCAAGAAGGACATTTCATGATCAGATTGGGGATGTCTTGAAGAAGGGTCAGGTCAAGAGTACCCGAAACCGGCGAGCATGTATGAAAGGACTAATGAGTGTTGCTGAAGCGAAGGATGTATGTCAGGATCGTAGCAGGTGGAAACAAATAGTCTCTGCCTATCCCCTTGCTGGGAAGAAGGCGTGATTGTATGTATGTATGTATGTATGTATGTAAGAAGTGAAACTAAACATAAATTTTATTAAGGGGCTTCGAAGATCCAATCCACCAATGTAAAATGACACCGCGTACTCTACTAACCATGGATTTTTATAAGCACGGCCGTTCAGTTCATAGCGTACCTACTTATATTTTGACATAAGTACTTACTTACCTCCAAATATGTACGAAACCCTCGGTACGCAAGTCTGACTCACACTTGGCCAGGTTTTTGACAATTCCAATATGAGAAAAAATAGCATAAGGCTTATTTGACACGTTTACTTGTAAATTATAAGTCTTTAATGTTTGAAGTCATACTTAAGGTATCAAAAGGAATTTCTTGGTCGACGATACCTTAATATAAGTAACAATTAATAAAATCGTGGGATGAGTAAGTACGCGCTGAATAATACGTTCAAAAATGATTTTAAATGCCAGCTAAGTACCTTCGACTCCATTCAATACAACAGGTGCCTAAGGCCTAGCCATAATTGAGAGATTGTGCTTTGTAGCATTCAAGGCTGTCATCATATTTTTAGTCAATTAGTGATTTACCCGAGGAGGAACGCACAAGTGTTTATATGCTGAATTGGATGTTGCATAAACCTAAACATGCTTTAGGTAGATATACTAGTTGTTATTTTAGATGTAAATATAACTCTACCTATGTATGTCATTCACAGTGTCGTTTAGAACACAAGTAGGTACTCGTAGCTAGTTGATTTAAACTAGATGAAACTTTTATACAAATCCATACTAATCATCATCATCATCCCAGCCTATATACATCCCACTGCAGCGCACAGGCCTCCTCCCAGAATGAGAGGGCTTGGGCTGTATTTCCCACGCGGGTCCAGTGCAGATTGGCAACTTCACATACACCATTGAATTTCTTTGCAGGTGTATGCATGCAGGTTTCCTCACGATGTTTTCCTTCACCGTGAAGCTCATGGTAAATAACAAATGTAATTTCGCACATAAATTCCGAAAAAATCAGAGATGCGGGCCGGGATTTGAACCCACGACCCTCTACTTGAGATGCCATAGGTCAAACCACTAGGCCACTACGGCAGTACAAATGTAAGTGTGGCTGTATGTTACCTCTTCACACTTAAATCGCTAAACCGATTTAGATGAAACTTTGGTACTTATAGGGATAGTTTGAGTCCCGGGAAAGGACATACTTAAGATATATTTTCTTCCGGATACTGCACAGTTTCCGCGGGATAACGTGAAATATTATTAACTTTATACTTAGTAAAAGTAAAAATAGAAATAAAGTCTCAGGCGCGGCTCCGTGTCAAGGGATACTTACCAGAAATTCAATCAGGAGTCTAAAGGAATAATAGTAGATTGTTCAACAAGGGACTAAAACAAGCCATAATGACACAAGGTATTTAGCCACCCGAGCAGAGCGAGGTTGGCTATAATTCGCGTGTCATTAAGGTAGTTTAGTCTCGCGTTAAACACTCTACTTTTCACTTTGAATGTGAGGAAAAAAACGATGTTTTATACAAATCTACAATATTACTTTTATACAACGTACTACACTCAATACGAGCAATGGACGTCCTGTTCAGAATTCAAATAGCAATTTAAATTTGTTCCGCGGTTTTTTTTGTTGAGTGACGCTTTAAATGTTTGCATATTTAGCCAACAGATTCAATCTTGAAAATTATTTCATAGCTAATTGGACTAAGTATGCATAATAAAATGTATTGATCTTTAATATAACTAAATAGATTAATATTCGTAATTATTCATCGTGTTTCACGAAATTATTAAGTATTTTTTTAAATATTTTTTTATACAATTGTCATTTTGAGGTTATTTCCACGCCCTAACTAAAGGCTTCCATAGACCAAAGCGCAGGGCGCTACGGAGCGCTACGGAGCGTCCGCAGAGCGCTTCGGTCTGTGGAAAGCTTTAAAATTGTCTATACCCAGTCACTGAAAATGGCGATAATCCTCCATTCACAAACACCGAGATTGGCAGTTTAGGGGTTTCCAAAGTAAATTAAAAAAAAATTACTTTAATCCCTAGAGATCAAAAAAGAGCTTTAGTCCCTTATTAATTTTTATTTACACACACTGTAAGAAGAAATTAAAAAGTAAATAGGTAAAGTAATTAGGTAATTATGTAAATCATGGCATTGCCTGATTCATTGAAGAAAACAACCAAAAAAGAGATTACTTACTATGTTTTATAGGAATTTGTTGCCGTATTCAAGTATTTTAGGTACGACAAAAATATGACAGTGACGAAGACTGTGGTATACGTGCCATCATTTATGCCTTTGTCGTACTCTAAAACAACTTTAATATATGTCTATACTGGGAAGTATGTAGATTACCTAGATACACCTTGACTGCCGTAATCTTTCAGATCTATAGCTTCATCATTTGGGAAAGTTTCGGCGTGGATCAGTGGTAATACGTACCTATGTGTTGTTACTTACCTCATTGTTGTATTCGTTATTAGGTACCTTTAGGCTTTTATGATTCGTCGTCGAGCGTCCTGTGCGCACGGGTGTGCACACAACAGCTTAGAATTTTTACTACAAAAAAAAAGCGGGACGCTCGACGGGTTAGTGTCCTCGTCTTTGGTCTCAGCGTTGAAATATCGGGAACTCATTAAGGAAAATCACGCTCTACATCCCATATCAAATGTTCTTTTCATAACAGCACTTACATCGTTTTGGTAACAATGTCTTAAGTGCCTAGTTAAGTAACTGTACATAAACGGACGTAGGTCGTGAAAGGATATGCCGAGGATAACTACTTGTCGCTTTTAGTCCTTGACGCGGCGAACGCTCCTAAGTAAGTAAACAGACCCATCGGACCCATCGAACCTGTTTCTACACACTCCGCTAATATTTGCGTCAAAAAGCAAGTTCTCGCGAAATATTCATGTCTTAGTGACGTCAATGGCTTGGGTTTTGCGTGGATCACGATGACACCTATGTTTTTAACCCCCGACACAAAAAGAGGAGTGTTATAAGTTTTAATGCATGCGGTTTTTTTATTTGAAAACAGGTTTCTTGGCGATGATTCTTAGACATATTTCAATAAAATTGGTTCAGCCGTTTCAAAGTTATCAGCTCTTTTGTTAGCTGCGGAAGGGATCTTAGACGCATAATGGGTAACTTTATTTTTTAGGTATGTGACCTAAGTGCGTTGGGGGTTTTAATTTTTTTTAATTTATAGTTATAGAATTTTAGGGTGTGATTGTTTTATTCTCAAGTTACTCATCCTAGGTAGTTAGGTACCAATATTATAAATAACAAAAATAAAAAGCAAAATATGTATACATATAGATAACTAAGATCCATATTTGTGTGCACGTCCATTAATAAAATTACATACTTAGTGCAAAAGTTTTCGAGTGTGTATGTATATGTATATGAGTATGCGTGTGGGTTTGTGTGCGTGTTTTGTATTTACTCTTTCACATCTCGGTTTAACTTTGGTGTTTAAATAGCTGGATCTCGGGAATAACACACTCCAGGGGTTCGGGATGTGTGCAATCAATGTAAATACCCTAAATTTTACCCAGAATTTTTTAAAACGGCATCATACAGAACCCATTAGGTTAGGTTAGGTTAGTTTTATAACAATCTTAAAAAGTTAACGGTTTCAGAAAAAAATCGTGTCGGTCTTTTGACCCATTCGATGTTTTAATACATTCGGTCTTTCGTACTTCGGTATTGTAATCGGGCAAAGGCTAGTTAACTAAGTATATTAAATAATTTATTGAATCAGGCGTTATTTTGCGGAGGTCCATATTAATGAACTGAAACAATTATTTTGCTCACCCGCGACCTCACGAGGTCGCGAGGTCGCGGGTGAGCAAAGTAATTGTTTCAGTTCATTAATTATATTAAACAAATAAGTTGTGATAGCCTAGTGGTTTGGCCTGCCTGAGGCCATTCAAACGGAGGGTCGGGTGTTTTTTTTATGGTATAGGGGCAAACGAGCAAACGGATCGCCTGATGGTAAACGATTACCGTCGCCCATGGACACCTACGACACCAGAAGAGTCACAAGTGCGTTGCCGGCCTTTTAGGTAGGAGTACGCTCTTGAGCCCTGCCCTGCTGCCCTGTGTTTGAGCCCTCTTGAGTTTTTCGTAATTTTTGTGCGAAATTACATTTGAAATTTAGCGTGAGCTTTACGGTGAAGGAAAACATCGCGTGGAACCCTGCATACACCTGCAAAGAAATTCAGTGGAGTGTGTGAAGTTCCCAATCCGCACTGGGCCCGTGTGGGGCCTGCAGTGGGACGTATACAGGCTGGGATAATGATGATGATGATGAAGGTTTCTGTAATTTTTTTGGTATTCAATAAAGAGTAAATTTGTATTGTATTGTTCGCAATCCGCACTGGGGCCGGTTGGGAACTACGGCCCAAGCCCTCTCATTCTGAGAGAAAACCTGTGCCTTGCAATGGGATATATAAGTATATAGGCTGGGATGATGATGACTAGTCATCGGATTATATGCATTTGCATGTTTGCATATGCAAATACATAATTATAATTCTATTTTTATAGCGTTATTTCATATTTTTGTACTTTTCACTGACAGTGCTTATTTCAGTAGTTATTCGTGTTAGGCGTGTTATACTGTTACTTGATTCATTTATCAACGGCACCGAACAAACTCTGCCTCTCAGAAATGCTCTGCTCTGCAGAAATGGCGCCGAACTTCAAGTTCTGTCTGGTAACGTCAGTTGACGTCGAAAGGTCATTTTCAGCCTATAAATTAATATTAAGTGACTGACAGACGTCGCAAGTTTGCTGCAATAATATTATGGAAAAATATGTTATTGTGAAAATAATCGTAAATTCTAATAATAAATGGTTTTTGATTGTGCATATTTCGTCCTTTTTTACTGCATAAGGTAAATGCACCCTATTTCGTGCTAGTACGTTATTTCGTGAGTTTTTTTTCTAGCGCAAAATATAAGCAATTGTGATATTTTTTATTTAAATAATACATAAATATAACATCTGTGACTTTTAATCTATTTAAAAAACCAAGTACTTATATTTTATCGTCAAAACTGAAATTACTACGACGCTCGAAACTGTCAGCCGGCTACAATCAGCTGTGCGGTGTGCGCACACTCCTTGTTGTCGTAAGGTTTACTCTCCGACTTCATAAGCATATGGAAAGGCAAAGGTTAGTCCATTTGAATAAAAATTTTGACAGTGTTTGTATGGGTTCCTATACAATTAATTTGACATAGGAAAAGGTCATATGTAAGCATAGAAATCCCTTAAAACTGCAATAAATCGACTCACGAAATAGCGGACATTTTATTTTTCGTGTGTCCCTTGTTTCGTGTCACTACCGAATCAAGGATTTTATTGATACATTTAGGTTGCTTATATATTTATATAAATAACTAAGATAATTTAAATGTGCATTATAAAACATGTAACGTAGTTAATGAAGTTTCGTATGAGCTAAATTCGTTATATGTTTTGTTCACTAGAATTCTCATAAATCGGGTTGGAACGTGACCCAAGTTTACATTTTTAAGGTAAATGCGCATATGTACCCTCCGAACAATTTTATTTATAATTAAGTTAATTTTAATTATTTCTCGGTATATTAGTGACGTAAAGGATAGTTATTGATTAATTTATATACTTTAAGCTTCATCTACAAAATTAAAGACAGGAATTTAAAATAAAACAGTGACACGAAATAAGGGACCGGTTTTTGACACTTTTTCCTAAGTTCGTGATAGATAGTGGTAGGTAAAACAATATGCAATAGATGTGAAATACCTAAACAGGTACATTTATTTTGATTTTATTAAGTAGGTAAGAATCTTAAGTTGTTAAGAATTTACTCAAACATTGATTTCATTGGTTCTTTTTTTTTCTTGGGCATGCAACGTACAGAATGCCATAAAATACAATAATGCCATACAAGAAGATGGAGCGACGACCTGGTTAAGGTTGCGGGATCGCGTTGGATGCGGATGGCACGCGGGATCGATCTGTTTGGCGAGCCTTGGGGGAGGCCTATGTTCAGCAGTGGATGTCTTTCCGCTGAATGATGATGATGAAAAAAGATTTTGTTTTGTTTGTGAAAAAGAGGTAGGTACATTATTTTTATTTTTTGAATGTTAAAGTTAAATAAAGTTGTTTTTTTTTAATTTTAATGATAAAGTACCTACTTATAAGCTATAAGTATCAATAAAAGCTCGATCTCACTCTCAAGTGAATCTTTTTTTATTTAAATAGTTACTTTCTTAAATCTCTAATAACTCGTTAAATATTTGTTTTTATTTTATCAAGAAATTATCATAATTTACTATGCAGAACTTTATACCGAACCAGGGGCCACGAATTCACGAACTTAAGAGCAGAGCCAAATTTTATCACGAAATAGGAGCCAAATAAGAGGTCCACAAATAAATTTATATAAAAAAAAGTTCAAACTAAAATTATATAATTCATGCATTAAATTACTGCCAAAGTATCAATATCTATCACTAAAAACTTTCAGAGTACTATCATGTTTAGTAATATTCAGAAAACAGAACTAATTCTGAAGAGCCTTAACATGCCGAAATATGGGACATTTACCTTATAATCCGATGTCTAATGATGACGATGAAATATAATAACACTTGAGGTTAGCGGCATCGTCCTTCCTCGAACTTTGTTGGTTTTGGTTCCCATAGGCTAGGGAAATGTAGAGGCCAGAACAATCTGTACGTCGCATGTTTGTTCGTTGACCTTCTCTACAATTAAACACGGGACAAATACGCGAACATTTAGAATGCATTATGTGAAACAATATAAAAGAACGACTGCAGTCATTTAGTACGAAAATTGACCTTGCCCCTAATGCGATGTAATTGTTTACGTTTACCTGCCTTTTATTTATAAATACAATTACATACCTACCGCAGTGCATCGATTCTTAGGGTCCGTGCTATAAAATGGGAAATGAGCATTTGTAGGATCACTTCGTTGCCCCTCTGTAATGTCAAGACACTTTTTCTCCGCCTTTTGAAGGTTGGTGATCACTTCTGGTTTAGAACACAAGCTTCTGGATATATGACCACTCCAGATTGGTCTTCCCTTTGTACCTACAGTGAATAAAAAAACATCGTCTGTGTTAAAGAGATTTTCAAAAGTTTATTACCAGTTCCAACCTTAAATTAGTAACTATTATGCCATCTTTCGAAACTTTGGTGGGCTAGTCGTTTGACCTTTCGCCTCTCAAGCAGAGGGTTGTGGGTTCGAGATTCGAGTTTCGGATGAGCTTTACGGTGAAGGAAAACATCGCGAGGAAACCTGCACACACCTGAGAAGAAATTCAATGGTGCGTGTGAAGTTCCCAATCCACATTGGGCCTGCGTGGGAACTATGGCCCAAGCCCTTTCATTCTTAGGGGAGGCCTGACATAAGTATATGGGCTGTGATGATGATGCTACCATCAAGTCGATACCATTAACCGTCGAAGAGTTCTGTCTTGCGGACACGATCGTGGGCAGACCACTTTTTCATTTTCAGATTACTGCAGGGGCTCCCAAAGTGTGCGCTGTGGAATTAAATGTAAAGCTCTTACTTGCTGATTGATACTTGTAGATAGGTACTTTTACTTTCCGAAACCGACGATATTCCTGCCTTGTAGGAAATTAATTGATTTTTTTCTTTCTTCAATTAGCTGGGGCGCCGAGACAAAAAACCTGAAAGCGCGCCGTAATCTAAAAAGTTTGGGAACCCCTAGATTATTGTATTGTCAGCAAACTGTGCAGGAAGTGGTCGATAATTGGTTTGCAAATTTTGAAACTACAACTTACGTACATGCCAGTTAAATAAAATCTTGTAAAAATAACCAAAACTGGAACACGAATGCAATCTGTTTTGATTCGATTCAATGAGAGTTTGCTGACAGGTGGAATATCGCTAGATGGCGTTAGTATCGTAAGGTCTATTTGACGTTACACCCATACAACAAATGTCAAAGTTGTCAAACGGACCTGACGATACTAGCGCCAAATAGCCTCTCATAGAAAACCCTCATTGAACTCTTTGCATGTTTTAGTTTGAGGAACACCTGAAAATGGGAAACAATGCACAATGAAATTATTTTGAAACATAGCTATGGTATTTTGCAAAATGAAGTACCTGAGTGCACGGTATCAAAAGGAACATTTTACTTAATTTACTTACTCTCAAAAACCTTGGAAATTGGGAATCCAAATCACAATACCTACCTAGGCACTTCCCGTCGAATTATGAAATTTGGCGAGGCTTAAAGATAAAACAAAAAGTCCAAAAATTACCGATTCGAAAGATAACATTTTTTTTCGTATAAATACTTTGATGTACAAACATATCTTTGCTGGCTTTTAAATTTGTACGCAAGCCCGACTCGCACTTAGCCATTTTTTAATCTAAACCTGCTTCACGAACTAAATACCACCTATGGTGTTGTGTCATCCTGCAAATGGTATTTATTTCCCATAAAAGCAAGAGCTGCTGAGGTCAGCTAAATGCCAACTAGCTGGTATGCGGAACTCAATGTGAGAAAATCCGTGGAGATTCTTAATTGTGGGTTCTGAGAGATAAACTGACAATTTAACTGTAGATATTTATTGGTTTTAAATGTAGTTGCACGGCACTTAATTCTAAACAGCAAAGGGACAGTAAATATATCTTTCCGGTCTATATATACGAGTACGTCCTAATGCTGGGCACAGGCGCTGTGGTTCCCATGCAGACAAATCCACATAAATTAGCACAAAAATCATGAGAAACTTAAAGGTAGGTACGATTCCAGACTCAAACCCACGACCCTCCGCTTGTGATGCCGTAGGTCAAACTACTTGGTCACCACGGCTATTTAAAGGAAAGGAGGGCGTGGAGTAATCGTAATTTGCTAAATAGTAAGTACTTTAACTTTAAGATGGTGAAACATTCATCGGTAAGCATGAATTTGAACATAACTATTACATTGAACATAATATTCGATTAATTGCACTTTGTAAAGATGCCTGAGTTGATTGAAATTTACCTAGGTACCTATTTCTTGATCAACTTGCGTAAAAGCATCATAATACATCCATTTACATTATTTGCTGAGTAGGTACCCGTGTACAAACTTTAACCTTAATTATCATATTCATCAGCGTTACACACAACACAAACTCCCCCTTGCCAATCAGTTCAAAGAAATGACGTTGTTAGTTCGATAGGTTATGTCGGTGCATTCCGTGTTCCTTTAAAGGTCATAGCGACTCTTCTTCATGTCGATTCTGTAATGAATTCGAATTAATAACGTTCATCACGTTAAAGGGACCCTAGATGACGTAATAAGGTAACGTACAAGCGATATATTGCACCAGCCACGCCTTGATGTCGACAGCTTATAGTCTAAGATACGGTGATAGAAATATGCACTGGCGTCTAAAAATTAATCCAAAATATTTAAGTAATTGACTGAGTAAGTTTGGATGAAGCCGCCCGTAAAAGTTCTTTAGGATTTTTTAATTGTGGTTGACAATGTTCCATACATAGACATAGGCAGGTCTATGCTTAACCTTGAAATCAAATCAAAGCCTATTCAAATTAGCAAGATTTACGGTCCAAAATCGAATGTCTTGACAGGGTTGTCAAATGGTTTAAGGGCAGGTGTAATATAACATTAAACAAAAGTCATATAAAATATTTAAATCATAAAACAAATTTTTCATGGGCCTTAGGAGGATAATATACATAAAACACCACCCTATGACAAATATTTATAACCCATAACCTTAACCTTTTAACCTGATGCGATGACAATTGACAACCTTTAATTTTTTTAACACCTTTTAATTACTACAGGAATCGTAAAAGTTTCGCCTCCTGAACACGGAAAAATAGACAGCAGGGCAGCAGACAGCGTGAACAGACCTACCACGGTGTTAAATAGAGTAACTTCAACTTGAACCGAAAATTTAGATGAATTCAAATTTTTATTGAAATTTTAGTAAAACTACCCCATATGTCAACATTTTATAAACGTAAAATATTTTTCATCTCTCATACTCGGAAAGTGAGGCAAATCATATCTGACATATGGGAGGATAACTATTATTTTCTTCCCTAGGGTAGATATGAATTAAAAAAAATAAAGGCATTGGCTGTCAATGGAACACATACAAATTCAGCCAAGCATTACGGCATATACATGGAATAAAATTAAGTATTGAGTTTTTTTTCTTAATTAATCATATTAAAAATTTTATAATGCCAGTGAAATATTATTAAATTAAATTATTAATTTACATTAGTTTCTTATTTAGTGACTTAAACCAGAAAAGTTAAAAAATATTAAGAAAAAAAAACACGGTAAACGACAATGTTATATGTCCACACAGCCTATCTCTATACAGCTTAACTCCTTGGTTCAAATTGGTTATTTACTTATTTTACAAATAAATTTACTAAAATACCTACTTTATCTACTGTTTTCATTGATTATTATATTGAATATATTAAGTTTTGTTAAATTAATTATTGCTTAACAATAAACTCTATTGAAATATTTTACAACGATCATATTGACCGGTTTAGACATTTTTATTTATTTATACTTATATTTTCTTACTTTCCTTGTAGTCGAAATGAAAAGCAGAGTGTTTAACTCGGGAAAAACATCAATATCACCCTCGAAATATTGCCACCCTCGCTGTGCTCGGGTTTCAAGTAACCTCGTGTGATATTGGTTATTTTCCTCCCTTGTTGAACAATCTACTATACTAAAGTTAAAAAAAATTTTAGCAGTTGACATTGGTTGACACACAGGCCCTAATATTATAAATTGACCCAACTGCTGAAATAATCCGAATCAATTTTAAGACACCTTGTATTCATTATTTGATGATTACGAAATTTAAAGCTAGATAGTACATACTATGTTTATGTTTAATTATATTTATAAATCACAAGCAGGTTGCCTTGCTAAATTCAGAGATCAGAGGTCTTACTACCATGTTTGTGACAAACTATTCACAAGACAACTTTGTACTGTTGGATATAAAATAAAAGAAAGAAAGAATTGTATTCGTAGAAAAAAAATGATTTCAGTATTTATTGAATCGCAACATTTCTTACAAAAATTTGTACAATGGAGTACCTATATTAATTACTAGCTTTTTTACCCGCGGCTTCGCTCGCGTGAACCATAAATATTTCAGAGAAGCATGCAATAAAGCAAGCAAGCTATTATTTAAGCAAGTCTGAAGCACGCATGCACGCAAGCATGCAAACAGCATGCAAGCAAGCATGTAAGTTTGCAAGAAAGCATGCAAGGAAGCATTTAAGCATGCAAGCGAGAATCCAAGCAGGATTCTAGCGAGCATGCAAGCAAGCATGCAAGCAAGCATGCATGCAAGCAAGCAAGCAAGCATGCAAGTTAGCATGCATGCAAGCAAGCAAGCATGTAAAAAAGCATGCAAGCGACAGTCCTAACGGATTCAAGCCAGCGTGCAAGCCAGCGTGCAAGCAAGCATGCAAGCAGGCATGCAAGCAAGCATGTAAGCAAGAATGCAAGGAAGCATGCAATCAAGCATGCAAGCAAGCAATCATGCAATCAAGCAAGCACGCAATCAAGCACGCAAGCAAGCACGCAAGCAAGCACACAAGCAAGCACGCAAGTAAGCAAGCAAGCAAGCAGTCATGCAAGCAAGCATGCAAGCAAGCATGCAAGCAGCATGCAAGCAAGCAAGCTTGCAAGAAAGCAAGCTTGCAAGAAAGCATGAAAGCAAGCATGCAAGCGAGAATCCAAGCAGGATTCTAGCGAGCATGCGAGCAAGCATCCAAGCAAGCATGCAAGCAAGCATGCAAGCAAGCAAGCATGCAAGCAAGCATGCAAGCAAGCATGCAAGCTAGCAAGCAAGCATGCAAGCAAGCAAGCATGCAAGCAGGCATGCTAGCGAGAATCCAACACCGACATTAATTTATATTGACATTTTTAATTTCGTATTATCTTTTGAATGGAATGTCTGATTTCAATATTTCAAAAATAATCAACAGGTATTGAACCAGTCTTGCGTGCGAAATAATTTATTTGGATATGAATACAAAGGTGTGGATAACATGGTCTGATTTTGATAGGCATTTCTATCATCTTTTAAAATGTAAAAAAGTAGTAATAGTGACATAATTACAATAGTTGGACGTATGGTCTCGCGAAGTTTTTTGTAGATATTGATACGTTCTATAATATTGTAGAACATTTTTTTGTTCTATCATCAATACTTTCTGCAACGCATGCGGTGTAAAACATTTTATGGCTAATTTTTTACACCTTGGGTTGGTTTAAGTACGATTTTCTGAGGATCTCTAATTTTTTCTAGTAATAAATATAGCCTATGTTACTCAGTGATAATGTAGCTTTCTAACGACAAAAGAATTTTTGAAATCGGTCCAGTATTTTTTAAGTTTTTTCATTACATACAAAAATACAAATCTTTCCTCTTTATAATATTAATATATAATAATAAATATAATATATAATATAATAATAATATAATAGTGTAAATGTAGATGTAGATTATAATATTAGTATAGATTCCTGTTTGCATGTTTGGACTGAAGTTGTTCTGAGAGAAAGATAAGCAACCTATTTGTGTAAGATTTTTTTTAAACGAATGGGACATGGGATACCCTATCCTACAACAACATAAAGTTGTTCTGTCAAAAATATATCGCAACCGTGAATAGCCATGGTATCTAGTCAGGAGAAATATCTTGGATTAGTATTAGATGATAAACTTAATTGGAAAGGTCATATACAAAAAGTGAAATCCAGGATATGTTCCTTGACTGGAGCATTGAAAAACTGTGCAGGTTGTATACCCCACAAAGCACGCCTAATGATTTATAACTCTCTAGCCAAATCTCACTTGGACTATCTCGTTGAATTGTGGGGTTGTGCCTCCAAAACGAATCTTTTATGTCTACAAACATCTCAAAACAAATTAATAAAGACCTTATTTAAATATAATCGCTTAACGAGGACTAAATTATTATACGCGAAATCAAAACATTTTAATTTAAAACAAATATATACGTATTCAACATACATACTCATCAAAAAAATACTAAGGAAGGAAATAAATTCTCAATTAACGTTTACAAAAAGAACATTTAAGCATAATCTGCGGAATACAAATAAAATCAAAGTTTTTCGACATAGAACTGGATATGGCAAAAGAAATATTTTATCTGAAGGGGCGCAGATGTATAATAAACTGCCAACAGGATGTCAAAGAATGTAGATCGATGAGCCTGTTTAAAGCTAAGTTAAAAACATACGTTTATGATTGTATAAACTAAGATTATGTTGGACTATGTACTGTTACTTAAGAATATTTTGTATCTCATGTAAGTGAACTGTATGTTCTTATGGGAATAAATGTCTTTAAACCTAATTTTAAATAAATACATTACCTAAAATTTTGTAATCATCTATAAACAGATGAGGGTATATGTTTCCATGACCATATCTCCTACTATAAGCGATCACAATGCGATGTCTCGGAGCATCGGTAATTGATGGGATCAAAATCTTAGACAAATGGTGTTCATAGGTGACGAAGGTGGTGAAAGCTCCGAAGCAATTCTATTGTGACGCTGATTCATTTGATAGATAGACGTGTATCATTTGTGATCCATTGTTTCGTTTCCGGCGGCATTTATGTGTATTTGAGAATCGCGTACCACGTGATTTGAAGTAGGCGCCTTGGGTAAGGCACAGTCATCAATTGTTATGGACGATTCCCCTATTATCAATCACTATCGTAAATTTAAAAGTATCTCCATAAAATTGTATAATTCTTCCACTAAAGGTACTCTTATGCCGTGAAGAATCAATACAAGACATTTACTTTTTATTGGATATCACATAACAAGCAGAAAAAGGTACATAAAGAATTTTTTATAACGGAAAGGTGCAATGAATAGTTTAAAGAACCTAAGTATATAACAAATCTGGGCATAAGATATGAATTATGAAATTGTGCGTCTCACTTATTGCTGAAGATATTAAGATAAATAAGGCGAAGTTTACACTAAATGTCTCTTTGATCTGTCTATCTTACTTAACCTAACTAAGAAACGTCTATAAATAAATAAATAATAAATAAATATTAGGGGACAATCTTACACAAATCGACCTAGTCCCAAACTAAGCAAAGCTTGTACTATGGGTACTAGACGACGATAAACATACTTATATAGATAAATAAATACTTAAATACATAGAAAACATCCATAACTCAGGAACAAATATTCGTGCTCATCACACAAATAAATGCCCTTACCGGGATTTGAACCCAGGACCTCTTGCTTCGTAGGCAGGGTCACTACCAACTAGGCTAAAGCGGTCGTTAAGCTATGTAAGTATACTTCGTTTCATTTTAACAATATAAATTTAACGGTCAAACTCGCGCATGTTTTTCAATAATCCAATGTCGGAAGTGAAAAATAGTAATAGCTACCATACAACAAACGTGATTTTTTTGCCGTTTTTATAGATAATGGTACGGAACCCTTCGTACGCCAGCCCGACTCGCACTTGGCCGGTTTTTTTTATTCTGACGTAGGAATGTCATACATGAAAAATGGTAAGGCAGACTATACGGTGATGTATATCGTATGTCTGTATTCACGACATGCCCTAGTAACTCGGTTGTCTATACCAGGAGAGCAGGCATGCTAAAGAGTGTTGAGCAAGCGAGGATCGTTGTCACGCGCGCACGAACAGAACCGTCGCGTGCACAAATCACCATTAACTTATTCGAGCGGAAACTAATAACATTTCTCTTTCTTTCTAAAAGAAGTAACTACAATTGAAGTCTTCAAACCCCTTATACGGTAAATTTAATCAACTTTTCACTGACTTATACAATCAACTTTTTTAAAACCACTACCGCTGTGACATCTGTCGCACGTTCAGAAGTAAAATTAAATTAACCTAGTAGGTATTTCGCAATCACAAATTTATTCTCAAATAATATTTTAACAGTAGGCAATCTAACATTTCTGTGCAGTTAAATTAAATACCCAATTAAGACTTTTTTATTTACCAAAATCAGTTTCTAGAGTATGAAATCTCATGGTCATGGTCAGGTTTGGTCAAAGGGTGATGGAAAGGGCTATGTATGTTTATATGCGGGATCCACGCAAGAACTAAGCCACTGTCATAGCTTGATGAATCGCCAGACTCGAGTGGCAGAGGGCAGAGCATATTGCTCGAAGAGCTGATGGCCGCGGTGGGAACTGATGGTCGGAAGGCGGAGTGTAGGCCTCCAACAAGACGGAGCGATGACTTGGTTAAGGTTGCGGGAACACGATGGATCATAATGGCGCAAGACCGGTCTTTTTGGTGAACCTTGGGGGAGGGTTCAGCAGTGAAAGACTGATGATGACTGATGACGAGTTTTAAAGGCTCCGTACAGAAAGTGTGCCTCACGGGACTCCGTTACTAAAACTCCACTATCTGCCCATCCATCCGTCTACCTCAAGGCTTTGTTCTATTGAGCCGTAGAAGTAATAAAATCGTAGTATTATCGGAAATATTCTATAGCAATAAATAATAATAAAATAGGTACAAAAAACGTATTTTTTCGGTACGCTGCCACGGAACCCTTCACGTGCGAAAGACAGATACATCCATTAGTTTAGTGAATGCAATGTTTCCACACGGAAACTCGACACTTCTTTGTTTGTGTGTAGGTATGTACTCCGTTAATCGCTTGCGGATAGGTAAGGAGCGATTACAATCTGAACTGATATTAAAAAAATAAACACTTTTCGATGTTTTACAAAAAGTTATACACAACTAGCTTTATCCTGCGCGTTCGCCCGTACTAGAAATCCGTGAAAAAATATTACAGTAACTTTTTTAAAACATAACGTTCGCTCTTATAACGCCATCTATGAATTTTAGACGAAGTTAATAGTTATCTTGAAAGCCGACTTCAACGTTCTTGGGCAGCGCCCTCTATTATTGTTTGAAGTAAAGATATTATCCCACGGGAACTCACTATCTGTATGTTAAGTATTCTATGTCTCAATCCAGATTCTTGTCCATCTGCACATCAAGTTTCCTCTAAATCAGTTCAGCCGTTATTGCGTGATTGACTAACAAACATTCAACCATCCAAATATCGAAACATCTTCACAAACTTTCCCATATAATATTAGTAGGATAGGACAATATACATAAGTTGATTTTCATTGACAACCAGTAAATAATCTCACATCGCTTTAACCCATCGGAGGCTTAAGACACGGATCCGTGCCAAATTTAAGGCATTATTTTTCCATTTTTATTTGTATCTATAAATTTGGCTTTATATGAAACAGTGGAGACTAGAATGCACGTTTTTTTCACTTCCCGCTTCCGAGGGGTTAAACTCTACATCGCGCGACATAGAGCGTGTCTCGAAGTTCCAACGTTTATTATAATTTTGCACACTTTCCTGATAGTTCGATTGCTGACTTCATGATCTTACCGAAGAGATTGTGATGAAGTCATCCGTAGACATTAAACCAAAGAGAAATTTTAAAATCAATTGAACTAGAGCACCTACAAAGCAACTAATACCTACCTAACTATCAGTAGTTATCCTACCTATAAAATTGCTAAGTGAAATTCCAAGCGGTTACATAAACTATAAGCCTGTCATCAGGCAACCGAATCGATTCAACTCTTATCTAGTACACGTTCATTAATATCGATCAATAATTCACACCGCCGAATCAATCGGACAATCGTTACGAAAGAAGTAAGAACGCGATCGTCTTTCGTCTCGAACGCGAAGTGTGGGAATTGCAGGTTCGTGCCAACTGTAGCCGATTGCTGCCGCCGACGTGTTATTAGATACACTTTATGTTGTTGTGGCAACATATTGGTTTATTAAAGCGGTTATTTGGTGATCGAGAGTTAGCACGTTTGCACGGGTAGCAATTAACCGAGTCTGCATTCTTGCGATATTTTTATGGTTTTGGTGTCACTTTCTTGAATTAAATAATTTAATTCAATCGCTGTGATAAATAATAATAAGTTATTACAACTATTTATTAAATATCAAATGCAAATGATGACAATTATTATGTGCCTTGTAGGGCACAGTATCAAAACGGCATAAGTAAATTACTTCAGTAAGGCTCGTAGCTTGTACTAGTAACATGTTCGTATGATGCCGTTGCAAATTAAAATACCTAATGACATCCAAACACTTCTATACATATACAACTCTTTATTTTTTACCTATACCGTAACTAAATGGTCAACTGGCGCCTTAAAATTATCGACGGTAGAGAGGCTTGGTTTTTGTCAGAGATATATCTTGGCTTGAGTAATTAAAATCCTAATTATCTATACATGGAGGGAGGTGAACTAGGAAAAGATTTTTCAAAATTCGTATGTAATATACCTAGAAATAGGCAATTTTTTTATTCTTCTACGGGGGCAAAACCACGAGCATAATATTTGTAACCACCACCACTAAGTAAACGACCAAAACAACCAAATCACGTGCTAGTGAATTTTATTGTAGCCCGGCAAGGTTCCGTTTTAGTTAATTACTTAAGCACAGTCATGTACATAACATTTAATTGTCTGAACATCATAATCGATAACTAATTATTTGTTTTCCTGATGGTTTGATTGCAATGCGATGCGCGTACATTCACTTACTTACATTCTATAAATTAGAACGCAGCAACGGAAGCGGGAAGTGGCGTGCGCTCAGTGTGCGTGTCACCGCCACAGCCAGATAAAAACTAAAGAAAAACCATCAAATAATCTTGTACTCGTATATCTATAAAAGAGTCACGTGAGAGACTGACTGACTGATAAAACACAACCTAAACTCAAGAAAAGGAAACCTGCACACACCTGAGAAGAAATTCAATTGTGTGTGAAGTTCCCAATCCGTACTGGGCCCAAATACTCTCATTCTGAGAGGAGCCCTGTGCTCTGCTGGAATGTACATAGGCTAGGATGATGATGATGATGATGATGAAACCCAAGAGACTTAAAATTTGGCAGAAATTTTTCTTGAGGATCACAGCTGCACTAAGAAGAGATTTTTTTTAGGGTTCCGTACCCAAAGGGTAAAAACGGGAACCCTATTACTGATGCTCACCTGTCCGTCCGTCTGTCACCAGGCTGTATCTCGGGAACCGTGAAACCAGGGAGTTGAAATTTTCACAGATGATGTATTTCGGTTGCCGCTATAACAACAAATACTAAAAAATGGAGTAAAATAAAAATGTAAGGGGGCTCCCATACAACAAACGTGATTTTTTTGGTCGTTTTTGCTCGATATTGATAACGGCAACAGGTACACGCTTGAAATATTCACAGAATATTTAATTATATATTGGCTTTAAAAATAAATCATTAAATTAAAATAAAAAAATATTTAAGCGGGGCTCCCATACAACAAACGTGATTTTTATAGATAATTGTACGGAACCCTCGGTGCGCGAGTCCGACTCGCACTTGGCTGGTTTTTAAAGTCCCACGTGAACGAAGTCGTGGCAAAAAGCCAGTAAGTATTATACATTTTTCTGTAGTAGGAAGTGTTGGAAGTCTATGCCAAAGCTAAGCTAGCAGTCGGTATGATGATGTTTTAAAACAAACAAAGACAAATTCGGCTTGTAAGCACACTTCGGTATAATCTCTTATTTTACTATCAAGCAAATGTATAGTCGGGGTAAGAAAAGGTTCGTCACTTTTCGACTCTATGTCAACGAGTTAAGGTCGAAAAGTGACGAACCTTTTCTTACCCCGACTATACCCAGCTGTCCGCCTCCGATTTGATTCATTTGGATATACTTAGATATGTTAGAGAGAAGTCTAAAATAACAAACCAATAAACTAACTATTTAACTTTGATATAAATTTTAATGTTAATTTTAGAATTTTTAATTATTTAGGTATTTGACTTTGATTTTTTATTTAATTCTGATTGCGATTTTGATTTTAAATTCATATTTTATTTTATTTTATACTCTTACTAACATAGGTATTAAGAATGTAACTAACACATTGTATATGGGACTCTTTTAGCTGCCCAAACTCAACCTTTTAGGAGAAATTGTTCTCCAAAGTACTGAAAAGTGACTAAACCCTCTAACTTCTATAGAAATCAATCAAGCAAGTTGCGAATTATTACTGGTTTGAAACCCTTTTCTTGAAAGGTCCGATGTCATAATTGTCTGGAAACACTGCTGCTGGAAGTTGATTTTACAATTGTGCATGCTTGCATTTGGCGCCTCAGGAATTAGTATTTAGGATTCCATAGTCAAACCATCATCCATGTCCGGCCATCTTTCCGGTCGTCTGTCCACGACACGAAAACCCGAATTGAACTGCACCAACGAAATGATTAGCAAAATTTTGAAAAAAAAAAAATTTTTTTTCGGATACTCACCCCTACACGAAGCTACCTGCCGAAAGATGGAATGATTGTTTTACTTGTCTAGCCCATGTCATGGGGTGTCGTTGGATAGATCTTTCAAAAATACATATAGTTAATGTTAAGTGAACCGGTTTTTCTTCACTAGGTGTACTAAAGCGGTAGATTTTGAGACGAACATCAAAACCTAACCTATGCAACTCACAACGACGACAAGCTGTTAACAAACTCATAAACAAACGGCTAAAGACATTTCACACGCTGCGACATTTTGTGACTTGAACTTTCATAATGCCGTATAATACCTATTACTGCAACGCAATACCTAATAAAAATGTCGACCTCAATTGAACGTTAGGAACACAAACGAGCTATGACGATTTCGCCATAGCCTAAATTGAACGCATTACCTGCATTAATTTCACCTAGTACTTATTTGACATTTGAAAGAAGATACCCATCATCCACCTATTGACCCTAAATGGCAAGTTAGATTAGATTATTTGAATAAAGTTTATTCGTGATTCGCAAATTGTTTTGCTTGATCGGTAATAACAATGTTTAAGGAGTACAACAGCACCTAGCTAGCTGAAATTATAGTGTTTTTGCGTCATGTGTCTCCTTAAGCGGTAGGAACTGGATGAGAATTGAGAATATGTATTTTTTTTTTCCTTAACTTATGTATGCCTAAATTATTCATAATATCGTCTATGTATTTAATTTTAATTGAAAGTAGTGACTCTGTGAGCTGTACACCTTGCGAGTGTTTCGAAATAGCTAAAAAATTATATACTTTTTCTATCACCATATCTCCTAAATTTTGAAAAATATGTGCAAAAACTGAGTTGGAAAATAAATCATTATATTTATCGAACCTGTTTAAAAATTTCTTGAGAATCGGTTGGCAAATAATAAGTAATAATGTATGGAGACGCTTCGCTCGCACCGCTAGGTCAGCAGATAGTAAATTTTTCGTCGCAATAAACGAAATGAAATAATTCGTCTTAAAGCGGTACCTATTGTAATGGGGTAAAAAAATACATATAGTAACTAGCTGACCCCGCAAACGTTGTTTTGCCATATATCACCTAGAGGTATAAAAAATAGCCTACGACCTATTCTCAGACCTACCGAATATAGTGAAAAAAGTTTCATAAAAATTGGTCAAGCCGTCTCGGAGGACTTCGATAGTAATAGTTCGTCAGTTAAATTATCACACGTTTTTTTTTATAAATGGAACAACTAACAAACTTTAAAGGGCTATATTTTCATCATTTTCTGTTTCATTCATCATCATCATCATTTCAGCCGAAAGACGTCCACTGCTGAACATAGGCCTACCCCAAGGCTCCCCAAACAGATCGTCCTTGCACCATCCGCATCCAATGCGTTCCCGCCACCTTAGCCAGGTCGTCGCTCGATATTGGAGGCCTACCTATACTGCGTCTTCCGATCCGCGGACGCCACTCGATTACCTTTCGGCCGCTATCGGCCGTCAGTTCTACGAGCGATGCACCCTGCCCACTGTGCCCACTGCCACTTAAGTCTAGCGATTCTTCGAGCTATGTCGGTGACTTTAGTTCTTGCGCGGTTCTGTTTCATTGACAAAAGAAAAAATACGTGTCAATTTTTTTTAATAAACTAACAGACTTTCTTTCTTATACATATATTTCTTTAGGAATCTGGCCTATTATTATAAGATAGTGCCAGGGTTGGCTCTGTGAATAAAATAGCTTAAGTATAGTCGGGGTAAGAAAAGGTTCGTCACTTTTCGACTCTATGTCAACGAGTTAAGGTCGAAAAGTGACGAACCTTTTCTTACCCCGACTATACTTAGTTAGGTTAAGTCATTTCTTTACTTACACATACAATTTGACGTATTCGCGGCAACAATTCAAGATCCGAAACCGAAGACACAAAAAGAGGGAGAGTACTAGTAATTTTGCATCTAACGGGCATTTAATGATCAAAATTGCACTGTAACCTTATTTTGATATGCAGATGCAGCGCAGGTTGCAATTGCAGCGAAAGTGACCTTAGCGCAGGTCGTTTCGTGAGGGAAGGCCACTTCGTTATATCTAGTGTCTCGTGAATATCAAAGCTTAGGTTAAGAAGATCACTCATTTAAAATAAATCGTAGGTAATGAACTAAAACAATTACTTTGCTCACCCGCGACCTTATACCGCCGACTTAAAGGTCGCGGGTGAGCAAAGTAATTGTTTTAGTTCATTAATATGGACCTCCGCAAAGTAACGCCTGATTCAATAAATTATTTAAAATCGTAGGTACTAAAAATAAATAAAAATAAATAAATAATAAATAAATATCACGGGACAAATCACACCAATTGACCTAGTCCCAAACTAAGCAAAGCTTGTACTATGGGTACTAGACAACGGATAAACATACTTAAATAGATAAATACATACTTAAATACATATTAAACATCCAAGACTCGAGCACAAACATTCGTATTTTTCACACAAATATCTGCCCCGACCGGGAATCGAACCCGGGACCTCAAGCTTCGTAGTCAGGTTCTCTAACAACTAGGCTATCCAGCCGTCTAAATGTATAAAAGTTTCTAAATGTACTTAAAGTGGCAAATGTTGCGTTTCTTTGTTTGTATGTAGTTGTAACTACTCGTTATCTGTGGAAGTAATGAACAGATTCAAAAAGGTTTTCACCATCAGAAAGCCACACTATCCCTGATTAGCACAGGCCATAGGCTAGTTTGATCCCGGTAAAATCTAAGTCAAGTTTTCGCTCTCATTATTATCCCAACCCAACCCATATACATCCCACTGCAGGGCACAGGCCGCCTGTCATATAAGAGAGCTTGGACCATAGTTCCCACTCGGGCATAGTGTGGATTGTGAACTTCCCAACACCATTGAATTTCTTCGCAGGTGTGCAAGTTTCTCACGTAAATTCCGAAAAACTCAGAGATTCGGGTCGGGTCACGAACCCACGACCCTGCATAAGAAGCCATAGGGCAAACCACTAAGCTACCACAATTCCACTTCGCTCTCATACTAAATTTAAAACTTTATTTAATGACACCTTTTGATAATTAATCTCTAAAATCAAAATTATCCCAGTTTACTGACAAAGTTTTTAAAGTAAATAACACAATTAACTTAAAATCAATGTCAATTGAAATTGCGAACAATGTAAATAAACCATTTAATGAAATATCCATATTCTAGGACTTGTTTATTGGTTTAATGGTTTAGGATAGTTGTGGTAAGTATTGATTAAATAATACAGGGATTTAGCAGTATTTGATGAGGGAAAATGGAAATTAAAGATATTTTAAATACAAGTTTTGTTTACATTGTTTGCAATTTCAATTGACTTACAGTTTAATTATAAATTTAACCTGGAAACATGCTGCCCGATCAACTTAAAACATGGTTAAACATCTTTGCATGTTGACTCTTCGCTATTTCAGTCGTAACCTCCAACATGAGTAAGTGTATGGTATACCTATAGTACTTCCGTAAAATGGCATTACAGTGTTGCAACTGAGGATGGAATTCTGTAGAAAGTTCAGTGCACTTTGTCACAGCCCTTTAAGTGCATGAACATGCCTTGTTAGGAAATAAGTAGGCTTTTCTAAAATACCAATCAGTAAGTATCTATAACTCACTGTTTAGAGCGTGGACTGTAGAATACTTACTAGTCGAAAAAACACAAAACTGTACGCTTAGTATAATAAGTTTTACTTCACCAAAATACTTCTCGATCGCGTTTACGTAAAAATTTAAATTCTATGGAAACATGGACAGCGCCTCCGCGCGCGCGCGTCCATGTTTCCATACAATTGAATTTTTTACGTAAACGCGATCGAGAAGTATTTTGGTGAAGTAAAACTTATACTAAGCGTACAGCTGTTCACTGAAGTTACATAAAACTTAGCAAAAAGTGCCTCAAATAAATTTGGAATGTTTTATCAGATGATTGGTTTAGTATGACTAACATTCCTTTATATGTTTTTGAGGATTTTTTTTGTGGTTGATAAATGCTTCCACACATTGGTCGACGTTTAAAGTGTACCACGTTAAGAGCGTGACTAAGTATATTTTAAACAAAATATCCTTTAAAAAATCTTTACAGGGGTTTAAATTAAAAGTAACCACCTGATGAAATATTAACCTGACCGGATCACGAATCACTTCGTTTCTCATAATTTCACTTGCCATAAGGACGCCATAAAATATAAGGAACCATGCTGTTTTCAGGATTTTTTGAAATCTCAAATTATAGACTGCAGTAGGCAAGGCTAAGTTACTTTAACAACAATACTGAAGAAAATACTATTTCGGAAATTCATTATTTTATGACAAATGAAAATCATGGAAAAAGATACATTATGGCATATGACATTTGGGAAAACGATAGAGAAACATTCTGGATACATTTTGAGATACCTTTTACACAACGCAAGTAAGAAAATATTGAAACACACGCGAGATTAGGAATATTAAAATGTTGAGATAAGCAAGCGGATCATCATCATCATCATTTCAGCCACCAACAAGATGGAGCGACGACCTGGTGAAGGTAGCGGGAACGCATTGGATGCGGATGGCGCAGGGCTGATCTGTTTGGCGAGCCTTGGGGGAGGCCTATGTTCAGCAAGCGGATAAATAAACGCAACTCACAAGCGTTGAGATACAATACATGTGCAAAGCTTGTCCCTTAAAGGGAAAAAGTAGAGACCAGTCAATCAAATCAAATAATTAAGTATGTTTATCCGTCGTCTAGCCACAGTAGATACAAACTTTGCTTGGTTCAGTGCTAGGTCAATTGGTGTAAATGTCCCATGATTTTTATTTATCGTAGTGACTTCGACTATGCTGCGGCTTGCGACTGTCGCAGGGTTGTATTGTTTGGAGCAACGTCTTACAAGATGCGCCGGCGCACCCGGAAGCAGCCGCGGGAGGGGTCGTGATATACCGCGGGTGAAAGCGCGGCCCGCGGGGACGGCCGGTCGCAGGTCAACCCGACCGAGTCAAGATAACTTAGTCAAATTATTCATTATGAACCATGATTGGCTGTCGCAGACAAGGTCTATAAGGGCGTATTAATTATTTTCAAACAGCGACCAGAATAAGATGAGCTCAAATGTCAATTATAAATCTTATCTTATTATATAAAGTGTCTATGGCGAAATATTTGTTGACCGAATTTTCAAGCGTATATTTTTACGAACGGCACATATTAAATAGCCTGACAGAAATTTCAAATTTTCAAATAAAAACAACGTTTTTTCTAAACAACTCAAATGAAACGTAGATTAATGGCAATTAATACAAGGTGTCTCCAAATTATTTTATGTGCCTATCTACGTATTTATAAGTACTTAAACCTGATAGATAAATAATTTACTTTGCTCACCCGCGACCTCAAAAAAGGTCGCGGGTGAGCAAAGTGATTGTATCAGTTACTGATATGGACCTCCGCAAAGCCTGATTCAATAAACTAAATTGATTGAAAGTTCACACACCTACCGTTGCTGTTTATTTATTTGCTCTAAAATTTTATGTGACTGGATACAATGTATACTAAAAAATTAAATAACTACCGCAGATGTAGTGTAACTATAAAATAGAAGGTTATGGAGAAACATAGATTAAGAATAATTTAACGGAAATAAACTTTAGTAAAGATTATTTGATGAGTTCATGTGTAACAATACCATAACGCAAAGGAAGGAAGCAATTACAACTCAAGGTGTGTAATCACAGTGGAAATTAAACTGCAAGTTGTGTTTTCCTTTAACTGATGGAAGAAGGCATCCCAATGAGTTTAGTTTGGATCAAATTGACATAGAATTAAAGACTACAGTCGTTTTTGCTACAATACTTTATTTTAGTACCTATGTATATATTATTTAATTTAAAAAATGCTGTAGAATTTAAACTCAACGCTCTATCAATAAATCAATGATGTGTACGTTGTTATTGGTATCATAATGTAATAAGAATTTATTAAGCATTATACTTGCAATGTATTCCTTTCAACTTACCGTTTATTAACTGGCCATCAGGGCTGGCATTGGGTATTATACAGTCATTACAGAAGTGAGGCAATCGAAAATCTGCCTAATAAATTACTTACGCGGGTATAAGTTACACTGACAAGCCTGTTTATGCAAGAGATGGTAATCTTTGAACACTCTTAAATATGAATACGATAATGAGCATCATGTGAGGTATGGGTACTTAGAAAATATCTATTTAAGCTCATCGTATTCAATAAAGCTTATCTGAATCTTGTGCGGACAGTTTTACAACCACTTAGGGAGCGTTCACAATATTTACAGTGCGATAAGATTAAATTCTAGTCGCACATGTCGAAAATAACTTGTAAATTTTCACAATTCGTTGTATGTACATTGTTGGAGAATTTTACGATGCGCCATCACACTGTGTTTATTATGAAAGCAGCCAAAGCTAAGCTATAGCTAAGTTTGAGAGCGCAAAAGGGCGTTTCTTGAGAATTCTGGTTTATAAAATGGAAAGCGTTTTCGGATAATTCTAGTAAGCTAATATCTCAAAAGCTGTTATTAATTTGCTTTATAGCTATCAAATCGACGGCAGCAATTAATATTGTCACAGCTATTACCTAATTTTTAAGGCAATTTTATTTTTTTATATTAATGTTTTAAAATAATGTTATATAGGTACGTCGTCGTAGTGTCGTTGTGAAGGGGCAGTTTAGGCTTAAAACTTAAGTTAGTTTGTACTTTACTGTTTTAATTTATTGTGTATGATTTTTGTAAACATGTAAAGATTTTTACTTTACTTTACTTTTACGTCTCACCGAAATTTGAACGAAAGTAAAGAAAAGAAGTAAATAAATAATTGCTGCAGATGAAATGCTTGAAAGAGAGTACCTAGGTACCTATTGTGTGACATGACATCGCAATAAATTGATTACTTTGATGAAGCAAGGCTATGAGTCAATTCAAGAGGGGTACAAACAGACCCCGATCTTGCGTGAGGCCTGTGACCCAGTCACATCTCATCATGCTGTTTATGAGACATACACCTAGCCAAATTAACCTTTATAACATTCCATTATATAAATGAAATGACGCTCACTATCGCTTATTACAAGCGTCAATACAATCAGGCACAGCTAGGGCTACCAGTGTAATACGGAAAAAGTCAACGAAGAAACTCCTTTAGTTAGTTATGTATGTATGTAAACTCTTTATTGCACATAAAAATAAAAATACAAATAAACAGAGAAGAGAACAAAGGCGAGCTTATCTCTAAAAAGGGATCTCTTCCAGCTAACCTAGGAACGTGTCGTGTAGTTATAACAGTGTCTATATGATTTTTCACCAGCGCAATAAGTGCTAATTGGGCGACGTTCCCGTGATTGACCCCATAACATAAGCCTCATTTAGGCGATAGGTGAAATATCGTGCGATTTGCGGTACATTGTCATTGATGTGATGATACTTCACTTAAAAATCTATAGACTGACGACACCACAATGTAACAAAGCTCGTAAAATATTTCCTGCACTTTCCAAAATTAAGCTATAGGTGTTCATGTAAAGTACAAATGACATCTAGACGATAATAGCTCCCTAGTTCAGTGGTGAAATACCAAAAAAAAATGATCCTACGTCCTAGTATTGCAAACATACAGCTGAAATCAAACCAATATATCAGGAAACCTGTTAGGTAGATCCTGATGCTTGGTAGCCCTAGGAGCGACCTCCATGGAGCTGGTTGAATCATATTAAGTTGATGTGGGATTGTTAGCGGCTGTTGATGGCGCATTAGCGTGATGCACTCAGCCCGTGGCCCACCGTCACGCGCAACTCCCGCGACTCACATCGGCGTCACGACGCCAAGGGCCGTGTAACTGGAATACTTGGAGAATTTAGAAGGGATTTTGCAAGAAATTGCTAGCATCTTAATCATTGAGTCATAAGGTAACGTCCTTAAAATGTATTTTGCTGCTTGCGTCAAATTAAACGGCGTCGCATTTAAGCACCGACAAATCTATCGCAGTTGTAAATTTTTCAACTGTTGATATTATCTCGCTACTTTTTTATCGAAACTACTTCCATCTAAGTGTAGGCTGAAATATAACTACGCTGAATAATTCATCAAATAAACAAGCCATATAACTGGTAAGCTTATACGCCGCTGGCAATAATTACCCAGCCAAATTGTACCCAGAACACCCAGTAGTAGAAACTTTAATAGGAATAACATTAATTACATAATTACGTCTGATCGCTTCTACGTTTGCCAAAAATTATCGGATGATTCCTCGAGTCGTTAAGCTCGCCTCGGGGTACAGAATATTATGAAATCTAATAATTTAAATCGTGTTGCAAGAGCCAAGCTATCCACGACCTTCGGCAGCCGTGAGAAGCTCGCGGCGTGCGATCCGACATTGTCTCTGTTAAATAATCGACAAGCACCCAGCATCACGCGTGTCGCAAGCGCACATCGGCCGCTGCGTGTTCATACCTTGTTCGTTGACAAATTGGTTATTGTTCGGCAGTTTAATAAATTTGGAAGAATATTGATAACTTTTTGACATTTTAAAATGGCCATAATTATGCCACATTGTCAGACGGATGTAATTGAAACGGTAATTTTAACCATTAAATTGAAAATTTGCGCTTGCTTCAGGTCAGGGTGGTCTTACTGTGAATTATTTATTATATTTCATATTTGTAGGTAGGTACGCAGACTCGAAGATAATTGACCAATAAAGTAGGTATTATCTTTTTTAGAGATGAATTTGTATTCCAAAAGTCTTTAGGTGAAGCAATTCGTGAAATACGACTTAAAAGTAATAATTTGTGATTTTTTGTGAATTTTCTGAGCTAGTTGTAGAAAAATTAAAATTAAATTATCTTATTAAGAATAGTTAGTTAACTTCACACCCATAAGCAATTTAATTTGCAATTTTATTATGTTATGTCACATCAAACGCAATTCCCGTAACATGTGCTAATCGTAACAGCATTATGCATACTAGAATAGGAATTATTATCTCGACCAATCAAAGCACGTTAATTGTGGGAAAGCTTTAAGAATGGAGTCCGGAAAGAAAGTGAGATCGCTGTCGGTCCTCCACAGCGCACTCTGCTTAGAGATCCGTTTCAGACTTTAAGTGGTCTATAGCCTAACGGTTTTCAAAGCCCAGATGATTCAGATGCAGGAATGTTCAACGAGAATGCTTTCAAACCGATTATGAGAAAGAACACTTTGTTTTTTTTTTAAATTTTACTTTCTATCTAATTTTTCGAAATATTTTTTGTTTGGTCTGATAAACTTACAGAAAAATCAATTGGTACGTAAAACTGTCCATAATTTATCATTTTGGAGGTTGTTATCGCTCGCGTCCGTAGGTTTACCCTCGAGACCCTACGCGTGAGCTTAGGGTGTTGCTAAACGAGCGATACAACTCTGGTGGTAGGCTTCAGCCGCGGCTGATCACCACCCTAGGTATAGATTAAGCCAGGCCGCCAACCGACTGTCGTCGTGTTCCGGTCTGTTGCCTAAAGAAGCAATTCTGGTGGAAGGTTCTGAGCAGTGTCCAGCGCGCGCGTACCTGTTACAGTTTGTTGTACGGTAGGTATACACTGCTTGGTGACTGCCTTCTTTCTGCTTATTCTCCTAAATTCAAGTCTAGGGTGAATGAGCATTTACTAGGCAAGCGTGCTCCATCGCAGGCCTCATCTTCGCTTTCCATCAGGCGTGATTGTGGTCAAACGCAAGCCTATATTTTATAAAGAAGGAAAAAAAGAAAGGCCCTTGTAACTTGGAAGTATTGCATCTGAAGGCAAACATCGGAATGAAATTACGCATAACCTCAAGTACAATATCACCTGACCCTTTTAATTTTTAATTTGCAAAATAAGGAACCCATTGAGATACATTCTGATAGCGAGATCCTTCTGCGACCTCGACCTCAGTTCCGCGATGAACTCACGTCGACCATAAGGATATAATTTTGGCTGATTGCGATCTGGCTGTTAGGTACAGGATTTAAGTGTGATTCACCTTTATTTGAATGTCTAGTCATTTTTTTAATTATTATAAATCTTTGTGGTTGTAGTTTATCTACATGACTTTAAAATGTAATTATTATGAACAATACAGTAATAGTTTATTGAACATCATATAACTAGTAATAGAAAAATCAATTAGGCAGGTATATGGAAAAAATATACAATTTTGTCGCTTGAGAGTGATCTCTACCAGGCAACCTTTACAACAGAAAGAAGTAAGAAATAGAGATCCATTTGTAAATAGCGTAAAGTAGGTATAGGAGCACTGACAAAAATACATAAAATAACTATTCCTAGATACAACACACTCTTATGACGTAGATACATTGTTAGATATGTATCTTGTGCATAAGTATTGTAGTCAGTTTGTAATATTTCTACTACTATATACTCATGCACAAGATGATTGATAGTGTTACCTAAGCATAGACCAAAGACAGGCAAAATAGACGATAAGAAGATCTTTAATTTCTCATGGATATAATTGTTACGGAATCGACTAATAACATGTCAACCAAAATGCCTAGTGATCATCACTACGCGTGGTATAGTTTGGTCACAGAATTGCAACTGAAATTAGTTCATAGACATTATCCTTTGATTTTCGTAACACACGGGTTACGGCGGTTAAAACGTTTCAGAGCCCCCACCGCGGACGCAGGCTATGTCATCGATTAAGGGCAACGTAACAAATCTGACACCCCTATTTGAAAGCCCTTATATTCATTTACCTACCAGCCGGCCCACGGCGACCTTCGACGACCTGGTGAAGGTGGCGGGAACGCATTGGATGCGGATGGCGCAGGGCCGATCTGTTTGGCGAGCCTTGGGGGAGGCCTATGTTCAGCAGTGGACGTCTTTCGGCTGAAATGATGATGATGATGATGAGCCGGCCCACCACCGACGGTTTAAGTAGTGTTCCCAGAGTACATTTTCGAATGACATCTGCTAAAAATAGTATAAGTGTCAACGATAGCGATGTGGAAGTACTTTATGCAGAAGCATTGCCAAATCTTTAATGGCAGCTACCGAACAATGGCCAACCGATAGTGTCTTTATCAATCTCGACGAATATCATTGCACATTTTTTTTAATTTAATTCAATGAAACTCAAATAGCGGAGGAGTATGCCTCTTGTTGGTATTGTAAAATTTTGTAGACCCTGGCTGCTCTAATAAAACTGATGTTGGTTGATTGTACAGTAAGCAGCAGAAAAAGAAAATTCGGCTCTCACGAGTGCGGTCCTGGTACAGAAGTGTGACATTTTTGATTACGGTGGAACATAAATACATGTAGGCAGGTTGCTTATTAATAGTAACCCTTTCTTTTGGCTTTGACGTTGTCAGGTAAGAATGGTAAAATTGGTAAAGCACTTAATTTCGTCGTCTATGCATCAGTTGACTTGCCCTATTACGTCACCTGACCCGAGCTGCTATCGACGTCTCATCATTTGACACTTGAACTGTTCTTGTAATTTCAAAATACCGATATTGATCTTCAGCGTCTCCGTCAGGAATGCAATTACGTGGAAAGTGATTTAAAATGTGAGAAGACTTCTGTGTGGGGGAAATGTTTCAACATTGGTGAACTAGTTAGTGACTCAGAACACTTATACATTCCACAAATCAAACATTAGAGAGATAAAGTTAGCAGATTGTTTTTTTTTTATTTATTTTATACCATGTACACGACAGGCTACGCCTAGTGTAGGAGCCATTGTAATACATCCTGAATAACGCTGTCAAGTACATCTCTAATCTGCTGTATGCTTACATTACAATTAATTGTATTCTCCACTTTTACCTAACCATATTGCAATGTTTATGTTGAAGCTTGTACTTTCTTAATAAATTATTCTTATTCTTATGTACTCGCAAAAAATTGTTAATAGGCTGTACATAAACGATATATGTATATACTCTACTCACCTCAATGACCAATTTATTCTTGGGAAAAGTTAGTCCAGAGTGGTGCTAATACATACGTAAGTTGGTTTTATTTTTGTTAATTGCAGTCAACGTTTTTGGAATTAATTTGTGTTAATCCTGATCCCGTGGGAATATCGAAATAAAAGTGGGTTCGCGTGTAACTTATGTAAATTTTAACTTAATGAAGATTTAATACTAACCAATATGGATGTGAATCTAAAATAAGTAAATGATTTACTATTTAATTTCCAAGATCCGCTATCTGCATAATACCTTTAATTCAAATTTATCCAGCCGTTTTAGCGTAATAAAATATAAAACACACACTCACAAACTTTCACACTCATCTATACCTATACTAATATTATAAAGATGAAAGATTTGATTGTTTGTTTGTTAGTTTGCATTGAATAGGCTCCGAAACTACTGGACCGATTTCAAAAATTCTTTTGCCGTTAGAAAGCTACATTATCTATCACTGAGTTACATAGGCTACTTTTTACCGCGGGAAAATACCTTTTCATCTCTCATACTCTGAAAGTGAGGCAAATCATATCTGACATACGGGAGGATAACTATTATTTTCTTCCCAAGGGTAGATATGAATTAAAAAAATAAAGGCATTGGCTGTCAATGGAACACATACGCATTCAGCCAAGCATTACGGCATATACATGGAATAATTAAGTATTGAGTTTTTTTTTTCTTAATTAGTCATATTACAAATTTTATAATGCCAGTGAAGTATTATTAAATTTTACATTAGTTTCTTATTTAGTGACTTAAACCAGAAAAGTTAGAAAATGTTAAGAAAAAAACACGGTAAACGACACAATGTTATTGTCCACACAGCCTATCTCTATACAGCTTAACTCCTTGGTTCAAATTGGTTACTTACATATTTTATAAATAAATTTACTAAAATACCTACTTTATCTACTGTTTTCATTGATAATTATATTGAACATTCTAAATTTTGTTAAATTAATTATTCTTTAACAATAAACTCCATTGAAATATTTTACAACGATCATATTGACCAGTTTAGACATTTTTATTTATTTATACTTATATTTTCTTACTTTCCTTGTAGTCGAAATGAAAAGCAGAGTGTTTAACTCGGGAAAAACACCAATATCACCCTCGGAATGTTGGCACCCTCGCTGTGCTCGGGTGCCAAGTAACCTCGTGTGATATTGGTTATTTTCCTCCCTTGTTGAACAATCTACTATTTCCTACGAGAAAATTAATTAATAGCGGGCGAAGCTGCGGGCGGAAGGCTAGTAATTAATAATTATCAATAGATTTGACTTGTGATCAGGGGGCTACTACGAAATTCGAAATTCGACGTTCGTATCGTGCTGTTTCTTTCACTCTTCTGTTCCACACAATTAGCGGGAGCGGAACGGCACGATATGAAGTTCGAAAGTCGAATTTCGTAGAATAAGGTCAGGACTAGTTGATTTCGCAACGGTCTAGACTAGCATCGTTTCAGTAGAGTTTTAAATAATGAGGCGGATGGTGATTTACAGCCTGTGCTTGAGTGAGCGATCCGCGTTCCCACGCTCCGTTATCAGCGGTTATCGGGAGCATCTCGGTCGTGCCAGGCACCCCTGCGGGACTGCTCACCTTTCAATACTCCATAGTTTTGAAATTCATCATTTATTGTCTGAGATGTCCATTACGAACTGCATAAAGAAGAGGTCTAGGCCACGAAAGAAATAAAAGAATATCATTATCTTTATCAATAACAAGGCACGTCAAGCAACACGTAAGTATCGCTTAACTAAACATATACATTAAGCAATGTTTACGCACTTAGCAGATAATTACGTTGGCGCAAACAAGACAACCACAACTTGACTTTTCCTAAAATATTATATTTGCGATTTAACCACAAGCACCATGAAGAAATAATCATGCACGGCGAGTAGGTTTATTAAGTTAACACAATTACCAAAGTGTCCGAGGATTAATAAGAAGTTACGACTGCGGTTGCCTTTTCTGCTCACGCGCAGCCGCGTAGTGGAGTGACACTGCGTTGCAAAACAGTAAATGAGTTTTTTTACACAAGTGCAGCACATATTTGCTGTAACAATGCGTGTTCTGGGAAAATCTTAGACGACAATGATTATGTGCGCCTAGTTAAATCTTGATTATAATTTTGAAATCTTATGTTTATGAGGGATTTAATCTTTGAATAATTTTGTCAAAGACTTATTGTGGCAAGAAGGTTTTAACAATGAGTAATTGTGTATACATTACGTTGAAATTTTGCATGACGTATCTGCGGAGCATTTCATATTTTACGTTTTATAAACAGCTACCTAATTTACTTTGGTAAAAAAAAACATTTAAAATCTTTAAGCACAACGCTTTATGCTCAGTTCAGCCGTCGTTTCGTTGAGCGTTAAGCTTGTGTAGTAGGTACACGTACTAAGTTAGTACTTAACTTAAAGAACTAGCTTGTGACACTACTAGAATGAACTATTCTCATCTCCTTTCAGCTATTAGTACACTTTTTTCATATCTCGACTCGAGACTTAGGAAACAAACTAAATCATTCCAAAGTACCTTCCTACTCGGAAGAGCTACAAATGTCCGACCAGCCAAACCCCAACCAAATCAAAGTGAACGGTGTAGAAACTGAACCATTTGATTTCTGTCCAACCACCGTACCGTAGTAAGCCGTTTTCACAGTAAGCGTCATAATTATTTTCTTGTCAAGTAAGTGTCACTATGACATTTTCTGTGAAAATGTTCCACAGATTCAGTTGGACCGACTGTACTAGTTTGAACGAGAGTGAGATAGCAAAATGAAACTGAAATGATGTTGGAACGGAAGCAAACCATGCATAGACTCTATTAATTATGTACTAGTGTACTAAAAAAAGTAAAAGACCGAACTAGTTAGTAGGTACATTTGCCCGATTGTACTAGAGGTAGTAGATAGCCATCTGTTTAGTTAATGAGCACGCGCAACTCTATTGAGTATCTAAAAATATTAATAACTCATATAAATACCCAAAGCAAGCTAATAAGAGGTTCCGTTGCTTATAATCTTGCTGAACTTTCGTCACGCTTGCAAGAGCTACAAACAAATAGACAACGCTCAGTCGATGAGTTTCGACACATTGTACTTAATGAAAAAATAACAATAGATCATCAAAGATGCCTCAACAGGTTGCTTCAGTTTGCTCGTCTGGACCTCAAATCACGGACCGTGAAGAACAACTGGTTCACGGTCACATACTGCATCCAATATGTTCAACAATCCGACACGGGTCAACTTTGAGATCTAAATTAGTGGTAATTTTGTTACGGACAATGAGCAATTATTTTGGGCGTCGTAGCGGTTGAACAAAAACGTAGCACGTCTACGAAATGACAAGGTCAAGTTAGCACCGTAGTAGTAGTTTTATACATTTTGCTGCTGAAGACCCTTACTTGATAATGATAAGACAATGAATCTGTTGTATACCAATACATAAGTACATATAAGATCAATGTAGAGTAATTGCCAATTCTCCCTTTCTTTGGCCATCCAGCCTTTTGACTTTTTGGTCCCGGCATGAAAATACATTAGAAGTGAAATGTTTTTATGTCTTCACCGTATTCTGTTTAACAAAGAGCAAAGTAAACCAATTTAGGCCGTAGAACTATGGTGACATAATGTCGATAAAATTGTCGATTTTGCCGTGGAAATCCTTTAAATCTAAACCCATTTTAAAACAGCTTCGCCTTATTTTTAAGACCGATATCCCGTGAATCGTATCAAATTGTGGTCCTTGATCTTTTTCTAACCAAGTTATTAATTCACCATCGCTTGTATACAAGCATACGTCTAATAAATCGTCATGAAGGTCTCAATAAGTTCGGAACCGCGCGATTAGAACGGAAGATCGAAGTGGGTCATCTTGGCATGTCTCGTCACGCTCCGTACCGGCCTACCATATAAGTATCAACAAACAATACAATCGTCTATATTTACCGGACTAGTGCGCTATTTGGATTAATTACCCTGGAACATAGCGAAACGTTTGAAAAATGTGCAGATAGAAGTAATAGTAGAAATGGGAATAGGAATGTCAGTGATCAGTCATTGATTTCCGATCGTTTGGACTCCTTGTCCATGCGAAGGGACGTTGGATCTCTTTGTGTGTTCTATAGGATCTACCACGGCGAGTGCTCTGAAGAACTATTTAATTTGCTGCCTGCTGCAAAATTCCATCTTCGCGCTTCCCGCCGAAAGTCTAAGTTCCATCGCCAACATCTCGATGAATGGCAATCTACCACTGTAAGTTTTCTTCGGCACTTCCTGCCACCTACTGTGAAACTGTGAAACCAGCTTCCGGCAGCAGTGTTTCCAGACAATTATGACATCGGGGCTTTCAAGAAAAGGGTTTATACTTCCTTTAAAGGCCGGCAACAGATTGGTGACTCTCTTTGAGTTGTTGGTATTTATGGGCGGTGATGATCATTTTCCATCGGATGACCCGCTTGCTCGTTTTCCTCCCTCTCATAATAAAACAAGGAAGTACAACTACACGTTGAATCTATCCATATCTAAAAAGTAGTAACGTCAAAAACTTGACTGACTAACAGAGAAGACAACGTACAATGCTAAACCTATAGAGACTTGAAATTAGCAGGCATCATGAATGTTTGTCATTGCTCTAACCTATCATTGCTAAAATAAGTCGTACAGTCCCTAAAACAGAGGGTCGTGGGTTAGAGCCCAGGCTCGCACTTCGGAGAAATTCATTTGAAAACCATTAGCTTTACGTTGAAGGAAACCTACACACTCTTGCGAAGAAATTCAATTGTGTGTGAAGTTCCCAATCCGAATTGGGTCCGCGTAGGAACTACGGCACAAAACCCTCTCATTTTGAGAAGAGGCCTGCGCCTCTGCAATGGTTTTTATATAAGTGAAGATGAATGTATGTTTGTCAAACGGGTCAAACAGGTACCTACATATAATATTATGTACTTACCTTGACTACTTATAGGTATAGAGATGCCCTGAGAAGAGATTTTTTCGTTATTCGCACGGGATTGAGGACTAGCCAATTTTTTGTTCTTCCATAAGTAGGAATGAAATCGCAGAATAAAGTTTTGGATAATTGTTTTTAGGGAAGATAGATGCTTGAACTTAAAAAAACTTCAAGGAAGTCCAGATAGGTTATCTTACGGCCTCTACTTTGAGTATCTCACACGCTACCTAGAGTCTAAATCACTTTAGTACACGTATATTGTTAAGTACTATGTATTTATTTAATGACTAGCTTTTGCCCGCGACTCCGTCCGCGTGGAATCAGTAATTTGGGCTCTCCTTAGTTCCTCGATATAAAAACAGTGCGTAGAGTCCCTCCGCGCGGAAGAAGTAAAACTTCATAATAAACCAATCCGCTCCCATTCCGCCCCCAACCCGCGCCTAACCCGCCCCCAACCCGCTCCCAACCCGACCCCAACCCGCCCCCAACTTGCTCTCAACCCGCCCCCAACCCGCTCCTAACCCGACCCCAACCCGCCCCCAACCCGCTTCCAACCCGACCCCAACCCGACCCCAACCCACCCCTAACTTGCTCTCAACCCGCCCCCAACCCACTCCTAACCCACCCCAACAAGCTCCCAACCCGCCCCCAACTCGCTCCCAACCCGCCCCCAACTCACTCTCAACTCGCCCCCAACCCGCTCCTAACCCGCCCCCAACCCGCTCCCATCTTGCCCCTCACCCGCTCCCAACCCGCCCCCAACACGCTCTTGACCCGCCCCCAACCCGCTCCCAACCCGCCCCCAACTCGCTCTCAACCCGCCCCCAACCCGCTCCCAACCCGCTCCCAACCCGCTCCTAACCTAAATGGGCTATCTAACACTGAAAGAATTTTTCAAATCGGAGCAGTAGTTCCTGAGATTAGCGCGTTCAAACAAACAAACAAACAAACTCTTCAGCTTTATAATATTATAGTATAGATTTAAGAGACTCAACACCGTGTGAAAAATCCACTAATGATCGATTTAGGTGTATGGCCTGGCCTTGAATGTGGTGGTTACTGCATTAAAATGTTCGTTTCAGAGAGAATAGATACAAGTACCATCCCATAGCATACCAAGCAGGTTAAACACACATTGCGAAAAATCAATTATAATAAATCATACTTCGCGCATTCACATAAAGCGTTTCCAAATGCTTAGACAACTTAATTACAAACAACTAGACACAACGCGTAAGTGTTTATAAATTAGCCATAATATTTCACTTGAGTTCATTCAAAAGTGGCAAATAACTTGTTTATTTTTCTATAATTGCGTTTCGTTCATATTTGTTCGCTGTTTATAGGTTATACGAGTAGACTATTAAATTGCTGAATTTATTAATTAAGTCTACTCGTGACTCAATGTAAAAAGCGTGATTAAATCCCTAGTCCCAAGTCCTGAGTCCCGAAATTAGCATTTAAACAAAGACGTCTATGTAGGTACTTACTAACTTCACAGCATAGTCGCTATGGAATGCATTATTGATGTGGATAAATTAGGTTATGTTCATTTAGGATTTCATGCGGAGGTGACAACTTTTCAATATATTTTTAAAACAGTATTTGTAAACATTAAAACACGTGTAACAAAGCTAACAGAATAGCCAAGGTGATCAAAACGACTTCCTAATTTCTCATACTCGAAGGAGACTATTTGCCTGGGCCGCGATTGTTGTATGCACAAGCGTGCGTCGCTTGTTTTTGCTCGCACTGCACAAAGCGCATTGTTAATTAATGAATGGCTAGATAATCAAATTAAATACATTTCGATGTCAAAACCTGGGATCACAATGGTGGCGTTTGGTTTCACCATGCCACCGTGTTCAGGCAATAAGTAACGCATAATTTATTAACGCTGCGTATTTTTGTTTGATAATGATGCATTGAATATTCATTCATTCATTAGCGTTTTGATTCAGCGGCGATGCCTACTTGTATGAAATGTGGGTTGTTTGCCAATTTTGCGTCGAAAAGATGCTGGCGTAAAATATGGTGTATAGATATGTAATAATTAATTTGAATGCCTCAGCATTCCCAATCCTTAGATTTCAATCAAATATTATGGGTAGGTAGGTACATTAAGTGGTAGCGACAAATAATCTACACAATTTAAACGTAATGTCGACACCTTGTTATTTTTGATTTCCTAATTTCTCAAAATGGTTAAAGGGATTATCAAGAATTTAATTTCATTAATATTGTGTACTTAATCGGTGTAAGTCTTAAGTTATGATTGTTCGATGTTGAAGTTAAAATACTGTCATATTTAACACTAACTTTGTGTAGCGCTACAGGACCTTAATTTTACAATGACGATGATCTCAATGTTTATTATAGGTACCTACATATAAGTAATTTCCATTAGTGTTACTAAGTTAACAGATAGCGAAGAAAACACGGTGTATACTTGCATCAATACAAAAAAAACCGGCCAAGTGCGAGTCGGACTGGCGCACCGAGGGTTCCGTACTAATTTATATGTATCTATGAACATTCAGTCTTAGCAGACCCCTGCTCCTAAGTAAAATGTGCGCAGTGTGGGATCATTGTAGATTGGTTACTGATATAGACAGACAGCCAAAAAAAATTATGCTTTTCGCAATTTTTCCTTTATATGTGCTTTAGGACCTTGCTTCGTACCAAATTTCAAGATTCTGAGTTCACGAGAAGTACCCTGTAGGTTTTGATTCCCTTGCGAGTGTCGAAAATTTGCGGCATAAATAGATTGGTTACTGATACAGACAGACAAAAAAATTTATGCTTTTCGCAATTTTTCCTTTATCTGTGCTATAAGTCCTTGCTTTGTGCCAAATTTCAAGATTCTGAGTTCACGGGAAGTACCCTGTAGGTTTTGATTCCCTTGCGAGTTTCGAAAATTTGCGGAAATTTGCGGCATAAACGGCTGTATCTTTTGATTGCGTTGGTTTCCAAGTTTGATTTTTTCACAGCTCCAAGGGACAGTCTGAGTATTTGATACATTTCAGCTTGATACCTCCACGTGTTCCTGAGAAAAAGGGTCTTGACAGACGGATAAAAGGGTCTTGACAGACTGACAACAAAGTGATCCTATAAGGGTTCCGTTTTTTCCTTTTGAAGTACGGAACCCTAAAAAACAGATAAAACAATGCCATTGGTCAAATCTTACTAATTACAATATTAACCGCTTATTACATTGTATGTTCAAATTAACGATGTATTTTCTATAGCCCCAATTACCGATAACTCACCGCTTAACCTTGCCGTAACGTGCTTTGTTTTACGGACAAATTACTGTGAGTGATGGCGGCTAAACGGTTAATAGCAATAATTTGTGAGCATCCTTCGGACACAATGCGGAGAACGGTTTAAACTAATGCAGGTCGAACCTTGCTCGGACACACACTGCCGTAAGGCGGCTGTTGACTGTCCGGCGACACCAGCCTAATTAGAACTAAAAGATTTAGAAGGATTAGAAGATTAAAACTAGAATGAGTTTCGTCTATGTGGTTGTAGTAGAGGTAGAGATTTATAGTTACTGACGAACATATAATGTTTTAAACTTTCCCGATTCGATTCGTTCACTAATACTGAACGGGACTTAATCACGAACTATTTATTGCTAACATTACCTCGACGTTTAGACCACATTGCAGCGGCCATCGCGCGTCGTCACGATTCGTCCTGACAAATATTAAGTGCTGATGGACATGTTGGTGGGAGCATAGTATTTAATTAGAGTTGTCCTTATCCACGACGTGATAAATAAATAAATATAAATAAATATCACGGGACAATTCACACCAATTGACCTAGTCCCAAAGTAAGCTTAGCAAAGCTTGTGTTATGGGTACTAGGGAACGGATAAACATACTTATATAGATAGATACATACTTAAATACATATTAAACACCCAAGACCCGAAAACAAACATTCGTATTTTTTATACAAATATCTGCCCCGACACGGGAATCGAACCCGGGACCTCAAGCTTCATAGTCAGGGTCTCTAACCACTAGGCCATCTGGTCGTCAAAATATTCAATAAACACATTAATGGGTCTTTAAACATGAAACTACCGTGAGACTCACTCATAGTGAAAATAAACGGATCACTCACGTCTTAAAACGAGTTTAATTCGACATGTTTCGGGCTAATTCGTAGCCCTTCCTCTCGGAGTCACACGTCACGGCGGCTGCCAAACGTTTGCATTTGCGTTTGGCAGCCGCCGTGACGTGTGACTCCGAGAGGAAGGGCTACGAATTAGCCCGAAACATGTCGAGTCAAACTCGTTTTAAGACGTGAGTGATCCGTTTATTTTCACTACATTAATGAGTCATTTAGAATAGGCAATATTAATAAATTGCCGAACATTTTAGATGATCTATATTTTTGGTAGTTATTGTTTTTTTTTTTAATAACGACCCGGGTGACGAAGCTTTGGCAAGTCTACCACTAGGTGGACAGCGGACTGATGACATCGCAAAAATGACTTAATGCTAAGTTTCTTGCGGTGCATTCTTCTTGGCTGGTAGACTAAAAGGAAAGACATGTAAAAGAGCCCTTAACAGCCCTACTTGCAGAAATAAACATTTTAAAATTGGTGGAGGTGGAAAGTTGTTGTTCATTGTGGCGTTTTAACGGAGAGGCTTTGTTCAACAGAGAACGCTTTCCGGCTGATGACGGTGTTGTTGGTTATGATGCAAGTTTGGAGGCTTTACTACAATTAGCATTAATCAAACTAAAATTGTTGTCTTATGACTAATATGAAGAGTTATGTTACTTGAAAAATATTATTTGAATTTGAAAACGTCGGATAGTTTTGTTTAACAATTTTATTCCGCTGGATAATGAACAGCATGCCTTACCACCGGATGTAACGATTCGTTTTGCGCTGCTTATGATTAATGACTCTTCTAATTACCTGCACTATAATTAGGCTAGTGTGGGAAACATTTTAACTAACTGTCTAGCTAGACGAACTAACATCCTACTAATATTTTAAACGCGAAAGTTTGTAAGTATGGATGGATCGATGGATGTTTGTGACTCTTTCACGCTAAAACGGTGTGACGGATTCTGATGAAATTTGGCACACAGATAGTTTATAACCTGGATTAACATATAGAATACTTTTTATCCCGGAAAATTGCATCGTTCCCGCGGGATAGCAATAAACGAATTTTTCGCAGACGGTGTCGCGGGCAACAGCTAGTAATACATAATGCTAACACTAGGCACTGCCAAGTTAAGTTTGTGTTATTGTCTAACTTGCAACTAATAGTAGGTACAAGGCTAACTTATATTATGTTAAACGCTGCAGAATATGTTCTGTAAAGGTCCTGAACAAGTCCTGAACTTTCACAAATATATTTAGACTTGACAAACACAAGGCTAGATTATAATTCGGAGTTAGTACGTCGGTCGTCGTAACTGTTGAAGATTTAATTCCAATCACAGATTGTTTTATATGTAGGTAGCTAATGAAATGCTCATACATACGTTGTCATCCCAGCATCACTACAGGGCACAGGGCTCCTTTTAGAATGAACGGTAATCCCGCCAGCATCATGGGGACATGGGGAAAAATATCTTGAGGAAACCTGCACGTGTCTGTGAAGAAATTCAATGGTGTTGGTGTGTGTGAAGTTTGTAATCCGTACTGGTCCCGCGTGGTAACTACGGCCCAACCCCTCTTATCCTGAGAAGAGGCCTGTGCCCTGTAGTGAGCCTACATAGGCTGGGATGCCTTTCAGAACTACATAGAGCGCAGAGCTAAAAAGAGTGTTCTTTCATATGGGCATCCGCAAGTTAATGCCTGAATCTGAGTGTAAAAAATGACACTGATAGATAACCCAAGTGAAGAATCATCTCCTTGTCCAGTTACATGTCTATCTTAAGGTATCATTGTTATGTATCAACGCGCTTTCATCAAGATAACCATTTGTTAAGCCGTGAAAACGTAACAAACAGGCGCTTTCGCATAAATTTATAATATTAGTGTGACTCAACAATGAGTCGTTAGTTTATCTTCATTGTTCCGAAAAGGTTCCTTGTTGTTAAAAGTTGTGTTATAAATAAAAACTTCCTTTTTATATTGGAACACCGAAACAATGGCTTGGGAAACCTCGATTGGAATGTGCTCATCCCGAAAGGTCATCGCGAGGTCACGTCGATTACAACCAGTGTTAAACACATGCAATAGCTTCGGCGCTAAGAAGACGGTGCAACGTAATGCTATTATACTCTATTATGATATGGTAACGACCGAGTGATCCCTTTTCATGTAATCTGATACAATTTCATCATCATCTCGGTCGATCAAGTAAGTGCTTTGCCATTTTTGATGACAGTTCCTACATCAGAAACAGAATAAAAACAATAAGGTTGATTGTCACATTGGCTAATTGAAAATAGCCTTTGACGTTTTAAGTCGTATAACTGACATTGGACCTTAGGGTATAGTCATACAACCATTGCTAAGCACAGACCTCTCACAATGAGATGGCTTGGGCTGTAGTTCCTAATCGGGCCCAATGCGGATTAGGAACTTCACACACAGCATTGAACTGCTTTGCAGGTGTGTGCAGCTCGCTATGTTTTCCTTCGCCACAAGGCTTGTTTGTATAGGTATTATTGTTTTGTACATGAATTATGAAAAATTCAAAGGTGCGCGCTCGAATTTGAACCCACGATCCCTCTGCTTAGCCATAGGTCAAATCATGAGGCTACCGCGCGGTATTTTCTTACAATTTTTAAAATATATTTTAGTATGGTGCAAAATGTGTAGAAATTAAAGGGTAAATTACATATATTGAGTGAGGCAGGGAGTTTTAATACATTGATTAGTGGCGATGTTAACATTTTTACCTATGTACCTAGATAAATCCTTCGTGCTCGTGCATTTTTACCGTTTATCGAATAGTCTATACCTACAGGGTAATTTTTTAATCAGTGCAGTGTTGATAGATCACGATTATCTGTTCAAGATGCGGGGGGGTAATTTTTTTATATCGAGGAACTAAGGAACGCCATAATTGATGAAAAAGCACATTGGATAAAAAAAATAAGCTGCCCAAATTGGGATGTACCAAAAAAAATAACCTATAGTTTTTATATTTTTTTTTGGAAAGAATAGGATATTTTAAGATACCATTTTCATCGATTTTGAATTTGGTTGAGTATTTAATTCTCATAATTTTTTTCAAGAAATACTTTGGATGACGTCACAGTGAGAGAGCCACGTTTCATTGCCTACAAAAATTCAAGCCGTACATAACATAATCTGTGGCACTACAGATTTGTCTTGTCACTGTCAATAATACAAGCATGGCTTAGGTAGGGTCCTAAATGAACCATGACAAATAGTTTTATTTATTTATCTTCTTTTAGCTTCGATTATTCCTGTTTGTTTAATGGTGTGATAGTAGGTAAATAGATATTTTTTACTAAAATCTGATATTTAAATTTTTTCATATTTACTTGTAACGTAGTAATTTAATAATTAAATTTGTAAAAATACATTGCGAGTATTGTATACATTTCGGACTTTATAATAAATGACAACTGTTTAAAGCCAGGTGCGCATCATGTGATTAAAGTTCTGTCTTTGTCACTCTTTGCTATTATAAGCAGGACAGCAACATTTCAAACTGTCAATTTGCTTTAGAGTGTAGACCTGCTTTATATCTGCCTATGTGTGCAAAACAAATGAAGGTCATTACTTAAATTTTCTTTATTTAATTCAGTTTATCATATTTCTGGAATCTGATTTCTGAAAACGATTCATAAAGCCTATTTCTCCAAATGGTTTTCGGTTTATTATACGTTATCAAAAATTGGGACATCCCAATTACTAATTCCACGCGGACGGAGTCATGGGCAAAAGCTAGTGCTTTTAATATACATACTATTTTAATCTTAGATTACTGGCCACTCTACTTTCAAGCAGTTCCTTTTTAGCTTATCATTATGGCTCCGTGCTCTATTTGAGAAAGTGCACTTTTTGGGAAAGTGCACCTTCTGAGAATGTCCTCTATCTGAGAAAGTATACCAGTTGGGAAATGCACTTTTTGAGACAGTGCGCCTTCCGAGAAAGTGATCCTTCTAAACAAGGTACCCAGTGATATACCGGACATCCATATCCACGGGGGGAGAGGGGGGAAGTACGGGAAGTACGGTATATCACTACGTAGAGCGTTAAACATTATATTTTGGTCATACGTTCGGCAACCAAATATAGAAAATAAGTCCGAGGTCGCATCCAACTTGGCTATCACGTTAAACTTTTACACTTATCGCACCGAAATATCTGACGCTTGCATCAACTTGATAGCCATGTGAACCATTGGGCTACGTTTGAAGAGGCCGATGATATGGCGACCGAACTGTGGTCTCTTAAGCAGAGGGCCGTGCGTGACTTCGCGCTCAAGTTCGTACCTCTAAATTTTTCGGAATTCATAAGCGAAATAGAGCTTGTCCGATTCGTAGGTGACCATTATAGGGCTGGCTCTTTCCTCTGTTAACGTTTTGTCATTGCCGTATAACGAGGAAAAGGAGCCTTTTATGAGCACCCTGCCCAAAAGTAACGATTTGGGTGATATTTGAAAATATAGGTTTTAGGTTTAGATAATTTATTGAATCAGGCGTTACTTTGCGGAGGCCCAGGTTTTAAACGTAACTATCGTAAGGTAGCGGGTGAGCAAAGTAATTGTTTCAGTTCATTTTTAGATTTATATTAAGTTAAGTAAGTAGTTTCAGTTTCATTTTTTATATATTTTTTGTTAATTTTATATTTTGTGAGTAAATAACTTCTAGTGAAATTACAATTGGAATTTACCATGAGCTTTTGGACACACCTTCACACACATGAATCAATTCAATGATGCGTGTGAAGTTCTCAATCCACATGGGCCCGAAAACTACAGCCCAAGCCTTGAGGCCTGTGCCCAGTAGTACAGTCAACTGCAGAGGAAAGGTACCCCCCTATTAAGGGTGTAACCACACTGTGGGTGTACCTTTTTTCTGCAGCTGACCGTACTACCGATATAGGCCAAACATAATATTCACCATCATCCAGTACAAATTTTTTTATATATATTTTTTTTTTTTTATGTTAGAAAGGCCAGACAAACGAACTAGTGGGTCACCTGATGTTAAATGATCACCACTGTCCATAGACACCTGCAGCGCTTTACGCGATGCCAGTGCGTTGTCGGCCCTTAAGGAGAGGGAATAGGGGAAGGGGGAGAGGGAGGGGGAGAGGGAAGGGGTGAGGTATTGGGCCCCCGGCACTCTCACTGACCGTACGAAACGCAAGCGGGATTACTGCTGCTTTACGCCGGTGAAACGCCGGTTGCGGGATCATCCAGTACAAATATTCGAGAAGGTGTTTAAAACAACCATCCGAGGCTTTGACGACGATAGAGTTGCCTTCACGCATTTACAAGCACCTTTACAGCTATAATAATTTCTAAAGACCACTGTACTACTGTCTAAAAAAACAATTAAATTAGATAAGTGATATTTGAGGTCGGTTATGCAGCTTCTGTGAGTTAAGAAACAAATTTATAAGAATCCACTATTGGATATTTACAAGTGATTGAATATTTACGAAAATATCGCCCCCTTACTGCTAAAACCGACTAACCTCCCTTTTTGGCAAAAATGAGTTATACGTACCGTTAGAATACGCTTTCCAAGCTCTATCTGGTGGTAAAACCCGTTTTTTGATACGCCGCTCCGTTCTTGATTTAGCCTCCAGCTTAAGGTAGGTTATTGGTGATTTTCAGAAATAAATAACAAGCAAAAGCCACCAAGTGTATGTTAATGAATAAAATTGCAATTTTATTACTGCATAAAGCGACTAAACCATACATAGTCGTTTTTTGCTGTAAACTATAAAACAAATATGGCATTTCGGACGTCTGAAAAAACCATCAAACCTAACCTTAGTATTTTTTTCCTGTACTAAATTATTGCATCGATTAAAATATTCAACTGCAAAAACAAACTAAACGTAGTATAGTTGGTTTTGAATGTAACGTTTCTCCTATCGGCGGCAGAATTATAGTACAGGAAGTACAGGCAAAACCGCTTAAGAGCGCGTAAGCGGCCCCTCCCCTCCCCGCACTTAGTCGCATTTCAACCTTGATCGAGACAGCACACGCGCGTGCTCATCCCGTTTTGAATTTATTTTCTAATGAGTTCGTATATTATGTGTAGGTACATAATGAGTTCAAGATCTTGAAAACTTTTCAATCTAGACTTGGAGGCGATGATACGAATAAAAGTAAGTACAAATTAACTGTTTACTGTTTCTAACCTACCTAAACTTTGAAGAGTGTAGATTATAGTTTTAAGCTACTTAATTATATTTATCTAAATGCAATAAATAGTGAAAATAATTAAAAGTGAGCGTTGAAGTCTCGGGATTATTTTTTTCTTGCGTTAAATGACAGCAAATCGCACGGCCTTGACCGCACCTTAGCGCACCTCAGCGTACCTTAGTAACAAAATTGTTTTGTTTCAGATTTTGAAAATAAGCACGAATCGTCAGATGGTGGTGAGGTACTAAGAAAAAGTAACAAAAAAATCAAGCAGGCCATTGAATTACACCGTATTAAGTATTAAATCCACCTACACTTGTGTTTCATCATAAGAATAAATAAATAAATAATCTGTTATTATTTATTCTTATGGTTTCATATCGACTTGTATCTCATCAATTGTAACTTTTCTTTGTTTGTTTATTTTCTGTACAATAAAGTATTTACTTACTTACTTAAGTACCTATTTGTTTTATTTGTCGCAGCTTGAAGTTAATTTTTTTGTGGTCGCTTTAAGTAGGTAAATAAAAGGATGTAAGAGAACTATTTTATTTATGATTACTGAATGTCTTGCTTTGATAGACATTATTGACAACGTTTAATATTGAATACTTATTTAAGACCATCTGCGAAAAGGGTATTAGGTATACCTGAAGAGTACCATGGCTGGTTTCAGTCACTTGTCTTGTCTGCGAAAATATCGTAGACTGCGTGCCAGATGTGGCCGAAGGCGAGTCAAGTGACGAATAATGACTATGTGGGTTAACGATATACCTATAATATGATTATTTTTGGTGTTTAATAATATTTTATTGTAATGACGTGTATTTCTATCTATAATGTTGAATATTATTAAAGTTATATTTTGAATTATACCAAATGCAAGGTTTTGATACAGATGAGCTGTTTATTTTCTTTCAACCGTACCAGCCCTCGGATAATGAACAAAAACTTCCTTGTTGTAATTATTCGATGACACGTTATTTTTTTTTGGTTTTATATTCCTCCCTGTGGTTACAAGGGACTTTTTGGGTTAATTTCCATAATATTAATTGTTAAATATTTATTAAATGGTCATTTTTATCTTGTCTGATGTTCAATGTCGTTCTATAGTCAAATAATCGTCAGATTTGTAAATATAACTCCATGATAATTTATATACAAATAGAATAGAGTCAAAATAACTGCAATCGTTACAAAGGATTTCGCTTCGCCCCATTGGATCTGTGCAGTTTGTAAAATTAGCTAAGTGACAAAACATACTAATTACATTTTAATACTTTAATGGCGCTTAATTTCGAAACGTTACACATCTCCTACAAGCAAAACCGACTATCTGCGCCACTTTTTTTACTCAAAGCGTGATTTTACCTACTTATATTGGGTATAGGCTAAATTTCTTCATACTGTTTTACTTACAGATAACCCATCTAAATAAAAACACAAAAACACTTCAATTAACGTTAGGTTTTATTAGAGAACGTACCACTCAAACCTTTAAATGCATTTTTCTCGAAACTATCATTGATGCAGTTAGTCGGTTTTAGCAGTAAGGGGACGATATGACATTTAACAGTATCAAAATAATGCTTCCTTGTTTTTTTAGGGTTCCGTAGTCAACTAGGAACCCTTATAGTTTCGCCATGTCTGTCCGTCTGTCTGTCTGTCTGTCTGTCTGTCCGCGGCTAAGCTCAGAGACTGCTAGTACTAGAAAACTGTAATTTGGCATGAATATATATATTAGTCACGCCGACAAAGTGGTTAAATAAAAAAAACTAAAAAAATTTTTTTTAGGGTACCTCCCATAGACGTAGTGGGGGTGATTTTTTTTTCTCGACTAACCCTATAGTGTGGGGTATCGTTGGATAGGTCTTTTAAAACCATAGGGGGTTGCTTACATGATTTTTTTATTCAGTGATTTGTTTGCGAAATATTCAACTTTAAAGTGAAAATTTTCATTAAAATCGACCGTCCCCCCCCCCCCCCCACTCTAAAATCTAAACTGTTGGGTGGAAAAATTTACAAAAATTCAAAATGGTAGTAAATATATTAAATTTACAAGGAAAATTATAGCGGCTAAGATTTCTTGGGAATTATTTGTAGTTTAAGAGTAAATAGTAGCCTAAGGTATTATTACCATACCGTCACTACTTTGAAAAACTCGTATCTCAAATCAGCATGTAAACAAAACTGAACCTTGATACGCGCGTAATAAAGTTCACTTTGCCAGATTAACGATTTTGAGATACGAGCTTTTTTCAAAGTATTGACGATACTTAACTTGGAAGATTCCGTACACATACGAAATCCTTAGAAAAATATTACTTGATTTTTTCGTAATGGCTACGGAACCCTATCTTGGGCGTGTCCGACACGCTCTTGTTTTCTGAATATCAAATACAATGCAGGTAAGTACAAACTTAAACACGCAAAGCGGACTAATTGTTTAAGCGTATGTAATCCACATAATATATAATGTACAATTATGTAGGTATTCTAACAATACCGGATGCTGAATAAATAATTTAAATTCACTTCAAACAAAGGTGATCATGAGTTTAATTCGTTATTTAACGAATTGCCATTTGGCAATGTTTAAAGTCAATCTTGAAATGCAGAATTTAAAATGCTAAAATATTTTTAGTCGGGTTTTAATTAAAAAAATATTGCTAAATTTCTTGCGGAGTTTTTTGCTGATTGCTACTCGTAAGATACAAACAAACATTGTAAGTTAAATAAAATGGCTATCTGAATATCAAAAGATAAATCATAAAATCGAAAAGTTAATTTTCTGAAACCGTAAATTTCAAGATTGTTATAAAATTAACCTAACGTAATACGTTCTATAGATCGAGTCATTCATGATGACGTGTGGCGTGGTTCTTATTAAAATGTCATTGATGTCTAATTTTAACAAATTCACGCGTCTAGATAATATACGATGCCGTTTTAATAAATCCTGAGAAGTTTTTTAATCCATTCGCTATATTATGTTTTGATATTCAGAACCGTATCGAAATGCCTAAAAACTTTTAAAAAAGAGCCTAAATCATCTCTGATCCATTAAATCAGGTGCTTATCTTTACAGCTTATATGACTGTTATCGCACAGGGTGACTGTGCGACCCGCGATGACCTGCGCTGCCTTGTGAGGCAACCACGCAACGAGGCTACGCATCTATGCGCGCAATCATGGCAGCGTAAGACTTGTGCTGCGCGCCCGCGTCGGGGAATTCATGGCACTCAGAACTCCGGAATTATGTCTATCGAAGAGATTTCTGTTAGTGCACCGCTACTTATACAAAAGAGTAGTTCCTCTCACTATAGTTGACCGGTTGTCATTGTTTTATACAATAGGTATATAGGCTTGCGTTTAACCACAATCAGTAGGTACGCCTGATGGATAGCGAAGATGAGGATTAGTTAGTGTTAGTTTGGGTATGTACTTAGGTCATACTGAAAGTTTCTGGATTCTTGTGAATAAGACTACGCATTATCGTTATGACACATTTATTGTTTTTCAAAGTATATACTCTCCCTATTTACATACTTTTGCATTCGCTGGAACCTTTGTGAAAAGCAGTTGGTCCAGTCTTTCTTAGGGACTTCTTCGATGGCCTCGTGGAAAGCATTCACTGCCATTTCCGGACTTGTAAACCGTAAACCTCTAAGTTTATCTTTAATCTTCGAGAGCAAAAATAAAACGCATGGTGCAAGATCAGGGCCGTATGGCGGACGAGTCATTAATTCAAATACGAATTCGTTGCTTTAGCGGTATGTGCCGACGCATTGTCGTGATGAAGGACTATTTTGCTACGGGGACGCTTTTCACGAATTTTGCCAAACACTTAGGCAAGCACGTGTTCACATACCAATCTACAGTTACTGTCTTTTGGTTTTCAAGTGACACAGTGGTGTAATGTCCCGATTTGCCGAAAAACGAAGCAACCATTTTCTTACCTGTGCTTCGACTTTTTTTTACTTTCGTCGGCAAGTCTTCAAAAGGAAAGACCCATTCAGCCGATTGACTTTTTCTTTTCGGTTCAAAGCAGTATACCCAGGTTTCGTCACCTGTCACGATGTTATATACAACCATTGATTGTCCTCCATCAATTTTTTTTATCATTTTGCGGCACCACTCTACACGCAGTCGTTTCTGGTCTTCCGATAAATCATGCGGTATCCATCGAGTGCAAAGTTTCCGAACCTTCAGATGCAAATGCAATATCTTTTGCACCTGGCTCATTCCAATTCCTAAGGTAGTACGAATTTGCTGACATATAATTTTTTTGTCAGTTTCAATTAGTTGTCGTACAGTATTAATATTAATATCGGTAACCGCAGTTGCTGGCCGGCCTTCACGTTCATAGTCATGGAGATGGTTACGTCCTCCTCTAAACTCACTAAACCACGAATAGACAGAGCTACGACATGGGGCTTCATCACCAAATGCTAAGAGAAGTCTTTGACAACTCTCTTGCTGACTTAATCCACATCGGAAATCGTAAAAAATCATGGATCGAAAATTTTCACAACTTAAATTCATTTCAACAGCGACACCCAAATTTCAATCCAACACCACGATAAAAAAACAAATGACAGTCTCGCAAATTAAAAAGTAATACACTGCCAGAGAGTTACTTTTTCAAATCCTATTATTGCTTTTTTAATTTTCTTTTTATAAGTAGCCAGTTCCAGAAACTTTCAGTATGGCACGTATTACAATACCGAAGTACGAAAGACCGAATGTATTAAAACATCGAATGGGTCAAAAGACCGACACGATTTTTTTCTGAAACCGTTTACTTTTTAGGATTGTTATAAAACAAACCTAACCTAACCTAATGGGTTCTGTATGATGCCGTTTTAATAAATTCTGATGTTGATGTTTTAATACATTCGGTCTTTCGTACTTCGGTATTGTAATACAAACCCGTTAGTTTAACTCCGTTGACTAAACAAAACACAACAGTACCTAACAACAAATCACAACTAAAGTATTCTAAAATAAAAAACCGGCCAAGTGCGAGTCGGACTCGCGCACGAAGGGGCCGTCCTTAAAGTACGTCACACATTTTGGTCAAGCGATCTGTGACACTAGAACAAAATAATGGCGATTTTCATAGTAATAAGTGTGACTAGGGGGGGGGGGGTCCAAATTGATCGAAATTGGTGTGACGTAATTTATGTATAGCCCCGAAGAAGGGTTCCGTACCATTATCTATAAAAACGGCAAATAAATCACGTTTGTTGTATGGAAGCCCACCTTATATATTGTTTTATTTTAATTCAATTATTTATTTTTAAAGTGAATATATAACTAAATATTCCGTGAATATTTCAAGTCTCTAGCTGTTGCCGTTATCGATATCGAGCAAAAACGAGCAAAAAAATCACGTTTGTTGTATGGGAGCCCCCTTAAATATTTATTTTATTCTGTTTTTTAGTAGGTATTTGTTGTTATAGCGGCCACCGAAATACATCATCTGTGAAAATTTCAACTGTCTAGCTATCATGGTTCGTGAGATACAGCCTGGTGACAGACGGACAAACGGACAGACGGAAAGACGGACAGACGGACGGACAGCGGAGCCTCAGTAGTAGGGTCCCATTTTTACCCTTTGGGTACGGAACCCTTGAAATGCTTAAAACTTTAAAATTATTTTTAATGCCTAAGGTTCCTTGGCGTGGTGCCCGAAAGGCTGGCAGGACTCCCACCGTGAACAATGACGATAATTTGTGGAGAGAGGTAGCTGCCAGCGGGCAGTCCTTTGATGTTCAATTGTGTCGATCTGGAGACTGATATAATCAGGGCGAGTTTAGAAAGGGATTGGAGTTGACAGTAATTCTATATGCTTACGTCAAAATATGTATGAAATGACAGTTCTGACAGTCCCGTTCTGATTGCGGTTTGATAATATGTGAAAATGGAATTGGAAATATCATTCAAAAGTGATTCTTTGACAAGGGTGTAGTTCAAAAAGCTGGAAATTTACTTAATACATAGTGTTTAAAACACTATAGCAATTTCCGTTATGCAACAGACAATTAACCATACAATTTTTGTTATCAATCGGCCTTTTAAAATTTATTAAATCAAGTCATATTATAATCCTACAGTCATACACAATGAGTGATTATCGTGTCATAACGGAACTTTTTCCACTCAGTCTTTTTGTATTTCAAAAAACGCCGAAGACGGCTTAAAACACATTTTCAGTTATTGAAAAATCAAAGTTAAATGAAAAGTAAATAATTACATGTGTAATCCCCCACAAATATAGCCATCAGTTCATCTCACGCGTTAATTGCGGCAGCATCTGCGCGCGCACGTTGCGACATTACACTCGTTGCCGTAATTGCCATCAGTTATCATACTTACACTCCATGGAACTAGTTTGACTTTTATCTCAGCGTTGATGTTTGTTTTGAAATTTAAGTAAATTGACCGTTTTAGGCTGTTACCGACGATATTACTGTTTAGTAATGGTAATGTGTTAGAGTGTTGGGAAATTGGTGGTTATCATTATAGGTAGTCAGTAATTTTATTTTCGTTCGCTTGGGTATGAGAACGATATGCTTGAAATTAATGCCTCAGCATCAACTTGTTTTTTATTTGATGACAAGAAGAGAATTTTTCAATGTAGCTTCACTTAACTACTTAATAGCCGCTTCGATTTCAAGGAACGAATTCTTTCGAACGAATTAATTCAACGATCCTTACCCATAGACTTTGATCTCTTATAATTTTAATTCATTCTTAAGATATACTAACGTCTTATAAATAATTGTAAGTACATTACATTATGATAGATTGACATTCTATACCCGAACAGGTTGTCGTGTTGTTGGTAGAGGTTGGTGGCGCCTCTTTTTCTTGTGTTTTGACAATATATATTTTTTAATTGGAGTGTAAGTAAATTAAATAAACCACATACGTGAATATTGTCTTGGGAGGCTTAAACCTAATGACTTATCGATACTCAACTATAAGGAATATGTGGTTGTAACAAAAGCAATTTCAATGATAGGCGTTTGTATTTATTATGCGTATGCGCCGGACATTTTTACGTACAGGGGCGACGCGGCCCTAAGTACATAGGGAAATATTACTATTACTATAGTAATAGTATACAGTATACTGCTATACGAATAATCATCCGGATAGAATCGACATAAACTGTTACGGCGCCAATCCATTGCTATGAAGTATTAATTTATTTTAAATTTGTACGAAACCCTCAGTGCAGGAGGCATACTCGCCTTGGCCGGTATTTAAGCTCAAACTTGATCAACTAGTTTAATAATTAACTTAACCTTAAGTTGCACAATTCGTGAGTAAGCATCGTTCCTCTAACTTACTACAATCCAACCAATATTTAGTTGCACGGATTGAATCATTAGTCATTGAATCAAGCAACTCCATCGATGAATCATTACATAATACAAAACAAAAAGATGATTGATTGAAATAATAACTTCCGCTACCAATCTACGCGTTGGTAAAACACAAAAAGCTTTGAGAATTCAGTTTTATCGCCATATTGTATCACAAACTAGTGTTAATAAAAAGTTCTAAAGAATAATCTTTCAACTGTGATACGGCATTTATGGTCTGCTAGTGGTTTGTTCATTGCTTAATAAAATAGGCTTGTAATAGATTACAAAAAGTGATAATTGCGTCTTTTGTATGCACATTTAAATACACTGATCTATGAGTAAGTAGTATTTCTTTAGTCGTAAGAAAAACCACATTATTTTTACGGTTCTCTATCGTTTGCCCGAATTTCATATGCCATAGGTAATGTATCGTTTTCCATAATTTTCATTTGACGAAATTTAATTTATTCTTGAAACAGTATTTTCTTCAGAATTGTTATAAAACAAATCTAACCTAACCTATTTATTGTATTCTATAAGATGACATTTCAAAAATCCTAACAAATGCACGCTTCTAATATAGAAGGTGACCTTAGCCTCTGGACAAATAAAGAAACCATGGATAAGACTGATACTTAGCAATATCGTAAAATAGTGATTTGCTTAATTAGACAAGAAAACAAAAAAAATCTATGAAATCATATCATCCAAATAAATAGGCGCCTCCAAAGTGATACATTGAAAACCGTTAGTTTTTCGGTAAGTATTGGACTGATTGTTAAGATACTTAGCAGTTTGGTTTTAAATAACTTGCTAAACCGTAGTATTAGTATTTGTCCAGAAGCTAAGGCCACCCAGTATATTTTACCATATGATTTTGTATCGTTAATAATAGTTATCTAATAGTCTCATGCATTTTTCGTTTCCTTTGGTTTGAATTTTAAGAAATGATTTTCCGGAAAAAGAAATTCTCGCAAGTAGGTTAAACGTATTTTTACTACTAAAATAGATATAGTGTTTAATTTTAGATATACAGTAAAAATAACATTGTGTAATACCTCGTTACTTATAGGACAAAAATATCTCTTTAGGCGCAGAACATACGAGTTCCACAACTCGTATTTCCAATAGAGGTACCTAACACAGGATAGATTTTCACCACATTAATATGATAATTTTAACAATTTTAGATCAAAGTTAAAAATACAATAAACATGTTTTTTACATCACACTCCGTTACAGTATTTAAATACACTTATAATATAATGACGAGCAAAAACAACGGGTCTCTTTTACATAATGATTTAAACAGAAGAGTCCTGTGAGACTCATTTGCTTCATTCGCATATTAATAAAAAATATACATATAATAAAAAAGGACTCTTCAACGCTTAACTCAAACTTTTGGTTGTAAAATGCTTAAAATTTGCGTGAAGTTTCCCGTTACAATTTAGACAAAAATAAAAAAGGATCATTTAATTTCCCACGGGATAAGGAATTAATAAAGCCGCGGCATTAAGCTAGTAATCTCATAAACTTCCAGCAAACGCAAAACATGTCAACATACCTACCACAGTAATAACACGCTCACAAATGATACGTTTGTATGTAAATTGCACTGCACTAAAATGCGCTAAGGAGTAGTGCGCAAGTTAAAGATTTCAACGCGTGCGCTCGCATCAAACACCCACATAATTAAATTACAAGTATTTCCAACAACGTGATCATAGCTACAGGAAACATTATAACACCCACATACAAACTCAGTTATCCGATCTTCCGTCTGATTGTGAAACTGCTAAAAAAAAACTAGCAAAACGCATCGCAAATAAAATAGTTCACACGTAATTATGTTTGTAACGTGTTACTTCATTTAAACAAATGATCGCTATTTGTAATATCCGCCGATGGGTGAGCTAAAAACTGTCGGCGCCGGCACATGAAAGTGGTAGGTTACAACGAAGGAGTACGGTAAAGCACTGTGCACACTATCCACCCGCTTGCTCCTCTACAAGTTAGTGTAACTTAGTATCTACGTCGAAACACAGTGTAGGATTCTTAGTGGGATGAATCGTTGTGAATAAAATACAATAATCCTTATATTAACTTTGATTTGATATATTGGAACAAACGAGTCACAAATACGTTCCCACAACGACTGACTCTACAGGGCGCGTCCCGCACCCGGGAGCGCCTTTTACGTCAGATCATATTTCGGTGCATTTGCACATAAATATGAGCCAACGCAGCTAAACTGTCCCTACATTAGTTTTTAATTTTGTGGATCTTGGATCTGAAATAATTTTGTATTGTTATTATTATTATTGTTATTGTATAAGTGTTGAAGCACTACATGGTTTCTTAGCTGTCACCCGTGTCGCCAGGATAACAAAGTCACGACATATTTGGTATTGTTTAGTGAATCATATTAAATATTATGCCGAGTGTGTGTATTAATTAATTTAATTCATTTCAATGTACCTAATCTTTGAAATTTCAAATCTCTTTGCAACCGCTACGAAAGAATACGAAAGGTCGTAATATTGTTTTAATGCAAACTTTGCATAGTTTTAATATTAAGGTACGTCGTATAAACGTACTTACTACATGTTACTACCTATTTAATTATTTTCTCTTAAGGGAAAATAATTAGGTCTTATTTAGGTAGGAAAAAAAGCGAAATAAAGCTAATATAAAATGTATCTGTTGACTTGACATTAGAGAAATTGACTGTACCTACTAGCTTTCGCTTCGCTTTTATTTTTGGAGAATGACACTGATGTTAAGAGCGAGTTCTCCTGACACAGGTGCATACACCTACTAGGAGTTCTCCAAATTATTGTTAAACGTTTACTTTAAATGAATAAAGATTATTATTATTATTAAGATATTCACAGGCGAATAAAAACCGATAGTGTGTCTCAAGCATCAAGGATAGACCTAGCCAGATGCTTTGCGCTTCTTCGTTGCGACATTAGACTACTTGCTTAACATACTGGCTACATGCCAACTAACCCGTTTACTGGTGACAAAGTACCTTCATGTATGTAACAAACTTTAATTATAGTTTCATAAGATTACCTTCGTAAGGAAACTGGGTTGAAATAATGAGAATATCTACTTAAACAAAAATATGTAAGTACAGTCGCGTCAAATATATCTAAACACTCTCTTTTCGGGAACAGCAACTGCCTTTCTTACTTCCGCGAATATTGTTTTGAATAAGTTAAATCGACATGACGCTGGCTCAATCGAAAGTCATAGCCAAAACGGAAAAAAAAATGAAAAAAAAATCTAAACACCATTGTTTGCTTGATCGGTGGTCTCTCGTAATAATAATAAAAAAACACCAAGCTTAGTTAGTGGCATAAATATATATAGATACTAGCTGTTGCCCGCGACTCCGTCCGCGAAGAATAGGGGTATGTATAAAAAATAGCCTACGACCTATTCTCAGACCTACCAAATACAGACAAAAAAGTTTAATAAGAATCGGTCAAGCCGTTTCAGAGCAGTTTGATAACAAACACCGTGACATGAGATTTTTATATATTAGAGACAAAGAAAGATTTTCGGCGTCTTACTAGCGTACATATATTTATGACCTTGATTGTACCTATTAGATCTACAGGCAGTTGGCATTTCATTTTGATTAACTATGATCACGTAAGTTAAACTTAATAAAAACTTTCTAGGAAAATTATTTTCAACTTAATCAGTTGAGCAGTTTTAAAGTTTTTGTAAAAAAATATTTCTAAACTAAGATTGTAATTTAACCGTCATTGCAAGCATTTTTTTTCTTTAAGTAACTATAAGATCACGGTAGCAGTATCTTCTTTCAAATAAAAAAAAGTAAAATTGAATTCGGTTCATATAATAAAGAATTACATCTGAAAAACCATCAACATACATACTAGTTCTAGTAGACTGCAAATTAATTACCCAATTCGCCGATAGATGGCGCTGAACCGCCGACGTTGAAATTCTGCGCGCGGTGGCAGTTGGGACCAAAACAACCACATTAATAAAGTATGCAACGCAAGTATGCAATGTAAGATTTTTTTCGTACCTGCTACGGAACCCTATCTTGGGCGTGTCCGACACGCTCTTGGCCGGTTTTTTTGATTTGGATCCTTTAACTCATAATCGACAAAAAGACTGAAGATACTAAAATTAAAGTATCTTTTTTGTTCGTGCCTTGCATTTTATTTAATTTTACGATTAAGTTTTTTTTTATCACGCTTAATTACTTTCCGTTGTAATTGAAAATTAAATTTGAATCTTGTGTAATTTTGACTCAGTTCTAAATTTAGCAGGTAAGTACAGTCGGGGTACGAAAACCTTGGTGAGTTATTTTATTAAATAGATTCCTTGATCAAGTTAACTCTTAGTACCTTTTGAAAAATAGGAAACGTCAATAACAGGACTAACAATTGCCTTGGTGCAAGGAAATGTCAACTTTAAGATGACGAACTGTTTTTTAACCCGACAGTACTTACCATATGCGCGCACAACGCAACATTAAAGGTTCCGTCTGCAAAAAAAGTATTAAAAAGTGAAATTGTGACAAAAACTTAAAGGTATGATTCGTTTATTCCGATATTTCCACGGGATCGGGAACGTAATTCCAACCGCTAAGTCTAGAGTTAAGTAATTTTGAACGGCTGTTTCTCAAACAACTTAAACGAAGACCACTTGGTAATTTTTGAGGATGTCCATGGAAATTTTAATCTGAACTATTTTATATAGAATAGAACTATTTTAAAGAGATGCTTGTTAAAAAATATTGGGATAAGATAAGAAGAGGAAAAATGATTAGTTTTTTTATAACCATTTTGGAGGGAAAAATCTAAGGGAGGAGTAAAGGAAGACCGAGGTAAAATAATTTAAATAAAATTAAAGAAACCGTTGACGCTGGGTCGTATCAAGGAGTCAAAAGACGGGTAGAAGAGATGGGTAAATAGCAATTACTCCACCGACAAAACTGCGACTCTTAAATTTTAATGATGAAACTAATAAAATAAAAGACTTCTTCGGTTGACGTCGTCGCAGCGTGGGGTGATCGCAACAATAGTGTCGATCACAATTCACAATGAACAATCGGGAGATGTGAGATATCGGTCGATAAATAATCGATAGAAAGGCCGCCGTGTCAAGTGTTCGATACTTTCATTTTGATTGTTTACGTTACACTGCACATGCCTGGCAAATCTACATACAATCTGCAAAGTGTCAGTCAGCTGGAGATGGCTTCCGCTTACGTAAATACCTGACTAATTAGCATAAAGATACTTATAGAATAGAATAGAATAATTTTATTTCAGGCTGCATAGGCCCATATAAAAATACCTTAAAGACGAACATACATATTTATATTACACTTACACACGTACACACGTACAAGTACTTATAGAAGTACGTTAATAAACGAGAATTAAACTCGCAAAAGGTCATAAGTAATAAGAGTAAATGTGCGTCCGATAGAACCTCTTGTAGATTACGAATACCTATAGATAAAGATCTTACCTATAGGACCAAATACGACCTGTAATTTTCGATTCGGAATTAATGATAATGTACGACCTACTAATTCAAACGGTCTGGTGGTCGGCGGCCGGTTGGCCGGCCTAAACCGCTGGAAAGATGAAGTGGAAAAGGATCTGCGCGCTCTACACGCACAAAACTGGGAGGAGAACGTAGAGAACAGGGTGCGTTGGCGTCAACTCTTATAGGGGGCCAAGATCCACTTCGAGTCGCTGAGCCAACGGAGTAAGTAAGTAAGTAGGTACTAATTCAAATCCTCATGCTATTGCTTTGTAGGACCGGTCTGTTTGGCGAACCATAGAGGAGACCGTCAAAGCCAAGCACAGATCCACTATTATAGAACACAATAACGATATTATAAACTTGTTACTTTAGTTATATCACGAAACTGGAAATGGCCTAAAACCTAAAAACTATCCATCACGACATGTTTTTATTTCGGCTGTGTATTTCCGGGGTTCCGTGTCCGAAAGGTGATAAACGAAATTCTATTATGTCACTACACTGTCTGTGAGCTGTATTTCAAGAACCACAATAGTTAGACAAATATAAATCAGGTACCTAAATTAAAATGAAGGGGGTCTCGTGCAACCAATATAAAGTGACACCATCCTGCGTACATTTTGCTTCGAAGCAAGGTTCTGCTAATACTGGATTTCCAAAAGTATAACTGTTTAAGTATAGCGTATATTTTGATATACAGTACAGAACCCTCGGTGCGAGAGTCCGACTCGCACTTTGCCGGTTTTTATTCTCTTATTTTGTGGTTTCCCATTGAAATTCTGAACGCATTTTAAATGATGTCTCCCACCGCATCAGTGGACCGCAGGATCGTAGGTAACGTCTCGAGCCTAGCGTGTGAATCTTTAACTCAGTGACATAAGGTCCGTTATGTCTGTGATTGATGTACTGAGAGAATGGTTGATGAATGGCGGCGGACAAAGGCGGAGGAAAGTTGACCTCCGTGCTTTATGATCATTAGTCTGCCGGATCGTTGTTCCGATGCACCGACTGCTGAGATTTAATTGGGATTAATTCAATCATACTTTCGTTTGTTTATGATGCAACTAGTTTTTTTGTTTAATCTGTCTATTAAACAGATTAGTATACATACCTACAAATATACAGCTTATGAATTGAAACTAAGATTCCTTCCAAACACGTATAATTTTATTAAAATAAAGTTAAAGCAAGAACTCTTAATAAAATTTCGGAATAAGCAATTAACACACCGCTTAGCAAATAACATTTTAAACGTTGCAAGAGACCGGGAAAGTGTTTTGCAAAATAAAAGCGCAACGGAATAATGAAGTGCTACGTGCGCGTGCGACAGATTATCGCGACGTCGTGTCGTGCCTCCGGGGGGCGATTCTGGTGTAGTAGACATACATAGTCATCGTCACAATCGACATCCTCAGGCATTTCTCAAGGAAAGCTATAATGACCGGTACTGTGCCGCTGCCATCCATCGGACACCTGCGACCTTTACTAGGTCATCAGTCCTCCTTGCAGGGTTCTACTCGTGCTGGGTCGCTGTACAAAGCGTGGTAGTAGACATTATAGATTATATATAATTACTAGCTTTTGCCCGCGACTCCGTTCGCGAAGAATAGGGGTATAAATTATAGCCTAGGACCTGTTCTCAGACCTACCGAATACGAAGAAAAAGTTTTATAAAAATCGGTTAAGCCGTTTCGGAGCAGTTCGATAACAAACACCGTGGCACGAGATTTTTATATATCAGATTAGACTAGCTGTTGCCCGCGACTTCATCCGCGAAGAAAACTAGCCTACGACCTACCGAATACAGAGCAAAAAAAATCATAAAAATCAGTCAAGCTGTCTCGGAGGAAGTTATAACAAACCCCGTGACACGAGATTTTTATATATTAGTTTTATTTATTATTATTATTTATTTATCAACCGAATATAGAGAAAAACGTTTCATAAAAATCGGTCAAGCCATTTCGGAGGAGTTCGAAAACAAACACCGTAACACGAGATTTTTATATATTAGCCTATTTTTATATATTTGTTGAAAGTACTTATATATTTTTCATAACAATAAGTAGGTATCCAAAGATTATTGAGATTTTTGTTGAGATAGGCCTCAATAAATCTCACTCCAGGCAGGGTTAGGGATTTAGAGGGAACAGTATTTTGTAATATGTATTTTTATAAATACCTACATAAGCTAAATAGCTAGGTTTAACGTTTCAATATTATAAATGAATCTAGAACGTGCGTTGCATTCTATTTAAATACTAAATATTCAGCAGGTTTTTTAGTTGTTTTTTAAATATTCAGTGGCAATGTGACCACACAAGTCTCGAGCTCGTGTCGAATTAATTACTTAATACTTATTTCAACCACACTAGAAGACATATTAACTAATGGTTTGAGGTATAGGTTCTCAAATACTCGTAGAGGATCTTGGGTTCGAATTCAGGCTTTTTTGAAGTTTACTGTGAGTTTTTAGGTGAAGCAAACCATCGTGAGGAAAGGTGGTTACATCTGCAAAGCAATACAATACCTAGTGTTGGTAACGTGGGAACTACAGTACAAGCCCTCTTATAGTGTACCCAGCTGTGGGACGTAATACTGTCTGGAGATGATAATGACAAAGAAGCATATTAGAAGAAATTTTATCTATAACTATTTTAATTTATAGTGAAAGTAAACGGATCACTCACGTCTTAAAACGAGTTTAATTATTTATTAAACTATATGAGTGAGTCTCACGGTAGTTTCATATTTTAATTTATATTAATTTAATTTTTTGTTCTTTTTTGTTTTGGTCTTCAACTGTATAAAATAAATAAATAATAATAATAAATAATGCTAAAACCGAAGCTTCACACGGAAAACATGATTATACAAGCAATGAAACGTTGTGGTCGCACTAGCCAGGTCCTTTAGATTTATATTAGTCGGTTTCAGTAGGTATTGAAATGTGTACGTTAATGTCACGCATAAAAAAAAGTTCAATTTTAATTAGTAATTAATAATTATTTAAATATTGTCGTCTGAGCGGGAATAGTCCCCTAACGCCCGTAGAACATGAAACCGTCGGGGTAGGGCAACCGATCCCCATGGGAACCTCACGGGCCATGACACTAATGAACAGTGATCGGTTATTTGGATTCTCCCTCGCGGGATATCAAGTAGAAAAGTTAATATAGATAGTTAAAATTCCTTAGAGATAATTTAAATTGTTTTATTTTTGTACGGTTTGTTCGGTATCGCAGGAAACTGTCGTATCTATTAACTTTTCTACTTGATATCCCACGAGGGAGAATCCAAATAACCGATCACTGCTAATGAAGATGATTTGCTTACTACTAATTTACTTCTGTATAGTAGTTGAAAATTTTGCCAAATTTATAATATGGACGCATACTATAATATTATAAATGCGAAAGTGCGTTGTCTGTATGTTATCTCTTCACGCTTAAACCACTGAACCGATTTACACTTTAAATAATAAACAAAACAAGACTGAAATAATATTCTCATTGTTTTTTGCGTATATTCAGAAGTAATAATAGTTTATGATTATGGCATGTTGCTTATCGATTTAACCACGTTTAACTAATACCTGCAATTATCTATTAGGTTATAATTTATAATACACGGAGTACAAAACTTCAATCTACCCCTCCCCACGCAAAAAAAATTCAATGAAGCAGACTTCAAATTGATGGCTCCTTTGTCTTAATATTGAGACCTTTAATTGATAGCATCTTAGTAATGAGTCAGGCTAACAATAAACACAATTAAAATATCAAAACAGCATCAACTCACAAAATTATACCATTGTGAATTGAATCTAGATGTTTGTTAATAAAGTTTGAAATGCGAGTCTAATTTTCCTTGACGTGTTTCATTTTGCTTCATGGTCTTGTGAGCTTCCTATTATGTGATGTTCGGAACAGTAGGTTTCTAAGAATGTGCGCGGGCGCCACCCACGCCGTTTGTTTGAGAGATTTGTCAAAAGGTTTATTAGCAAGAAACTATTGGCATATTGCACCATTGTGGCTAGTTAGTTGGATATTTGAATTTCGCTTTTTGATTGTACAAGTTGATTTTTTTTAAGTTCATAGTAGACCATTAAAGTGAAAAAACTGGGCAAGTGCAAGTTACAATGTAAGTAGGCAAGGTATTGAAAATCAAAATTTGTAAAAGACTCATAAATAGTGCAGATATATGAAGATTGTAATTTAATGGTTTTGTTCCTGATAACAGCTCCACTTGGACCTTTGGGCCTAAAAATACCAACGTAACGATCTAGAGCCGCAAAAACTGTTTAAAAAAGGAACTAAATGCCATACAATTTTCCGCTTCTTAAATAATAATTATGTCTCCTTCCTTTCCGACATGTTCATTGAATAATAGTAAGAGTGTGTCAGTTAATTTGTGACGTAACAAAGGCCAATTAAACGCGAGAGTAAAACGCGGAGATGATATAGACCCTCTACGACCTCTTCGTCGCGGCGGCTTATTCTGATGCACAAACAGATTATTTATACACTAGATAGAGCTTATGCAGCATGAACTCGTCCCGAAAAATATAAGCCAATTGTTGGCTTATATGTCATTTGCCCCCTTCAGTCTGAAAGACGTAACGCGATCGTAAGATGAAACTGTCAAATGGGTTTTTTGGACGTATTGTATCGCAGAGTTTTCTTTTGACACTATCTAGTGTATAAACAATCTAAGCACAAACTGTATCCTAAAGTTAGGAAGGTTTAATTATGATTTTATTTTTTATTTTGATTTTAATTTTAATTTTGATTTTGATTTTAATTTTAATTTAAATTTTGATTTTAATTTTGATTGATATTGTTAAATTTGATTATTTTTGTTATTTTTATTCAATGATAATTTTATTTGATAGAAACACTAATTTGAAAATTTGCATGTCGAGCTGTCGGCTGAATACTATGACTTACGTAATACTGTGTACTTATTTATTGGGTACTCTTAAGACCTTGTAACCGTATTCTAGCAAATAAAGATTTACTTACTTACTTACTAGGTATTAGCGGTAGCTTTGGGTTCAAGTCGTTCTGGTTAATGTTTTTAGGGTTCCGTAGTCAACTAGGAACCCTTATAGTTTCGCCATGTCTGTCCGTCTGTCTGTCTGTCTATCCGCGGCTAACCTCAGAGACTGTTAGTAGTAGAAAACTGTAATTTGGCATGAATATATATATTAGTCACGCCGACAAAGTAGTTAAATAAAAAAAAATAAAAAATTTTTTTTTAGGGCACCTCCCATAGACGTAAAGTGGGGGTGGTTTTTTTTTCTCGACTAACCCTATAGTGTGTGGTATCGTTGGATAGGTCTTTTAAAACCATTGGGGGGTTGCTTACATGATTTTTGTATTCAGTGATTTATTTGCGAAATATTCAACTTTAAAGTGAAAAATTTCATTAAAGTCGACCCTCCCCCCCCCCTCTAAAATCTAAACTGTTGGGTGGAAAAATTTGAAAAAATTCAAAATGGTAGTAAATATATTAAATTTACAAGGAAAATTATAGCGGCTAAGATTGCTTGGGAATTATTTGTAGTTTAAGAGTAAATAGTAGCCTAAGGTATGCCGTCACTACTTTGAAAAACTCGTATCTCAAATCAGCATGTAAACAAAACTGAACTGCGCGTAATAAAGTTCACTTTGCCAGATTAACGATTTTAAGATACGAGCTTTTTTCAAAGTATTGACGATACCTAACTTGGAAGATTCCGTACACATACGACATCCTTAGAAAAATATTACTTGATTTTTTCGTAATGGCTACGGAACCCTATCTTGGGCGTGTCTGACACGCTCTTGGCCGGTTTTTTTAATATTTCATGTTTCGACTACGTTATTCAGGAAAAAAAGGTACAGGTGTAGGTACTAGAATATTTAAATATTATTTTTGAGTTTTCTAAAAGTGTCTAGCGAGTAAAAGTCTATAAAAACAACTTCATTTAAAGTATATTATCGTACTTAAATATTCTATATATATTACGATAAATTCCCTTAGTCTTAGAAAACGTTAGTAACTTTTAAATTTAACTTTTGCAACCAGAAGCATAATCTAAAAAAATGCAGTTTATTATGACCAAAGTAAACATTGAAACTGTTGCGTACTTTCAGTATTAATAAAACTGAATTTTCAATAGTATAATTTAAATACAGACCGCATTACTACTAGCAAACCACACATATCTCCACATTTTATATGTATATTTAACGTATAAACAACCATAGTATGCTACACAAACATATCGGACTATAAACGTCAACCAATACGTTCCCGGCGATATCGCCCTCGAATCAGAATCTGCGCTTGATTCAATAAATCACTGTGTTCAGGGGCGGGCGGCGAGCTTTCAGCGCCCCCCCCACTCGCTAGGCGGGCGCGGCCGGCGCCGGCGCCGCGCCAGTCCTCACGCGACGCTCGCGCCGACATGTCTCCCCTGTGGATCGTGCTCACATTGCTCCCCATACTCGGTAAGTGACCTGTGACCCAATAGGTGACAATGACAAGTGAAGTGAGTCAGTGACTTTCAGTTTTTTTTAGGTGTGGATTTTTTTATACTTGTGTTCTGATGCACGGTTGCAGTCGCGTGCGCAAGGAAAGTTTACAGTGCAGGATGTCCGGGCGCGTGGAATCATGTTTTGTTGATGCATTGTGTTTTATCGCGGTTTTTGGTTGCGTGACTCGAATTTGTGACAATGATACTTTTTACTTTGATTGAATCAGTTTATTTTTGATTTTAACTTCCCAAATGGGTTCTGAACCTGTAGCTGAAGCAAAATAACAACATGTATTTCTAAAATCGTTTTAATTAATTATTTTTAATCAGACATCATTTCTGAAGGCTACTGATCATTATCTTTATTTGACCTGTGTGCTGTAAAACGCAATTAAAAAAATTCTCAACGGCCAATGGCACTTGAAACGTTTTAACGCACTTAAAACAAAACAATCTGTACGATCGTAAAACTCCGAACATTTCATAACGTCGCAAGCTCTCATTAGTTGGAGTGCATGTTTATTCCTAATTACGTAAACGCGATTCTGCACGTATGTGCATCCCCGGGCGAGCGGCAGTATTGCACTAGGCTCTTGCGCAACCTATGCACTTTCCATTCTGCGCCGATCGCCCATCGCTACGATAATCGATTCCCCGGATTTGCATAAGTGTGGTTCCCACGCTCCGCTCTCAACGAACTAGAGCGCGATGGTCGCTCAAGGCTCCGATTCGTATCTAAAATATATAAAAACTAATTGGTATGTAAAACATTTAAAGGTCAGATGTGACTGTAACGTGTCGTTAAGGGAAGGTGATGAGCGATGTAGATTCATCTGCCAAGGTCATGCTGAATTTTTGATTAATTAATCTGTTGCAATTGAAAGGTCAGCTAGATGTTAAGAGTTACTATATTTGAGCATTAATCACATATGAATAAATAAATGAGTTTATTATACTTGCCAGATTACATCCTAATGGATGTTACCAATTCTTAATAATATGCCTTTCACATAAGTAGGTACCTATTAAATGTATAAATCATCACCACGGAACGTTTGTAAACAATAAAACCAAAACTCAAAGTGATTACCTCGTCAATAAAAATAAATTGACATAGTTCAAACAATGTTGCTAAACATCTGTATCTAATCTATCTTTGTAACTACAATAACACATAACATAACATTTCATTGATGTAGAGAATCGTAAATAGCTGAGAAGTGTTATGTTTTGTAAAACAATAAAACCACGATGTTAGCTATCGGGTCACGACTGATCGCCGATACATCGTTTAATAGTCCGACAGACAAACTGACTCATCACAACATTGTGTTACATCACTGATCAGATCAGTAATCCCATAACGCATGCATAATCGCGCTCTACCGCGTATCTTCAAATATTTCCATACGGGTGGTAGATCGTAATGGTACACTATACTTTGAGATTAGTATCAACCATTGTAGCTACAAAGCCAAAAGTAAAAGTGTATGATTGTTGATTATATTTGTGTTTCGGCTTATAAACAAAATATAGCTTCATTTAAGTAGACGATGCACGAAATATCGCGCGAGTTGCGGTACATTGCCGTCAATGTTCGACGTTTTATGAACTCATTGTCGCGCGGCCCAGTAATTTAAAAAACTGGCACGATATTTCTCACACCATATATCTAAAATTCTCGAAAAAAATGTCTTTATCTAGTTAACGGTATTTTTACATCAGGGTGAGGGTGTTGCATGAATTCATTATGATATCGACATGATACTCATACTCCTATACTTGGCAACCTCAGAACGAGCAGTTTTGAAATGTCAAAGATGGCCCTAGCAATCTTATTCCAAGGCCCTTTGAATAAAATTTGTTGTATTGGGGTTATTGAGTATGAAAATCAATCTGAGATCTCGATCGTAGCGTCTCTAGGAAAACGCGTTATTTTGATATTACAAGCACCTAGAAAAACTCAGACGCCCAGGTACTTAAAAATTATTCGTAGTTACCGCAATTAAATTAATGAACCTTATAAAACATAAATCCTCAGTTTCGACACGCATCTTCCGCATTAGTTTCGCATTTCAATGTCAATTATGAACGTTTCTGCCTTCTATTGCATACAAACTTTGCCTTTTGCTAATTTCTGTTTGGTACAGATTTTGCCTCACATCAGATTGCCTCAACTGTCATCACGAGACACCGGAAAATCGTACTTGCGACATTGAGTCATTTCACGCTGCATACGTACACAATAGGGGCTTTTCACTGCGGCTTCGCTTCGATTTCTACCTTTGTTATCTTAATTCACAGACTAAATCATCGTATCAGATTAATTGCCGTACTTCCATTTAATATAATAGGAAAAGACAACGCGTTGGCCGGATCTGCGGGACCCGAACGTTTTATGTACCTACCTTAATCGAAACCTACTCAAAGCTCAAATGTCACTAACATTATATATGCGATAGTTCATGGGTTGTTTTTGTTTTTCTTTCGCGCTAAAACAACTAGACAGACTTATAGTGAAAAAATACGGATAACTCACGTCTATGATCGAGTTTAGCTCGGGATGTTTCGGGCTAATCTGTAGCCCTTTTTGGTGCAACACGCCACGGTGGCAGCCAAACGCGCACTCATTTTTTCCCTATGAGCACAAAATATATAATAGTACTAACGTACAGAATGGACACGCTCCACCCCGCACCGATTCGAGTTACCCCACCCCTCAAGGCGCAGATTGCCGGACCCCGCCGGAATCCAGAAGAGTGCGCGCGCGATGTATGTAGGCGTACGCGAGTACAGACGTCGTCGTGCTTATGTAGATTCAAGAACGCGTATTTGTACGTCATGTCCGCCGCGTGCTATGAGTGAATCTTTTTTTTTGTTTTTTTTTTTATGGTATAGGGGGCAAACGAGCAGACGGATCGCCTGATGGTAAACGATTACCGTCGCCCATGGACACCTGTGACACCAGAAGAGTCACAAGTGCGTTGCCGGTCTTTTAGGTAAGAGTAGGTACGTTCTTTTTTGAAAGCTTGAAGGTCATATCGGTCCGGGAATACCGCAGCAGGTACTTCATTCCAGAGCTTTGCTGTGCGAGGCAGGAAATTTCTGGAAAAACGCACAGTAGAAGCCTGCCAACCATCTAGATGGTGAGGATGGAAGTGCTGTCGCGAACGGCGGTGGCGGAAGGATGCGGCAGGGATCAACCCGAATAACTCCTCAGAGCACTCTCCGTTGTACAATGCGATAGAAGATGCACAGTGAAGCTACATCTCTACGCAGCGCCAAGGGGTCAAGTCGATCAGAAATTTGTTGGCAGCCGACAGCGACTATTCGAGTCGCTGTCCGCTGTATGCAATCCAGAGGGAGAAGCTGGTACTGGGGAGCCCCCGCCCACAGATGAGAGCAGTATTCCATATGTGGGCGAACCTGCACCTTATAAAGCTGGAGGCGGTGGGCTGGAGTGAAATATCGTCTCGATCTGTTGAGCATGCCGAGCTTCTTCGAGGCTAATTTAGCCTTACCCTCCAAATAGTCACGGAACTGGACTTCACTCGAGATGTCAATACCACGGATTCCGATACTGGCTGTGGTAGCTAGGGGAGTGCCTTCGAAAAGAGGTGACGCGACAAACCTGTGTCTTAGTGGGGTTAAAACGGACTAAATCAAGTCGACCCCATTGTAGTTTCTTGTTTAAACTAGATGATTAACTGTATGAAATTCGGTATATAGGGAGCTGGATCTCTGAAAATTACGCATGCTACCTTTTATTCCAATATCCCACAGAATCGGGATGTAGGTACGATTGTACAATCTGGAAGTCTCAAACAGTGAGTCTAGAGAGTTTAAATTTTCCACGGATGTTCTTCAAACAACGTAAACGAGGAACATGACGTAATTTAATAAAAACCTCCTTCAAAAAACATCCAAAAAACTATGAAATAATAATTGAACCGAACCGACCACAATAAGCATGAAAATATCTTTCTTCTAATCGGTTTTAAGTCGGTGCCTCAGCTCGAGTCAGCAGGAGTGGACCTAGTAATCTAACTTACCTACATACCTACTATCTATAGGGCTTCTACACTCCTGCTGGCTCGTGCTGAGGCACCGACTTAAAACAGATTAGAAGAAAGATATTTTCATGCTTATTGTGGTCGGTTCGGTTCAATTATTATTTCATAGTTTTTTGGATGTTTCTTGAAGGAGGTTTTATTTTTTATTTAATTTTTTTTATTTTTTGCTTTTTAGTTGTTTCTGTATAAAATAGATGCGTAGGATTAAATCATCAGTTTGACTTCGAAATAAGTTTATGTTGAAAATTCTATTTTTAAAACTCGACAGGGTTATGTCGTTTTATTACAGAGTTCCATGATACTTTCTGAATGCAAATGCTCGACTTGTCACCGAAAATACTAAAATCGCTATACGTTTCTCTTGAATTTTTGAGGAGTTTCTTCAATTCCTCATGGATCCCATCATCAGAACTGGATTTTGGTAACAACGGGACCAACCTTGAAGCATGTGCTTTCAAACAACGAAAAAATTTTCCAAATCGGTTCATAAATGACGGAGTTCTGAGGTAACACACGTTAAAAAAAAAAAAAAAAGAACATACAACCGAATTGAGAACCTCCTCCTTTTTTTGAAGTCGGTTAAAAATCAATTTAATTCAACTGCCAGACCACACGGTTCGCGCGAACGAAGCCGCGGGTAAAGGGTAGGGTTATGTCACGGCCTTTGCAAAGGGCCTTAGAGCACGGAAGCACCGAAATATAAATAACTCAGATAGTGCAATCCGAAAAACTATGAAAATCAATTAATGCTACTTCTGTTTGTTAATCAGGGTTATTGTGGAACTGTCTAGTGAAAGACTTTTAATGGTATCGGTGTCAGTAGTAAGTAGATCCAGAAATTAGGTACTTCCTACATATGTCTCTATAAACAAATTTTACCTAATTAGTATTCATTTTAATAAAGATAGGTTGCTCAAGAGGCTCAAGATAGGTTGGTTGGACTGCGCGTGTTTTTGGGTATAAATTTTCATCATATTACTAAAACAAATACATATTTTAAAAATGTAGCAAAACTACGCCCTAGAAAATATCTTGTTTTATTAACATTCAAAAAGTCATGACCTTCCGTGCAGTATTAGCGTCGTACTAAGAGTTTAACTTATTTTTTAGAGACGAATTTGGATTTATTTCTATCGAGCGAACTACAAGTTTAGTAATCGTGTTTCGAAAAAAACTGGTCGCTCTAGTGAATCCTCAAATAATCTTACATATGAATTTCAGGACTATAGCATTGCTAGCAATGATACAGCACGAGTTTAAATGAATGCAATAAATGCGCCAAAAACACGGTTCCCCCATAAGCAAATGAAAAATCACCCACACAAAAGTTCTTAAACAAGTTAACATACAATTTTCTCAAATTCCTTTCCTCAGAATGTAGAAGTGTATTTGAATTGAATCTATGGCGTATTTGCATGCAGCCGCGCCGGTGACCTTTCGCTGAGGATGCTACGGCACCTTGCAGCGCTCGCTTGCGCAAGAGCTCGCGTGCGATGGTATCACCCCCCCCCCTCATGGGAACCTCCTCGTTTAACCTCCACTGGACGCATCTCAACGTTCACCCGGATTATGCTAGTTTACGTGAGGCAATCTCGTCTCATTACGTTGGACTACTTACGTTGTTTTTGCGACGTGTCGGTGCGGGTGTTGATACGTTAAATGGGTTCTGTGAATCGGTGGGCCATTTAGTAATGCGGCTGTTACAATAGAAAGTTGCTGGCGCGCCCAGTGAGCGCCTTTTGCACGTATAAGATGTTTTTGTTGAAGTCACAGCGGGTATGACAACTACTTGTATGAAGAACGCCGTGCAAAGTTTAATTTCACTAAACTAGTTCTTCATACAACGTATGGTGCTTGAAATTTTGGGATTTTACATGCGTGCATCCCAATCCTGTGGGAATATTAGAATCAAAAGTAAGCTAAACTACATGTTATTCCCGAGATCCAGCTCTTTACCTTTACATAGGTACCTAGATTTCATTCAAATCCGTCTAACCGTTAGAGCGTGAAAGAGTAACAAATAGGAAGGAATTTTGAAAATCAGTCCACAATAGGCGGAGATATCGATAAAATACATACAGTCGAACATAGAATAGAACCTCCTCCTTTTTTGAACTCGGTTAAAAACCATACACACCTTCGTATTTATTGTATTGTAAGTCATTGATTTTTTTTTATATTACTAGGTATAAATTAAGACACCTAGCAGTGTCGCGGCGTCTTCCCAGGGGCTTCGTTACCCTCAGGTCACTTGAGAGCTAAACACGTCTATAGATCGTGTCATTCGTGATGAAGCGTGCCGTGGTTCTTTTCTTATTACAATGTCATTAATGTCTAATTTTGACAAATTCACGCATCTTCGTGAGTGGCACCAGCTATAATTTTCTTTTATAGACTCGCTTATAAAATGCAGTATTAAAAAAATTAGTTACTAATAAATGCGAAAGTAACTCTGTCTATCTGTTACTTCATCATCCCAACATATATACGTCCCACTGCAGGGCATAGGCCTCCTCTCAGAATAAGAGGGCTTGGGCCGTAGTTCCCACGCGGGCTCAGTGCGGATTGGGAACTTCACACACACCATTGAATTTCTTCGCAGGTGTATGCAGGTTTCCTCACGATGTTTTCCTTCACCGTAAAGCTCATGGTAAATTACAAATGTAATTTTGCACATAAATTCCGTAAAACTCAGAGGTGCGAGTCGGGATTCGAACCCACGAACCTCTGCTTGAGAGGCCATAGGTCAAACCACTAGGCCACCAAGGCTTTTTTACCTATTCAAGCTTAAACCTGAAATTTGGTATGGAGATAGATATAGTATAAATCTTCCCAGGTGAATTTTTCACTTCGAGCCCTTATCTTTCAAAACAAACGGTCAAATTTAATGTAATGGCTCGAAGCGAAAAATTCACCTGGGAAGATTTATACTATACCTTGAGACCCAGGGAAGGAAATAGAATATTTCTATCCCAGAAAGTTACACAATTCCCGCGGGATAGCGATAAACAAATTCTTCGCAGATGGAGTCTCGGGCAAAAGCTAGTAAATAATTATAAGCCAACAAAAGGTTATAAATTGGACAAACGACCGGTACAGATATTTTTTTTAGCTACATTTACTATTATTTATTCTGTTTTATAGCCCTAACAGACTTTGCCTTACATAAACTTCTGTTCCACTTAGAGTAGATACTTAGACTAAAGTAGGATCGACACCCAGGTTGGTCGCTACAAAACAGTATCACATTGCACTGAGCAAGTATGATGTGACATGTCAGTGACCGCGGTAATTGGGCACACTCGTAATGTTATGTAAACCTCGAGGGACACATAACATTGGCATGCAGCAACATAGTCGTTTTATTAACATCATCCTGTATGTATTGTGTTCACATTTTTTACATAATTATTTAGTTAATTAATTAATCCGCGTAACTGAAAAGGACGTTTCCATTGACCGTTTTACGTACAATGCGTTTTTGTCATTAACTCATTCGGCAGGAAATGTTTCTTATTATCTAATCCCATTGTAAAAATATAATGTCTGAGAAAGGTCATGTCTAATGTTGATGCTCAAGATAAGGTTTGTTGCAACAACGGTTTTTGTGGGTTTGGTGTGAAACTACCTCTGAATCTGAATGTGTTATAATATAACTTTACATGTGTTTTTGCCAGCAAATAAACCGGAACGCGGAATGAGCTCAATATCTCCAGAAAGCCAGATTTTTATCACGTAAAGAAATGCATCTCGAGCAATGTGCTCCCTGTGACCCGTGGGTTAACTCAGTTTTAATGAGGTTATCTCAAGTTATCTCAACTCAACTACCAGACGTTGCATTGCGGAAAACTTTGCGTGACATAATGCATTAACATAAGCATAATATCTTATTGCATTTTGATTCGGTTCAAAGATCAGATCAGTAACGTAATGTGATATTAATCATCTATGATTATTTCATCATTTTAAATAAAAAATAATTTAAGTAAAGGCACGACCTACATGAAAACATTCTATTTAAAATGACTCGATGAATCTTTGGAAAGTAGCTAGCTAGGTTAATTGATTTAAATGTTTTATAATTTTTTGGTGTTTTGTTAATTTATGTCTACCTATCGCTAGTTATTTATCGATGTGTTTTCATATTTAAAAATGCTATAGGTAACTTATTTGGGGGTTAAATATTTCGTCATTCTCATTAGAGAACCTACTATTGTTAAACGAAGTCAATCAAAGTTTTAAACATTTTGCAAAAGTCAATTTATACTACAATACAATCTCAGTTTCACTATTTAATTTTCAATATTTTTTTTCACATACAGGGGGAGCGGAAAGATTCAACTGCCGCGGACGCATCTTGGGCGCGTATTACGCGGACGCCAAAGCCAACTGCAAGGCGTTCCACGTATGCGTCCGTGTCGCGGGCGGCGGCATTCGCGACTTCAGGTTCTTCTGTCCACCTGGAACCTTGTTCCACCAGGAGGCGCAGACGTGCACGGACTGGGGGGATGACGATCCACTAGCCTGCACAGCTGAGGTCTACGACGGTCAGTTTGAAACCTACAAGATCGGATCCGGTGAGCGCTTCGCTACTAACCAAGCTTGAGCTCGCAAATGTCTGAGGAATTATTGTTTTGTCAATTGGGTTATTGAAACTTTTTTTTTGTTTATAACTGACCAGCCAGTTGTAATCTGTTTCACCTGATAGTAAGTTTAGATAAGGTGAAGATGCGCTACTTATAATCAAATTATTTTTAGGCCGGCGGAAATCTTTCGAGATTGTTGACAGTGGATTTTAAACATACGTTGGCGCCGTAGTCAAGGTGTTTTTATTTAAATAAGATATTAGGATCTAAACTTTAGTGAAGAGGCATGACCTGTCAAATTAAGTACTAACAAGGAAAGGTATTGTTAGTCTAAAATAACAGACATGTACCTTTTAGCTGAATAATCTCAAACTATTTGGAGAAATGTCCTTAAATCAAAGTACTCAAAAGTGATTAAACCCTCTAACTTCTGTAGAAATAATGAGCACGTGTTTCGTTTGTTCGGATTAAACTCATATTTTCCTAAAAAAAAACACTGACGAGAAATATAAAACTTTCAAACTTTTTTTTAGGAAAATATGAGTTTGAGCCGTTATAACGAAACACGTGCTCATTATTTCTTCATGTTCTCAATCATAATAATCAAACCACTACTAACCAGCAATTTGCTTGAAAAAGAAACCTACAGAAGTCAGAGGGTTTAATCACTTTACAGTACTTTGGAGGACAATTTCCCTAAACGGTTTGAGATTGGGCAGCTAAAAAATACGTGTCTGTTATTTTAGACTACTCTCTAACATATTTTATATCTAAATAAATCAAATCAGAGCTGGACAGTTCGGTACATTCCCTTGTTAGTCGATATTCTAATTTGGGAATACACCTGTCTTGTCTATGATTATAGAAATTATCAATAACCCAATTGTGAGTACCTACTATTTCTTGTTACAGCAAGAGTTGCTCTGTCTATTATACATATTTGTATATTATACTCTATTTATAGGAAGTATTAAAATTAATTTAGCATTTGCGAGTGATGCTATTAATTATGGCAATCAAGCCGCTAAATTATAAATATTGGTAAGATGTTTTTACATGTATGAATGCGGTCTCATTAAAATAAAATTAATTAGTAACATTCGATTGGCCTTCCGACTGCTTTAAATATTAAAGGTGGGTGTAATTAATAGAGATGAGGCAACGCGAACTCATGAATAAGACAAGACTCCAACTTGTAAATACACACGGAATTAGCTTAATTGCACTGATATTCGTTCTGCTGACCTAATGGAGCGAGGAGTATACAATTTTTAATACTGCAAATTTGTAAATAATTAATGAGGAATGAACTGTTTTGCTCTTCAGGTGTATAAAGACATAATAAGATGATTTCCTGCAAAGAAACGATTTGTAGTTTGTACTTAATTAAGGCGTGAACGGAGATGACCGCGAGTTGCATCACGACCGCTTGAAAGGTTAAAGCGAAGTTAGTCCACGTTAACTTCGTATTTGGTAACGGATTGCAAAAAACTAAGCTTCAGCCGAACGCTTGCATTGTGCTACTTATGGGGCTCTTTACAATAGAAATATGGTTAACTATAAATAACGCATAAACGACGATTTAAAAACACTTTTGGGAATAAAGCTTCGTGTTACGCATAATGAAACGAATTGGTTCTATTAAAAGTTGCCTGTATGATAGTGCTTTACGCGCAGAAGTATAAAATAATTAACAAATATAAAGCAAGCATTACTGTTTCTTCACAGAATATGACACCAAAAAATTGTCGTCCTCTGGTGCCCGCGAGGAAGAAGCGGAATTCGGGTTGCAGCGTGCCGAGACCGGTGATAGGCGTCTAGCGCAGAACAATGGAAATGCACCTGCCTCCGACCTTCGTGCTGCCCACTCCTCAGACTTCTTCAGTGGGCAACGAGACCGCGGCCGCGACGACTCTGCCCCTTCCGCATCTCAATCACCCCCTTCATCTCCGCAACCATCCCCACCACAACGTGCGCCGTTTAGAAGACCTACTAGCCCCAGAACTACTCCCACCACGCAATACACAAATCCGCCGCCCTCACCGCCACCCAAACAACCTAACAACGTTAATTACGACCCCAAAAGGAAACTCGTCAGAAAACGCCCAATTTATGCTTCTACTCAATCTCCTTCAACTTTCGTTCAGAGTTCACCACAACAACAATACTCTGAACCCCAACAACAACAAACGAACTTCGAACGCAGGATTCCTCAACAAATCAGGCTGAATCCTACTACTATCGCCACGCCGGCTACCGTCCCTCCTCAATACAGAGAAGAGTACGTTGAAGTCAGTCGTGTCACCCCTAAGCAGAACAGATACTTCTCTAACAACCCATCCCCGGCTCCTTTCTCGCAATCTACACCAAATAACAACAAAAAAGAGGGCCTCGTTGAGCTGTACAATTATAATTCTCAATCTACTCCAGGAATCAACGTGCAAAATGAAAACAAGCCATTCAAAGTGAGGAACAGCTTTATTGTTGTAACCGACATACCAGAAAAGCAAGATTTTGTGCGTCTTAATGTAAATAATAACAATGGAAGGAGCACATCCACAAGTACCGATTACAACACTGCTACCTCCCGTGGCTTCAGCACGAACACGCCTGCTTATAGAAACTTTAACAGTATTTCATACGAACCGGAAAAGAACAACTTTGTTCATAATACTGCGAAACAGAATTACTACAATAGCCCATCCACCACTCCTACCTCGACTTCTGCGTACACAACGAACCGTGCTGACCCCTCCTATAACCTGAACACTGTTGCCTACAACACCAATATTGGCTTCAATGCTAAACAGACCAACCTCGCCGACAACGATGAAGACGACGGTCAATACCGCCCACCATCTGGCGAAGACGACGGCCAGTATCGACCCGAGCTGTATGAACGTGAACGTGAACTCCTCTCGGGAGCTCATTCGCTAAACATAGCCGCCAGCGGCAACCGACTTCCGGAAGATCAAAAGCAGAAAGGAAAAACTCAGAAACCACCCAAACCGTCTCAAATATCTCAAACGGGAGCTCCGAGACCGTTCAGACCAGCACCTGCGCCGTCAACAACTGCTGCAGCACCTCCATCAACCTTTGAACCGGTTCAGACAACTACCTATAGACCGCAAACCGTGAACACCCAACGCACGTTCGATTATTTCCAAACGTATACCACTACGATACGTCCCAGTGATCCACCGGTTCAATACCAGCCGGCGACTAATAACTATGAGAGTGCCCCGGTGAGGCCGACGACGACCAGCGCCCCGCGCAGCGCTGAAACGCGGGCGCCGCCGCGCGCGACTCCGCCGCCGCCGACGCTGGCTCCCGCGCCTCCCGCGCCGCGGCCCACCACCCGCGCCCCGCATTTCGCCAAACCCGCCAATAACAACGAAGACACGAGCTATGACTATGCGTACTACGACTCCGACCCTGGATTTTCAGAATACGATCACATAGAGGAATTTGGAAAAACGAAAACAAAAGCCTAACGCTTGCGTTTCCTCAAATTTACTGCCATTAAATTAGTCGCCTCTTTAGATAATCGATTTCGGTCATATCGCTCAGTCAGTGTTCAATGCTCTTAAACATGTTCAACGTGTTATAAATATTTGGATCGATAGACATGTATCTGGAAGTACAACATAGGTATGTAAATATTTAATTCGGAAGTATTAATCGACTCAGCAATCCAGACTGAAACACAGTGCCAGTTTTGTCAGTATCTGAAGAGGCTTGTTCTTAGTTACCTGCCCTAAATTATTTGTGATATTATGGATGTTCGTAGGTACCTATTGGGTTAAGTCGCTGTGTATTCGTAGATTAACCTGCTAGATAAATAAGGATCGTGCATGCTTGCACGCCGCCGTAGCCGCCGAAGCCGTCCCGGGCCGATCGGCGCTCAGCTAAGCAAACCTCGACCACGATTCGAATGACTTATAACTTGGGCCGTTCGCTCGTTTACATTATACGGAGGCAGGTGACTTGACGTTGGTCGTGAGTTAACAATGTCATTGTCCAACGTTGAGACACCTATCTTCATATATAACACCTGCGAGCTAGATTATCAAGTTAAGGTTGTCAATATAGAACAAGGCTGAATTCATGGATGAGGTTTGTTTAGAGAATAACACCCCTGGTTCATACCTACATTGGTATTTATTGTGGAGTTCGCGAAAAATAGAACATATTTCCTATGTATGTACAATAGAAAGTAAGTTATAACTAGATTGTAAAATAATTTCATTGTAAATAAAGTTTTCTTAAATACAGTTTGTTTGCGTAATGTTATTCTCAAATTTGAAGTCGTAAAAACTGTTGCCATCTGACTGCGAAGTCTACGTTCGGGCGAGATCGAAGTCACGATACTAATGGTGGCACTTCACTTGGCATTGCGTGTTCGCGTTGCGCTATTGCCATCTCCGTCTTTCACGCTAGAATCGGCATAGTGCTCCTCTCTCGCACACGCAAATATTTCGTGAAATACGCCAAGTGAAGTGCCAGCATAAGAAGAATACCTTATTGCATAGTAGTAGTAGGACATATACGTATTCCCAAAATAATAATACGTTGGTAGTAGGCCTAATGACTAGACTCAGAGTTGCTCAACGAGCTATAGAGAGGGCTATGCTCGGGGTTTCTCTACGGGATCGAATCAGGAATGACGAGATCTGTAGAAGAACTAGGGTCGCCGATATAACCGATAAACGTATTAGCTCGTTGAAATTAAAATGGGCAGGCCATATAGCACACAGAACAGATGGCTGTTGGGCCCGAAAGTTCTAGAATACAGACCACCACCAATGAGATGGACTGGAATGGATGGATGGATTGTAATGATTGGGTATCAATGAGGTCATCTTATTGAAAAATGTTTTTTTAATCTCAAAATTTAGAGCTCACAGAAGGTAGGTAACCTTTCATTTACTAGTTATTCGAAAGTGAAAAATAGTAATGAGTAGTAGAAAATTTAGGTAAATAAGTACTTAAAAATATCATTGAAACTTAAGTCTTGTACACCGATTTTACTACTTTCGAATGTTATTTTCGAGTGATGTCATATTAAATATCAACAAACATAACACCTCATTTACGAAAAAGTGGAGAGGCAGAGACAAACCTGGACACAATTATTTTTGCTTCATAGGAATTCTGATGAGTACCTACGTAAATTTATTCTTTGAAATAGCTAATGGTTTAAACATAGGTACAATCATGGTTTCCATTCCGTTCGGTATTACTTGTACCTTTGAGACCCTGTCGAAATAATTCAATGGTGTAGCCATTAAGTTAGCCACACTCTAAATGTACGGAGCATGTTGACCACTTATTTTGTTCAGTAAGACTTTGTTACAACTAATAATTATAAATAAACTAGCTTGTGCCCGCGACTCCGTCTGCAAAGAATTCGTTTATCGCTATCCCGCTGGAACTATGCGATTTTCCGGGATAACAACTATCCTATGTCTTTGCCAGGGTTTCAGTCAGTCTCCATACCAAATTTCATGTAAATCGATTCAGCGGTTTGAGCGTGAAGAAGTAGGTAACAAACATACACACTCACACACTCACAAACTTTCGCCTTTATAATATTAGTGTGATAATACCAATACAAAACCATAACCCACTGAAAACTTAAAAATTAAAAACGAATTAAATTCCTTCTGCCGTTTCCACAAAACTAATTTCCAGCGAACCAAAGACGCAAGGCGATATAATGCTAAAAAGCCATGAATTTATTTTCTCAGCTCATTCACAAACGAAGATACTTAATTAAAAAAAAATAGCTAAAAACGGATTACATTTCACAGGTGAGGTGAGTGCCGTAAACTTTGGTTGGCCGTAATTTACTTAAACCTATGCTAACACGAAAAAGTGACGGCATAGATTTTCGAAGGAAATTCTACACTTTACATCACTAGGTACTTACTTAGGTACATACCTAGTAGGGTATTTGTAAAGATAAGTCTCCTCTTCCATTTTCACGAATAGTTGGACGTGAATGGCAAATTGGGGCGCTAATTTTAATATCATGTTGAGAACAATCTACTCATATTTATCTTGAGTAGAAAACAAAATAATAAATTTACGACTCCTTACCACTACCAAATCAAATGTGGTTGTTGCTGCCATCTGTGGATGGGAAGCTGAACTAAACTGCTGCGTTTCAAAATATTGCTATTCAACGCTAGATGTCACTGTTTACAAAAGTGGCAAAGTGAAGCGGAATAAAATATTTTTTACTCCTTTAGAATACTTAATAATAATAATCTTTTATAAGAATCCGTTAAGTCATTTACATTTATGAACTTCTTTGCTGTAATTAAACCGTAATTTCCCGTATTTTTTCCCGTAGTTTCCGTAATAAGCCGTATTTTCTTTTTCTTAGAATAGGATAATAAGTATGTTTACTGTGATCGCCGAAAAACTGATATTAACATGAGCCGACCAATTTTTTAAAACACGTTCTCAAAAATACTATTCGAAAGTTAAGAAGAACTGGGCTGTATTTGTAATACGATTAAAGTAAAAAAAAAATAACAGTTCTAATTAATCTTGTCAATTAGTGGATCATTAAATTTCCGAATGATATTTTCGAGTGATGTGGATACCTATTTTTAATTTTTTCCGTGAAATATTAATTGCTAATTGAAAATAACATCTTTCCGTTAGTATTAAAAACAAACTATCTACCTACCTGGGTAGTTTTCAAAATATTTGTACCCAATTCAGGGAATAATTAAAAACAAAATTTAATTAATTACCTGTGAGTAATGAAGTTACCCATATACTTTGTATGACTAAATTTCGTGACTCACAGGTAATTAATTAAATTTTGTTTTTAATTTTCCCTTAATTGGGTACAAATATTTTGAAAACTACTCACCTACCAACTCGCTCTGAAGAAAATTAAAATGTAATTTTCCTCCGCATGTAATGCAAATTCTGCGTCAAATTATGACATTTGGGTAAGGCCGCGGATTTTGACCAAATGTGACATAGAAGTAACATAAAAAAATACGTTACGTCACTATAAAACGTAACGTAAGTTCCTATACCTATGGCTTAGATCATACTCATCATCATCATCATTTCAGCCGAAAGACGTCTATTGCTGAACATAGGCCTCCCTCAAGGCTCGCTAAACAGATCGGTCCCGTGCCATTCGCATCCAACGCGATCCCGAAACCTTAACCAGGTCGTCGCTCCATCTTGTTGGAGGCCTACCTACACTGCGCCTTCTGGTCCGTGGACGCCACTCGAGAACCTTTTTGCCCCATCTGCCATCAGTTCTACGAGTGATGTACCCTGCCCACTACCACTTGAGTCTGGCGATTCTTCGAGCTATGTCGGTGACTTTACTTCTTGCGCGGATTTCATCATATTTCTAATGCGATCCCGCAGAGATACTCCGAGCATAGCCCTCTCCATTGCCTTCTGAGTGACTTCATTAACTTCGAAACTACGGTAGGTACTTATGTAAATAAATTTTACGGACAAGTAGTTGCAGAGAGTTTTATGTTCTATAAATAATTTTAAATTAACATACATTATCTTTTATGCTGCCTCAATTGTTTAGGGCCGATTCCTGTACCTCTACAGTACGCACTGTAATGCAAATTTTTTTATCTGATTGAAAATACCCACCTAATTGTGTTTTTTCATACAAAAATCTAATAAAACATTGCCGTTAGTATTTTTCTGTGTGCACTTCCCTTTACTACATGTAATTTTCATTACGTTTTATAAAAAATACGTTACATTTTGTAAAAACGTAACGTAATCGTAACGAAAGTGTAACCTATTTTTTAAAAAACATTTGTTTTCATGGTGAAATGAAGACATTTTAAATATAATAATACTTGTCATCTACCTAAAAAACACTAGGTACTTTATCATATAAAAAAAACAGCCGATTAAACTTACCTTTAAAACCACATAGGCACTTTTTTATTTTTTTGGCAAAGCTTATGCAGCGTCGGCTTTGACTGCAATTTATCAACAGACCAGCGAGATTTCTGTTACTCACTGGTGTTGGCCTACAAAAACATGAGTTGCCGGTGTGCGAAAACCAATTTTTACCCAAATTGGTTTTAGAACTAGCGTTATAAAGCGTCACATAAGTATTCGTAACGTAAACGTGGAATTCATATTATGATAAAAGAAACAAAGAAAACAATAAATTATTGCATTATCATAATTCCGTAACCGCTTGAACTATGGCTGTAATGTCATATAATGTTGTTTTAAAATATTGACATTTTTGTCCCCAGATAACGGCGTCAAATAAAGAAAGATTTAGAATCATATTTTTTATTTAAATAAGTATCACAAAATTTGATAATGTGGCGTTATTTTAACCATTACCTACTTTATACATCCTCAGAGGGCTAGACACTCCGATATCTTCAAACCCGTTTAAGTATTCTGGGTTCAGATTGGAAATTTCGCCAGGATTTAAAATTCAATCAGTACTTATTAAAAATGCGGTTAGAGCTTTTTTCTCTCACAATGAGCGTATTGTATGCACATGGAATAGGTACGCTTATGTTTAATTATTAAGTTTATAATACAGAATACGTAAACCAGAAACGTCTATGCCTGTTAATATTGCTATTAAGATTTGTTCCTGATTCGCCATATTCCTAATTCGACACTTTCCAAACTGGCCATATACCTAAATCGTCATATTCCTTACACGTCATACCATGTACAGTCAAGGAATTTAATTCCCTACCCATTTCGTAAAAATGTGGTTTAATATTCGCAATGCATTAAGGTTGAAATGTCAAACGCAACACGTCAAAGAAACATCGTAGCTAGCTCTTATGGTGATAGTTTGTTGTACGATATTCAAACTTAGGTGGGTTGGAAATTACAATCTTTGACTGTACATTTGCCTGCACAAACTTTACATCATTTTTGCCATTTCTTTTGGACTCCACCTAAGTAAATTATTGTTTAATAACCGTAGTTCAAAGTATTCACGACACGCGCACACAAACGCACGTGTTCACGATTTCATTTGACTGTACAATGACGGGTTAGGAATATGACCAGTTAGGAAAGTGTCAAATTAAGGAATATGACCAATTAGGGATGTGGCGAATCAAGAACAACCTCAAAAAGAGAGTAATATCAATCAGCCCCTCAGCGAATAAATACATCCGCAATTCAAACAACTAATAAATATGTTCATATAACCGGGTAAGGTTAAAAAACGATCTGTACTTAATTGACGACCGACTGAATGACAATAATGTACGGCCTGATAATTATTATTTGTACATTTTATGTAACCACAATTAATACTTTTTATAATTGGATGTGCCATCACAATGACGGCTGTTTAGCATCAATCGTATAGTACCTAATAAATAATGTCAGTCATGTTACCAACAAACGAAAAAAAAAAGTTAGGTCTTCAATAACTGTCCTTCAGGGTCCAAAAATATGAGGTCGTACTTTAATAGCATTCCATATTTATTTCTCAAAACATTTAGACCCTGCTGCAACTGTTATCGTCTGATATCACGAGAAGACCAAAGTGGAAAGTATGGTTCTCTGCGTTTTCGGAACTGTTTCATTCGCTAACTTTTTTTCTGAAAATGTAACCTAATCAGGATTGTTACAATTATAAAACTAAACTAATTTATAGGGTTCTACAGGATAGTGGTGAAATATATCCTGAACAGTTTACAGTTTCAGAAAAAAAAGTTGGAGAATGAAACAGTTGGGTAACAATTTTCGCCGAAAATCACACACTGCATCGTGCAAAGCGCTGCGGATGTCTATGGACAGTGGTGTTCATTTAACATCAGGTGACCCACTAGTTCGTTTGTCTGGCCTATCTAACATAAAAAAAAAAAAAATACAGTACCTACTTACTTATTCGGGAAAGTATGCCACGCGCTTGTCGCTTTGATTATGGCCACACTTGTCATACTATGCGGCGATTGTAAGAGAGCTTCTGGTTTATCTATATTCTTGGTTCTCAGGAATGCAAAACGCTCTGAAACTTGACTCACCGCTCAGCCGAGCTTCTATTTTACACTGGCCAAGTGACACAGCAGCAGCGCGCTAACGAGATTTATAAGTATTATATTATCTCACTCTTGATATACATTACGGAATACGTAAATACATTAGGAATCTCGTTTGTGCGCTGTTCCCTTTTAAGTAGAAAATAATAAATACATGTCCTCTCGCTTAGCGACAAATTCAAAGTATTTCGGACTTCTCAATAGAATGTTTTTCTTAAAACATAAGCATTAGAAAATTATAATGATGTAAAGCTCTAGAAAAACCACCTTTAACATTTCTAAACTCTTACAGGTTGTGAACCTAAAAAACATGTTCGAATTAAGCCTCTCAAATTGTTCAAAGACACATCGTGAATATCGATAATGATGTACCACAAATAACCGATTGAATTCCAAACACAGCTAAAAGACTTAATTAATTAATTTATAAATAATCATTATTCTAAAACTCACAGTTACATTACAGGCTAGAAAAATGGCTTGGTTCATCTGCATTATTACAATTACAGAGATTACATTATCAGTTTGTATTGAAGTTTATAATACATGTTTATTTGTTTAATCATTAAACAGATTATATTGAAATACTTGTAATGTATTTAATTAATTCCAGCTGATACCAGAATAGGAGTAGGTACACTTTACATTTTGTAATATGTTTTAATAGAGCGTTCATAGAACACATGATACAAGCACATTTCGTAGGCATTCGTCCATTCACTCAAAGAACGCCTCAACAACGAAACATTGTTGGCCCTACCCCAAGCACACTTGTTAGCTTTATCAGCGCTCCACATGCTCCACAGCCACCTCCGATTTCGAGCCACAAAAATAACAAACAAGTACATAGATAAGTAGGAGATATGAATAACATTACTTGTCTCTATTTGATCCTTTCACGTCCATTGACAATGGCAAATAATATCGTAAATGCTGCTAAAAGCCGAAGTTTAACAAAATATTTTTGTTTTATTTTCCTTTTTTTAATCGAAATACTATTTTATATGCAGCAACCTCGAACATGGGGCCCAGTAATCTAATCTTGCATCGCCAGGCAAAACTTCTTCAACAAGAATATAACGAGCATGTAACAAAACTAAATGAATAAAACATAATTGGACGGAACCGGGCGATGCAACAGCTAATATAGAAGCTGGTTTTTACAATGACCTTATAAAGGTGTCTATACTAACCACCATTATAAATATGCAGTCATACGGAGTTACAATATTCTAGGTGTTAACAAAATTTACAGCTAACTTTTAACAATAACTTATAGTAATTGAGCTTTCTCCGTCGGGAACTCTTAGTCAAACAGTTGTGAGGATTTTTCTATTGTTGTACTATGTTTGTGACACATTCACTAAACTTGTTTGTCGATAAGTTGAGTTCACCTTAGTCTTTGTTTGGTGGGCGGTCACTGCGCTGCCACGGCGCCCGCGACTCTTTGTCGCACGTCCCCGAGCGCCGCGCCGTTGCTAAACCCGTTCAGCAACGGATACATCATGTCTTTCGTCTCCGACTTCCCTGTCTCCTCCGCTTCAGCTACTTTTGCTTTGGCTCGAGCGATCTGAAACAAAATAACGGTTAACACCGTTAACATTCACATTCAAAATACGTTTACCTTATGGGTGCAGTTTAAGCGCGACCTTTAATTGTCGACCAGAATGAATGACAATAATGTATGACCTGATAATGCAAAAACAAACCATCATGTGATTGCGATAAGGATTCGAATGATCAAGTCGCGTATATTGTCATTTATTCCGGGTCGTCAAATATGGGGTCACATTAACTGCTCCCTACCTATAAGTTATCTACTTCCGAAGGTAGTGTGTTTGAATAAACAAGGATATACATGTCAGAAGGAATAACTGGTTATATTATTCAGTAAGGTTAAGGTCTTCAATATTGACTAGAATTATATATATGTGTCTAATGGCCCTAAGAACATGTCGAGGAAAGATTATCAAGAAATGTAAATTATTATCTAGTCAAGCATGTTCAGACTGTTAGAGTACGGTAAAGTCACTAAAGCCCTTATTATGCAAAGTTGAATGTGAGTTAGTAAGCTCAGTGTTGGTAATGCTGATATAACATAGATGAACCATGTCAATGTAATCTTTATTAGGGCAGGCATAGGTTTTATTATGAGTACCTAAAACGTAACTAAGGAATAAAATAAATACGGCAAAAAAGGTAGACTACGAATCAATGAAAGTTGTGAATCAAGTGTACACTCTGCAATCAAGTCCAGAACAGCAACCATGATGATATAACTGAGTGAAAAGAATAAACAAAGTAATTACAAAGAAGAGTAACTTGTAGGAAACTGTACTTACTTTGGCGTTGGCTTTTTTGCGGTAAGCCTGTTTGTAGAAGTCGGAGAATAGGTAATAGAACAGCACAGCGTGCATGCCGATCCACCAGACGAAGGCGCGCGGGTAGTCGCACTCGATGAATAGCAGCTGGAATGCGTGGATAAATACCAGCACGAATTGGATCTGCAACAAGCATTACCTTCTTTATCCAAACTAGCCTGGCGTAAACCTCTCTTGATCTGGCAGTCGAACTAAGATTCTGGGATTTTACTAAATTCTCATAGAAATTCCCAAACTACATCGTGGTCTTCTTTCACGTTGTATGACGAACACTCGTGTAAAATTTTGTCTAAGTATACTACATAAATTTAAAGACTGTCAGATAAATCAACTATACATCACAATTTCGGTGCAATTAGCACTACAAGACGAAATGATTTCCCTATTAACATGGATTCGTGAAGTTCTTTGACACGTTATTTAATCATTCTTCACACACACATAGCAGCGCAAGCACTGATACCTTGTCAGCAGGTCTAGTGAGTAAGATGGCGATAGCGATCCAGTTGGATCCTGCACAAGGTCCAACCACCCGCAATCTCCAAAAATGGACTCTTACCATTTGCAGAGCGGTGAGATATTTCTTCCACCAGAGATACTTCTGTACGCTGGGTCCGAGTGCCGCCAGGAGATAGTAGGAGTACATGATGATGTGCACGAATGTATTCAGCATTCCAAAGAAGGAGGAGTGGCCGCCTAAAGGAAAGAATGAACTTTTTAAATACAGATAGCCTTAGAGGTCAGGTAAAAAAACAAGGAGATGTCCTACGAATGGGAATAGATACTTAGCAACGGCGTATCTCTGAATTGATCGAATAACTATTCTTCCGATCTGTCATATTAAGTACCTAATACAAATTAAAAATCTTTAATTTATGACGTGGTCTTGCTTTGACGGCAGCTTTTGATAAAATATCAAGGAAGGCACCTTAATGTTGAAAGTTAAGGACTACCTATTTCCATCGTGATAAATAAAGTTGCCGCATTTGTTTATTACTATGAATAACCCTCCTTCGACAGTTGGGTGAAAGATAATAAATAATAATAAAATAAATAATAAATAAATATTAGGGGACAATCTTACACAAATTGACCTAGTCCCAAACTAAGCAAAGCTTGTACTATGGGTACTAGACGACGATAGAAATACTTATATAGATAAATAAATAGTTAAATACATAGAAAACATCCATAACTCAGGAACAAATATTCGTGCTCATCACACAAATAAATGCCCTTATGGGATTCGAACCCAGGACCTCTTGCTTCGTAGGCACTACCAACTAGGGTAAAGCGGTCGTAAAAGATAAAATTACAATGTTTGTATGTATTGCAATATTTAACTTGTTTATGTAGGTAAAACGGATTTCGACTACGTACTCTCGGAATATCACGCTATCAAATGTTCATTGGCTCGACTGTTACTGGATCGAATCGAATATTCGATGGGTCGAAAAGCGTAGAAACAATAAATCATTAAATCGAAATTGAGATTTGATCGATTGTCATCCCACAAAATATCTCAGACACTAAAAATCATTAGAAGTAAAAAAGGGGCGATTAAATAAAACGATTATAGTACGTAGTCGAAACTATGATATACTGCAGTCAGGTAAAACGTACAAGTTAACGTGACTTAGACGAATGGTGATCTACATAGAAATAGTATTTATTATAACTATTCCATTTGTAATACCTACATCGACAATGTTTGATTAGAACAAGAAACTTGTTTTCATATCTACAAGCTTAATAGTAACAACCCTGTCACATAAGAAGTTTCCTTAACTGATTTGTATTTTACCTTACAAAGATCAACTGATATTAATTATTTACTTGATTTTCAAGTACAACTAGATTAAGTCTCGCTATATCAGTGATCGCTTCGCGCTAATTGGCTGATGTAAACGTGTTGCAGTTACTTGAATGGAAATGATTGAATAGATAATGAAACTGATATTATACGTCATTGCTCAATTAATTTGCACAAACGCTAATCATTTAAACTCTAGTGGGTGTACCTGTATAAACAGAAGATTTGCGAGATATTTTAACGACGTCACCGCGGTCAAATAACTGCGCGTGTCAATTCATGCATAACGCAAGAGTTTGCACAGGTCAGCCTTCAAACATTGGATATTAACCTCTCTTGACAGAAATTAACCATGATTAGTTAGCCAATAATATTATTGATCAATTTATGAATATGGATAATGGATAAACCCCTGTGATTTTATCTCTGAACGTGTCATTTAAATAAATCCAATATAATAATCTAATGTGGAGTTACGTGGGAAAGTAAATCAGATAGACATTATCAATACTTCATTATTATGTAATATCTCTCAATTTCATATTTTAAATAACCTACTGGCGATGATGCTGAGACAGCTAATAATAATAGACACTAAATACGTAAGCATCGGCACCGGTAAGATTTACATATAATAATACAACAGAAACCTGTAAATTCATGCGTCAATTAAGTACGTTCACCATTTACCATATGACAAGAGCCTGGCAAACATTTAATATATTCAATCAATTTTAAAACTCGTGCCGAGATCTTTAAGCGCGTGCGTTTTAAGATCGTTTTCTAGAAAGATCGTACCATGAACGAGGTACATCGTTCTGGTTGCCATATTTGGTGCAATTTGACGATATCGCGGGCTACTGGTGGCTCAAATATTTTCTCGGCCCAATCCTGCTCGCTCAACGGACCATTCGCGATAGGCTAGTATGTATTAGGTAACAAGACAAGGTCAGCCGGGCAAGTTGACACGTATCGTTCGCTTACATGGAGTTTACCTCATGCAGCGTACTCTACTTAATAATAGTTTCGAAGTACTGAGATCTACAGCCCTCTAGATCTACAGCATCTAGAGTCATTGGAAACTGGATAATTCTATCAATTAAATCGCAATGACGTTAGATTTTTCCACATAATTTCAGTTTTTTTTTGTCATTGTCTTGTATAGTCGGGGTAAGAAAAGGTTCGTCACTTTTCGACTCTATGTCAACGAGTTAAGGTCGAAAAGTGACGAACCTTTTCTTACCCCGACTATACCTACTAATACTTTTATTTACTTTTTCAGATCCTAAAAATAAATTTCCGTTCATATTAAAATCTTCGCTTATATTTTATTATTTATATACCCTTGTCTACAAGTGTGGTTCAGAGATTATAATTTGGTATGGTAAAGTAATTTTACTATGATGCTTGTGAACCGCCAAGAAAAGTCTTATCTACTAGGTAGTGTAGATCAAAAAGTTGTTAATTTATTTATTGACAACGATTTATAATATAAGCCATTAAATCTTAAATCAGGTACGGCATTGTTTGATCGCGTATCTATTCGCGTCAAAATTAACGATCATGACGATTAATTAACGATCGGTACTCGTCAGTGCGATACAACACGAGATAGGTACGCTAAAATGATACAAATGTTGACCCACCCGTAGCACTTAGGTATAAGGTGGACGTTACCTATGCTCACTAAGTCTTTCTTTAATATACCTATGTATTTAACTGTGTTCAGTATGAATACCAACCTGGTGTGAACTTAACTCCAAACCATACGGACATAGGCATGATGCCGTGGTGGATGACGTGAAGTTTCGACACGTGGTCAAACTTCTTGCGCATCACGAAGAAGATCTGAAATACAAGGAGCTTATCGTTAATAACACCCATGTAGTAGCCATACCTACATATATAATTTGACATTTTTTTCGATGCGGATGTCAGGAGACACTAAAACTGCGAATCTACCAGAATTAGTATACGAAGAAGCTGAGCGATGTGCGAAGAAATAATCCACCAATAGGTTTACTTCTTTTTCGTAGTGTCGCTCAATGTTGTTTTTTATTGGCCAATTTCTCGCTTCCTCGGCAATTTCTGGTGGTTGCGCAGCCTAAGATAATGGAACTGAAGATTTAAAAAGTACTTAGTTTAAGAGTAAATAGAGTTATTTCCAAGCCACATTAAAAGGACTTCTCAGCCATTCGGCGCTCGCGTGATGTCCCTAACGACCTAGAGTGAGCGAACAATCCTCGCAGAGTATCTTCAAGGATGGAGCAAACAAATTCTCATAATATTGGATCGGTTTCATAGACTTATGCAAATGGTCCGACGTGACCATGCTGGTTGCGGAAATAAACATAATCGCCACAAGACTCGCTGGCTGCCTTGGCATTGAGAATAACAGGCCAAAACATAAGTAGAGAAAATTATGATACCTTTAATAATTTGTAATTTACTTGGTTAGAGTGCAAAAAATCGGAGAATGAAAAAAATTCGTTAAATTTCGTTGCATGACAGATACGTTTTCGAGTCTGCCGTTTTATATGGTTAAGTACCTAATAATAGGGCATTTCTATTTTTCGTTGTACCGAAAATTAAGAAATTGTTAACTGGGAGATAAAATTAGTCCGTTTGGTTAGTACGCACTTTTTCAAGCCTTTACAATAAAAAAAACATAACAAATCGGACAAGTTTAACAATGTTTAACAAGAAGTGAATAATTATCTGATTTGTTATGTTTTTTTATTGTAAAGACTTGAAAAAGTGCGTAACCAAACGGACAAATTCTAACTCCCTGTTAACGATTTCTTAATTTTCGGTACAACGAAAAATATAAATGCCCAACATCATGGAGCCTTTTTAATTCTACCGTCTCCTTGTTACCCGTAGTAAATTAAATTCACAGAAATGTGAATTTAGACGGTTTATTTAGCAACTAAACACAAAAAGTACACAGATTTTAAGAAAATAAAACTACAAGCTAGTTAACTAAATGAGGATTTTATCTCTGTCTGACAAAAGCCAATTTCCGGATACTGTTATTTGTTCTGGAACTTTGTAGTAAGAGTTTTGGAAAGCTAAACTAAATTATATAAACTTACCGTGTCGAAAAATTCCGTAAATTTCGAAAAATAGTACCACCAACATCCATTCGCCGTCTGTAAACAGAAAACCAGACTATTAACATTTTATTTACATTTATCTATTTTCGTCAAATACAAACGCCACGATCTATTTTTGTTTATGTCCGATTTAAATAATTCATTTGTAAAACTTCCTATGACGTCTTTAAACTATAATTATATAATTTAGCTAAATTGGCATAAAATTACCACGTTTAATTGATTAGGCAGTAGGCAGGCCCTCGTACGCAGGGTTGGTAGGGGTAAGTTCTTTATTTTACATGGTAAATATTAGAGAAGTGCATAGTTTCTCTGTTTCCAATTGATGCAATTTTTTCCGTGTTAATTTCTATAAATACATGAAAAGTCCAAGACATATCAAAAAAAAACACAAACATTTTTTTAATTTATAATTTGAAATAAAAGAGGTCACATGTGGTCGTTTAGTGGTCATAGTGTCGTAAATATGACGTGTCTTTTTGCAACAAAAACAGTTTCAAATTTGTTCTACAAACAAGTAGCGCTTAGTGACGCGATCTACGTACTTTATTTCCTATGGACACAAGTATTGGGTTTACCTGTGAAGTCGTACGACCAAAGTGATAATTAGGTAAAACTAATGTTTTATGCTTACACTTACTATGTAAACATTAAAGTCCGGCTCTACTGTTGATAAAAACTTAAACAATGGGCTCATAATTTTATTTAGTTATTCCATTAGAGCATACCCACCTAGAGCACGTGTAATAACATCACCTCAGTAGTTTTCTAATAGATGTTGTACTGGTAAAGTTTTACTTATATTACACGTAAACATCTCAATTTAATACCTGGTTTAGTATAAATTTAAGTAGTACTAATAATTTTTGTTAATTACTTTATAAAAATCGTTAATGAAAATACCTAGAGATTTTTCTAGCACGAACAACTTGTGATTAGTATTTGACATAATAATAACATCGATTTGGTTTGGTATTATTGTTTTATATTTTCAAACGTGGCTCATTGATTATAATGCCACTTATAAGACATAGATAAACTAAGTATTAGAAGGAAAAATATTCGTTCGTGCTAGGAAAATCTCTAGGTATATTTATGAATCTATGTTAAGATTCATAACTGGCACGATCGGTCGGGGTCGGGGATGTCTTTGCGCAGTATGACTTCTATTAATCTTATTAAATTTTTAACAATAAATTGCAGCGCCGAGGTGACTGAGCGTGAACATGTCTCTGACTTCGATCCGATTTTATTTCTTATTAATAGAAGAGCGAGACCTCCTGATACAGGTATGTTAATAACGAGATGATCTCAAACACCTTCATAATATGTACAAATTTGTTATTACCCAATAAACGTTTTATTATTATTATTATTATCATCATAACTTGTATTATATACGATAATATTGACAAATATCCTGACATAGACAAAACAGACGACTATTAATACGACTAAGGATAGGGGGCGGGGGGTTAACGTGGTACTACAATATTTCATTTTAAGGTGCGAACAAACCGCCGCTTAAAAAACGGCGACGTTACGGAATCGCAGTGACGCTCCGTAAACGTCACAACTTTACTATGGAGAACATGCGGTAAATTCTGACGTTTACGGCACGTCACTGCGATTCCGCAACGTTTCCGTATTTTAAGCTGCGGTATGGCCGAACCTTTATCCTTTGAGGCGTTTTATTGCTTTTGATAAACATAGATTGCACTGATTATTAGAGTAATGAAAGTCAATAAAGAATTCAAAGGTACAAATTGTAGATGATCAAAGGTAAAATGCCCATTACGTTAACATGTCGCTGTCCTCTCCCCGTGTTGTCGATTATCGACGACGATGTCAATTATCGAAGTTTATCGATGATAATAATCATTGATAAACTTCTTCGTCTACCTAATATTTCCGTGTAGCATCGGACAATCAACAATGGGCCGGGCACACGCCCCTGAGCGTTTGTATGAAATTTGTTTCCGGCAAAATTCATCAAAATTACCGAGTAATGTTGTATGACCGCATAATTAGCTGCTTATTATTGTGCTTGCAACTTGTACGGGCTTGAAGGCAAGCGACTAGTCAGTTTATGGTTCGCTACGCAACAAAGCAACGCAAGAAACTAGCAGCAAATATTTTAATACCCCAAGTAATTCTAAAATTGTTGTTAGCTAAGCAAATTACAGATCAATCGGGAAGTCCTCATAGGGAAGGTACAGGAAAATGATTGATATTAACACATATTTCCGTGAGTTGTCAGAAACACGCTAATCCTGACACTTATTTGACCTGACCTGCTCGAAGAAACCATTTGTATTTTTTGCGCACTTATAATGAACAAAGTTGCTAAAATCCATGTAAAATTGATACAATGTAGGTACAGTCGCGGAATGAAAAGGTTCGTCACTTTTCGACTCTATGTCAACGAGTTAAGGTCGAAAAGTGTTGAACCTTTTCATTCCGCTGCTATACCTACTGCTACAGGTGTAAATCCGCGATTACCTTCTCGAGCTGACCAAGTAACTTACATTTCTTCTTATCTTTACTTTTTCTTATTATTATGACCGTTTCATATACAAACATTTTATCTTTTGTATGCGAACCCATTATTATGTACCTACTTAAATGTATCAAAGAGACCTTTATATATATTAACGTTAAAATACTTATTCAGCTATTATTACATTTATTATTTATTGCTCGCTAAGCCTGCGACACAGAGTTTTCTAGTAACCCTAGTGCAGGCACACGTGTTTCATAGCCTTTTTGTAAGAAATTGTATTTATTGTTAACTTGTACTACAAATTATTGAATAAATTATCTTATCTTATCTTATTACGTACAGTGTCGACAGAAGTGGATGAGCGGTCGATAATAAGAGGGTCTATATAATTCTAAGCTCCGAAACCACTTATTCGTTTCTGCTGCAGACTGTCATAAATCTGGTTAATATAGGTTAAAATATTGGATGTGGAAAGCTTAGAGGCAAGAAAATAAAACGCTGGTCTTTACGTCCTCTGGAGGGTTGTCTGGGATATGCCGTAGCACGGTCGCGAAGTTCGAAGATTTTCGTATAAGACCTATCATCTCTGTCGCTCGCACGTAAATATTCAACGTCGCGCTCGCACATTTGAATTTGTACGAAAGCGACGGCAAATATTTATACACACAAGTGACAAGTAGTGAAGGTCATAATATGTACTTAGTACAAAATTTTTCGTGCTCTGCAACCATACGATATTAACGCTTGCCGCTAAGCGAGCCGCTTTCTGCGTGATCATTTGTTCCACTGCTGTACATTGCTTACCCGCATAGCGATGGGCGACCGCGAGTAGTCGACGGGCTGGCAGCGGAAGCTGTGTGTCGTGAACCATCCGCTCGCCAAACTCTATGACAGAAAAGCAAATTACCCAAGTGTAGGTAGCATAGTAGAGCCTTGTAAGTCCCAACTTTTATGACAGAAATAGTACTCCAGACCTAGACAAGAATTCCCAGTTTTGTGATTGTAGAAATTATTTCAAGATAATATTAAGAGTTCTCTGGCTCTAGTGAAGAAAGGTTAATTCTTCAGAAGTTGAACAGCTGATTTCGACTTAGCCCCCTTTACACATAAAATAGAAAATAGCTGTTTAATTTCTATAGACTTAACCCCTTTTTCACTAGAGCCACAGTTATTTCATTTAAAATTTTGTACCCCGTATAGTAAGTAGGTAGTTGGGCCTTTATTCTTACAATATGATTTGTACTTTATAAAGTACGCTGGGACTTAAGAGGATAAATAGAATTTAAAGAAAAAATTCAAAATTTTAGAATAATTTTTAAACTAGTCTTCTAATATACAGGGTTATTTTTAATTCACTGACATCCTCTTAATCCTGAATTCCTATCACTCAAACAAATGTTTTTTGTTTTACGACTTTTTAAAATGAAGCACTTTTTTCCCATACAAATACACAGAGTATCGTAAAAATAAGAGGAAATCTCAAATTTTCAAAACGTTATTACACCAAAAATATTAAGTTATGACAAAAGCCGTAAAACAAAAAACATTTGTTTAAGTGGTAGGAGTTTAGGGTTAAAAGGATGCTAGTGAATTACAAATAACCCTGTATAAAAATCTCGTGTCACGGTGTTTGTTATTGAACTACTCCGGAACGGCTTGACCGATTTTTATGAAACTTTTTTCTCCGTATTCGGTAGGTCTGTGAATAGGTCGTAGGCTATTTTCTATACCCCTATTCTTCGCAGACGGAGTCGCGAGCAACAGCTAGTATTTCTATAAATAAATTTAGTGTCGAAAGTAATTATTTCACTATAGAGCAGTTTCTTACTTTGTAATTTAATAGCATTTTATAAGAAAGAAAACAACAATAATTACCTCATTAAACAACCAGATACTGAAGATGACTTGAATTAAGTTGTACCAGATAAGGACTTGTTTTAATTCATAAGGTTTTCTTTTTTCCATAAACTTTGGTCCCACTACCTGTAAATAAAGAGAGACACACTTTAAATATACGATGCTTTTAAAATGTTTACTTACATAACCTTAAATTAATTCGTTAAGCCTATTGTTTACGGAACCAAGGCGTAAAAAAGTCCTTGTGCAATAAGCAACTAGCATCGGCAATTTAAAAAAATGTTTAAAAATAAAAAATAATTGGCATATTTCAATTATTAAGAGTAAGAACGTCATTAAAACGTGATAGGGAGATACTATTAATTTTAAAGGGGTATAAGTATATTGTGCTTCATCAATAAAAAAATATATTTTAATGTCGTGATCATCTCATCATCATGGTCACCTCCCCCAAGGTTCACTAAACAGACCGGTCCTGCACAATCCTCATCCTACGCGTTCCCGGAACCTTAACCAGGGGCTGTATTCGGGAACGGCTCATGACGGCGCGCGAGCAATAGGACTGACCCTTTGCCCAGAGCGATAGCAAAATAGAGCTACAGGAAGTCACTGCATCTTAATTAATATCCACGCAGATTACTTGCTTGCCAAATTCATTGTGTCGTCAACCTACAAAATTTCAAAAACGCTTACATTTTACTCTCAAGAACGCTTAGATATTAAACGCTCATGATTCTGATTACAACTAGCTCTGCAATCCGTGTGGCCTTTTTAAATTTGCATTATTGATCAGTAGCATCGAGTCACGATTGATATTCCACATATGCGGAACAATAAAATCTAACGACTGTGACAAATTAAACACCGTGCTACGCCTCAGCACGTTAACGCAGGTTTTACTTAACCCGGCAAACAATAGTCAACAGTCATCGCAAGTTACTGAGTATTTTCAGTGGTTTAATACAAGTACAATTTTTATTTAATTAAAAAAATAGCTTCTGTTTTTCAAAGCAGTTGGAGGGGGTCAAGCGGTCGCTAAATCCTCACGAAGTTCATTTAGAGAATAACACAAAAGCCTATTTCATATCAAAATGTAGTTTGTAATTTGATACTCTTCAACTGGGTTGCCTTTTCGCCGAAAATATTTTTCCCAACTGATTTATGAGTTTTTTTTCTGAAAACTACCTACTTAGGATATATTTCAGGGCTATCTTGTAGGTATAGGAGTTATAGGTTAGGTTAGTTTTATGATAATCTGAATAGTTTACAGTTTCAGAAAAAAACAGTTACGAAATGAAACAGTTGGCAAAAGAATCAGTTGAGAAAAATATTATCGAAAAGGCAGAGAACCCAGTTGAAAGATTATCAAATTACAGACTACATTTTGACATGAAATAGGCTGTTGTGTTATTCTCTTAAAGAACCTCGTGAGGATTTAGCCACCGCTTGTCGCCGCTAGCCGCATTCACGTTGACATTGACCAACATCGAGACGCTGCTAACTCTGTATAATGTCTACAAACGAACGGATCACTTATGTTGACTTTTAGGGATCCCATACATTCCTGTATTTTTCATAATGTAATTTTTCTTTAATTTTATAATGTAATTTACCTATATGTTTTTTTATTGTAATAATTATTGTTTTATTTTGTTTTGAAAAATGAAAATGACTTTCTGCCAAGTTTCTTGCGGCGCATTCTTTTTGGCAATGATGGTATTTCCGAAAGCGCTGGTAGTTTGTGAAGAGTAAAAATTGTTAAAGAGCCCTTTGCGGCCTACTTGCAGAATAAACGTTTTGATTTTGAATGCGGCGCAGGGGGCTACTACGAAATTCATATCGTGCTGCCCCATTCAATCTTCTGTTTAATACTATTCGCGTGAACCTTTGAGTATTCAACTAGGCGTGAACTGAACGGCACGATACGAAGTTATAAAATCGAATTTTGTAATTATAAGGCCAGATACCGCGGAGGAGGTGTGTAAAGAGAACCACACCCCTAGTTAGTAAGAAGATATTACTCAGATCGTAGACTAATTCTATCCTTTAATTTGATTGATGGAGAGTAAAATTCCATTAAAGAACAAGTTCACTTACTTTGACTACAAACACGTATGTGAGACATATCGCCAGAGTGGGAAAAGGAGAGGACATCATTGGCCAGTCCTTTACCCTCTGGTCACTTTTGTTGTCCATCAGGTCATGATAACCCGCCACTAGCTTATTCAGCTGCTCCATTTTCGCTGTAACAAACAAAGAAACATGTTATTTAAAAAATAATGCGTAAGCAATTTAGGTGCTTGTGTATTTTTGGTCAATTAGTCAGGGTAAAAAAGGTTCGTCACTTGTCGACCCTCTCTTCTCTGAATCAATTAATTATTCAGTCATATTCATATCATAACGGTATCACAAATAAACTACCGTTTAAAAAAGTAAAAAGTTCTTGTTCAGACGTAATAAATTAAAAACGTACGTAAACCAGGCTACAAGCCGTAAATATTTAAAGAAAGAAACAAATGAAAGTATATTAAGGCGATGAACTTGAGGAATTTGGGTAAAGATTACCATAAGCTCCGACCGACCTGGTATAACGCTGTTGAATGACCTGGTAAGAATTTTCTATAAACGGACACTAACACAAACGGGCTCAGACTAACTCGACTATATATGCCTCGATTATAACTCAGCATAAGCATGGCCAGCCATGTGGGGCCAAGTCACATGTCCTACCATGCCGAAAGCCGCACGACAGGTTCTGTGCAATATTAAGTGTTATTGAGGTTGTTTATATCATGGAGGCTAAATTATGCTGCAAAAATAATGATATCCAACGAAGCACAGCTTGGTGTGCTTTCAACATTAATACTACTAATAAAATTTATTATTTTTTTATTTATTTATTTATTTATCTATCTAAACAGCGATCCGGGTGTCACCAACGGTACTGGCCGAAAATCAGCGCTGGGGTGCTTTAAACGCCTCAGCATTATGCTGAGCCAGTGTCCGATTTGCAACCGCAACGACACATTCTATCTTTAGCTTCAGTGTTGTCTTTGTTTTGTAAATATATTGATGATGTGTCTTGTGATGTTGTAAATAAATGTATTTTCTTTCTTTCTTTAATATTATTATGGTAGTTCCATGTTCATAATGTTATTTTATAATTATAAATATATACATATAATAAATCTGTAACAAGTCGGTGTCTGTACATACATTGAAGATATTTGAGAAAAACTGTCACTAGGGCTATTTACTAGCGCAATAGAACCCAAAACAATGTTTTTTAGAATTATTGTCTGTTTGTCTGTTTATCTGTTTGTCTGTTTGTCTGTGCGTTTGTGCGCGCTAATCTCAGAAACGGCTTAACCTAGAAGGATGCGGTTTTCACTGATATGTTGGTATTTTCTTGGATTAACATTTAGTGTTTGTTTCATTTGAATCGGTTCACAAATAAGAAAGATACGTCTATTTTAAGAATTTATAGAACAGTTTTTAGAAGTAGTGACTTGGGAGTAGGTACGGTGGTGAATGTGAACGCGGGTGTGTGGGGCGGGGGGCTCGGTGGGGGGTCGGTGAGGGGGGGGGGGGTTGCGGGGGGGGTAATTTTTTTTTATATCGAGGAACTAAGGAGAGCCATAATTGATGAAAAAGCAAATTGGATAAAAAAAATAAGCTGCCCAAATTACTAATTCCACGCGGACGGAGTCGCGGGCAAAAGCTAGTTATAAATATTGTAAGTGTGTGTTTGTTACTATTTCACGCTGAAATAATTAGGTGGATTTGGATGATATTTGGTATTGTAAGAGACTTGCTATCAAACTGTGGCAATGATTTATGTTTGAAAGGGTGGGTACACGGAAAGAGCATGACTGTCTACACACTTGCAACTTTTTGAGTTGTAGCGGTTTGTAAGTTAGTCATCCGTCACAAACAATTAGTATTTCTTTAAAGTTCTGTTTAATAATAACTTGTGTACAATTAACTCATGTCATGAGTTTAATATCATTTGTAACTTGTAACATTATTGTGTTCCGCATCTTTCGTTGCATCTACTTTCTTGTTGGGTACCATTATTCCGGTGACTGCAAAACTCTTTGGTTACCATCACTAGCATCAGAAAAATAGCTTAGACTCAAAGCCGCTTTTCTTTAAGGTGAAAAAAATGCATATTATTTTTAGATGTCCATATTTAATCCAATGATAAGTTATAGTACTTTGCGAGCCCTACATTTTGAGATTACAATCAATTTTTTCAAAAATCTGACTGCTTTGCTCTTCTTTCACGCCAAAAACGCCTTGACGGATTTGGTAAAATTTTGTATGTACCTCTAGTTAGCTGGATTTCGGGAATAGCACATCGGCATATTTTGTGCCGAATTTCCCACCCACAGTTTCCATTTTCCGTGAAATTTCCTAGTGTTAAGTGGTTTATTTTCTGTAGCTATTTAGGTATGTACAGTCTGAGTAAGAAAAAGTTCATCAACTTACATTAAGTTGACATTTTGCTTGCACCAAGGCAATTGTCATCACATTGACGTTTCCCATTTTTCAAAAGGTACTAAGAGTCTAGGACTTGATAAAGGAATCAATTAAATAACTCACGAAGGTTTTCGTAACTTGACTGTAAATGAACTGAATGGCGTTGTAATATAAGAAACAATGGTGTTCCGCGTACCACCATGAAACTATTAAATAATTTATTGAATCAGGCGTTACTTTGCGGAGGTCCTTATTAATGAACTGAAACAATTACTTTGCAAAGCAATTGTTTCAGTTCGTAAAACTATTACTTCGCAATTGTCACATTGGCATACCATACATCTCCCAAAGTATTCATCATCATCAAAACCAGGCTAAAAATAATATTATTCCCATTGCAGGGTACATGCCTCCTTTCAGAAAGAGAGGACTTTGGGCCGTAGTTTCTACGCGGGCCCAGTGCACATTGGTTTCCTCACGATATTTCAAATGTAATTTCGCACATAAATTTCGAAAAACTCAGAGGTAGGAGCCCAAACTCGAACCCACGACCTTCTGCTTTGGAGACCATAGGTCAAACCACTAGGCTTCCATGACTTTTTTCTGGTGGTGGTGTAGGTGATGTTATTGCGAATTTAATTGCGAAAAGTTTCCGTGCAGGTAAGCAATTCAGTTTGTTGGACTGTATTTTTTTTTAATAATAAGGTTTAAACTGTATTATTTATTTATTCTTGCTAGAATGCGCCGAAGCGGATTCTCGAATCTTTGGTTGTTTTCTTGAATTTTTTTGCATATTTTGCCCAGTTGACGTCAACCAAACGACTACCCCGATCACGGTTATTGAGACGACGAAAACAGGATTATTGAAGCAGTCTGACCGCTATACTACTGCGCGAATCTCAACTGGTTCTAGTTTGGATCGCAAATATTTAATTTAATGCGGAGCAACGAACTTTTTGGACGTTATGAACTCACTGTATTACTTTTTATATTGTATTTGAACTTACAGGGCCAGGCCGCTCCAATCAAACGCTTATACGGTCTTTTTGTTCGGCCTTGCTACGGAGTTTGCTTGTGGAGCGATCTCATTTCACACGGAAAAATACTGGACTAAGGATCCGCTTATTTACTATAAGAACGGAAATAACGCTAATGTTATAAGCGTTTCAAATGTTTCAATATACATATAAAAGAGGATTGTATTTACTGACAATTTCACTCGCCACCTGTCAATTTTAGAGTTGCCTGCTGTGTTAATGTGCAACTGTTTGAAATAAAAACGATAAGTTTGTTACTGAATTTCGATTATTTTTAACCGACTTCAAAAAAAGAGTTTTCTGCGTGTTCTTTCTATAAACTAATATCATTAAGAGAAAAGATTTGATCGCATGTTTGCTTATTAGTTCTTCATTACAAATAACAAGCAAGTTTTATCCAACGATAAATATAGAAACTAATGACCCTACTTTTTTTCAAACAAAAGCTATATTAACAGGCTATTTTTTATTCCGGGAACATGTAAAGTTCCTGCGGAATACAGACGTTAGTTTAATATACGCTCAAAAACCACTTCAGTTTGTAAAATAAAGGTTGAAAGTCCCAAAAATGATACAAAATGACAACATTTGGCATTGGTAGCGTAACGAGTGAAGTTATCAGCAAATCAAATACTAATATCATGGACTTAATACCTAACCTGGACTGAGTACTGCGACAAAAAAGTGAGGCCGAAAAAAAAACAAACCAGAGAGTTGCATCTCGTTCTAATTAGGGTGATCAAGTATTGGTGCGAGTGGGACACAATTCTCCAGTTTCTCTTGTTTGTTGTTATCTCTCGGACCGCTGTCTCTAGTTGCCATTATTAAACTGTATGGCTTGGTAATATGGGTCACTTTTGATTGACTAATAAAAGTTAGTACTCAGTCCAGGTTAGGTATTAAGTCTATGACTAATATTCATTCAAACACCTAATAGAATTTTTTATATACCAATGACAAAATCTTGAAGTACAATACTACTTCAATAAGTAGTAGTAATAAAAAGTATTACTATCTGCAAGGACATAATCGCGACAAGGAAGGGGTACCAGGGAAACCTCTTCGCTGCAAATGTCAAGCTAACTTTCCACATATTAGCTGCCAAGGAAGTCATGGTCAAATTGATTTGTGAAAAGATTCCACCTACGCGATTAATTATCCTCGACTTTAATGTAAATTATTGACAACGCAATTAATTCCACTTTTTTTCTACAGGCAATCCAGACTTTGTTATTTGAAATTCATTATTGTAATAAATTGCCTGTTTTTTTGCAAAATGCGTCACTAGATTAATAAGAGTAGAAATATGCTTTTTGAACAATTTTATTCACCATCGCCATCGTTTGCGTCATTGCTGTAAGATATGCATGCATTAACATGGTCTATTATGATTTAATTTATGCAGCTGAGACCGTGAACCGTATTTTATTGATCCGTATTAATGTGGGTTGCTATTAAAACAGATTAGGAACCGAGAAATGAGGAAGAGGAAGGAAGGACCAAGTTGGTTTTACTAAAGTTTCGCGCAGCTTTGGCCGTGAACGTTTAGCTGAACTCGGTATGGTATCTTTGCGCGAACGAGACATTGAGTTACCAAATTATGGCCGGAACGGAGCAACTTCCTATCTGGTAATAAAAGCTGCCATAGCAAACAGGAACTAGTTAAATTATGAGCAAGTGCTCCGAATTTTTCCGCAATAAGTCCAATGCAAATTAAAATACCAGAAGTTGGAACCTCTGATGCAATACAGTGCTTACGTTAGCCGTTTTTAAGAAAATGTTTAATTTTCAATGACATCGCAGTAGTTGCGTTTTATTTCTCAGATATTAATGTTTGTTGTTAATCATTATATATATATAATTTATTCACTACTTTGTCTGAACAGATTCATGATTAAATTAGATAGAAACAGCTAAATATTAATAAATAAAAAGTAATGTAGATGAGTTTACTTGTGGCCACCATTGAGCTATTATATATTAAGTCTCGGGTGTTATAAACAACAACTATAAATTAATGTAGAGCCTTAATATAAATTAAATATTTTTTGCAATCGATTAAGTTGTTCCGAAGATTACTCTTTATATACTAGCATACTTAAACTACCACTTTACAATTCGCTGTTTATATTTTATAGTTTGCCATTGTGCTATTCTATGTGTACTATTGTTTTTTTATTGCTATCTTTACCTATAAAAGATTGACGTGACTGACCGACAGATCGACAACGTACAGCCTAAACTACTACAGCTGGGATCTTGAAAATTAACAGACATAAATTAGTATCATAGAGGTGCAGTAAGGAGGGATTCGCGAAATTCCAACTGAATATCAAACTAGCCTATATTTTTAGCTTCCGCAGGGGCAAACCCAAGGTTGTGCGCTAGTGTGCAATAAAGAGTTTACAAGCATCAGGGTTGGTGCCGATTGCTAGATTTTCACCGGGCTGCCTAATAATTTTTATTTGACGTCGTTGATGACGAGTATACTGCCAAAGTTATATAATATGCACCTACACTTACTGTGAGGTGTTGCATTCCAAAACATGCCTACCTAACACATACAATTCTCACACTCCAGATTGCCTAACAAATATGTTCACTCCACTCTACTGACAAATATGAAAACTATTGTACTAGAATAGATACTGTTTTTATCATGGAAAGCTTATTTGTTCATAGACGAGTAAATACCCGAGCCACTCAACCGCGATCCGTATAAAAACTAGTTAAACTCGTCGACATTCCTGCGCTATTTTTCCCGTAATTAGGCCACCATGGGCGAAGCGAGTGTAAATATTGTGGAGTCGGTGCGCAGTGTTTATTGCGCATCGAGAAGCGCGTCGTCCGCGCAGCATACACACGACGTCGTTGACGCCGCGCACGGCCCTGAGTGTGGCCCTGTCTACCACCCCACGTTATATGATATTGCATGGCTACTGGCTTAATCAGGCAAAGAGCCTTACTTTTATTTTCGTCCTTGCACACGAATATTGGATAAATAATGGGCTACAAAGATTGTTATCCAACTTTACGATATTTCCCGTGACATTTATAATTATAAGTCTCTTGAATCAAAAAACTTACTAAATATTTATTTCATAATAAATACAAACTGAAACATAGATGCACAGAAAAAACCCCAGAAAAAAGACCAATGCTGGGAATCGAACCCAGGTCCTTAGGGAGTTAAGACACAATTTTTTCTATGCATCATACATTCCAGCCTGCTAGGTATAATCACTTTTTGCAGTGATACAGCGCCATGTATGTTCAGTTCTCATCGAGAAACATCAACACTCCTTCGGAACTAACCGCTCACCCGGGTCACTGGTGTCCTCGAAAAAGGACTCTACCCCGGGCGGCCCGTCTAGACGGGTCAGTCAGTATGGGTAACTCTGAACTCTGAAACTAACTATACTAAACTATAATATTACACTAAAATACCTATAAAGATCTGTTCTGAGGAACTATGTCATCGAGTTTAATGAAAAGATAAACTGCATTCATAGTTTTAAAAAAAAAGTTAATTTTTTCATTTTTTTAAGAAAGTTTTAATTTTCAAGCTTTGATTAAAAGGTTACGTAGGTAGTTCTAAATCGACTCGCAAGACCTGGCCATCAACCATCTAATTCATTGATCGTTGATAGACTCAAAAGATCTCGTTCTAATTTGCGTAATTTCTATTAAGTACAAATAATAAAGGCAGAAGTAATTACTTCCCATGGACGACGACTGAGATTGTAATTCGCAGCCATGACTTATTAATTACTACGTCAATAACGACAAAAGAAACGCTGCGTTTACTCTTTTTACTAAAACAATAGTGGTATTTAGTTAAGGCGCCTCAATTATTAGTACAACTACGGCAACAACGGCCTAGTAGGTACGCTGCCCTGCAGACTTTAAAACACACCAAGAGGGTTTTTAAGTTTGTTGAATATTTAACTATAACAAGCACAGCGTAAGGAACATATAATGGTCTAATCGTTTTTTAGCTCTTACTGCGTTTTAGGGTCTGCAGGGCAGTAGGTACGGCCCATTTGTTGATAGTGCCGTTAAGAGATCAAAATTGGAATGGAACAATGTTGCTACAAACGATTTGTACGCAGTAAACAGGCAAGATGCGTATGCATCTTTGTACAACAGTCATTGTACACGATCAGTCATTAATAGAACAACAGCCATAAAACTGTCGTTATCAAATCATCAAAGCTTTCGAAACTTAATTGTGTTGTACACAGTGGCGAATGATACATGTCATAATATTTTTAATTTAAATTGTGTTAGTATAAAAATAAGTATAGAACTCGTTATTTCTTGTTACTCAGTGAAGCAGCCATGTGGTTGTGTATTATTATATTATTTATTATTAACATTTATATTGAATCACCGCCAACATCTGCGTAGATCGTATATGCTCTGTTCAGATACAGTCATGACATGACATATGCGCTATGGGCAAAAATTTGTACTGTACTAGGTAAGTATATCTTCTATACCTACCTATAAAGGGGTAACGTCGCTGACTGACAGACAATGCCCAGCCTGAATCATTGGAGCTAGACATTAGAAATTTGACAAATTATTTTTTAAGAATCCTACAAAACGGAGCATTCAAAATCCTACATGAAAGCTGGCCAATTTGTTTTTCTTCCAAGGGAGTAAAGCTCCGTAATAAAGCTAACTAGCTGTCATAGAAAAACACTACCTAATATACTCGTAATATGACAAAACAAAAGCGAAAAACAATTAGGTACCTACCGGTTTTTATATTTGTCCGGTTTTGCGAGACGGATAAAAGACGTTGCCCTTGGAAGTGTTATTAGTTCAGATTACACAACACCTGGACTTTGTTATTTTTTTGCGTACCGAGACAATTTTGAACTTGCTAGTTTGCTCAGCCATAAAACACTATTTGACTACTTTGCTACATCACATCAATGTAGTTATACCTACAAACCTCCCTCGTAAGGCCAGCGAACTAAGGACATCGTCTAAGCAAATGTCAACTTTTTCTATTGACATTAAGTGTCAAATTCTAGTAGTCAACGTTTGACATGGGTCTTACGAGGTTGACGTTAATGGGGCTAAATTCAGGAACGGCCCAACTCGGTTTGCGAGCGTTAATTCAATCGTTTGCGAGAGGATAAGAATGGGCTGAGCTTGGAATGAGCCTTATTTCCCTGTGAATTAGCTTTGTAAATAAAAAATTAATAAATAAATAAGGCTCATCCCAATCTCAAGAGGTCAATCGACGAATTAGACTCGGCTGGGCAGCGTTCGGGAAGCTCCGCAATATCTTGTCATCCGATATACCGCAGTGTCTCAAGTCAAAAGTCTTTGACCAGTGTGTGTTGCCAGTGATGACTTATGGCACTGAGACGTGGCCGCTAACGATGGGTCTTATAAGGAAGCTCAAGGTCGCTCAGAGGGCGATGGAGAGGGCTATGCTTGGAGTTTCTCTGCGGGATCGCATTAGAAATGATGAAATCCGCGCGAGAACTAAAGTCACGGACATAGCTCGAAGAATCGCTAGACTTAAGTGGCAGTGGGCAGGGCACATCGCCCGTAGAACTGACGGCCGATGGGGCCGAAAGGTTCTCGAGTGGCGTCCGCGGACCGGAAGACGCAGTGTAGGTAGGCCTCCAACAAGATGGAGCGACGACCTGGTGAAGGTAGCGGGAACGCATTGGATGCGGATGGCACAGGGCCGATCTGTTTGGAGAGCCTTGGGGGAGGCCTATGTTCAGCAGTGGACGTCTTTCGGCTGAAATGATGATGATGATGATCCCAATCTCAGCCTTTGGGTTTGCCTATCGCAAACCAGTGATTTTTGGCGTTCCTGAATAGCAGTTCATCCCTATCCTCTCGCAAACGATCGAATACCGCTCGCCAGGAAAGTGTTGACATGAACAAAAAATATTAAAATATTAAATTAACACACGCACATTGTTTCGTAATTATTTCAAACTAGCTGCCCGTCCCGATTTCGCATGGGTGCACTATATGTAAAAAAAAAACATATTCTTTCATACACACCTTCTCTCAATAGTTAAATACAACATAAAAATAATTAAACAAATACCAAGCAAGGTGCAGCCGTTCTAAAGTTATACATGTACAGTAGAAACTGAATCACGTACCTGGGTGAACCCTTTTCATTGAATCATCGTGAGATTGGTTGTGAAAAGGTTCCACCCTGATACGTGATTCGGTTTCCTTGACTGTACATACATTTTCCGCAATCGATTTTTATTAATACAGAAGATTTTTTTTTATTCTGTTTATAAAACCAGCTAAATGCATGTTGGGCTACATAACAGTGTAGGGTTCTGTATTAATATGCGGCAATTATTCTATATTAATAATATTAAGTTCTGGTCGTCCATTACTGGAACTTGAAAAACCTGCAAAGCAGATAATAGTTTTCCTTTCAGATTCGTTATAAATATATAGCACTCCCTGTGAATCGCAGTGAACTCTAATTGTTTCTTACATTAAAAGCTAAAATCATTAACATCATAAGTTGTGCGTTAGTGCGTAATTCATGACTGTTAACTGTTTATCTACGTGCCATATATATTTATTATTATATACCTTAGATATATTTGTATACGGTATAAAATTTTCAACGAGCCTTGTGAATACAAATTGCCCATAATGTATCTTATACCGCTTTGTTATTTTTCCTAGATTTGCGTATCGTAGAGTCAACGTACGTTGTTCTATGCATGTATATGTTATGTAATTGAATCATATGACTGCCGCGCATTCAGGATGTTTGTCTTGGATTAAAGGCAGTCGTAATCTGTCAATAATATTACTAATGGCAATAATTACATTCCTGGTATAATAGAAGTTAAAATTTTCTTTATTTATTGTTAAGTTTTATGTCTGCAATTTATCGCGGAAAGTTCCCATGTTTTACAATTAAGAAGCTGTTTAGTGACATATTTTCTCACGCGTGGCTGTTTAAAATGTTGATACAATTAAGTATGATGATAGGCGAATAGAATTCTTAATTATGTTTTCACCTCACTAGCTCGGAAAGCCCTTTTTGTTTGTTTGACATCTATTGAGAAAATCGCTTTTTATCCACATGTGAAGAAAGAGTTTTGACATTTGAAGGCAGCTTACGTGATATTTATTTGACAGCTAACAAAACGTAAAACGTTAAAAGTGCTGAATTTTTAACATCACAATTAATGAATTGCATCGAGTAAAAAACACTAAATAAAGTCTTACAACTTTATTTTAATTCATAAATATCAGCATTCATCATTAACCTTCAATCTTGTTGCAAAAACGGATAAAATGTTCTGACAGTCTAAGTAAGTCGATGTGCGAACAAAACGCATCCGAAATAATAAAAAAAAACTTAAGTCAAAACTTTTCAATTAATTATTTTGAGTGAATAAATAAATAATAATTGATAGTACAAACCCTTTTTCTTATTTTCCTCGCTGTAGTGAGGTGAAAAGTTTTGTGTTATACACGGGTGAATTATGTTTTCAAGATTTTGGGTTTTTTGTACGGGTGCGCAAATAAGTTTTTTTTTTCAAATGGCAAGCAATCGCAGCCGCTTACGATAAACCATTTTTATTAAATAAAATAAAAAACATTTTACAAAGCATAACGTAGTCAAATTGTAGATGTAAAAGTAGATATTCGTTTTAAACTTATAATTATTTCGCTACCCTCCACCCATGAGTGATGAGCAAGAGGGTAGAAATTAGGGCCATTTTAAAAAAAAAATTAGGTACATAATTAAGGGCTTAATGAAAATCACGATCGCGTCCTTTGTGTAACGAAAGTTAATCATACAAATTATATGGGTACCTTTCGTTACACAAAGGAATAAATTAAGTTTTGTTTTGATTAAATCACTTTATTGTGTACTTGCAATTTTTTTGCAATAATAATAACGTTCTAATGATCGCTTAAATTTTGAAAGTTACGTATTTAAATTACGAGTACATAGATGAACGGAAAACTAATGTAACATTTTCTTGTTTAAAGTAACGAGTGCGGGTGTTTTTCAGTTGCAAAACGAAATGTGGTCGCGCGATGCGACTCTTGCGCCACCGCCGGCGCACCGAGACGCAGACTCCGCCGCAGGCGCAGCTAGCGCATTCCTCACTTTGAGTAGTGAGACTGCGCTCCCTGAGGAAGTTCAAAGTCACCGGACTGGTTCTCTATGCTAACATAGTTATTTGCAAGCCGACGCACTTGCACTTGCTCTCGCTTTCGCAATAATCCGTCGACCAACCCACGCGAAGTGCAATGCAATTACACACAACCTTCGATCTCATCTTGGAATTCTTCGTGGCAGGTTTCCGTTATGCGTAAATCACCTAACAATTTACACTGGTAATTACATTGAACAATATAACGACCAATTAAATGTGACGACCGTGCAGCAAACGTAACACTTACTTAGTTATTATATTGACTGTGTTTAAGTTTTTCCATTTTTCCCGTCAATGTAGCGACTGATTCGATCGAATATGACATACGTATTTATGTAAATGTTAGCATATTTTTCTTGTATGTATTATCGTGTACAATAATCGTTATTCGTGAATCATAAATTTATAACAAGCCAACCCACTATAGGTAAATAATATCTTTACATTACGAAGTGTGCATTTCAATTTGCTGTTTTAGAAATGTACCTATGACCACTATAGTGCCTAGTCGGAAACATAAAGATTCTCCGACCGATGCACGTACATACAACGAATAACATGACATTGAAACATCTTAATTTTGAAACACTCGTACTGTTATTATTAGATTAATTGAATAGGATTGCCTAACGTTCCGTAGGTACCTACCAATAATTATTTCGCAAGTCATTTAGTACTTTTCGTTTTCTTGAAATACATTTGAGGTAAATCCGATTATTAAATTAATGTTATCATCATTTTCATCATCGATCTAATGCTTTGACTTTTAATGCACTAAGATTGGATGCAGGTGAAGGGCAAATAACTACTAAGACTCCATTACATACGATCACGGCAAGTTACGGAGCGATATAAGAATAGTATAAATCTTCCCAGGTGAATTTTTCGCTTCGAGCCATTACATTAAATTTGAACCTTAATACTATGAAGATACCGTTTGTTTTGAAAGATAAGGGCTCGAAGCGAAAAATTCACCTGGGAAGATTTATACTATACCTACTACTTAAGTTATTAACTCAAAAGTGTCCGAGGCCTAACACACACTCTTTTTTTGTACGTATCTATTTAGGCACTGACTAGGTGTTACTCCTTAAAGTACCTACTATAAAAACAATGACGGCGACCAATTAGCAAAGTAGCTAAAGTATTTATTCGCGAAATCACACGTAATCGTTAACCCGGTATGAAAGCTTGTCCATTAATGTCCATTAACAACCAGCTCCGAAATTCACTCGCTACATCCTTACGAAATGCGTAAAAGCTGATATCATTTGGTTTAAAGGGCATTTATTTGTGTGATGAGCACGAATATTTGTTCCTGAGTTATGGATGTTTTCTATGTATTTAAGTATTTATTTATTTATATAAGTATGTTTATCGTCGTCTAGTACCCATAGTACAAGCTTTGCTTAGTTTGGGACTAGGTCGATTTGTGTAAGATTGTCCCCTAATATTTAATATTTATTTTTTTAACAATCCACTAACAAAAAAATAACGACAGAGGATGTGAGTACTGTACTGAGTACATCTCTACATGTATAGTCGTCTTACATAGTCGCGTTGTATTGTATTATAAAAATAATTCTTAAAGGTGGGACAGTGTGACCTTGGAGGCATTAGCGTAAATCCGAAATGATTTTAGCAAAGTTCATGGGCAGACTGGGGAAGGTGGGGGGTCACGGATGACCCTCTCGGACGTCACGACTTTAATACCATAACCTGATCAGTGATTATGAAATATATATATATGTTTTGCGTATCAGTCCTATTATTATAGTATAACGTAACATTGTTTGGGCTACAACTTCAATGAAAAATTGAAATCCAGATCTACATTTTCCTGCTTTGATAAACTATTCAGCGTTTGACTTCTTCAAAGCGATCGTAAAGCGGATTTAAGTGTCCATCTATTTATTAGTAATTCACACTAGTATTGTTAGTAAGCAGCTCTGACCACCCGTGTGTAATTCTAGCATGTCCTTTGTCACCAATTTTTTGACACCACGATCCTAAAAATATGTAAATATAAGCATTACGACCATCCATGCATAAGGAATGCTAAAACAAAAGCGTCCACAACGTTTGACTGCTATGGACAACTGTGAAGTGCTTTAGGATAATATGTATGACATGTAAATCACCGAGACTAACGAGGTTTACACGACACATGTGGTCCAAGTCTATCTTACAGCTGCAATTTTGACTTTCACGTACTCGTAGAAACCTGCACTTATGATTTGCTACGGGCATTGTCAGTCCGCACTTAATATAGGTGTAGCATATAGTATATGGTAAGCTGATGGTATTAACAAAGCGGCAATCTCTTTCCAGTCTATGTATATGTAGAAAAACGTTCAACCTTTGTTTTTTCTGCCATTCTCTAGAATGGCTTAGGCACGCGCCATAATTGTACTCGTGTTCATATTTAGTCGGTGAGTAGTTAAGTACTGATAAACGCGTCTCTTCATTATGCAATCTACAATAGACAATTAATATCAATGCTGTTCATAGTTGTTTGCGTTTTCCGTGTACCTGTCAAGTTCATAGACTGACAATTAATCTTTATGATCTGCGTTGCGATTGATACTAATTTAATAATGTATCTGACTCGGGGGTCAATCCTGGAACTAATTTTGCGAATGTATCAATGCCAACTTAGCGACAACACTCGCCAACAGTCACGCTATCACCGGGACTACAAGCCTATTTTCCACACCCTTTTATGAGCTTCGCTTGATTTGTATCTAATTAATCGTAAAATTGTAAACAAAAGTTGCCACTCGATTTTTATCCGTTTCCAATAGTCAGATTAATTCGGGATTTGGTACATGCATAGAGCTTTAATGACATTGCAAATATTGCAATAATCAAGCACTGTCAGTAAAAAAGTAACATATAATTGACTTAGATTTTTTATACACTAGATAGAGCTTCGGCGGCATGAAAACGTCCCGAAAAATATAAGCCAACTTGGCTTATATGTCATTTGCCTCCCTTCAGTTTGAATGACGTAACGCGATCGTAATATGAAGCTGTCAAAAGAAATTTGTGGACGTTTTGTATCGCAATGTTTGCTACTGACACTCTATCTAGTGCATAAATAATCTAAGATAATTGATTATTTCTTTCACAAAACCTATTCTTTTGTGTTCAGACAGTCAGACGAATTCGCTTAATTATTTCAATGTCAATGCGTAATGCTATCGTCGAGTTGATTGAGAGCTGACTTTCAGAAACTAAATAGCTGTTAGCTTCAATTAAAAATAATTATATCTCATGACATTGAATCACCACGAAATAAAACGAGGAGGAATCAAAGGAAGCTTAAACGTGTAATGGTTTATATATTTTTAATATTTATTTTACGACTAATATTGTTTTAATCTTACTCGAATACTGTGCTATTTCGAGTGAGCAAGAATTTATTTTTCTATAGCTTTGTTGCTGTAGTGAAACGAAGCCGCTAAGGTATTTGTATGTCGTCTCGTCATCCGTCATTCAGTTGACAACAAACAGTGCTATATCGAAGTATTTCAGTGTTTACTAACAAAAAAAAATACGTTTCGGTATTTTATTGATTATCAGAAATTTTTTGCGTAGGCAGGAAATTCAGTTCAATCTTAACCCTTTTTGCACACTTCCGGATTATTGTTTGTCTTAATCTGTTTTTAAAGATAGTCAGTAGTTTAAAGATTACGTAACGGCGTCCTAAAAACTCTTTCCCTACTTTTACAAAGGTTGCGATGAAGAACATGTAGTATCAACTTATAATCGCATTCAAGTGTAAATTTAATTTATGGTAAACTGTATTAATAGCTAGCCCATTAACATTATATCGCCTAAATGTTTTAAGGCCCGGTTTAAATTTGACATTGATTGGAATACTATGTTCATTAGCGAAGGAATTTATTAACCAGCCTTTAAAACCATTAGGATTTACAGTTAGCAAATAAAATGCTAATTATATAAACAGATTCAGAATCTTACCGGAGTCCCAGTATCTCCAGCACAGAAATGTTCACTCAAGGCACTGGTGCAATAATTAAATTTTAAAAAGCTTTATGTACAAAGCAACGACCGCAGCGATCTAGATCTGTAGCGGCGCGAACTGCGAGCGCGGGCGTTTGCGCGGGTCTATTGTGGACTAGTAATGTGCGCGCGCGCCTCCGCCCGCCGTATATATCGAGTCTGCCCCTGACGTCACTCACCACGAGATAAGGACTCGAGCATCAAGACTCCCATAAAACTAACGTGTTTAATCGCAGATTGCCGACAAGTATTTGATAACTGACCAGCCGGACACGCACGACGCTGTCGGATGTCCGACTCCGAAATACAGCCTGTTAAGGGCCTGCTTCTAGTAAACTGTTGAAAGCGCTTTTGAAAGTGTTACGATCGGTGGATTTACAATTTGGTGCCTTTTGATTGACTATCTTTATGTTTTTACTTATTTTCTCTTTGACAAAGAATTATGACAAACGACTGGGTGTGAGCCGTTACGGTGCGGTTGTAAGTAACACTCCGGATATAGCGATTCAAATTCTTAGGTATAAATGGGGGTTTTCAGAAAAAACTGTACCCGTTTTGCCTTAATTATACTTAATTTTCCATACAAAATTTATTAGTCAGTTTTGTGACGGTCCATACAACATGTATGGTTAACTGCGTCACAAAAATCGATAGTGCTTGTGATTCTGAGTAGAAATGACCCAAAATTTGTTAGTTTTTAAAAAAGTACAGGGTGAAAATGCCCAAATACCAGCTTACAGCGAAAAAACCATGGCCGCTGCAAAATGCCTGCCATATCGAAATAATTTAAATAATAACGAATCGATTGATACCTTATCAACCGACGAAAACAAAAAGAGGAGGTTGTCAATTCGACGTGTATATATATATTTTTTTTTATGTATGATCACGCATAACTTTTTACAGAGTAGTCCGATTTTAATGATTCTTTTTTATTGGAAAGCGTATACCCCGAGGGTGGTCCCATTTAAATTTGAAAACAATATTCCTACCCTAAGAGTAGAAAAACAGGGGATGATTGATTGTTCAGTTACTGATTATACTATATGACCACGCATAACTTATTACAGAGTAGTCGGATTTTGATGATTCTTTTTTTATTGGAAAGCGTATACCTCAAGGGTGGTCCCATTTAAATTTGGAAATAATATTCTTACCCTAAGGGTAGAAAAACAGGGGATGATTGATTGTTCAGTTACTGATTATACTATATGACCACGCATAACTTATTATAGAGTAATCGGATTTTGATTATTCTTTTTTTATTGGAAAGCGTATACCCCAAGGGTGGTCTCATTTAAATTTGGAAATAATATTCCTACCCTAAGGGTAGGAAAACAGGGGATGATTGACTAACTTTTTACAGATTAGTCTCATTTTCATATTTCTTTTTTATTCGATAGATAGGGTATACCTTGAAGTTGATATTATAAATTTGGAAAAAAAATTACCCCAAGGATGGAAAAAAAGTATAAAATAAAAACTGTTTAACAAAAAAATTAAACCGCCGAAAAAACAGAAAAGCAAAAAATAATACCTTTTTTGTTTGACCTTAATCTAGGTACCAGTTTGAAGTCGGTGCCTCAGCACGAGCCAGGAGGAGTGATACAAGCCAATCAGGTAGACGATTATAGGTCCACTCCTCCTGGCTAAGTGCTGAGGCACCGACTTCAAACTGGTACCTAGATTAAGGTCAAACAAAAAAGGTATAAGTAAGGTAAGGTATTTTTTGCTTTTCAGTTTTTCCGGCGGTTTAATTTTTTGTTAAAAAGTTTTTTTATTAAAATCGGTTCCTAAAGTAGCGCCAAAAAAGTGATGGCACTTTTGACAGCTGACAATAGTGCGGTGAAACACTCTGTTTTAGTATCGTAAAAATTTCAGTCAAGTACGAAAAGTATATATAAAAAAATATTAACGCTTAAAAATAAAAGATCATATTCTATGATTATAAGTAACATATTATATTTATTTTCGCAACAAGAGAGCAAAGTTGGTTTTTACTGCGAGTTTTGATTTTGGATTCTGTAGTTGAATCACGAGCGTGAGCGAGTGATTCTAAATTAGAATCCTGAGTGCGCGAGAGATTCAAATACACGAGATGCAAAAAAACTTTGGTCTCGTGTGACACATACAACTTAAGGACGGACAGCGGAGCCTCAGTAATAGGGTTCCCGTTTTTACCCTTTGGGTACGGAACCCTAAAAAGCTACTTTGTCTCAAAATCTCTCTCTCAAAGGCTCTCTTTTTAGGGTTCCGTACCCAAAGTCTGTCCGTCTGTCACCAGGCTGTATCTGGGTAACCGTGATAGCTAGAGAGTTGAAATTTTCACAGATGATGTATTTCGGTTGCCGCTATAACAAAAAATAGTAAAAAATGGAATAAAATAATTATTTAAGGGGGCTCCCATACAACAAACATGATTTTTTTGCTCCTTTTTGCTCGATATTGATAACGGCAATAGGTAGACACTTGAAATATTCACAGAATATTTAATTTATATATTGACTTTAAAAATAAATCATTAAATTAAAATAAAAAAAATATTTAAGGGGGGCTCCCATACAACAAACGTAATTTTAATATGAGTTGAAATCGAGTTTTGTTCCGCGTACCTTGATTTCAGAGAAGCCCGATATTTCGGCACAGTTGCATGCGCCATGATCACGAGACGACTGGAGAACCAAGGTACGCGGAACAAAACCCGATTTCAACTCATAATATTAGTAATGACCGCGATAGTCTAAAATATTCTGTTAAACGTGATTTTTATAGATAATTGTACGGAACCCTTCGTGCGCGAGTCTGACTCGCAGCAAAACCTGCCTGTTTGAGGTGCTGAGGTGAAAATGTATTTTAATCCGATTCGTTACCATTATTACTCCTTGAAGAACAATCGTCACTGCTATCATCTGCTACGTTAATTATACAATACAATACAATGACTCTTTATTGTACACCACAAAGAAAAACAATACAGAAAAACAAGTACATGGAAAAAAGGTACAAGTAAGTACAGGTTACAAGGTAAGAAGTAAGCAAAGGAAAAGTAAAGTGGAAGTGGAGTGGTAAGTACCTATAGGATTTCATTTTGTAAAATATTGTCTACGTTTACATAATTTTCATAGTCCCCCTTATTTGTCGCATGCTACCTGCTGTTTACCACCCATCCCCACTTTGTTTTAGTGACATGTGCGCAGCTTCTTATAATAATTCAAAGAAAAATCCAAATAAAAACAATCTTAAGATGAAGGTAGTTACGAAATGCGTGTCGATAAATTACAGCCCCAGCGGTACATCACTTTTCCGGTACCTGAACTGAACTGCTTTTGTAGTTTGTCTTGGATGATTTAATAGTAAAAAATATTTTTAAAATGAAGGAATGTGAAAAATTCTTATTCCGTGGTAATCCACAGCTAGTGAACCTAAATCCGCGAATTTCGGCTCCCATTTCCGTGGGTAACGACTAAATATTTTACTTGGTTCCGTGTAGGTACAGTCAAGTGAAAAAATATGGCTGCACACAAATTGCTCATAAATATGTTCCATAGCTCTTTTGTCGTCGAATTAAGATATAGGTATAGAACGATGGGAGGATTAAATAGAACCTTATTTTGCACTTGACCGTACAATAAAAATATTTTTTACTAGTGTTTGTATATTTTGCGCAGACTTAAATATTGTAAAAACCTACCCTAAAACTTAGAAAAATACACATAATAAATAAAAAAAATATTTAGTATGATTTAAGTACTACAAAAATACAGAATCTTAGTACAAAACACACTCACTGTATGGATCTGCGCTAGGCAGAGTTGGACAGGGATAAATACATAGATATAATACTGTGAAGAAAGTGTACCTGGCTTTCACTGCGTCGCTTCTCGCAGGGCCCTGCTTGCATCCACGGCGCTCTTCAGCTCGATCCACTTTTGGGTTGGTGTATGGGTGTGTGTGTGTATGTTTATAAGGTATATAAAGCCCGAAAACCGTACTTTGGTATTTAATTATGCGCACTAGCACTCGGCGCGTACCGACCGAATCTCGAGAGCTTTTGAACTGTCACCTTGACAGGTCAGAAGAGTATTTCTGAAGGATACACTGAGAGGTGTATTTTCCTATCAAGGTTGAAAACCGAACATTCCCCCGCCCAAGCCATTTCCAATGGCTTAATCCCGAAACAATCCGAATAGAAGAAACCGAAGCCTAATCCACAGGCAGCCGAGAAAGCTTGGCAATCGCTCGTTGTAAGACCGTGCCTTGAGCCAACTTAACGTCAGCAACCCGAACCGTACCATCTTTGCCTGGGTACAACTGGACGATACGTCCACGACGCCAATGTAGAGGAGGGGCGTTTTCCTCCTTTAATAGAACCAAATCTCCCACCTTGGGAGGGGCAGCAGGGTCATTCCACTTGACTCTCTGCTGTAGAGTATGGAGATACTCCAAATGCCAACGATGCCAAAATCTTTGTGAAATTTGCTGTAACAGCTGGAACCGAGTTAACCGATGCAGTTTCTCCTCTTGGAGGGGGAATTCAGGAACACCATTTAAAGGCTGACCGATTAGAAAATGACCCGGAGTTAGAACCTCTGGGTCGTTAGGATCCGAAGAAAGGGGACACAGAGGTCGCGAGTTTAAAACGGCCTCTATTTTGCAAAATACGGTACTTAACTCTTCGAAAGTGAGAATGGTCTCTCCGATTACCCGTTTGAGATGAGTCTTGGCTGACTTCACAGCTGACTCGAACAAACCTCCCCATGAAGGGCATGCTGGGGGGTCAAATATCCATGAAATTCCACGACAAGCTAACTCATGACCGATTGTTCTTTGATTCTCAGTCAAAAAACTTTGAACTTCTCGTAAATAATTGTTAGCACCCTTGAAGTTGGTACCGCAATCCGACCGAATGATAGTAGGCAGCCCACGCCTAGACACAAACCGAGAAAGAGCTGCTATAAAAGCTTCTGTGGAAAGTTCCGAGACTACTTCCAGATGGACACTCTTAGTGGCCAAACAAACCAAAACGCATAGATAGACCTTTGTGATTTTCGGTTTCCGCAATTTATGTGATTTCACAAGGAACGGCCCTGCAAAATCTGTGCCAACACCTTCAAAAGGTCTGGCTGCTACAACCCGATCGCGAGGCAAATTACCCATTAACGGTTGAGTGGTAGATCCCTTCAGTTTGTAACACGGTATGCAGTTAGTGGTGACCTTATTAACCGCTCGTCGAGCCGATAATACCCAATATTTGCGTTGCAGAATACCTAACAACGTATTTGGACCGACATGTGCATTTTTTAAATGTAAATCCCGAATCAAAATAGTTACAAAGTGACCCGATTTAGGAAGCACTAACGGATGTCGCGAATCATAGGGTAAGTCCGAATTTTGTAGTCTACCACCTACCCGGAGCAACCCCTTAGAGTCTAGGAAGGGGGTTAGACGTTTCCAGTGGCCCTTAAGCCTTCGATTATTCCGCAGAGTATCAATTTCCTCGCCGAAGTTCTGGTTTTGAATTAAAGCTACACAAACCAACAAAGATTCTTCCCTCTCTTCAGGTGACAAATATTCCGATTTGATTTTGTTATCTTTATTCCGACAGTTATGAGAAAATCTCCGTAACCAACCTACGACACCGATTAATTTGTCGAGAGAACTATACCGATTTAAAACAGCAAAATCCGAAACCGTTTGATCTTTACCGCTGGTTGCTACTAAGCAACGCAAACCAGGTAGCACAGCTGGCGCCTGTACTACCGAAACAGGCCAATGGGATTCAGGCCCCTGGAGCCATTTCGGACCCCACCATAAAGGATGGGAAACCAAGTCTGATGACTGACAACCTCGGGATGCACAGTCAGCCGGATTCATCTGGCCTGGAACGTGCCGCCACGAAATGTGTACCGCAGAATTCTGTAACTGTGACACGCGATTCGCTTCAAATACCTGTAGAGTATGAGGTGGCGTTTTAAGCCACGACAGGACAATGGAGCTGTCCGTCCATCCGTAAACCTCCGAGATATCCATGGTTCTTTGCAAACAAAGACAAACATGATGCAGGAGCTTAGCTAAGAGCACGGCTCCACACAATTCCAACTTTGGAATGGTGAGCCGAGATCTGATGGGAGCGACCTTACTCTTTGCCATTATCAGGTGAACCGAAGAAGAACCGTCCTCAGTGATGGTACGTAAGTAGACCACTGCTGCGTATCCTAATTCCGACGCGTCACAAAATCCGTGAACCGAAACTTGGCACGTTGACTTGGGAAACATACATCGCGGAACCTCGATCCGATTAAGGTTACATAAATCCATTTTAAACCGAATCCAGTCTCTCGCAAGACTCCCACCGATTTCTTCGTCCCACGTTAACTTTTCAAGCCACAAACGCTGGAGTAAACACTTTGCCCAGAAGGTAACCGGGCAAATCCAACCTGTAGGATCATACATCCGAGCAACGGTAGACAAGATTTGTCTTTTCGTAATCAAATTATCCGAAGTTAAAGTCGTCCGATATGAGAAATTATCCGAAATCGGATTATATTGAACACCTAAGACCGAAACCGAACTATCCACTTCAGGATTATCAAACAAATGAGGAACTTGCAAATGATCTTCTGGTAAGTCCTTCAGAAGTGCAGGACAATTGGATATCCATTTACGCAACTCGTATCCTGCCGAATCCATTATTTGGATTAATTCCCGTTGGAGTAAGAGAGCCTCCTCTTCCGTATCCGCTCCTGTCAAAATGTCATCGACATAGATATGTTGCTCTAGTGTGGCCGCAGCCTTAGGAAACCGTTCGCGTTCTCTATTTGCGAGTTCTAGTAAAGTCCGAATAGCCACGAAGGGGCTAGATTTTAAACCATAAGTATTTGTGTTCAATTCGTAAACGAGCAGCGGCTCATGAGGAGACTCACGCCATAGAATCAATTGAAACCGCCTGTCCGAAGGATCAATCCAAGTTTGACGAAACATCATTTTAATATCCGTCACGAAAACAATCTGATGCTTCCGAAAGTGCATCAAAATCTCCGTGATGTCCCTATGAAGTTTAGGACCCGCATGTAGACAATTATTTAAGGATGCGCCCGACGACGTAGCGCAGCTCCCGTCGAATACGACCCGCAGTTTCGATTGTTCATCTTTACATACAGCATGATGAGGAATGACGTAAAACTCCTGACCCGATTGAAAGTCAAACTTTGAAAGTGACATATGACCGAGATTTGAATATTCCCGCATAAAGTTGATGTACTTTTCGCGTAAGGCAGGCTTCGCCTTAAGCCTACGTTCTAACGCCAGAAACCGTTTCTCCGCAATGGCGCGGGAATCCCCTAAAACCGGTCGCGATGATATAAATGGCAATTTAGTCATAAACCGTCCGTCATTCAACCGTACTGTATTATTTTTATAATGAAGCTCACACTCCTGGTCTAATGGATTAGACTGACACGCTTGGGGTGGCTCTTCCACCTTCCAAAACTTCTCTAAGGTATCCGAAATTGACGCACCAAAAAACTCCGAATCATCTATTAGAGTTGAGGCAGCCGGCTGCACTAGCACCGGGCCTAACAACACATAACCGAAAACCGAATTATAAGCCGTCAGCCCGTCAGGCTGTAATACTATTTTATCTCCTCCTACTAGTGCGCCGAAAACATCCGAACCTAGTAATAAATCGATAGGTGCCGGTGAACCGAAATGTGGATCTGCCAGAGTTAAACCCTCTGTAAGCCGAAGAACCGAATTATTTAAATTAAGTGCAGGCATGTGACCGATTATATTTTTCATACTAACCACCGGAGTAGTAACCATAGGAAACCGCTTAGTAACCGGAGAGAAGGTCAACGAACCCTTCCCACAAATACCAATAGCCTTTGTATTACCAATACCCCGAATATGGTTGTCCGATGGCTCTAGCCGTAATCCTAGCCTGCGAGCTAAATCCGAAGTTATTAAAGACCCCTGCGAGCCTACGTCCAGTAACGCCCGAACTTCAATGCCCTTATCCAAATCCGAATTAAAATAGACTTTTACTAAAGCCGTGGGCAGTAGAACTGTTACTGGAAGTAGCCCCGGGGCAGTATGACCAAGAGAAACCGTATCCTATGGTCTACTATACTGCTGGTCGTGATGACGGGCAGTATCTCTTTCGCCATGACGACGTTGGTCATGACCATCACGAACCTGACCCTCACCTTGGTCATACTCTCTCCGCTGTTGAGCCTGATGAGGAGACGGAGGTTGAGTGCGAGACGGATTCACTCTTCGTCCAGACCGAGAAGGCGAGCCACGGTGCGACCGTGAAGGAGAACCACGGTGTGGCCGTGGTGGATCTGAAGCAATATGACCCCCGCCCGTACGGGCCGGTGACCGCTCAGCCGAACGTCGCTGGTTAGGGTGGCCCTGATGAGAGCCCGACCGATTGAAACACAATAAGGGATGATGTTTCCTACTCCCACACGATGCACAGTTAGGAACCCGATTACAATATTTATATCCATGTGGTCCGAGGCAAAAGAAACAAAACCGATTTTTCTGCACATAATCCTTCCGAGCATATGGGGACATCGCTTTGAACTCCGAACAGTGTGGAAGATCACGATGGTCCCGATCTCCACAAAAGCCACAAGGCTGGATAAGTGTCACTCCTGTGAACTGCGGTGCCCTACGACGTGGCCTAGATGGACTCGCAACAGGCTCCTGAACGGGATGCACAGGGTCAGCCCTGGCACATTCCAATAACCGACATTCTACCTCGAGAAATTCCTGTAAATCCGAAAATGTTGGAATGGTCTCCGCTTCATTCCCACACTTTTGCTCAAACCGTGTCTTGAGATTAGTAGGCAATTTTGCCAGACAGATATGGACAAGTAGAAAGGACCACTCAATGACAGGAAAACCGAGACGCTCCAATGAGTTGACTGCCATAATGATTGGATTGAGAAACTGTGCCCGCAGACCGATAAGTTTGGGAGACATAGACGGCAGGTTAAGGATTTGGTCCACATGCACGTCTGCCAGCCGACGGGTATTTTGGTACCTTTTCATTAAAAGTTCCCTTGCAATTTGGTAACCCTCATCCGATATCCGCAAATGTTGGATCAAACCCCGAGCCTCACCGGAGAGGCACGACATGAGATAGGCCAACTTTTGAGCTCCCGATAAGTCCGAACGTGAATCCACCAAACTATCATACAAATTATTGAATCCCACCCATTGGTCCATTGCCCCAGCAAAGGACGGTAATTGTAATGTTGGCAACCGAGATAATAGTCCATCTGACTCCGACCGACTTGAATCCGACTTACTATCCGACCTATTGATAGTTTGTTTATATTGGAAATTCGCCTCCATTAGCTTATCGAAAGCCTCTAAACCGCGCGTATACTCAAGGCGACATGCAGCAAGAATTTCCGCCTGAGCTGGTACGTCCGAATCCGAAAGTTCGATAATCCGTTGAAACGCCTCTTCAAATTTTAAAAATTCCGTATTTACCGTTAATAGGCGCATTTTCAATCGACCCGCATGCTCCGATCGAGTAATAAGGTCCGCACTATCGATCAACCATTGTAATTTAACTTTAAATACCGAGAAATTATATTTAAACGACATCGCAATGTTTATCAATTCACCCACCGAAAATAAGTAATTAAATCCGTATATTACTTATCAAACAGAAAACACCGAATGTTACACGTATTACGCAAACCGAAATTCACTTATTCACTTCACTATTTCACTTAAACACTTATTTAAACCGTAAATTAAACACCGACAAACCAAAACAAAACAAACCTAACAAATTACCAGTAGATAACACAAGTGAGTGATAAGAATTGTCAAACGTCAAACGTCAAATTCAAGTGACACCATAGATTAAATTAAATCCGAACTGTCATATATGACAGCGTTTATTACCACAAACTCGAACACACCCAAGTTACCAACCCACTATCAAAAATATAAACCGAATTGAAATTCGAAGGTAGGTATAAAATCCTTTGTTCGAAGATAAAATAAGGTCAATCCGACCGAAATAACCAAAATAAACCGAAATAAAGCCGAAACAATCGCGCTCTGCTACCAAAAATGTATGGATCTGCGCTAGGCAGAGTTGGACAGGGATAAATACATAGATATAATACTGTGAAGAAAGTGTACCTGGCTTTCACTGCGTCGCTTCTCGCAGGGCCCTGCTTGCATCCACGGCGCTCTTCAGCTCGATCCACTTTTGGGTTGGTGTATGGGTGTGTGTGTGTATGTTTATAAGGTATATAAAGCCCGAAAACCGTACTTTGGTATTTAATTATGCGCACTAGCACTCGGCGCGTACCGACCGAATCTCGAGAGCTTTTGAACTGTCACCTTGACAGGTCAGAAGAGTATTTCTGAAGGATACACTGAGAGGTGTATTTTCCTATCAAGGTTGAAAACCGAACACTCACTCACTCACAAACTTTCGCATTTATAATATTAGTAGGAAGTAGGATTAAACTCATCATTATTTGATTTAATTTTAATTGTCTGTATTTGATCTTTGAATCTTATTATTATTATTATTATTATACATAATATTGAAACGGACTGTGTAGTATAAATTTAGGGTACCGTAAATATAATTTTACGGTACCCTAAATTTCAATTTGGTAGGTAATATCACTCGGTATTACGTTATATGAGAACATAATTCCGAGGTGCACAAATTTTTCGTAAAACGGATTTAGGTTCCCATATACATGCTATTTCCGTGTGTTGGGTTTTTCCCACCATCGGAAATAGCCTCAATTCAGGTTATCAAGAAACCTAATTCCGACCCATTTTTATTTTTTTTTTAACAAATAAACAAAGATTTTTTCAATGCAAATCAAAAGTTCATAATCCTATCTTCACAGGAAACTCATCTTTCATATCTTAACAAGCAAAATACTTAAATTTTTCATAAAAGTAAAATGACGTGTAATATTTAGGGGTTTCTAAGAAAACATACTTTATTGTGATCAGCAAGTTCTTAAAAATTAGGAGTTCTGATCACTCTATAATACCACGGATATTGTTCTTTATCTGCTGTATTAGGTAAAGATTACATTTGCATAATTAGTTAATATAAGTGGTAAGCAAAATTTAAAATAAATCAACTCGGAATGGAAAGTATTGTTACATCTATTGCCGAGCCATACCTCGGAATAAGCTGCCACTGCAAAAATATGGATCCTGATGCCGCTGTATTAAATTTACGGTTTTTAACGTATTTCTGTCCAAAAATATGAAAAAAATATAAACTTAAGTCATAAAAGAAACTACTATTATCTAACATTATAAAACCGCAACATTAAAGTAATTGTTATATTTATTATCCAAATCACTAATTAGAAACACGGTTGTACTTACGTGAGGTATCTCGCGTTTGTATGACACAACCTGCTTCTGCGGCAACGTTGCGCTTACTGACAATTTTTACGGCCCCTTGCTTGATGTATGTTCACTAGTGCTATTAAGAGCTCGTTCCCACTATGACGTATGTCGGTCCGGATTTTAATCGGTCGTTCCAGTGGCAGAAAATTTTATATGAAACCATTCACACTCGTCCGACAACGATTTTGTGTCGGATCCGACAAAAAATATCGTGAGTTTTGTCAGCCCTCGTCCGAAAATCGTGTACAGAAGCCTCAAAACCAGCTGCGGTCGTGGCCGACAGCCGACTAGTGTGAACAGAGGCGCCGAGACCCGATTAAAATCGGAATCCGACATACGACATAGTGGGAACGAGCTTTAATTCCGTTGTCAAAAAATGACTATTTATTCCTATATGAGCAAATTTACTGCTAGTCTCTTAGATACATCACAAAATGCATAAATAAAAATACCACGGAAAAGAGTGCAGATTTTGACTACCACGGAAATCGGAGCCGTTACCTTAAGTGACGTTGAGACTTTGTGTGTTGAGAATTTTCTTATTCAAATAATTAAAATTAAACCCATAATTATTCAGTGGATCTATTATAGTGACAGCACTTTTTTTGTGGCATAACATACAACATTTAATTTAATTAACATACCTATGGATACCAACTTTTACTCTAAGGCAAAGTGGCACGTCAAGTGTGGTTTATGATGGGCGAATCGTTTAAGCCACTTCTCGAACATACGAAAATTGAGGTTCCATCTGACAGTTAAGAGGTGTGGCCATCTTATATGGGACGAGTAATATTATTCTTTTGGAACTAGAAATCTTTGGACAACTGGTCGTTCTCGTGATTTGTTGTTTAGTAAATCAATTTATGCTTTGATCGAAACAGATGTCACCTAAGGGATAGAGTTTCTCAAATTGTTTTGAACTTTGAGATTGTCACTAACATTAAAAATCATCTGTTGCTAGCAACTTTGTGTGTTATGCGTGTAAAGTTTACACTTTTAAGAATAAAACATAGCTTTTATTACGCGCTAATAATATAGCTTTCTATAGGTATTTTTTTTGAAATCGGTTAAGCAGTTTTGAATTTATGCATTACAAACAAGCAAACATACCTACAATCAATTTATTTTAGTTAGGAAATTATCTCAGCGCCTTAGCTCATCTCCATAATGATTTTTTACACCTTTTCTTTACTAGGCTCGAGTTCGTCTAAGAGTCATATGTATTTTAAAAGCGGACATCGAAGCATCATAAATTGCTAGCTCGTTACGAGTATTTTTTACACCGTTGCTGTCGGATATCCAACCATCAATATTCATTTAATCCAGGTGTTACTTGGAAATACGTCCTCATTGGCTACTCGGTTAGTGGTTGTATTTAGTCACAAAACACCTTTATGCGCTTTACAAAATGCTGTTCTCAATATTGGATGGCTTCCATGCTATTATGCAGAAACGAGCAGCGTCCGTGATGTAGGGTCAGGGCCATAAATAAGTGATCACTTTTGTACCTTGTCACTTTAACCACATGTTTGAAAATTCATATGAAATTATGTAACGACTGAAAGCGGCAAGGTACAAAAGTGATCACTTATCTATGACGTTTGACTCTATCGGGTGCGCGACAGCAACAATAGCATCTTGATGAAGGATTTAGGAGAGAGGGTGGACGGACAACCCCATCCCCTTCTTACGCTCTTGTGTATCTTATCATCTGCCCAGGTATAAAGTGCTAAATATAGTTGGACGCCAATTAAATGATTAATTAATTATTAAATCTGTAATAAATAATTATTTTTCAATTATATATATTATTAATGATTACAAACATAGTTGTAAGCTATCTTGTTAACTAAAAACCATAGTAACAATTTATTGTGTTGCCCGAGTAAATAATAATTGTTATTATTAAAATTGGAAATTGAAATCGTTGCAACAACAAACATGTAAGGTGCGTCTACATCTCGCGAAGGAGCAGTGTCTCTACCATGAGTTACACTAGTTTACAGTGACCGTACTCGCTAGCGACGGCGTAAATGATTTGTATGGAGAATTGTACTTCCGTAAGTGACCGCTAGAGGCGCTGTACACAATTCTCCATACAAATCATTTACGCCGTCGCTAGCGAGTACGGTCACTGTAAACTAGTGTAACTCATGGTAGAGGTACAGCTCTGAAGCCGCTCGCGAGCTGCGCGCTCAGTATGCAAGCCTTTCATGAGTTGCTCTACTTGCTCTTAAGAGGCGCACCGAACAATTGCAATAACGGCACGCGTGCACAGTAGTCCCAGAAGAAGACAATATTCAAATCAATTAACTTTAAAACCATTTATTTTTAATCAGGAGGGTAGATCAATACATGTAGTTTTAGAAAACATAAATTATTTGATATGTGTCGGAACAAAAATGTCCACTTGTATTCATCGGAAGTTGTCATACCGCAAGCACTCGAACCGTGTTATCACAAAACCGTAAAATCATTGATTTGTTTACGGATGATTTTCTTTTCTTTTTTGTTTATTTGTCTTTAAATTTTATAATGGAGATTCAAAGAGGTATGTCTTGTATTTTTTTAAAGGATACGTTTGATTTTTATGCTTTGTTTTATTGTTATAATTGTTTTACGCAAGACGTCGGAATAACTTATGAAAATTTAGATTTTGGAAATTTATCGAAGCTTTTACTTTAGAAACCACGCGAGTCCCCTGATGAATTATATACCATTTTCACAGAATAAGTAATAGTACCTACTAACGTACAGAAGGATCACTCTCGAACAAAAGTCAACTTTCGAGCGTTCATATTCCGTTGGGCACCGCCGATCCGAAATCAAGGGCACAGGGTTCCTACTCGCCGATGTTTGGTGGTATATAATTCAAGAAAGATATAGTGTATAGTGTGTATTAATTCAGTAAACTACCTTTAGTAAGTAAGTAAGTTATTATAAGATCGTTTAGAAGTCATTGTTTGTTGCAAATATCACAGAAAAAAAAATGCTTAATTACGCGCGACGCGGCTAGCGTGCGAACTGAAAGCCAAGTGACAACCTACTGCCATACGCCTGCCCGGGAGGCGCGCCGGCCGAACATACCTAAACTGCGGAGTGAACCCCCCCTGCCATTTTGAAGCAAAAAGTATGAACTTTAATATTCTTATGACAAATTTACCGAAGACATCCGAAGGTCTTGGTAACAGCCATTTTAAATCATCATAGTTTTACGGTGAAAATACTTCATGTTTTGTTTATTTTGTTTTAGACCAAGAAATCAATTATTCGTTATCACGCATTTTTTTTTTTTGACTGACTGTTGCTGTTAGCCTCGACGGCTTTTACAGCTTACCGGAGAGAGGGCGAGCTGCCAGACTTACCGGAGAGAGGGAGAGCTGCACGCATGTTTGTATCAAATACAAGCTCAAGCTTTGGATAGATGCTGCCAAAGATAATAATACTGAAAAATGCAAAAAAAAGAAAGGATCACTATGCCGAAACACAGTATTTCTCTAATTTTAATAAAAACATAAGGTAATAAGACGTTTAGCATTATCTATCATATATTTATTGCAACTTTTTTTATTTTCGTCCGCTGTTGTAAGAACACGGGACCACTGTGGCGTGCAGCGCGTGTGCGGCTCGGGAGCGACTCTGTATTCGCCACGCATTCGCCAGATGTGAACGCACCCTAAAGAAGAAACCTTGACATCAACACTGAAACGGCATTGAAGTGCCTATGGATATATTTTTATCTATCTCCATCTAGCGTCCAAACAATGAACATAAAAAGCAGTATTTTTCGAGTGGAGTGCTCTACATTAATTTTTGACATGATATTCTAACAATACTGCCAACACATTTTTGTAAATGACTTTTTTGGGAAAAATAAATAACCCATGAACTAATGAACTAAAACAATTACTTTGCTCACCCGCGACCTAGGTAGGTCGCGGGTGAGCAAAGTAATTGTTTTAGTTCATTAATATGGACCTCCGCAAAGTAACGCCTGATTCAATAAATTATACATAACCCAGTCCACAACTGACTTGACAAACAGTAAGTAAATGTAATGTATTAAAAGATGTCAACTAAACGCTGCTCGACTCGATTGGATCTCTTTGGTCAATCATACCCGATTCTCTCGGCAAATACGAAGTGTCATTATTTCATTAAAGTTTAATCTTCTAAATATATAAAAATATCGTGTCACCTTTGATCAATTATAACTGTAGATCCACAGTCGCGCGCCCGAAAATGTCCGAGCCAAATGAGCGCCACTTTGATAAAAGTGGCCTTCTTTTTCTCAGTACGTTGCGTGAAATTGTCAAGTTTAGCTGTCAAGTGTCAACCGAAACTCGACAGTAATAAAGTAACGACTAGGTTCAAATTTCTGTGTAGGTGATGATTTTAATTGTTATGCAAACAAATAAAAAAGTTCGGACATTCTTTGAAGGGGATTTTGTTCGGCAATGTGTATCTTCAGTTATAATTGATCAAAGCGTGTCACGGTGTTTGTTATTGAACTCCTCCGAAACGGCTTGATCGATTTTTATGAAACTTTTTTTACTGTACTCGGTAGGTCGGAGAATAGATCGTAGGCTATTTTCAACCGACGAAAACTGTTGTATATTATGTAGGGTATGCTCACATTTTTAGTGCCATAATAAATAGTGTACCGACCGCACGCCTTTTATTTAGCAGTGGCGACGAGGATGGGAAAGGAGGAGGTTCTCAATTCGACGTGTATATTGTTATTATTATTTTTTTTTATGTATGATCACGCATATCTTTTTACAGTGTAGTCCGATTTTGATGATTCTTTTTTTATTGGAAAGCGTATACCCCGAGGGTGGTCCCATTTAAATTTGGAAACAATATTCTTACCCTAAGGGTAGAAAAACAGGGGATGATTGATTGTTCAGTTACTGATTGTACTATATGACCACGCATAACTTATTATAGAGTAGTCGGATTTTGATGATTCTTTTTTTATTGGAAAGCGTATACCCCAAGGGTGGTCTCATTTAAATTTGGAAATAATATGCCTACCCTAAGGGTAGGAAAACAGGGGATGATTGACTAACTTTTTACAGAGTAGTTTGATTTTCATAATTCTTTTTTATTGGATAGATAGGGTATACCTTGAAGTTGGTATTATAAATTTGGAAAAAAAATTACCCCAAGGATGGAAAAAAAGTATAAAATAAAAACTTTTTAACAAAACATTAAACCGCCGAAAAAACTGAAAAGCAAAAAATAATACCTTTTTTGTTTGACCTTAATCTAGGTACCAGTTTGAAGTCGGTGCCTCAGCACGAGCCAGGAGGAGTGATACAAGCCAATCAGGTAGACGATTATAGGTCCACTCCTCCTGGCAAAGTGCTGAGGCACCGACTTCAAACTGGTACCTAGATTAAGGTCAAACAAAAAAGGTATTATTTTTTGCTTTTCAGTTTTTTCGGCGGTTTAATTTTTTGTTAAAAAGTTTTTTTATACCCCTATTCTTCGAGGATGGAGTCGCGTGCAACAGCTAGTTCTAATATATAACAATCTCGTGTCACGGTGTTTGTTATCGAACTCCTCCCAAACGGCTTGACCTATTTTTAGGGTTCCGTAGTCAACTAGGAACCCTTATAGTTTCGCCATGTCTGTCCGTCTGTCTGTCTGTCTGTCTGTCTGTCTGTCCGCGGCTAAGCTCAGAGACTGTTAGTACTAGAAAACTATAATTTGGCATGAATATATATATTAGTCACGCCGACAAAGTGGTTAAATAAAAAAAACTAAAAAAATTTTTTTTAGGGTACCTCCCATAGACGTAAAGTGGGGGTGATTTTTTTTTTCTCGACTAACCCTATAGTGTGGGGTATCGTTGGATAGGTCTTTTAAAACCATTGGGGGGTTGCTTACATGATTTTTGTATTCAGTGATTTTTTTGCGAAATATTCAACTTTAAAGTGAAAAATTTCATTAAAATCGACCGTCCCCCCCCCCCCCTCTAAAATCTAAACTGTTGGGTGGAAAAATTTGAAAAAATTCAAAATGGTAGTAAATATATTAAATTTACAAGGAAAATTATAGCGGCTAAGATTGCTTGGGAATTATTTGTAGTTTAAGAGTAAATAGTAGCCTAAGTAAAAAACTCGTATCTCAAATCAGCATGTAAACAAAACTGAACCTTGATTTGCGCGTAATAAAGTTCACTTTGCCAGATTAACGATTTTGAGATACGAGCTTTTTTCAAAGTATTGACGATACCTAACTTGGAACATTCCGTACACATACGAAATCCTTAGAAAAATATTACTTGATTTTTTCGTAATGGCTACGGAACCCTACCTTGGGCGTGTCCGACACGCTCTTGGCCGGTTTTATTAATTTTTTGTCTATAGTTGGTAAGTCTGAGAATAGGTCGTAGGCTATTTTTTGTTCCCCTAGTCTTCGCAGACTGAGTCGCGGGCAACAGTTAGCCTAATCACAGATTACTTAATAGTTACTTCGTAACAGATACTGCATCCCGTACAAAATCTTGGTACTTACCGCGATTGTAGCCACAGATTATACTACTCCGTCTCCTTAAGAATGTGTGCGTGCCGACAGTGACAAGGGCTGGCAGTTTGGATTAAAAAAAATTTTCTACATGTTGTTTTACCATTTTGTCGGGATAATTGCTATATATTATATCCATGCAAACTTTCTAGCACTAATATTCTTTAAGCTAAGCCACGGACGGACAAAGAGACAGACGGTCATGGCGAAACTATAAGGGTTCCGTTTTTGCCATTTTAGCTCTGGAATCCTAACAAAAAAGGATATTTATTGTAATGCGCAGAACACATTGCCATGCTCACAGTACCCTAGCGTTATACTAAATACGAAGGTCAACTTTCGAACTTCGCATCGTGCGAGCGGGAGCTCACACTTCTAGCTTTTTATAGAAGAGTAAGAGGGACAGCACGATACGAACTTCCAAATTGTTATATTAGCTATTAATTCTAGCATAGTCATATTAAAATTTGCCCCCTGTTTCACCATTCACTTATAAAAGTCCAGGCGGCATATTTTTTCCGTGGAACACGAATGAACGTGCGTCGACGCGCGCTTGTGACAACCTACTGGAATTTCGATCGCAGCAGATCGTCCCCGCGGAAGGTAAATATCGCGCGTAAGTACATGGCATGCATGAGGCATGGCCTAATATTTTAAAATCTAGTGCCATGGTTATTAAAATCCACCGAAACGACTAGACCGATTTTTATAACTTTTTTTGTCTATATTTGGTAGGTCTGAGAATAAGTCATAGACTATATTTTTCATCTCCAAATATGGCAAAACAACGTTTGTCAGGTCAGCTAGTTTAAAACTATAAAAAAATATACTTAGTAGCCCGATGCAAACTAACATGAGCTCCATCTCGATTACGAGACTACTGGAGAGAGATTGGCGTCTCGAGATATAAGATTAATCTAAATAAACCTGGCAATCATTACTGCCATCTAGTGATGTGCCGGATATCCGCATTTGTATCCGTATCCGCAGATATCCGAGGTAGAAGAAAGATTCGTATTCCTATCCGTTCCTTTTTTTACGGATCTTTTACCTCATTAATTTCCAATACATAGATGAAATTCTTAGGTGATTAGGTAGAAAGGAAAAACTTTTAATTATGTCATGCAAATCGTTAAGTGCCATCAACTATTAATTAGACGATCAGATGGCCTAGTGGTTAGAGAACCTGACTATGAAGCTTGAGGTCCCGGGTTCGATTCCCGTGTCGGGGCAGATATTTGTATGAAAAATACGAATGTTTGTTCTCGGGTCTTGGGTGTTTAATATGTATTTAAGTATTTATCTATATAAGTATGTTTATCCGTTACCTAGTGCCCATAACACAAGCTTTGCCTAGCTTACTTTACGACTAGGTCAATTGGTGTGAATTGTCCCGTGATATTTATTTATTTATTTACTATTGTTTCAATGTCGCGTTTTACCAATAATTTACCGATTGAATAAGAAAGTTAAAATTCGTATCCGTATCCGCGGACATTTTTTTTAAAGATCCCACATCACTACAGTACAGGCTACAAACATGGGCTCTTTTTAGGGTTCCGTAGTCAACTAGGAACCCTTATAGTTTCGCCATGTCTGTCCGTCTGTCTGTCCGCGGCTAAGCTCAGAGACTGTTAGTACTAGAAAACTGTAATTTGGCATGAATAATATTAGTCACGCCGACAAAGTGGTTAAATAAAAAAAACTAAAAAAATTTTTTTTAGGGTACCTCTCATAGACGTAAAGTGGGGGTGATTTTTTTTTTCTCGACTAACCCTATAGTGTGGAGTATCGTTGGATAGGTCTTTTAAAACCATTGAGGGGTTGCTTACATGATTTTTATATTTAGTGATTTTTTTGCGAAATATTCAACTTTAAAGTGAAAATTTTCACTAAAATCGAACGTCCCCCCCCCCCCTCTAAAATCTAAACTGTTGTGTGGAAAAGTTTAAAAAAATTCAAAATGGTAGTAAATATATTAAATTTACAAGGAAAATTATAGCGGCTGAGATTGCTTGGGAATTATTTGTAGTTTAAGAGTAAATAGTAGCCTAAGGTATTAAACATACCGTCACTACTTTGAAAAACTCGTATCTCAAATCAGCATGTAAACAAAACTGAACCTTGATACGCGCGTAATAAAGTTCACTTTGCCAGATTAACGATTTTGAGATACGAGCTTTTTTCAAAGTATTGACGATACCTAACTTTGAAGATTCCGTACTCATATGAAATCCTTAGAAAAATATTACTTGATTTTTTCGTAATGGCTACGGAACCCTATCTTGGGCGTGTCCGACACGCTCTTGGTCGGTTTTTTTTGTATGTAGGTACCTAATTTCAGTCATCAAATACATCTTAAGAGTTATATTTCATCTATGTATGTGTAGTAACTCATGGTATGATCCATGTGTACCAAAATAATAAACAACTAACTTTTTGCTTATTGATCGACGCTCAATTATAAAACGAAAAAAAAACTTTGACTTGCCAGACAATGAAAATTACCAAGTTTGATTAATTCAACAAGTAATTTATGTTTTCCTTATTAAAAACTTGTTCTTAGGATGCCATAGTCTACCAACAACTCTCTGTACGTCCTTTCTTCACTCTTTTTTGTAATTGCCATGAAATTTGGTCCCTTCATGGGCAACCGAGCCCACATAAAAATCGTCCCGCGGGCTCATTGCCCCCTTTCGATTTTTATATATTTAGAATATTTTCCATTTTATCCATTCTTTTTTGAATTTTTTTTAAGATAAGTCGTAATAAATACTATTAGCGATGGAGTTGTATCCTGGTGTACCCGATACATTCTAGGCCGGTTTTAAATATACGTTGTCAGAACTTGTCTTTATTGACGAGTTCCATATTATATTGATCCATCCAGTATAGGAAAACCCCCTGCTCTTTATTTATTCGAGCACGTTACTATGGCATGGCATCTAGCACCTAGGACCTTTCCGTAGCCTGCAGATACCGGAGTTGACTCGATCCTCAAGCTGATTGTGTAGGTAAGGTAAATGTCCTAGTGTTTGACAGCTAATGCCTATTAGACGACACCTTGTTGTCACATGGGAACTTCTGGGACAGTGTTCAGTACTCGGACCTTATTCGTTAATTGAGTTACTCACGCGTTAGATCCGTGGATAATGAAAGAAAATAAAAATGTGTCAAGGTATAAGTTATAATATTAAGTACTACATTTACACTCGTACATTTTTCTATTGATTCTAAAAAATGGAAAGTTATAATGAATTTCTGAAATAGCACTTCTTTTGGCAAAAAACTTTCTGTCGTATGTTTTTTTTTCTTACAGAAAGGAAAATCCGGCAAGACCATCCGTCAACTCACTACAAATGTATGTACCTAGTATACTTATTTTACTGTAAAAAATGATAAAATTAGCAAGTCAGCACAACAAACAACGCCAATCAAGAACCTATGCGCAAAAAAGTAAAATAAGGATTACCTACGCTAATGAATACGTATAGGTAAGTTTACGCTTAAAAAAATTGTGTTCAAGTTTTTTGCTATGATTATCAACACTACTTACGTGTCAACATTATTTTCCCATATTTGGCCATTCCCTCTCTCATATATTATGCAGAAATTGCATTTTAAATAATACGCTGTTTATCCAAAAACAATACCTTTTTATTTTTCGCACGTAATTTACTTAATAACAGTCGTAGCCAAACCGGAACGTTCTATTTTTAGTGACTCTTGTAAATTCTGCTACCAATCACGTTTATTTTTACCCAGACGAAGAATACATGTTTACAACAAACCAAGGCGTAGCTCTAATCTATACATATAATAAATCTGTAACAAGTTGGTGTCTGTACATTGAAAATACTTGAGAAAAACTGTTATATATTAGCGCAATAGAACCCAAAAAAATGTTTTTTTGGATTATTGCCAGTTTGTCTGTTTAAGTATCTGTTTGTCTCTCTGTGCGTTTCTGCACGCTGATCTCAGGAACTGCTTAACCTAGCTAGAGGAATACGGTTTTCACTGATGTGTTTTCCTTTTCTTGGGTTAACGTTTATTGTTTATTTCATTTAAATTGGTTTACAAATAAAAAAGATATATCAATTTAAAGAATTTTATCGAAAAGAATCGTTATTGATTTAGCAAAAACTTCGATTACTTAACTATTAAAGTTTTGGGTAATTATGGTATCTCAAATAATGATTGAAAACTTATCCATACTATAATATTGTAAATGCGAAAGTGTGTCTGTCTGTCTTTTACCTCTTCACGCTTAAACCGCTGAATCGATTTTGATGAAATTTGGTACAAAGACATTTTGACTCTCGGGATAGGACAAAGGATAGTTTTTATTCCAGAAATCACCATTCAAGGTGGCGAAAAGGGGGGTGGAAGTTTTTAAATATGGAGAGACAATAATCGCTAAACCGATTTAGATGAAACATTGAATGGAGATAGTCTGAGTAGTGAGAAAGGATATAAAATATGTTAATAAGCAGATAGATGAAAAATCAGATTGGTTAAAAAATTAGCTACACAAATTACTAATTCCACGCGGACGCAGTCGCGGGCAAAAGCTAGTCACAAATATATGTTTTGCGTGCCATCGACATATAAAAATTTCCATGAGTTTTTACCAGACGGGACTGAAGTCAGAGTAAAAACTGTTGAACTGTCGATGGAATTTTATATTCAACAAAAACCGGCTATCGCCTCGCTAAGTGTAGGGTTCCGTACTAATAATGCAGCAAAAATTTGCACATTAAAGTTAGTGTCTAGCAGTGTTTCGCAAACAGATCCCTGGTGATCATAGAAAACCTGCATTATTATTAAAATGGTTATCCAACGATATTCAACGATTTTGTTTTTGTAATATGTTTTATCTGTTTTATGTTGCATTTAATGTAAATAATTTTGTATTTACTTTCTTTTGTACTTATTTAATTATTACTATTATTATTATTTTTTTCCTTTCTCTTTTGAGTATTTCTGTTTTTCTTTTTACCGCACGTATTTTTAACTGTCTGCTTATCCATTATATATTAAATTGTCTTCTCTTAACTAGGTTAGCTGGAAGAGATTCCTTTTTAGGGATAAGCTCGCCTTTGTTCTCTTCTCTGTTTATTTGTATTTTTATGTGCAATAAAGAGTTTACATACATACATACATACATACATATTCCACGCACTATAGTGTAAATGAGAAAAAAATATGCATCCCCAATTTACTCAAGTACCTTTAAGGTAAGTACCTTAATTTTTGTTTATTTTACAATGTCTGCGTGTTTATTAACAAGGTAACAGGTTATTGAATACCTACATTCATTTTAAGGGGATAAAGTACACCTCATTTACAGCACAAAAGGTTGTGTGGTACCCTGGCCAAAAATTATTAGTTTCCGAGATATTGACGATTTTAGACTTTCCCAAAACTCATAATCATTATACTAAACGGGATTTATCATGCAAACAATATTTACCTCGACGTTTCGGCCACATTGCAGCAGCCGTGGTCACGTGTTGACTGAAGTGTAGGGTGTCATGTTTGTTTTGCCGCTCGAGTTTTTCGAACTACCCGCACTTGATCAAGTTTTTTTAACAGCACCCCATCACACCGACACACAACACCAACAACGTCCAACGATCTCTCCGAACATTCATCCCGACGCCGACATTTGTTTATAACAGGATTCCATGAAGTCGAAAGCTTATATCCATCCTTCCAGTTGAAATATCTGTGCTATTCACACACCATTCTAGAGTAGAAATGACATTTCGTAAACAGTCAGATTCCGTTAAAAAAATCGGGTTGCACTCCGGGAGTGCCGGCAGAAGTGAAAACTTGAACATTAACGTTGTGCCGTCTTACGAACCCCCTTTACGAACCTTGGTGACAGACGGACGGATGGACGGATGGACGGACAGAAGGACGGACAGCGGAGCCTCAGTAATAGGGTCCCGTTTTTACCCTTTGGGTACGGAACCCTAAAAACTTCCTTAATTAAGTAGCTTTATGACGAGTGCTAACGGTCTCTAAGGTAAGCTACGGATGGACAGACAGACAGACGGACGAACATGTTGAAACTATAAGGATTTCTTGTTAGGTCTGTGGAACCCTAAAATGTAGCTAAGGTAACTTCAATTTGACTGCAAATATTTTAACTACGACAGTGATATTGAAACAAAGACACATATTTTTGTATTGTGTATTTATTAAATAGGTAGGTGTAGCTCCAGCTGTACCTATTTTTCCGGTCCTTAATAGGTTCTACACCTACATAGTCAAGTCGGAAAAAACTTTTTCAGTTGGGAATCTCACTGTATGAAAAAGCACAAAACATGGATTTTTATTTAGTTTTTAATGTTCTAATATATAAAAATTTCGTGTCACTGTGTTTGTTATCGATTTCCTCCGAAACGCCTTGACCGACTTTTATGAAAGTATTGGGGACATAGTGCATAAATTAAGGAGTCAGATCAATACCTACAATACGTAAATACGTTAGTTAACTACAGCATTAAAGCTACGACGTACAAAAGTTTTTTCTCTATATTCGGTAGGTCTTAGAATAGGTTGGAATAGGTCGTAGGCTATTTTATATACCCCTATTCTTGGCAGACGGAGTAGCGGGCAACAGCTAGTAATATAAAAAAAAATAGCTGAAACCTTTGGAAGCTAGGAACATGAAGGCTCAATAATTCAGGGTTAAAAATATTAATTACTGTATCAAACGTCATTGCCCTTGTCATGATAATAAGGATGGCTAGTGCATGTATGAATAAGCATGATTTTATAATGACTTATAAGGTTGTGTTCAGTACCTCTGTAATCGAGGCTGACTCGAGCATAAAACTCGTAACCTTTACTAAATGAAAATAAAAACCTAACAAAACAATTGAATTTATTTTTAATATGCACTTTTTTATGATTTATACAATAAATTTACTATCTACTCGTATTATATACTAAGACTAGCTTTTGCCCGCGACTTCGTCCGCGTAGAATTCCAATTTGTGGTAAAGCTTCTTCATCTCTTTCATTGTATAAAACAAAAATCCGGCACCGGCAACATCCATCATTATTATCATTTCATCATGAGTATCAGTTAGTGAATATTATAAATCCCGTTTATTCCCTATCCCGCGGGAATTTCAACAAATTTGTCCTTATTCTTTGCAAAATTACACTTATTTTTATCCCGCGGGTATTTTGCATTTTCCCCGAGAAAAGTAGCCTATGTCCTTAAAGCTTTCTACCGATAAAAGAACTTTTAAAATCAGCCGCGTAGTTGAGTTCACTTATTTTTTTCCCGTGGGAATTTTGATTTTTCACGGATAAAATAGTCTATGTAAGTAAGGGTTAGTGTAGCTACTCACTAATAGGTGAAAGAAATTTTCAAATCAGCCCTGAAGTGAAATTCACTTCTTAATATCCCAGGGGAATTTTGCATTTTACCGAATAAATAGTAGGTAGCCTATACCAATAAAGGATAGTGAAGCTTTCTATTGGTGATTTTTTTTTAAACTCAGCCCCGAAGTTAATTTTACTATTTTCTATACCGCGGGAATTTTGCATTTATCCGGAAAAAAGCATCCTATGTTAACCAAGGACAGTGCATCTTTTCTATTGGTGTAAGACATTTTAAAATGAGCTCCGAAGTTGAATTTTCTTTTTTCTATCCCTTGGGAATTTTGCATTTCCCCGGAAAAAAGTAGCCTATGTCAATAAAGGATAGTGTAACTTTTTACTGGTAAAAGTTTTTTTTTTTAATCGGCTCGGAAGTTTCAGAGATTATCTATCCCACAGGAATTTTCAAAAATCCTGCAATACGTTTTTTTGTTGTTATGGTCATTTTCGTTAATACTGTATTTGAAAAGATTTGAGTAATTGTAGTTACGGAGATATGGTCCAGTTGATTTGAGTACCTACATATATAAATCCTGATTTAACTTTATCCCGTGGAAATTTTCAAAATTCTTTATATTCGCTTTATATTCTAATTGCATGCCCAATTTGTACAGTTTAGTAATCTTCGTTATGGGCATAGGGTCACTCTTGATGAAATATATAAATCCCGATTATTCCTTATCCCGTGGAAATTCCGGAAAATCCTTTCTTATCGGATACCTACGTCATACAAAGAACACGCCCTCCACGTTTTAGGTCTCTACATACAGCGGTTTAGGCTGTGCGTTAATCCGGCAGTCAGTCATTTAGGACTTCAGGACAAAGCATTTTATATGTATTTGCATTGCACCAAGCTTTTATGCGAGTTCAACAATGATATTTGAATACTCAATTCGATTTTATTCGAAAAAGGTTGAACTCGCATAAAAGCTTCATCATCATCATCATTTCAGCCGTAGGACGTCCACTGCTGGACATAGGCCTCCCTCATTGACGTCCAATCATTACGGTTGGAAGCGACTTGCATCCACCCTGAACCTGCGGCCTTCACCAAAACGTCCGTCCATCTCGTTGGTGGACGTCCCACGCTGCGCTTGTAAAAGCAAAAGCTTGGTGAAATGCAAATACTTAATACATATAATTAGCTATTATCAGAGATCAGATCAAGACGTGGTTGACAAACGTAGACAAAAATGGTTTGTTTGGTTTGTTTGGTTTGAAGTTTCGTTTCGTTTACAATGTGTCAAAATAAAATGTAATTTAAATCAAAAGCACTAAGGAGTATTGATATCAACTTCGAAGCAAATCACCCCCAAAATAACTTTCTACTACTTTTTGACCCCGTCAAGGGATGAATTTCAATAAAATACGAAACACGTCTTCCATCAATTCTGTTAAAGAATGTTTATGCAAAATTTGAAGTAGATTGGACCAAGGAATCACGTTGTCTCATACAAACTTTGCCCCCCTTTTTTACCCCCTTAGGAGTAGAACTACGGAAAATCCTTTCTTATCGGATGCCTACGTCATACAAAGAACACACCCTCCAAGTTTCAGGTCTCTACGATCAGCGGTTTAGGCTGTGCGTTGATCCGTCAGTCAGGACAAAGGATTTTATATGTATAGATTAGACTACGCGTGAGCATCAGTCTTTCGCTAACCGAGGCCACGCAAAATACTTAAAATTAGGATTAAAGACTCCTTTTGCATAATAAGTAAAATGTTCTTTGCTTGAAAATAAACAGCTTATTTTTTTATTTATTTAAAAAATCTTGACTACTTTTCACCATTGAATTAAAAAAATCAACAAATTAGTAGGTACAAAAAAAAAAGAAATCTTAAAGTAAAGAACTATGATAATTTATAAAAAGAATACTAACTAAAAAATAAACTTAATTCTATCCACCCACCGTGTATCATCCCCGGCGCAAAGGTAGTACTAGCAATCGGGGTTGCTAACTTTTATACAATGTACTACAGTAAAACGAAAACCATTTGGATAAATGTAATGTAGAGTATTTTTGGACAAAATTTGTGGGAATTTAAATCTATAGACAATTCTAGTTGATATAAAAGGCCTCACACACACCACAAATAAAACAAAAAGTCAGAAAATTACTGATCTGCAAAAAACTTTGTTCTGTGTAAAAGTATCAAGTACAAACTAACTCTTTAGATCGCATTTAAATTGCTCTTTATCGTTAAGTTACAACATGATCTGTTACTTAGTACACATAACGATTACTTAGTATAACAAGATTTTATAACAACCATTTATTGAATACTTTTAAAGACATTGTAGGATGTTTATTATGTATAGTTTCAACGCAATTAAAACTTTAACACCTCTTTTAAATACGTTACAACTTATGATTAGCGTAGTACCTATATCCTAAATATACGCTACCTACTTTTTTTTCATAAAAGATCATTTTGTTTGTTACTAAATATAACGCATAATAATAATAAAATAAATCATGGGACCCTTGACATCAATTGACCTAGTCCCAATCTAAACAAAACTTGTACTATGGGTACTAGACAAAGGATATACAAATTTATATAGATAAATATATACTTAAATACATATTAAACGCCCAAGACTCGAGCACATTCGCATTTTTCACACAAATATCTGTCCCGATTGGGAATCGAACCCGAGATCTCAAGCTTCGTATAGTCCGACAAGCTCGTGCGCGACCCTCCGCGGAACCCTGTCGCAGTCAGCGTTTTCCGCACTTATTAAAAACAATCTTGTTAAGGACAGCAGAGGCTCCCTGCGACAGGGTTCCGCCGAGCGCCACGCACGAGCTTGTCAAAGTATAGTCATGTTCTTTAACCTCACATAACCTTCCTTCTAAATAAAATACTTACGTCAGACGTGTACCCTGACTCACTTAAGAAAACGCGATTATGTCCAATCTATAAAGGAAAGGGAGACAAGGCTGTAATTGAAACACACAAACCCATAACAATTGTGCCCACCATATCCAAATTAATTGAATCCATAATGGCCAACGCCATAATAAAACATGTGGAAAAAAGTAGCAGTACGTCTGATACTCAATTCGCATACAGGAGGGGCTGATCGACCACAACAGCGACGCACAAATTTGTTCAGCATGTCGCTAATTGCCTAGACAGAAAAGAAAAAGTTGCCGGAATCTTTCTAGATCTGTCGAAAGCGTTTGACACAGTTAACCATGCATTACCAATTAAAAAACTTGAAATGTATGGGATATGTGGATTGAGTCTAAATTTGCTGAAATATTTTCTTTCCGATAGAAAACAGACAGTTGAGATTAAGATAAAAGGTAAAAGATGTCGCTTATCATCTCTGGATTGAAATATAGGGGTTCCTCAGGGATCAGCCTTGGGAAATGTATTATTTATAATATTCCTGAACGACATATCACATTAAAATATGGATTGCGAAATGATGTTGTATGCTGATGACACAAAAATAATGGTGAAAGCTGAATGTTATCTGTAAACACAATATTTAAGCTAAGTAAGTATTGATGAGAAATTAACTAACTTTCATAGCGATTATACGATTAATTTACACGGTGGATAAAACGAACGTACCTACCCTTAGTACTGAAAATATGCACATTATAGAAAAAAGAAGCGTTATATTTACTTCATAGATTTGAAAATTCACCAAACCGGTAGAATTATGGCCAGTCAAAATCTAAGTTTTGTGTTACAAATCGAAAGGGTTTTTAACTCTGTTTTTAATCACGACTAATTCGCGCCCAGTAAGATAATAATACATAGAGTAGATAGTTTATAATAAATAATAATAAATATCACGGGATAATTCACACCAACTGACCTAGTCCCAAAGTAAGCAAAGCTTGTGTTATGAGTACTAGGCAACGGATAAACATTCGTATACATATATACTTACATACTGAAATACGTATTAAGTATACACCCAAGAGCCGATAGCAAACATTCGTATTTTTCATACAAATATCTGCCCGACGTGGGAATCGAGTCCGGCACCTCAAGCTACGCAGTCTGGTTCTCTTATTACTAGGCCATAACCAAATTAATACCGTTAAAATAAACAATACTTAATAATTTTTTTAGATTTTCTTTAGATTAAAGATTTAAAATAAAAATGTTCTTTAAGTGAAATTAAATTAATTAAGTAGGTAGGTAATTTATATATATAATACTAGCCTTCCGTCCGCAGCTTCACCCGCGATAAATTAATTTTCCCGTAGGTAAAGGGTTTTTCCCGCGGTAAAAGGTAGCCTATGTCACTCAGTGATAATGTAGCTCTCTAACGGCAAAAGAATTTTTGAAATCGGTCCAGTAGTTTTGGAGCCTATTCAATGCAAACAAACAATCAAATCTTTCCTCTTTATAATATTAGTATAGATAGCTTTTGCCCGCGACTCCGTCCGCGTGGAATTAGTAATTTGGGCAGCTAATTTTTTTTATCCAATTTGCTTTTTCATCAATTATGGCTCTCCTTAGTTCCTCGATATAAAAAAAATTACCCGAACCCCCCCGCAACCCCCTCTCTCACCGACCCCCCACCGAACCCCCCCCCCCGCAGCGTTCACATTCACCACCGTACCTACTCCCAAGTCACTGCTTCTAAAAACTGTTCTATAAATTCTTAAAATAGACGTATCTTTCTTATTTGTGAACCGATTCAAATGAAACAAACACTAAATGTTAATCCAAGAAAATACCAACATATCAGTGAAAACCGCATTCTTCTAGGTTAAGCCGTTTCTGTGATTAGCGCGCACAAACGCACAGACAAACAGACAAACAGATAAACAGACAATAATTCTAAAAAACATTGTTTTGGGTTCTATTGCGCTAGTAAATGTATGTATGTATGTATGTAAAACTCTTTATTGTACGTAAAACATGAAAAATAACAGTTAACAAGAAAAACAGATGTACAAAGGCGAACTTATCCCATAAAGGGATCTCTTCCAGTTAACCTTTGACCGATTGACAAGACATCAGAGACAAGAGTAGGCATACAATGCTGAGTAATAAAAAAAGAGTCGAAATCAAAAGTAAACCCAAACCAATATACTTAACATAAACAATACACATACATACAAAGAATACACGCAACTACACACTAATATATTATATACTTAATGAATACAATAGACTAATACATATCATATCAACACAAATAGACTACCTACATAAAAATTACATACATTAATATACGCATATACACTAAACAGAGAACACAATAGAGGTTGTCTCTATTTAAGAGGAACTGTCAAGCCAGTACGCCCTTAAGCGACTCTGGAAGATAGCTACCGACTGCGACCGTCTGATTTCACTCGGCAACCGATTCCACAGACTAACAGCGAGCACGGAGAAGGATTTGGAATAGGATTTGGACTTAGTTACAGGAAAAGCTAACAAAAGATTACTACTTGACCGCAACCGGTTCCCAGAACCAGCAGCCAAGTAATTAAATCTTTCGAAAAGGTAGGAAGGAGACTGTGGTTTAAAAAGGACATTAAAAAGCAACGACAGGATGTGAACATTACGGCGCAGACGAATTGGGAGCCACTTCAGCTGAGCGCGAAAACAGGACACGTGGTCGTATTTTCGGAGACCGAATATAAAGCGTATGCAAACGTTTTGAAGACGCTCAAGCTTGTCAAGCAGTTGTTCAGAGAGATCGAGATAGGCAATATCACCGTAGTCGAGGAGAGGGAGAAGAAGGGATTGAGCCAAAGTAATCTTGGTATGAAGAGGGAGGAAACTTTGCAGGCGTCTGAGAGAATGTACCGAAGCAAAGAGTTTGCGGCGGTAAATAGCTCTAGTGACAGTTTTTCTCAAATATCTTCAATTTACAGAGACCGACTTGTTACAGATTTATTATATGTATAGACTAGCTGTCCCGGCAAACGTTGTTTTGCCATATAAATTATAGCCTACGACCTACCGAATACAGAGAAAAAAGCTTCATAAAAATCGGTCAAGCCGTCTCGGAGGAGTTCGATAACAAACACCGTGACACGAGATTTTTATATATTAGAAGATTACGTTCAATCAATAAACTTCTTGTAAATTATAAATTACGAACAACTGTACGTTGGCCGTTGCTCTTTTCCACGTGTAGCGTGGACACATTGCTTTTAAATTGAATTATGCATCTGTATCAGTTTAAATTGTTTTAATGAAACCAGATTCTGCAAATGACTTACTTTATCTTAGAGTCACGAGCAAATTACATATTTACCTCTTTGCGTTGCTAATTATGATAGAAGCAATCTTCCGGGCCGTAATAAGTTAGAGCTAGATGGGAAATGAGGTTATGGTTTAAAGTTCATAATTACCAGTCTACACGGTGTTTTCTCTTACTTCCCTTAACTTTAAGGGAGCCTTCTTCAGGTCAAATGAATCTAAATTCTCTAAGACACTAACTATAGTATGCTAGCTCGTAGGTACCATTTAAAAATGTAATCAATTATTAAATTAATGTATTAAATGTATAATGTGTGTGTGTAATATATGTGTGTGTGTGTAAATGTATTAAATGTGACGACCAGATGGCCCAGTGGTTAGAGAACCGGTCTACGAAGCTTGATGTCCCGGGTTCGATTCCCGTGTCGAGGCAGATATTTGTTTGAAAAATACGTATGTTTGTTCTCGGGTCTTGGGTGTTTATTCACAAATAAGAAAGATACGTCTATTTTAAGAATTTATAGAACAGTTTTTAGAAGTAGTGACTTGGGAGTAGGTACGGTGGTGAATGTGAACGCGGGTGTGTGGGGGGGGGGGTTCGGTGGGGGGTCGGTGAGGGGGGGGGGGTTGCGGGGGGGGGGTAATTTTTTTTATATCGAGGAACTAAGGAGAGCCTTAATTGATGAAAAAGCAAATTGGATAAAAAAAATAAGCTGCCCAAATTACTAATTCCACGCGGACGGAGTCGCGGGCAAAAGCTAGTAGGTACTATGTTTTGTATTAATATAATAAAAAGGTAAAGTTTATTTTTTTGTATTTAGGTATTATATCTACATACATAACCGATCCAAAAATATTTTACAGATGACTTTACACTACCTATATTACTCTTGAACCGTAAAACTTAAAAGATTCACCTAGTATGTATGTTGTGTATTACTGCGGCCGCTATAACAATAAATACTAAAAATAAAATAAAGTTAAAAATTAAAAAGTGTCGTCATACAAGAAATGTGTTTTTTTCAGCGTTTTCAACTCCATCTTTATAAGTTTCTTCTGAACTTTTTATAACATTGCACCTATCTACGGAGGCAAGGAACCCTTCTTGTATCTACGAGTTCGTCTCGCACTTGACCAGTTTTATTGACAGTGCTTATTATCAAACCGCAATCAGAATGGGACTGTCAGAACTGTCATTTCATACATATTTTGACGTAGGCATATAGAATTACTGTCAACTGCATTCCCTTTCTAATCGCGGGCGTATAATACTTCATCTCAGCCTATAATCATCCCTATGCTGGACACCTGGCCTCCTCTCAGAATGAGAGGGCTTATCGCCGGGGATAGTGCAAATTTACTTAACTAGCGTGAGATAATTTCGCGTACCTATCGTACAAATTTAGCCAATTTCCAAATTGAACTTTTAATTCTTTAAAATACGACAAATATTAGGTCCAGCCACTTTTGGAATTATAACGTCCGGCCACTTTTGATAATAATGCTGTTTAGCTACTTTTGAACATTTATGATGTAAGTAAAGGTACTAGGCTGCACTGAAAGTTTCGGGAATCGATTATTTAATGGTACAATAGTGTTTCAAATTTAACCTTTTTATAACCATAGAGGTCTTGTCAACTTATTACAGCAGGCAGTTTGAAAAAAAAAGTAGACACTTTTTAGTAATTGTTTTTTAAAACGGACTTGTTGCCGCCAAAATTGAAGTAACGCGAGAAATTTTAAGAGCTATGAATTTTTATGATTTTAAGAGTGGTTTATCTCAAAAATAATGCCTTGATCGGACGATTTATGCATTTGGGGAGGGAGATGCATGAAAGACGACTGTGTATCGCTGGTTTTCCGAATTTTATCGCGATCGTGTGAAACGCAGTGATGATTTTCGTGAAGGGCGGCCCAAATCTGGGGTTACTCAAGAAAATGTCGATGCAGTGCGGGACCTGATCAACAAAGATCGTCATGTCACATATCGTGAAATTCAGTCATGTTTAGGGATTGCAATGAGTCAAATCCAAACTACCTTGCAAACAGAACTGATCGTGAGAAAGCTATTTTCCCGTTGGGTCCCACACCAACTTTCTGATAAACAAAAGGGGGCCTGGGTCAATTGGTGCCGAATAAATTTTGAAAGGTTTAACACAGGAACTTCCAACGCAGTATATAAAATCGTGTTGGGTGATGAAACGTGGATACATGCTTACGAACTTGAAAATAAAAACCAATCACGAGTTTGGGTGTTCGAAAACGAACTGCGACCGACCAAGAATGATCGCTCCCGAAGCACGGCGAAAAAGATGGTCGCCACTTTTGTCTCGAAATCAGGGCAAGTTGCGACTATTGCACTTGAGGATCGCAAAACGGTTAATGCAGACTGATGTACTACAAATAGTCTGCCTGAAATCGTTGATATACTCAAAATAGAAAACTCCAACCGATGCATCATTCTCATCACGACAACGCTAGCGACTTCACTGCTCGTCAAACAAATGAGTATTTGGACTATTATAACGCTGAATTAATGACCCATCCACCATACAGCCACGACTTGTAGTCTTAATGATTTCTATACATACCCTAAAATTAAAGATAAGCTACGCGTTCAGCGATTTCTTTCACTCGAAGTAGCAGTAGACACCTTCATTAGTGCCATTTCGGGGACTACATCTTTGGAGTGGAATAACTGTTTCAATAATTGGTCTAAGCGAATGAAAAAATGTATAAATATGCTTGGAGAATACTTTAAAAAACAATAAATGTACATTGAACTCTTTACGCTGGTCCATTTTTTGTATTCCCGAAACTTTCAGTTTGACCCACGTATTTGTTTGTAATTCTGTTTATTAATAACTATATGTACAATTCACGCGTTCAGTATTTTTTGTAACATGACATTGCTGACTGTACACATTAGATACTGTATTATCTAGACAAGAGTGTGTTTCTCGCTAACTGTTTAGTTACTATTAACCACACTTGTGACATTAAGTGTATTATGTAGATAATACCAAGGATGATATAGACTGGATTGGAAGTCGCCATAGTACGGATCGGTTGCGGTTTTTGTAGTTCGATTATTAAATCTAGATGGTGCTGAAATACAGCCAGAGGCTTTGCAGGCAAAACAATAAGACTACAGATGTTTCATATTACTACAAATGTATTATTTTTCAAAAATATTGCATAGTAATACATTTGCAGTCTCTGGTCGTCATGTGAAAATGTAATTCAATATGAGATACCTTGTATATTATTGAGGGTGAAGCTAACAAACACTGCTCTGTATTTTTTGCCTTTAATAGATTCAAGAAAAAGGTGGCAATACAGAATGTTCAATCAGAATCCGTCTAGGCTTTTGCAAACTTAAACGTAAACGAATTCAGCGTTTTCGCAACAAACAATGATTTCTTGAAATAAATACAGTAACTATAGTTACACAACGTATGTATTTACGTACATTATATTCTTGAGTGCTTTCCGTCTCTACTAACCAGAATTCAGTTGAATATTTGAGTAAATGACTCGACAACATATTACTTGTACCTACCTAAGCGTAATATTACGTAGCAAAGTCCGACGCGGCAAAATGGAGTGGCATGGTGTTATTATAAGAACTATATTTAAGTACTTAATAACTTGAGTGTAATATACTTGCTGTGGGATGTAAACAAATAGGAATGACGCATTTACTTTATTAGACGAGTAAGCGTTAGGTAGGAGTGATCACATAGACACACACACTATTTGAGTTATGATATAAACTGTATTAAGTATGTAAGCTAGTGAGCATAAACAAATTATTGAAATATCAATATTTTGAAACTTATTTAACCTAACTATTCTTATAATTCTTTGTTTTTTCTATTTATAACGGCTGATGGTCGAACATCGAAGAAAAACGATCATTTTGATGTGTTATTTTATAAAGAGGTATGTAGATAGATAAGTATACGAGTACCAGATGGAAAAGTCGCGTTACTTAATGAAGATATGCACGAGCACAAGTGCATCTACATATTATTGTCTTTCGTGATATAGGTATATTCCGTTCTGATTTAGTACATTAATTAGTACAGATGAGGCCGGGAAGTTAGGAGATGCCGGCCGAATATTTATTATGTTTATGAGGCTGGCAACTCCATTTCCCGCCGAGGTATGTAGTGCTTTTCTCAAACATGCAATGAAATAAATAGGTAAATAAAAACTCCAAAAAAATCAAAGGTTTATTTCTAGAGAAATAATACAACAAACACATTTATTACTACTTCGTTCTATTTCCAACTCGGATTGAATAGAAAACATGGATAAATCTTCTTATCTATATACCTACTTATACAAGTCCTGACACACTCACTCATTCACTGACTCTTCAACGCCCACCCAGCCCAAGGGTTAGCCCTTGAACCTGGAAAGCTGAAATTTTGCACGGAGGTTCCTTTTATAATAAATATTTTCTCTATTGATATACCTATACTTACTATTGTAATTGGTTTTTCGAATAATTTGTTATTATTTTTACCTAAGTGTTTTTGGATTTCACGTTATTATATGTCTACCTACATACCTACATACTTCAGCTACGCCCCTGACCGAGACCAGAGTATCAGTGCTTATTGCCTGTCGCATCATGGAGATTTTAGAAAGCAACGGAGTCCTAGGCAATCGATCGAGATTACTGTGCATGATTAAGGAACGAAAACCTACCAAAACACCGACGAAAAAGATCACGGCAAGATATAAATATCTACCGTGCTATAAAGGGCTTGGTCGCTACTCATGGCGAATAAATACAACCATAATTGTAACAAAAAGGAAAGGGAAACGTTTAAAGGACATTGGCCCCACTGGTCAAACGAGATTATATCATAAAAAGTATGTTCGAAAAACATCTCGTTCGAATAAAAATATTGTTCTGGTTGTTCTTGATAAATTTAAAACATTCAACACGAATTTTTTTGTAAGTAAACGCGGAAAATATTTGTCCAGCTTTCATCAAATATGAAAAGGTATGGAAGGAACTATGAAAATTCAATTCATTAGAATATCTTCATTATGTCATGGTTTGTTGAAATGTTTTTTTTTTTTTTTGAATGAGTCGCCAGAGGGGCCAAAGACGCGAAGTCTTTGCTGTTTTTTACTTTAAGGATTGGAAGGGTGACTTGTGATCGGGAAAAAACCCTTCGGACGAACTGGGAATGGAGGGCCCAGACAGTGTCCGACTTGCACGGACTAAAAAACCCGGTCACAAGTCCCCTTCTCTATTGGTTATCAAAACAAAAACGTGTGCTTTAAATTTTGAGGAGGGGAGGGGTAGGGAGGGGACTGTTATTGGTGGCTGATTCGATGGGCACTTTAAGCTATTGCCTTGCTTGGCTCATCGATGCGGCACCATGTTTTTGTGCGAAAGGAAAATTAACGACTCCGACCGAGTCAGCAAACTTATAAGATTTATTTAAACGGCCAGAAAGTTGGCCAGGCGTCCCACACATCGATGTTGACTTGACTAACTATTGGCTGTTGACCCTTAACTTTGGCCATGTCCACAGGAGAGACGCGAACAATAAAACGTTAATAAACACGCTTCGTCACATTCTTTGGCTCGACCAACGACTTGTTTGCTGGATTAAAGTTCACCACCAATAACACTTCTAATGTTGACCAGACTGAGTAAGCACCTTAAATATGATGAGATGACACAAGAAAGTCAAACATAACAAACAATCCAGTTGCGGATTGATTGGCGTAAATGGGTAGTTCTACTAGCGTTCCGACTGCTATCAGTTTACCTACTTCAGTCAAAGTCAAAAATTCTGTATTCAATTTAGGCATCAATTGATGCTCCTATGAACGTCGAAGAATCTACCACCGGTTCGGAAAAACCCTGTTGAGAAGAAACCGGCAAGAAACTCAACAAGGTTTATTTTTTTTGAATCAGATCTACGTACTATCGCCCCAAGCGCCAGATTACCACCTTAAAGGCCCAGTTTGCGTGCAGTGGCTAGACATCTGTCCATAACAATCCATAGCAATAAACATCAACGGCTGCAAGCAAATTTGTTTTGAATATGGGTATCTGACGTCTGGGGCGATGGTACATTGTTATTAAATTACATATATCTAAAGTATTTAATACAATTAAATTTTTTAACACAGTAGATACGCTATTTGAGACGATTTGATTGAAGAACTATCGATAGTTGACCTCGAAAACAGCATCGTCACGTGTTGATAGTATGAATGGTATCGATAGCATCGATAGTGCTGTATAAGCAATACTATTGAAAATGGCAATGCTATCGATAGTATTGACAGTTTTATGTCTAATAGAATCGATAGTAGGTAGGTAGGTATCTATGGTAAATATTACAAAATCAGCTAATAGTGACCAAAAATAATCGACAAATCTAAGGAGCAATCGACACACACACAAGTAAGCCCGTACTATAACCCAAAAAGGATTATCATCATCATTTCAGCCGAAAGACATCCACTGCTGAACATAGGCCTTCCCCTAGGCTCGCCAAACAGAACGGTTCTGCGCCATCTGCGCAATCAACGCATTCCCACAACCTTAACCAGGTCGTCAGTCTATCATGTTGGAGGCCTACCCACACTGCGTCTTCCGGTCCGCGGACGCCACTCGAGAACCTTTCGGCCCCAATCGGCCTTCAATTCTACGAGCGATCGATATGCCCTGCCTACCACCACTTGAATCTGGCGATTTTTTGTTTTGAGCTATGTCCGTGACTTCAGTCCTTGCGCAGATTTCATAATTTCTAATGTGATCCCACAAAGAAACTCCGAGCATAGCCTTGTCCATCGCCCTCTGAGTGACCTTGAGCTTTCTTATGAGGCCCATTGTTAGCGGTCGCGTCTCAGTGCCATAAGTCATCACTGGCAACACACACTGGTCGAAAGATACAATGTTGAGCAGTTACTTGACATCGAAATAAAAGTAGAGAACCTACCAGGAATTATGAATGATATATTCTTAAGCTATTGTATAAAGATTGTTAATAGACTAATAAATAGAAATAAGGTAGCCTAAAGCATGATAGTAACATATAATGTAATATATGGGTATGTTATCGTGCATTATTGTTGTTGTAGCAGATAACTTAGGATAAGAGTATAAATGTAATTTTCTTTTTAAATAAATAAAAACCGGTGTCATGTGTACTACCCCGAAACAAGACAAAGTATAGTTTAGATAACAGAGTAGATGGTCTATCCCGACCTAAGAGAAAGAAAGATGATGAATGTAAGAAAGAATAGTATGAGGAATGGAAGTGCGAGATTCATATGCGAGAACTAGTATGATAGAGAAAAAAAAAACTCACACTGGTCGAAGACTTTTGACCTAAGACTCTGCGGTATATTGTTTAATGTTTAATGTTTATTTGGGCAAAAAACGGCACAATATAATGAGTGAACTTAAAGAAAAACTTAAGTAATACATAGGCCAGCAAATATGCCACAGTTAATTTATGCTAATGAAGTAACACGTAAAAATACAAACAGCCAAAAATGAGAAAAAGTGAAACGGGCGTTAAATAAATAATATGTCTAAGTATGTATAAATCTAAAGTTTTGACAGAGCACCTTTAAGTCAGCGTTCGCGCGCGTGTGTGTGCGTACGTGTTTTACTAGCGAACGGTCCGTGTTTATCGTATCGTTTGAAATGGCCTCTGATATTATAAAGTGTGTAAATTGCAATTTAGTAATAAACGAATTATTAGCATTTATACAGAATAAGGCCAGCGTAATGAGTGCGGACACCCTTACTCGTATTTGTTGTGACAGTTTTACCGGCGAGGAAATCTCGTTAGCCAAAACCCTGCTTTTTGATTCGATCCCGGAGGCAAAGAAAAAGCATCGAAAAAATAAAGGGAAGAACGTGCGGGATATTGATGATATCATCGGCTTATTGAGAATTACCGATCCGGACACCGTACCGACTTTTGTTGCACGAGACTTGCACAAACTGCCGCCGATTACATTCGACCACATAGATGCAACGAAGTTGTTAAAAGATATTCTCATTCTACAAAACGAAGTTAAGATGATTAAAAGTGACTACATAGGGCCAGCGCATTTCCTGGACCTTAAGAAAGAGGTAGAAAATCTGAAGCTAAGTTCCATAGTACATAATCAATATGATTTTGTCAATAAAACAAGGGGTGCCTGTTTAATGTCATCAAACTGCTACGATAGTGGCCCCATGGCTATGCACGCATGGCAATCGGCAGATTTAGATAAGACACCACCTAAAATCATGGAAAAAACAATCTGCGACTTAGATAAAATATCGGCAAAATTTGAGGGTATGCATCATATTTCAGTTGTTCAAAAGACAACCGACCGCAAACCAAAGGAAGTCGCTGATAAGTGTAATGTTGTCTCATTCCCACACACCAACAATGAGGCGGCCCCGAACATTGCCGAAGTTGAACTCGGAGCGAGTGCGAGACCATTTGATACTAAACAATGCAAGTCCCCTACCACGCGTGCGAATACCGGTTTCGGCGATAATGGATCGACTTCAAGCCGAGATAATGAATGCAGCGAGCCGCGTACGACTACGAGTGAGACAACACAACCCAACATGCGGAAACAAGTAGTAGGGGATGACGGCTCGTGGAATACTGTAACTAGGAAAAAGCGTAAAAGTTCTCCTGGACACACGGGCAAAGCAGAGATTGGACCGAATGCTAAATTTAAAGCTGCTGTCGTCAAGTTACCAATATATATTTCGAACGTGGCGAGAGATACAAAAGCCAGCGATATTGCTGATTATATCGGAGCTCGGATACAGGAGAATGTAACTTTATTTAAGATTAACAGAAAAACAGCAAAAAGCTATAATTCATATAAAATGTACGTATCGAAAAATAACCTCGGGTTGGTTTTGAATGATGCATTTTGGCCCGATGGTATAACCTTTAGGCGCTTTATTTACAATAAGCGTAACTCGAAGGACAGCTCATTTTGGCAAATACACAAATAATAATGGATATAAGCCCTTCTATATGTAAAATGATAAGTTACAATTGCAAATCTATAAAACGGTCCGTGGATGATATAAGGTTACTATGTCGATCCGCGGCTATTGTGGCTATTCAGGAGACATGGCTGTTCCCGCATGACTTAAGTTACTTAAGTGGAATACACCACGATTTTGAGTACACGGGGAAGTCAGCAGTGGACACGTCGTCAGGCATCATCAGGGGACGGCCATACGGAGGTGTGGCGATACTGTGGCGGAAGCGTTTATTCGAGTCGGTGTCGATCATTAACTGTAATAGTGCACGTATAGCGGCTATAAAAGTTACACTTAGGGATCGGTCGTTTATTGTGTGCAGTGTGTATATGCCGACCGATACCGCGGACCATCTTTCGGAGTACATAGACTGCCTCGGTGAGTTGAATGCAATCGTTGAAAGTAGTGATGTAGAAACTGTTTACATTTTGGGTGACTTTAATGCTCACCCGGGTGAGCCTTTCGACGTTGAACTTTTTAATTTTTGTTCGGAACATAATTTAGTTTGTGCAGATGTGGCTAAATTGGGTTCTGCCTCGGGCACTTATACGTATGTCAGTGAGGCTCACGGCTGCCGACGCTGGCTTGACCACTGTGTGGTTACGCAATCGGCCTGGGACACAATAGAGAATATAAATGTCATTTATGATGTATTTTGTTCGGATCATTATCCTATGTGTATTGAGTGCCGTCTGGATTTAGTTCAGCCTAAGTTATTGATGAAAAATGTTGAATGTAATAAAATAATTTGGGGTGAGAGGGACAATTCACAGATACAGAAATATTATGAATTATGTAATGATAATTTTAATTTAATTGACTTTCCACAAGATCTTGACATATATTGTAATGTATAGCGTGTGACAGGGACGACACGGTTTCTGCCAGGCTCCCTCCTAGGGCAAACCGAGGTAGACCTCCGGCTCGCTTCTTGACGGACTGAGCCGCAGGTCTACAATGGCTGGTCACTTGCGCGCGCGCCATGTTGGCGGTCCGCGCGTTGATGGCCGGCAGTCGGCTTTGGCGCGAGCAGGCGAACGGACACGCTTTTGATTATATTTTGGTTTAACGCTTACGACTTAATACTTACTTACGCACCTTACCCCTGCCTGTCGCTACATATTTGGCGCCCAACGTTTATGGGGTTAAGTTAAGTTTAAGTTATTTTCTTAGTTCGTTTCGTTCGCCGTACGTACCTACGGAGGTACGTAGTTAAAATGCCTAGGACGCGACGCGTTTCGTTGGGGTCTGCTTCTCCTGGAAGTGGTGACGGAAACATCACAATGAACAGCGAGGCCCTAACTGCGATGCTGACTACTCTCCAGCAGACGCAGAACGAGTTCTGCCAACGGCTGTTGAGCGAGGTCAGGTCTTCGACGCCGTCTCAGGCCGACTCAACTGCCGCCGCCGTCGCCGCTGCCGCCACGTTCGCATCAATCAACGGTAACTACGCGCAGTGCACGGCTCGCTACAGCGGCAGTAAGGAAGAGCACTTAGAGAGCTTTTTAGACAGTGTGGAAAGCTACAAGTCGTGTCTCCACATCTCCGACGAAAACGCCATCCGCGGCTTGTCGCTGTTGCTTACGCGCGACGCCGGCGTCTGGTGGCAGGGTGTAAAGACACAGGTGAAGACATGGGAAGAGGCGCTCGAGAGGCTGCGAAGTGCCTTCGGCGAACGCCGCCCTCCTTTCGTCATCTATACGGAGCTCTTTTCCATGGTGCAAGGAGAAGAAACGACAGAGCTGTTCGTGTCCAGAGCAAGGGCATTGCTATCGAAATTGCCAGCAGGTGACCTGTGTGAAAGAGTGGAACTGGACATGGTTTTTGGGCTCTTAAACCGACGAATAAGGAAAAGGTTAAAAAGAGAGTCCGTGGACAGTTTCGATAACCTGTTACAGCAGTGCCAGAGCGTGGAAGATTCCAGGAGAGAAAATTACGCTCCCGTCTCAGTAACGGCGCGTGAACGCGACGCTCAGAGTTCATCGACCGCTTCCAAGAATCGCGCGCTCTCGGGGCACGAGGCGGATGACGTTTGTACTTCACGAACTCCGTCTTTTCCCGCCCAAACTCAATCAAAAGCAGAGAAGCCTCGTCGGAAGTTTTGTGTGTACTGCAAACGAAGTGGTCACAGTAAAGACAGTTGTGAAAAATTAAAAATAGTTAGTAATGACTCTAAGGATGACAACGTAAAAGTGAAGTGTTATGGTTGCGGCGCTCCTAACGTTATTCGTTCAAAGTGTACGAACTGTAACCCGGGGCAGTCGTTTTATTCCGTCGACGTTGGTTCGTGTCACGTCGACGACGCCGCCGCCGACTCGCATGGGAGCGAGGTGGGCGGTCTCGACTCGTCGCAACCTACATCGCAGCGTGCGTCTGCGGCGCGCGCCGCCGGCCCGCGCGCGCGTAGCTGTGGGGGCTCTACGCGCTGTCACGACAGCCGCGCGCGCCGAGACAGCAGTCCCGCGCGCCGCGCTCGCAGCCCCGGCAGCCCCGCGCGCCACCCCGCCGGCCCCGCGCGCCGCGGCGGCAGCCCGGCACGCCACGCCGGTAGCCCCGCGCGCCCGCCCCTTGTCGGCCGCAGCGTGGCGGCCGCGCCGGCGCCAAACGTAAAAAGGTGTTTTAACCCTTCGCCTGCGCATGTTGCTACAGGTAACCCTTCGCGTGCCGTGGGGGAATTTTTTGAACTTTCACAAAATGCGTTATGCGATTTTCCCGTTTCTGTTCACGAGAACGTTAATTGTGTCGGTTTTAACAATATTGAACCTTTTTGCAACGATGTGTTTAATGTGTGTAACGATCGTAAGGTCAATGATTGTCAAACTATTTGCGATAAAGGCATTGATGCCCAAAATTTTTATCGTAATGCCAAAGATGCTCAAACTTTGTATAGTAAAGTCAAAGATTTTCAACCTTTTTCTGTAAAAGTCAACGAACCTCAATCTTTTTGTGAAAATTTTAACGAATGTCAAACTTTTTGTAACGATGGGAGTGCTGGCAAAGTTTCAAACCGCCCTATTTTAAAAATTTGCATTCTTGGCGCAAACGGTTCCGCGCTTGTTGATTCTGCTGCTAAGAGTTGCGTCGCTGGTCACACGTTATATTCTCTCCTAGAACAGAAAGGACACCCGTTAGTGTCGTCAACACAGATTATTAGGTTGGCAGACGGTGTAAGTAGGGAAATGGTTGTACTCACCACCGAAGTAGAGGTGACGCTCGCGTATAAAACGAAGAAAGTCAATTTTATGATTTTTCCTGACTCCCATAATAACGAGTCTCTTTTGGGAATTGACTTTTTGAGGGATTTCAACCTTAACTTTGATTTTGGCAATAACAGTTGGCACTTTGGTGAAAATAGTAACCAGAAGTATGAGTTACACTTTGAAAACGTGTCACCTCTCACTTCGTGTGTAGCAGCTGTAGAGGCACTTAGGGAGGATGAAGCTACGTTGCTTAGCCCACAGCGTCGCGGGTTGCTTGCCCAGCTCCTCACTGAGAATCAGGACTTGTTTGAACCAGGGGGAGGACCAACTCCTTTTGCTGAGCATAGGATCGATACAGGCGATCATCCGCCTGTTGCTGTGCCGCCTTATCGCGTTACCCCTGCCAAGAAGGAGGTCATGCAAGCGGAGATTGCGAAAATGCTAGCAGACGATATAATAGAGGAGTGCGAGTCTCCGTGGGGTTCGCCTGTTCTCTTAGTGCCCAAGTCCAATGGTAAGGTTCGTTTCTGTGTGGATTACCGCAGGCTTAATTCTGTCACGAAGACTGATGTTTACCCGATGCCGGTAATCGACGAGCTCCTTCAGTCAACTAAGCGGAACTGCTTCATGAGCACACTCGACATGCGGAGTGGGTTTTGGCAGGTATCCGTCAGACCGGAAGATCGAGACAAAACGGCGTTCGTCTCTCCGTTCGGTACGTACCGTTTTAAACGCATGCCGTTTGGGCTCAAAAATGCCCCGTCCACCTTCCAGCGTCTTATCGACAGGCTCCGTTCGGGTTCCTGTCTTCAGAACGTGACTTTGCTTGCCTATCAGGATGATTTGCTGGTAATTTCTGAAGGGTTCGAGCAGCACGTTGCAGATCTACGTAAGGTTTTCCAAAGGCTGCGAATGTTTGGTTTGCGCGCTAATCGCGAGAAGTGCGTCTTTGCACGTGACAAGGTGAAGTATTTAGGCCACGTTATTTCACAGGATGGTATTTCGCCCGATGATGACAAAGTCCGTGCTGTCCTTGACATGAAGACACCGTCTACGCTGCGCCACTTGAGGACCTTTTTACAAACCTGTTCGTGGTTTCGTAAATTTATTCCCAGTTTCTCTGCTGTTGCCGAGCCTTTGACCCGCCTGTTAAAGAAGAATCAGGTATGGATGTGGGGTCCCGAGCAGAGGAAAGCATTCGAGGAACTGAAGAAGAGGTTAACTTCCGCTCCAATCCTTATCCAGGCAGATTACCAGAGACCGTTTATCCTTAGGACTGACGCCAGTAACTATGCACTTGGCGCTGTCTTACTTCAGGGTGACGGTACAAGTGAACGCCCCATTGAATATGCCAGCCGCTTGCTCACACCGGCCGAAAGGAACTACAGCACGACTGAACGTGAGGCTCTTGCAGTCGTCTGGGCCGTAGAGCGTTTCAGAGGTTACATAGAAGGGCATCAAATTATTATAGGGAGCGATCACCAACCGTTGAAGTGGCTTCTTACGTTGAAGTCACCGACGGGAAGGTTGGTTCGTTGGGCTTTAAAGTTGCAAGCCTTCAACATCCAGTTCGAGTATACTCCGGGTAAAGCGAATGTTGTCGCCGACACGCTCAGCCGTCCTGCCTGTGAAGAGGTAAATAAAGATCAGTGTGGTGTATGCTCTGTTGTAGTGGACTTACCCGCTCGCAGCCCCGCAGATCTTCGACGCGCTCAGCTCGATGACCCGGACCTGGAAAAGATAATATGTGAGTTAGAAAGTATGTCAGATGCCGCAGCCGTTGGAGCGAAGCGTTGGTCTGAAAGAGGATACTTCATGCAGCAAGGCGTCCTGTACAGGTACAACCCCGACGTCGACAGCGAAGAACCGCAGCTGGTGGTTCCAGCTTTGCTGCGTCTTGAATTGGTAAGGGAGTGCCACGATTCCCCACTGGCGGGACACCAGGGGATTGAAAGGACAGTTCATAAAGTCTCGCAACGCTTCTTCTTCCCGGGCATGCGCCGTGTCATTACGGAATATGTAAAGACGTGCGTGCCTTGCCAACGGTACAAGGCATCTAATGAGAAACCTTCCGGGCTTCTCCAGACTCCTGTTTTAAGTCAGCGCAACGAGGTACTGGCGATTGACTTATTTGGTCCTTTACCAGAAGGTGACAATGGTGAGCGTTGGATCCTGCTCGTGGAAGACACAGCTACGCGTTGGGTGGAGCTATTCGCTTTGAAGGAAGCTACTTCTGAAGCATGTGCTCGTACGCTCCTAGAAGAATACTTCTTAAGGTATGGTTTCCCACGCAAGATCGTGTCTGACAACGGCGTACAGTTCGTCGGAGCGGTTATGCAGCAGGTTCTCTTTGTTCTTGGAGTTCAGCAGAATCTACTGCCGTTGTATCACCCTGAGGGAAATCCAGCAGAGCGAAAGAACAGAGACCTTAAGGTTCAGCTTGCTCAGTTGGTCAATGTGCAGCATAACACGTGGCCGCTGCATTTACCTTCGGTTCGGTTCTCTATGAACTCTGCTCGTTGCCAGACAACTGGTGTAACCCCTGCGTATTTAACTTTCGCTCGAGAGCTCCGTTCTCCATTAGACGTCCATCATGACATCCGTGCGGTACTGCGGAAGGAAAACTTTGTCCCTCAAGTAACGCCCTACTTGAAGTCTTTTCTAGATTCCTTAGTTACAATCAGAGATCGAGTAGAGTCGCAGCAGGATCGGCGAAAGGAGTACGCCGACTTATCCCGCAAACCTGGAGAATGTTTTAGCGTCGGTGATCACGTGCTTATAACGTCTCGCGTCCTCAGTAACGCAGGTAAAAGTGTTACGGCAAAGTTTGTCCCCAAAAGGGACGGACCGTATATGGTTAGTAGAAAGGTTAGCCCTACAACTTACCTGGTATCTGGTCTTGATTCACCCGAGGAAGTGTTGGGCAAGTTTCACGCTTCTCAGCTTGTCCACTTTAAAAGTAGAGATGACGTGGCTCCTTCTCCTGTGGTGCCTAGGAGGAAAAGAGGTCGTCCACGTCGTCGAGATCAGAGTGTTGTGCGAGTCCATGGACGTGGGCGTCCTCATGAACTCGAGGGGGAGTCTATAGCGTGTGACAGGGACGACACGGTTTCTGCCAGGCTCCCTCCTAGGGCAAACCGAGGTAGACCTCCGGCTCGCTTCTTGACGGACTGAGCCGCAGGTCTACAATGGCTGGTCACTTGCGCGCGCGCCATGTTGGCGGTCCGCGCGTTGATGGCCGGCAGTCGGCTTTGGCGCGAGCAGGCGAACGGACACGCTTTTGATTATATTTTGGTTTAACGCTTACGACTTAATACTTACTTACGCACCTTACCCCTGCCTGTCGCTACAAATGTAAATTGTAATGATATTAGCCATAGAAATTTAATTGATAGATTGTACAAGGGAATTGTTGATATTTTGTCTGACGCAGCGATGCAAAGCTACCTTGGCAAGGGCACGGTTAGGGGCAGGCGAGTGGTTGGCTGGAACAAGCATGTTCGGGGCGCGTACGGGCAGGCCAGGCTGTACTTTCAGGAGTGGCTCTTGCATAATAAGCCTGCGTCGGGGAGGGTATATGATGACATGTGCCTAAGTCGTAAAATATTTAAGAGCAAACTGAAATGGTGCCAGACTCACCAAGAGCAAATCAAACTCGACATTTTAGCCTCACATAACGCATCTAAAAAATTTAAACATTTCTGGAAGGCTGTTAAGAAGCTTGATGGTCATTCTGGGGTGCCCGTAAGCGTCGGAAAAGTGAGTGAGCCGGAGTCTATCGCCAACATGTTTGTAGACCACTTTAGGGTGAAATCTCCGCTGGGCCCATCGCAGCAGGTGGTTGATGACGGGGAATGTTGTGAGTCGGATTTTGTTCGTTTTACTTCTGAGCAAGTCAAAAGCGTGATTACAAAAATGACAAGAGGAAAGTCACCGGGTCACGATGGGCTCAGTATAGAACACCTTAAATATGCTGGAAAGCGAGTAAATGAAGTTTTGGCTAACTTCTATTCTTTGTGTTTGTCTCACTCGTACCTTCCCCAAGATCTAACTAAAACTATTGTGGTACCTATTGTTAAGGATAAAACTGGTGATGTATCTAGTGAGTCTAACTATCGGCCTATCTCATTGGCTACTGTGCTGGCGAAGGTGTTGGATGGCCTGCTGGACACTCAGCTCGAAAAACATTTAGAACTGAATTGCGCGCAGTTTGGGTTTCGACCGGGGCTATCTACGGAAAGCGCCATATTAAGCCTAAAACATACAGTACAATACTACACCGATCGTAATAGTCCCATTTACGCATGTTTCCTGGACTTGTCCAAGGCGTTTGACCTTGTGTCATACGATGTCCTTTGGAACAAGTTAAGGGAACAAAGAGTGCCAGCGGAATTACTGCGAATATTTCAATATTGGTACCTTAACCAGGATAATGTCGTGAGATGGGCCGGTAGACTCTCTCAGTCGTATAGGTTGGAGTGCGGGGTGAGGCAGGGGGGTATAACCTCCCCCAAGCTTTTCAACCTGTACGTTAACGATTTGATCGTGAGACTCAGCAGCACACCTGTAGGCTGCAGAATCGATGATGTTTGTATCAACAATATCAGTTACGCTGATGACATGGTGCTGCTGACTCCTGCGGTCAAGGCGTTGAGAGAGCTTCTCCGCATATGTGAGGAGTATGTAAGTGAGCACGGCTTACTCTATAACGCTAAGAAAAGCGAATATTTGGTATTTAAGGCCGCCGGTGGCAAGTTGCCGGAACGGGTACCTATCATTAAACTAAATAATAATGAACTCAAACGCGTCTACAAGTTCAAATACCTCGGCCACTATGTCACCGACGACCTTAGGGACCAAATGGATATTGAGAGGGAACGCGGGGCGTTGGCGGTCCGATGTAACATGCTGGTTCGAAGGTTTGTACGATCTAGTGAAGAAGTTAAAATATCGCTCTTTAAATCATATTGCCAGGTTTTCTACACGTGCAGCCTTTGGACCAGTTTCACGCAAAGGACAATCAGTACCCTGCGAGTCCAGTATAATAACGGTTTCAGGATGTTGTTGGGGCTGCCTCGTTTCTGCAGCGCATCGGGCATGTTTGCGCAAGCTCGCACTGACGACTTTTACGCCATAATGCGTAAACGAATCGTCTCGTTGCTCTGCAGAGTACGGGCCAGCTCCAGCCCCATTCTGAACACTATAGCTGTCAGATACGACTCCCCGATCATGCGGCATTTTGAAAGTGTGATGACTGCCGTCAGATGAATCGGTCATCGGTTTAGTAAACAAAGCACGAAGGAATTAGATGCCACAAAAACCTAAGAGCCTAATTGTATAATAGAAAAAACGAACAGGAGATAAATGGTCAAGATCCCAAAATACTAAGTGGTAAACTCAAAGAGAATCCCTTTGTCAAATTGTACAATTTTTACTAACAATAGATTATAAGTTATTTCTATGATTTTACTAACAAAATGGATGTAATTTGTCTGACTAAATAAAGAAATTATTATTATTCGCGAATGATGGTTTTTCTCAGCTCTAGGCTGGTATTAACTTATTATTATTATGTTGGTACGGATTTCCGATCACGGGCCCATGGGGACCCGGTCATTTGAAAGGCATTCATGGGGCCGAAGCCAACATGAAGAGGCCTTTGGTACCATATAATATAAATGAGATGGGCGCAACTATGGAGGTCTATCCCCTAATACACCATGAGGATGTGCTAGCGGACAGTCCTCCACAGTTGCCAAACTATTGCCAGGTAGGAAGCGACATGGAATTGGCTATGGGGTTGGGATGTTGTGGACAGGATTACCGGGCTATGGAGTGAGATAACGGACACCTACCATTTCAATATCTCATAAACTGAACTTTTGGTAGGCGGTGACTCGCCATTCACTAAATGGGCCCCTCAAACTATTGCCCGCTCGGGGCAACGAGGCGGCAACATTGCGATGGCCCAGACGAATAAACGTGTAAAACTCTTACAGGAAAAATAAAATCAACTTTAACAGAGATCTGTTAAAGTTGATTTTACCCCTCCTGTAAGAGCTTTACACGTTTATTCGTCCTGGCCATCGATTGGTGTGAACGGCTAAGGATGGAGAGGTGTCCCTGGACTTTAAACTTCAAAATGCCAACTCGCCACTTACGGCCAAACACATCCATCCTTCGAGCATTTAGCTCTTGCGCTCCACTCTAGGCGGCCAACAAAGGCAAACTAGAGGCGGGGTGGGTGTGTAACTGTGTGTTAGTGTGTGTATAAGCGCATGTGTGTATGTGTACCCCTGGAGGTCTCGGGTTCGTGGTGTCGCTACGCACCAACAGCTCGCCACAAGCCGCCCTGCGATGACTGACTGCACTGGTGACACGACAACACCAGCGGGCGATGAGGTCGTCACATCCCTACGCCTTATTATTATTATTATTATTATTATTATTAAACCTGCTAAGTGAAAGATTAAAAATATCTAGTTCAAAATATGAATTATTATATGTTTTACAAGCTCTGGATATAAAAGTATTAGAAGCATATTTACTACGAGTCAACGGAATATAAAACAAACAGTATAGTAGTAGTATTGGACCCAAAAAGGACGGGACGTAATTCTAATAATTCAAACAACAATTACATTCGGTACTTAATCCTGAGGACACGCGAGCGCCTGTGATCCACCATCTTATTCTGCCCTCATCCTATAATACCGTGTGACAGAAAGAAGTTCAACCAAGTTCAACTCTATCTGTATAGTATAAATCTTCCCAGGTGAATTTTTCGCTTCGAGCCATTACATTAAATTTGAACCTTAATACTATGACGATACCGTTTGTTTTGAAAGATATGGGCTCGAAGCGAAAAATTCACCTGGGAAGATTTATACTATAACTTTCAAGGCCACCACAAACCAAAGCGCGGAGCGTGCCCAGCGCGCTCTATTGGCCATGTGCGAAGCGGGTGGTGGGGTACAGAAAATGATCGCAGCGCACAACATGGCAAAAATTGGAAGTAAATTCGGAGGAAATGTTGTCAACGCTACACGGCGCCACCGTCGTGCACGTAGCCAAAGTGGGTGGTGGGCGTACAGAAAACGATCGCAGCGCACAACATGGCAAAAATTGGAAGTAAATTCGGAGGAAATGTTGTCAACGCTACGCGGCGCCACCGTCATGCACGTAGCCTATAATAGGTAACACTGAATCATATACGCTGACACAAACTGCAGCGTGGCGCGTTGTATCACGCCAAGTTTATGTCTTAATCTTGCTCACACTTTTTCTTTTTCAGTCTACTTACGATCCTACATACCTGCATACATGCATATTTACCTACTTATAGAAATAACAAGATAAATTTAAAATTTTGTCTAATATCTATATCCTCAAATTATAAAGTTATCTTAATATATAAAAAATAATGTTTGTCTGTATGTTCTTAATAGAATCGTAAACTGTGCATTTGATCATGTGATGATCTTTAGCAAAGTTGTTGTGCATGAGCCAAAAAAGGTTTCTGAGTTGGTACGACCAATTTTTGACAGATGGCGCCACACAACGGCATCAGCTAGTTCTTTATAAATATTTTTACTTCCAAATTGTTGGTTTGACAAACAATACATACAGAAATCATAAGTTTATTAAAAAGTTGTAAAAACCATTCCACAATCCTGGGGCCTGTTGCATAACAAAGTACAACTAATATTACAAGCGGAACCAAAGAGTATTGTAATATTATATGAACAAGAGTGGCAACTCTATGGTCAAATTTGTATGTATGGAAGGTGCTGCCACCCTACGGCTGCTCAAGAACTAATGTGACGTTTCTATAAATGTATACCTATCTATATGTATATGTTGGTAGTGATGTACAACTATAGATACGCGTACCTATAGCAATGTATAGTCAAGGATTTTAATTGATAGACTAATTGCCACTATTCGTATTTTAGCCGTCTAATTCAAATCAGCATATACGAAGTATAAGCGGCTAAACCCGATTTGTATTATACGGCTAAAATACGAACATTGGCAAGTGGCCTATCAATTAAAGTCCTTGACCGTACAATTTGGTACGCCATGGCCATGGCCGATGAATGACAACTGACAAGTTTGACAAGTCAACCAAGATGGCCGCTAATTTAGTTCTTCGGCAAACACCAGAGATCGCTGTAGTCGCATGAAAAGTGATGATATATGTAAGTGTGCCCCCCCTGAGCGGAACTCTCGCTTCAGTTATACCATTGACCTACAATAACAACTAGACTCCCAATCACGCTCAAAAATTGTCGGAAGCAAAAGCCTGCACACGCGTCTATTGTGCAGGCTTTTGGTTCAGTTGTGTTTCGACCGCGCGTTGATTACAACGTCACGCAATGACAAAGTTTTCGGTGAAAAACTGTGCAAATGACGGCAGATCCACTCTTAATAAGGATGGAGTGTCGTATTTCTGGTAAGTGTTACTTTAAACTTACAAAATTGCATAACTATCTTGATGTTTTTTTAGTATTTTGCTAAAAATTTACATTTCAATTGCTAAAACAAAATATTCTCGCCCCGTATTCGTATATCTCTTTCGCACCGTAATCAAACTCACGAGAGCAAAAGAGACAGACAGTCTAGCTTCCAGGGAGTAGAGAAAGCTGTGGAGTTGAATAGTCTATTTTTTTTATTTTAATGTTGAACGTAATTATTAATTACTTAATTTAACTTTGTTTTTGTATTAATTTCATTTTATAATTGCTGTGTTATTAAATTATTATTGAGTAAGGATACTATATTCATTTTATGTGTATGCCTGCTAAGGTAGAAAACATTGACACTATATAAGTTTAACATAAACGAATATGAAACATGTTGTATTATAGCAAAAAAATGAAACAAATGGTTTTTTGACGTCACAACGTCTAATAAATCGATGAACGCCGGCTGCATACATGAAAAAGGATGACGCAATGTAACGTACATGTACGGGACATGTATCGTACATGTACGGGACATGTCCCATACATGTACCTACAGAGCAGCGAAGGCCAATATGTACAAGAGAGCGGCGAACGCCAGGATGTACAATGCGCGGGGGAGGGGGTTCGGGGGGTGCGGGGGTTTCAAAGGGAGGATGAAAATTTCATTGATTTTGCCGTAGGATGCACCGTTTTCAAGATATTTGACAATACACCGGTTTTTGAATGTGGGGGTGCGGGGTGGGGAGGGTTGAGGGGGGAGGGTGTTCGGGGTAGGGGGCATGGGGGCATTAAAGGGGTGATGAAAATTTCATTGATTTTGCCGTAGGATGCACCGTTTTCAAGATATTTGACAAAACACCGGTTTTCGAATGTGGGGGTGCGGGGTGGGGGGGTTGAGGGGGGGAGTGCGGGGTAGGGAGCGTGGGGGTAATAAAGGGGGGATGAAAATTTCATTGATTTTGCCGTAGGATGCACCGTTTTCAAGATATTTGATAAAACACCGGTTCTCGTCCGATCACCGAGGTTACGCAACGTCGGGCGCGGTCAGTACTTGGATGGGTGACCGCCTGGCTTCATTTTTGTTTTTTGAATGTTTTGTTATGACGTTGTCACGTTAAACTATCGCCCGTAAACCGACTTTACAGACAACCGGTTTTTTTTGAAAAAAAAAATGTTTTTTGAGAAAAACGTCATTCCACAATTTGATCGACATTAAAAACATGGGAGACTTGTTTTATTCGTCCAAGGATTTGTTTAATTTAAGTAAAAAAACAGAAGAGACCACAAGACATCATTATTACACATCAAAGTTGAATGTGGCAAAAATTGTTTGTGCAGTACTAAAATCATTTGTAAATACCAGCATTTTAGAAAGTCTTATTCAACATTCACTAGATTTTCAAATCATAGAAATATTTTAATGAAAACAATAAGTTCAACGCTACATAAACATACGTTTTCATTATATCGCCAAAAAAGACACAGAAAAAATTAAAATCCAAAGTAAACGGCACCTCATCAATAAATTAACTTTTAAATTAGAATATTAAAAAATAAAGATTATATATTTCTTTATTTAATCAATTTGTTTATTTTTTCGCATGACGACTCCACTGCATTCTTTACTCTTTCTTTAGGCGGTTTCCAGCGCGTGACGTCATGAAACTACTTCTAACGATCGTATACAATTGACATTAAACATTACTGCTACGAAATAAGGTGTTAATTTGTATGAAGGCTATTAATATTATACATCAACCACCGCTCGGACGTTTTTTGAGGAACTTTTGTTAAGCGATTGGGAGTCTTGTTCTTTTATTGTATGTCAATGAGTTAAACCTATTAACTAGAAAGGGAGTTCCGCTTGTAATATAAGTTGTACTTTGTTAAGCAACAGGCCCCTGAACGTTGAAAAAAACAGCAGCAATCAAAAACAAATAATATATTATCATTTTAATTAGATTCAGTAGACTAAAGAAGGAGACCAGTTATTTTGATTAAATAATTGAGTTTTTAAGATGCTACGTTTCGCAATAAAGGACAATGCGCACTTTTGCATTATGGTAATTTGAAAGAGTTATTATCTCAAAATCGATATTCTTACCAAGGATTATACTAAGTGAACTACACTGCAATAATATGTGCTCTAAGGTTCAATTTAGTTTAAGTACATATTGATTTGAGATACGAGCTTTTTTTTGAAGTGATGATAATAATATACAAGCCAACCGAGGCGAACACGATCAAGCACGCGCATCAAATACTTACATATTAGAAATTTCAATCGCCACGGGTCAATGCGAGAGCAATTATGTTATTATGAGTTTGTACGAGTATGGATCCACTTTTAGATTAGGATCTTCGCGAGCCGGCTGGCAAGAGCTGGATGAGAGTGGCCGAGGATCGTGCTCAGTGGCGTGCCATGGGAGACGCCTATGTCCAGCAGTGGACGAGCATAGGCTGATGATGATGAACGCACGAACCAACTTTTCCTCGAGGACTTTTATATAGAGGAGTCCACTATGTCGCAATTTCAAATATAATAACGTCCAATGATAACTATAAATTAAAAATTTTAAAAACCCCCAACGCAATTATGTCACTCGTATGACGTTTGAACATTAAGTCAGTGCCCATTATGCGTCTAAGATCCCTTCCGCAGCTAACAAAAGAGCTGATAACTTTGAAACGGCTGAACCGATTTTGATGAAACATATCTAAGAACCATCGCAAAGAAACCTGCTTTCTATTAAAAAAAATCGCATCCAAATCGGTGCACCCGTTTAAGAGCTATGATGCCACTAGACAGACACACAGACAGACAGACAGACAGACAGACACACACACATAGCAGTCAAACTTATAACACCACTCTTTTTGTGTCGGGGGTTAAAAATAAGTCAACATGTGTGAAAAATATTTTTTTATTTTTATTTTTGCTTGATCTCAGCCATAGTTAGAAAAGTTGTATTCTCTTTTCAAGGTCTCTATCCAGATGTTCAGTAGAAGCAGTGTTGCCAGGTCCAATTTGAAAAAGTCAGAAGATATGAGCACTAAAAATCAGGAGATTGAAAAAAAAATCAGTAGACCTTATAATAAGTTCTTAATGCTTTCCGGTTTAGTTTTTTCTTTACAAGAGTTTAATCTTTATTTTTTTATTTCATCGATATATTTTTTAATTGCTTAATCTATTCATTTCGGGCTCCCTCCCGCCAAAACATTAACAATATTGACATAAGGTGCCTCCATGTATATTTTTTGGGTTTGGCTGTAGTGCACACTATATGTATAAACATTATGTTTCACATTTTATTGATTGACGATACGTTTAATTTTACTCATTCGATATTCTGAATTGATTGACGTTTGTTTGATTCAAAAAAGTTGACCAGTTACCAATAATGCCAATAGTCATGGGTATCTTTTCCATATAATAATTAATTTCGCTAACCGAAATTCCCGAAGTAGAAAATCAGTAGATTCTTGTGGAAATTCAGTAGATCAGTAGCCATACCTGGAATTCAGTAGATCTCCTGAGAAATCAGGAGACCTGGCAACACTGAGTAGAAGAATTAATGCCTTCATCGATAGAGACACTTGATATACAAATACAAGGCATTTTGGAAGGTTTAGAACTGCCGACTTCGCATGTCAACACAACACCTTTGATCGCTAGTTTCGTTCTTCAGGAATTGTAATCTTTTGGCTTACAATATCATTCCTAATTAGAACTAATTAGTTTAGTTCAATACAAGGACTAGAATAAAGATAAGTGAAACTAGTTACTGCTATGTTTAAGGGCAACTTCGATATGACTTGCTTCGTTAAATTTTTTAATCAAAGTTTTTGTAAAATTGAACTATGATCGGCAATGAAGAAAAACAATCGAGAAACGAGATATGGGCAAATATAAATCGGTGTCTGACGTACCCCACGGGTGTTGATGTCGCATCGTCCTTTGCTAATATTTGTAGTAGCATAAATTATCTAGAACCGTCTGTTTCTACAGAAGACTGGGGCCCGTTGGCTCGTTAACGAGCTCTTAACTGTACTTAAAAGCCATGTTAACGCATGACTCCTTAAGATTCAGTTCATCGTAATATTATTAGACGTATTCTTCTCAGTTTTTTTTTGTTTGAAGTGCAAATAACTTTGAATAAAGCCACTGTCGCTACTTTGAGTAAAGCTTCTTCATTTATTTCATTGAATAAAACTAAAATCCGGCAACGGCAACATCCAAAAATCCATCGTCTCATCCATCATTGGTAGGTATTACTTAGTGAATATAATAAATCCCGTGGGAATTTCAACAAATAGATATTCTTTTTTTGTTGCTCGATATTGATAACGGAAACAGGTAAACGCTTGAAATACCAACTTATTCACAGAATATTTAGTTACACATTCACTTTAAAAATAAATTATTAAATTAAAATAAAAAAGGGGGGCTCCCATACAAAAAACGTGATTTTTTTGCCGTTTTTATAGATAATGGTACGGAACCCTTCGTGCGCGAGTCCGACTCGCACTTAGCCGGTTTCTTTAACATTTTGGCAAATAAAATCTAAATCTTTTACATACCCCTCGCAAGCTGCGGGTCGCCGATGCTTGCTTTAGTATAGCATTTATAATTATGGTTTTGTATGACTCGTAAGTTTTATGTCACTAATTAGTACAAAACATGTTAGGTATGTGGAGCATTAGGTAATGTAATACATATGTAATACATAAGTATTAGTATTAGATATTTTCGTATCTTACGGGAATTCCGAAAAATAATTTCTTTAGTAATGTCAAGTCTCTAGCACCAGTTATTTAGGCTGTGCGTTGTCTGTCAGTCAGTCAGTTAGTCACAGTACTGTTTTATAAGTAGGTATATGTTCGTGTAAAGAACCTTCGATAGCTGGAGATCACTGGTCCTAGGTTTCTATTAGGATAGCCCCAGAGTCCTTGGCATTGTACTCTCTCAATATAAGGAAAGCCACTCACCTTGGTCTGCTCTGAGGCGTCTGGCGCTGTTATATTTACACAGAGTCCACAACGTCACACACACAATAATGTTCAAATGTTGTATCCCGATAACATAGGAGTTTGTATTCATCAGACACCACCACCACCCATCTCACTTGATTGACCTGGTTGCCTACCAATACTTCAGCATATTTATACAACTACAATCTGCGGAGACTACCTCCTGCTCTAATTTTTGCTAAAGTAGGTCGTAGACAACCATGTCAAATGCCTTAGACAGGTCCAGAAAACACCCATATACTGGTGTATTTCTGTCGGTGTAGTACTTGATAGTTCGCTTTAGTGATAATATGGAACTCTCAGCAGACAGCCCCGCTCGGAAACCAAACTGAGCGTCGTATACTTAATTATTTTAATAAGGTGGTTATTAAGCAAACCATCAAGCACCTTCGCTATTACGGTAACAATACCTAAGTGAGATTGGCCAGTAGTTTGCCATGTCCGAAACATCCCCCGCTCTGCTCTTAACCTGAGACACTACCATAGTCCTCATTAGGTAGTCAGGAAGATAAGCGTGCCTCATTACATAGTGCGAAGAACATTGCTTAACATGGATTTTCTTATTTTTTCCAGAACTGTTATAACTAGTTGCCCTCTCGCCTAGTGCCAGGTTATCGTTGAGTTTTAAGTAATTTTATACTTAGTACAAGTAGAATAGACGTATAGTAAGGCTCCAAAAGACAACCTCGCACTACTACAATGAAAGACTAAGGCCGACGCTGAATTTATTTGCTGGTTAATCTACCTATAATTATATAGCCGTCTCGTCTGAGACGGATAATATGAGCAGAATTTATTTGTCTGCGTTTTGATTCCGATATCGTATTGATTGTTCTGTTAAACAAGTTTTATAATTTTTTATTTTATTTGAAAAGCTAAATAACCAGTTATACTTCTCTCGGTATAGCGTCAAAATTCGTGACGTTCTTAAAATGGCCGAAAATCGAAAACAAGTAATTGTTATTAAATAATGTATTTTGTGCTTTAAGAGCGCGCGCAGACAGAGAGCGGTCTGGAGTTCCGAGTTCCGCGTTCAGAGTTCTGTGTATTGACCGCTCGAGAGTTCCGACCGCCTGCTGTGTGCGTTATCGTAAGGGACTCAGTACATTCGAAAGAACGCAGAACTCTGAACGCGGAACGCGGAACGCCAGACCGCTCTCTGTCTGCGCGCGCTCTAAATCAGACTTTGGAATTGTCATAATTAAGTAGTCGATTGAAATAACAGATTATCCGAGCATTTCTAAAAAAATTTGTACAGTTAATTTTGGATACGATACCTACTTTACACTTGGTACTTGCCACTGTGTTCTCTTAATACCAACCAAGTCGTTAACTTGAATAGAGTACCTATTTTAAAAAAAAATGGAAAACTTTTTCGAGTGTGGGATTAAAATGTGATGCAAAAATAACCGGGGGTTGGGGGGGGGGGGGGGTGAGGGGGGGGGGGTTGCGGTTGGGGGCGGGTAATTTTTTATACCTACTAAAATGTACCTACTTCCTAACTAAATAACACGAACAATGGTGATAACAGGCGCAGGCGCTACTTGTACTATTAACTACTAACTTAGTGGTCATAACTTTTAGCCCACTGATCTTTATTTAAAAACCGGCCAAGTGCGAGTCGGTCTCGCGCACGAAGGGTTCCGTACAATTGGGATTGTTCATTTTTTCTAACCCCCCCTTTTTATTTTTTTTATCGAAAATATAAAGCATTTTAAGAAACTGATTTGAATATTTCAGCAATTCATCACTCTAATATTTTTTTATAATTTATTGAAAATTTGAGATACGACTTCTCGTAAATTACATGCCGCGGCTGAATCTGTGTATAAACCACAGACATAATGACAAAAAAATGTGTCACAATCGATGGTTAGTTGTCATCTGACAATGTCACTTTACATTACAATAACAATAACCAGTGGCGTAGCGTAGGGGGGGCGATGGGGGCGACCCGCCCCGGGCGGCACGTTTCGGGGGCGGCAAATATTTTGTAAATATTTGGACAATTCCATATTGTAGTCTTTTAAATTGGCTAAGTAAAATTTTTTGAAGAAGGCAGGTATACAAGAGGGCGGCAAAATTTTCTTCCGCCCCGGGTGGCTGACACCCACGCTATGCCACTGACAATAACACTAAAGTTGCCGATTCTTTCAAGAGAATAGGTAAAAAAAACGATTTACGGCTTAGTATTTTTTGTACGTATAAAATAAAATGGTCAGAAGTGTTCCCTTGAAAGTTCTTTGGCGGATTTAATCCATACTTACATTACAATGATTCTCGCAACAATAAGTACATCTTGTAAACTTTGATTAACTTTGCGGCACCACTTCTCTTGTAAATCTTCTCTAATGCGAACAATTAATTTGTTTGGGCTATTGACAGAATCATTTCCACAAGTAGGAATGAAACACTTCCTGTATAAATCCATTATTAAAATATGAAAAACGCGAAGAATGTTTTTCAAAATAGTATCCTTAAACTGACAGATGATAACTACGTCGAAGTGACAGAGAATAGTATAGAGAAACTAGACGGACGGCTTTTTTTTTCTTGTTGCAAAGAATTTCAAAGTTAATGCCCACAGAAAGGTCAAACAAAGGTCAAACATTATTTTGCAAAAATACACACGATCATTTAATATTTTTTTACTACAATGTTATAAAATGATTTAATAAACCTATTCCTCGAAATGGTTTTGGAATTAGACCACATTGTAAAAAGTGATCAATGCCAATTATCTATAAAAATCACGTTTGTTGTATGGGAGCCCCCTTAAATATTTTTTTTATTTTAATTTGATGATTTATTTTTAAAGTCAATATATAATTAAATATTCTGTGAATACCTATTTCAAGTGTCTACCTGTTGCCGTTATCAATATCGAGCAAAAACGAGCAAAAAAATCATGCTTGTTGTATGGGAGCCCCCTTAAATATTTATTTTATTCCATTTTTTAGTATTTGTTGTTATAGCGGCAACCGAAATACATCATCTGTGAAAATTTGAACTCTCTATCTATAGCTATCACGGTTCCCGAGATACAGCCTGGTGACAGACGGACAGACGGACGGACGGACGGACGGACAGCGAAGCCTCAGTAAATAGGGTTTCCGTTTTTACCCTTTGGGTACGGAACCCTAAAAAAATGGTGGTAGGTATAACTTGTTAAGGCAATTCAAAGGAGATGAGCTAAATATGAGGATAAGGGTGAATGGTCTTAGAAATCCCATAGCGACTTTTTTGCTGCCTGAAGTATTTAACATAATCTATAATAAATGTTCTACGTTAAAATTAACAAATTTTTACTGTTAGGTACCTACTTACAGCTATTCATTTCACATGATCATGATCAAGAAAAAAATTGCAACTTGTAGCGCCATCTGTTGACGAGTAGCATCATTAATAATGAAGCGATTTGACTCAGCTTGACTTATATCGTCATCTATCTTAAATAGGCATCGTTCGTTAGTAAAGCTGAACTTAACTTTACTAGTCGCTAATAGATGGCAGGATATGTTCGAATGCTGATGAAACTACTACTAAATAGCTAATAAGAAAAAAAATTGTAAGTTTAAAACTGAGGAAATTCTTAAGCTCTACCATTTTTCAGCTTCACATTTTTCAAATTCATTCTTAATTAATTTAAGATACTTGATTTAAAGCTAAATAATAAAAAAAACACGCCAAAGTGTTCATTCTTTGGGCAAAATAAGTAAATGTAGATGGATATTGATAGCAGGTACCCATTCTGGTTTCTAGTTTTAGTTTTCCCGCTGTAGATTTTGATAATTAATAAAAAATTAAACTACCTACCTACTCTTGATTCTGAGTAAGAAAAACCCAACATTTCCAAATTTAAATTTAAATTGAGGGGTACCTACACTTTTTATTGAAAACGCCCAAAAAACTTGCATATCCACTCAGTTGAATAAGGAAATAGTTCTAATATTTCTTGTATATAGATGCTGATGTCATTTACTTAATTCTAATTGTACTCGTAATAAAACAATTGTTTTTCGGTTATCTTAAATTTGGGGTACCAGATAAATGTTTCCAATAGCAAAATTTCAGTTGGTCATACGACTTTGACAAATGAAGCATGACAGTATTCGCTCCCTGCTACAGTTTGTTTCACTGAACAAGTGACAGCTATATTTATAACCTAAATTAGTCATCTAACAGAGTTAAATGAAACTGGCGGTGTTTGGAATTAGTGATAGTTATGTACGCTAAATAGTTTTTATAATAAATGTTAACATAGCATCTGTTTAGTAATATCCTGTGGGAATTGTTACGCCGCCGCTGACGCTAGCAAAGGTAAGAATCAACTTTCATAATCCAAGAATTTATGTTAAGATTTGTACACGCCCACTTTAAGAATTTACTTGTTGAATTCGACTATAAATACGAGTTGTGTGTACATAAATTAATATGAGTTATTATGTTCATCTATTATTATATTCTGTTAAATTACACCTCCAGACCTTTTAGCATGCTCTGAGTATTTAAAATATTTCGAATAAAAAAAATCTGTCAAAGCCGATAAATTTTCCATTTACATTACTGCAAAATTAGTTTTACAATTAGTAAATTAAGGCAATAATCTGGTTTATTAATACAATAATATTCAGTGACCAAATTGCCTTGATTAATTGTAATTCTACATCATAAAAGGGTATTTGGTGTAATACTGAACAAATAATTTTATGCAATATAACTTTCCCTGTAACATATAAGAATGTAGTTTTTGTGGTTTGTCACCAGAAACTTGTTGACTTCAGTTGTGATATGGTTATGTTTAATTAACTAAACCTATAATATGTTAATATTTAAATTGGGACTAAACTCCTTAAATGCTCATTTGAGTTGAATTACGATTTTTTTATAGGTATTTAAAAAACAAACCCCTAGAACAACCTAGTCACGCAATGTGTTATTAAATTGGTTTCATCTTCTAGCATTTTAACCTGTTGTCTACCGTTCATATAAATATAGGTCAAATTTAGTTATTATACTATTGTCTTTTTTCTTTAGTTTACAACATAAAACAAAGTATCAACAACTATCAACAACAACAATTCAGTTTGTTTACACATGAAAATTTACTTTGGTGTAGGATTTTCTATAATATACCCTACAACCTATTCTCAGACCTATCAAACATGGATAAAAAATTTCATAAAAATTGTCAAGCCAAAGTCAAAATTTCATAAGTATCGAGGAGTTTGATAACAAACACTGTGACACAAGATTTTTATATATTGGTAGAGGATTTAACTATCCCCCCTCAGGTTAATGAAACCAATATGGATAAACTAGTACTATACAATTTACATAGTAATATATGTACCATCACCCCAGACGTCAGCTTGCCATTTTCAAAACAAATTTGCTTGCAGCCGTTGATGTTTATTGCTATGGATTGGTATGGACAGATGTCTAGCCACTGCACGCAAACTGGGCCTTTAAGGTGCTCAGCTGGCGTCTGGGCCAATGGTACATACATAAAGTAATCTCTTGTCTTGGAAAAGCAAACATTCATTTTAGTAATTCCATTTGCATCATGACTAACTATTTAGGTCATGGTTAAATTTTCTCTACTTACAGTAACCATTCTGAATTCTTGAGCTAGGTTACAGTTTTAGAATAACTAGAATAAGGCTATGTATTTCTAATTAGATATTGATAAATTTAACTATTCAAAACATATCTACTGGTGAAAACAAAAACAAAAAAACCATTCCTTGTTCTTGTTGCTTATGATGGGAGTAATGGACAAAAATTGTCAGTTGAAACAGATAGTGAACCTGTTGCACAACCTGCCACTTTTTTGGGACATTTAGTGTAGATACCATATGTTGAAAGGTGATTGAAACTAGTAACAAAAATTGGCAAATCACCAACAGTTATGCACCACCTGTGGTGCACAGGGTGTGCCATGAGTTAAAATTAGTACAAAAGTTTTCCGTTCTTTCATAAAAAAAATTCCCATCACTTTTTTGTAAGGTTCTTAACATGATCCAACTTCTTGGTTGTCACTCAAATGTATCAGGTTAATTTAAAAAGTACCTAACTTAGTGTTTGCAAATAAGACTGACTATGGCAGCCATTTAAAGGCATGTGGATGGCGAACATATCTATTTATCTGTTTAAACTTTAAATAAATAATAAAAATAAACATGATGGTTAAAATCATATTGTTACATTAGATACTTAAAATTAATAATATGTAGCTCTTAATCAGATTGTCCAATGCAATAACCAGAAGTCCCTAGCGAATTCTAAATTGTCATTTTTTGAGCAACCGAAGCCTGGTTATTTCACTTTATTTTAGGCTAGTACCTAGTCTGTTACTAAGTTCTGTTACTCGGTTTGCAATCACTTTTCCAACGTTAAAAAAACAATTATGTACTATTAAACAAAAGTAAAATTTCACATTATGTCTTGTTTCTGAGGTGTAATTATATGCTACACATAACACATATCGCCGGCCCCGGAGAACAAAATGATAACCACCATTATCTTAGTTTTATTTTTATGCCATATTTGGAATCCGTAGGTGCCAATGCACCAGCTCAATTTTTTTCGTAATTTTTGTACGGTAAATGACAAAATTGAAACATAATACAATACTATTCAATTTTTTTATTTATATACCTTGTAACTAGAATAAAAGTGTACAATAATTTTATCATAAAATACTGAAAGCTCATCGCATGACAAACATCTATATTATTATGTTCTCGTCAAAATTAGATCGCTAAGTAATGATATGCGCAGTTATCTTTTTATTCTCGTCGCAAACCGCTAAATACTGTTCGTGCAATGGCGCTCACCAAAACTACGCATTTGAAACGGAACTCTAAAACGTCTTGCCATATCCTTTTGTCACATTGCACGGGTCGAATGTAAATTGCAATGGTCTATATCGACATGTCAAGTGCTAAGGGTACGTGGCAATGTTTATTTACAATAACAAACTGCCTCTCAATGTGATCTCAAACCGGCTCGCGAAAACATTGTATCGGCTTTTTAGTGTTCGATTTCTAAAACTATATAATTATTGGTGTGATTGGAGTATAAGTGAAGTGAGTGACAATGAATAAACAAAGGACATCGCGTTTAATTAATATTATGAATAAACTGCGACGGATAAAAATGTAGTGACTACGAATCATATATATGATTTAAGACAAATATCTAAAGAAAAAAAAATATTGCGATGAAAATGATTCTGAATTGAACCAAGATTTCTCACCAGATGTGTCTGAATATTTGCCTAGCCTAGAGAGATTTCAAAATTTACAGCGCAGTAAGAGTTCTTCAAGCATTGGAGGAGACTCAGATTATTTAGAAAAAGCCTCTCAAAATAAAATAAGCACTCCATCAAATATATCGAACATTTCCCTCGTATTGAATTCTGTGAATTTTATAGCATCACCTTCAATCGTTTATCAACAACTTAAGGGAACTCCAGAAACAAACACTAATTGTTCTATTGATTTGACACCAACCTCAACACATGAATGTATAGGACCCTCTCATAAGAATTCAAAACGATGTCTGAGTCAAATATTCCTTAACGACGCTCAGCCGTCAACATCGTCTAATTCTATAGGTATTTTTGATAACCGAGAACAAGAACTAGCGTCGCCTTTTGCCGGTAATGATTTAGATGAAACATTACAAAGGAATAGTAATTGTAGCAGTGTACTCTCAGATAAAACGATTATCGGTAATTCAAGCATGACGTATAGACCTGCCCACCAGAGTCCTGGCCCTCAGAGTCCTCCCTGTCACAGTTTTGGCAATGAGAGCCCGGTTCACCAAAGTCCTGTCCGTTGCAGTCCTGCCCATCAGAGTTCCGATCAGAGTTCAGCCCATCAAACTCTTGTCAATCATATTTCTGAGCAGTACACTCCCAACCATCAAAGTCCCGACCCTCAGAGATCTGCCCGTCACAGTCTTGACGGTGAGAACTTGGTTCACCAAAGTCCTGTTCGTCGCAGTTCTGCCCATCAGAGTCCCGATCAGAGTCCAGTCCATCAAACTCCTGCCCATCATAGTCCAGAGCAGTACTCTCCCAGCCACCAGTGTCCTAACCCTCAGACTCCTGCCTGTCACAGTATTGACAATGAGAGTCCGTTTCACCAAAGTCCTGTCCGTCGCAGTCCTGCCCATCAGAGTCCCGATTACAGTCCACATCAAACTCTTGCCCATCATAGTCTTGAGCAGTACACTCCCAGCCACCAAAGTCCTGACCTTCAGAGTCCTATCCATCACAGTCTTGACAATGATGGCCAGAGTGAGGGAGACTCTGTGCACGCCAACATTGAAAGAGAATTAAAAAATAGAGTCGTGTACACCCCGGACCAGATGTACGCAATCATTATGAACGCGAAAGTCAACGGAGAAAAGTACAACGTTAAAGAAATGCTTCAAAAGGAGTTTTATAACATAAAAGAACTAATAAATAATTAAAATTGGGTCAAAAATGAGGTAGGGCAAAAAGTATCATGGACACAGATAATGGAAGTGAGAGTCGCTTGCTCACAGCCCTCAATTTTACAGTATAAATATGATTTTGATTCTGGATATTCTCTAATGAACATAGAACCTGTCCAAAAAACAAAAAGCAAGCGGGGAACCAAGACAAACAGCAGTTCCTTAGTCAACCCAAATCCTGCCTCCGATTTTGAACATGCCACTCAGAATATATTGAGAACTCCGTCAACTATTTCAAATATTTCGCTTATTTTGAATGCAGCAGATTTCATAGCATCACCTTCACCGACAGTCGGTGGAAATAACAAGATTTGTACTTCTGATTTGACACCAACTTCAAAGCATGCGTTGAATGAATCTTCATTGCAGCGGTCATCAAAACGATGTCTAAATCAAATATTCCAGAACTGCAACCAGCCCTCGACCTTTGATGCTTACGAAGGTGACAAGCACAAAGAACAAACAAGGACCCTTGATGCTACTGATTTGGACGAAACTCTACAACCAGAAAATAATACAGAAAGTATCTTAACGCACGAAACGATGATCAGCAATGAAAGCACAACAACGATTCAAAGTTAACCGATAATAATAAATAATAAAATAATGAAAGTCAGTGTTTCTTCTGCAGAGCCGTCAATTTTAAAATACAAATTTTAATATGACGTCGATTCTGAATATTTCCGAATAAACACAGAGTCAATCCAAAAATTAAGAAGCATGCGAGGTACCAGACAGACACTTAAATTTATAGTCAGCCCAAGCCCTGTCCTTGAAACCGAACTACCAGACCAGTATTATACACCCAGCTCTTGCCAATTATAATTATGCGACGACCTGATTAGCCTTTGTAAGGCAGGTGATATTCCAAGCTACTATCATGCTTTTTATGAGTCCTTGACTTATGTAAAGAACTCTGAAATGAATAATGATGATGAAGATGATGATCAAGAATAATAATCAAGTAATAAGTACCTAATAAATTGTAATGTTTTAGTTTTTTTCGAGATTCTGTTAATTTTAACCTAATAATTGAAATAAAGCCAAAGTTGATTACTATGTTATTGTTTCATTGCAATACCAGATAAATTACATTATCATAAAACAAATTTCACAATATTAACGAGAATAAGATGATATGTAACTATTATTTTTACTAATCGAACCGTAAAAATAGTAGAATAAAATGATAAAACAACCATACAATACGTATTTTAAACCCTTGAAAAAGTGGGAATAAAATGATAATCGACTTTATAAATCACAGATGATGATCGATTTCCACTAACTTCTAATTTTTTAAATAACTCCTTTATAATATGTATTATAAAAGTGACACTAAAAAAAGAAGAATTCTTAAAAAATTAGCTTTCCGTAACGCTGACTATCATCAGTTTACGTCCACTTGTTTAGAAGTAATTGGCAAAAATGTGTTTTTTATTTTTCCTGAAAAGTTACGTTTTTGCGATTATCATTTTATTCGCCGGAGGCGGCGATATCTTGTCGTATTTACTAAGGACTGGTGTCTAAAAGAGAATCGTGTAGCTGTAATTGCGTTGCACAAATGCGACACCTGCCAAACATGATTTTGAAATTGCTTCTAAACTTAAAAATCAATAAGCAATTTATTTATTGATTGTATCATTAAGAGGTATAATAGTACCCGTAGCATTGATGACCGAGAAAGATCTGGAAGACCACGTACCGTTCGGACACCAGCTCTAATAAAAGCGGTAAAAGCGAAAATCACAAGAAATCACCTCCTGACGCAAAAATTGTTAGCAATTCAGATGTCTGTAAGAGAAGCTCCCTAAAAAAAGTTATCAACGAAGACCTTGGACTGCACGCCTACCGCAAATGGAAGGGTAATTTGCTGAATGGACGTTTGAAGACATGAGAGAGAAGTCGCGTACTTCTAAAGCAGTACGCACAAAATGGCCACCGAAAAATTTTGTTTACAGACGAATTTTTTTACCATTGAAAAGAGTTGTAACCGCCAGAATGATAGAGTGTATGCAAAAAACAGTCAAGAGGCGAGTGTGACTGTTCCAAGAGTTCAAAAAAGGGCATCATCCCGCTTACGTGATGATTTGGCTAGGTGTGTCCTATTCAGGGCTAACAGGTCCATTTCTATGAAAAGGGTGTGAAAACTGGGGCTAAAGTCTATCAAGAAACTGTTCTCGGGCCAATTATGAAACCTTTAAGCCATATCCTATTTCAAAACCAGCCATGGGTTTTTCAACAGGACTCAGCCCCTGCCCACAAGGCAAAAACCACTCAAGCGTGGTTTCGAGCCAGTAAAATTGACTTTATTGCACACGAAGATTGGCCATCCTCCAGCCTGGACCTGAATCCCCTGGATTATGTCATATGGCAGATTATTGAGGAGAAAGCCTGTGCTAAACTTCACATGAATCTTGACTCTCTCAAGCAGGCCATAGTCAAGACAGTGGCAGATTTAGACATGGCGGTGGTGCGTGCTGCCATTGATGACTGGCCTCGTCGTTTGAAGGCCTTTGTCATTTCGAATAATATTTAATAAATGTACATCCTGATTGTCTGTAATTTCTTTTAATATATGGTTTATTCATGTTTCATTTATATATCTTATGTTGATAAGGATTATTATTACAGTAACAGAAGTTAGCAACCAACTAAGTATAACCTTGGTGCGTTCTCCTTGCACAAGTTAGCGCACACGACTGTGGCCCAAAGAGTATTGTAATATTTTATGAACAAGAGTGGCAACTCTATGGTCAAAAATGCATGTATGGAAGGTGCTGCCGCCCTACGGCAGCTCAAGAACTAATGTGACGTATCTATAGGTATATACCTATCTATATTTATATGTTGGTAGTGATGTACAGCTATAGATACGCGTACCTATAGCAATGTACAGTCAAGGATTTTAATTGATAGGCTAATTGCCACTATTCGTATTTTAGCCGTCTAATTCAAATCAGCATATACGAAGTATAAGCGGCTAAATCCGATTTGCATTATACGGCTAAAATACGAACATTGGCAAGTGGCCTATCAATTAAAGTCCTTGACCGTACAATTTGGTACGCCATGGCCATGGCCGATGAATGACAACTGACAAGTTTGACAAGTCAACCAAGATGGCCGCTAATTTAGTTCTTCGGCAAACACCAGAGATCGCTGTAGTCGCATGAAAAGTGATGATATATGTAAGTGTGCCCCCCCCCTGCTGTGGCCCATGCGTGAGCGCCCGTGGCTCCCCACTCACCCGCTCATTCCCCCGCGCAGACTTATACTATCCTTTTCCACGTAAACTTTTTTATATTCGATTTGTGAAAACGGGTGCAGCTCGACTTAATCTTACATTTTATTTTGTTTTTTTTTTTGTGTAAAGAGATTGAACTCAACTTGTATCAATGTAAACTAAATAAATCTGTTCTTGTTCTAGGGGCTCAAGTGTGCTTAGATTTTTTTACAACCATAATATGAAAAAACAGCACGGACAACTAAATTCAGATCATAAATCACAAACAAAACTTTAGTTAATAGAAATAAAACTTGACAAGCACCCTCTGTTGCTAATTTTTTTAAGGTAGTTTTAACCTTGACCACTAGAAAAGTAAATAATAATAATAAATAAATAAATATTAGGGGACAATCTTACACAAATCGACCTAGTCCCAAACTAAGCAAAGCTTGTACTATGGGTACTAGACGACGATAAACATACTTATATAGATAAATAAATACTTAAATGGGCCAATCAACTTTTAAACCGACTATATTCTGTCCGCGACATTTTTCAAACAATTGCAGATTTTTGTAAGTAAACATGTTTTTTCTGTAATTTAATAGATGAATAGCATGAATACATGCCATCCTACGTAAGTTAAACCTATTAAACCGTGAAATATCTTGTTGGAAGTACGATTTTTTGGTAACGCCAGAGACAATTTTGGTAACGCAGGAGACGCCAAAAACGTCGGTTTAAAAGTTGATTGGCCCAAATACATAGAAAACATCCATAACTCAGGAACAAATATTCGTGCTCATCACACAAATAAATGCCCTTACCGGGATTTGAACCCAGGACCTCTTGCTTCGTAGGCAGGGTCACTACCAACTAGGCTAAAGCGGTCGTTAAAGCGGTAGTCCGTTGTTTTAAAAGATATCTTAGATCCGTTTACAGCGATCGACGCGTTATTTTTTTTGTGTTTTTTTGTTCTATATAACTCAATTTGGCCAAATTCAGACTTGTACCCCTTTACACTGGAGCCACAGTGTTGTATGATATTAAGTTAATATAATGTATAATCCAACAAGATTGAGCGACGACCTGGTTAAGGTTGCAGGACCGCGTTCGATGCGGATGGTGATGTTCAGCAGTGAACGTCTTTCGGCTGACATGATGATGATGATGATTGTATAATCTTTTTGCTATTTCCTTTTCCTATAAATCTAATATTTAAAAATCTCGTGTCACAGTGTTTGTTATCAAACTCCTCCGAAACGGCTCGACCGATTATTATGAAACTTTTTTCTCCATATTCGTGAGAATAGCTCGTAACCTATTTTTTCTACTCGCGTACTACAATGTGCTACTGTGGTGCTACTATCGATATCCCTATCGGTAGTCCATTGAGATGCATTGTGTGATCGCAACTTTGACATTTCATTATGAAACGTTTCACAATGTTCTTTTTCGCACTGCAAATGGCGGAAATTAAAAAAAAAAAAATTAAAAAAAGTTCACTGGTTTATTGTCTAGTCTAATGGCCGACAGCCATTCTATTTTATTTAAGTAATTAATTATTGTTAAATCGACTTTATACATTAATTAAAATATGTTTACATAAACAATTATTAAATAATGAATACTTAAATAACGGGCAAAAATGAATTTTAAAGTTATTTATAAATATGAATATTTTAACATCATTCAATTTGGCTGTATGACAAAGTTCCCGGGTCCATTCTAAGGTTGTGATTAGTGAAAAAAAAAACGTTTTCACGACACTGCTCGAAAATGTGGCCATAGATAACCTAAATTCAGTACTCAAAACTCCTATATATGTACATTTAACAGCTGACTCATTTATGGTGCGCAAACACGACAACAATGTTACACTAATCGAAAACAGGACGTATCAGTATATGTATTTCATAATACGATACGACTTTTTGAAAGATAATTTCTGAATTTCATTCCTGGCGTGCTGAAACGACTCTATTGCATAATAGTACATTACTGCAGCGGCCGCGAAGTAGGGGATTGCCGGCCGAGTAGTTATAGATGGCAGAGTGTTAACGAGGCCATCTAGAGATACGAGGCCGGCAATCCCTGTTCGTGGCCAAGGCTTGTATAGAGTTTTTCTCAAACATGCATCATCATCATCACCATCATCATCATCATCATCATCGTCATTATCGTCGTCGTCGTCGTCATCATCACCATCATCATCACCATCACCACCATCATCATCACTATCACCCACCATCACCATCACTATCACCATCATCATCATCACCATCACCATCACCCAGCATCACCATCACCAACATCATCATAAAATCATCGTCATAATCATCACATCATCATCACCATCACCGTCATTATAATCATCATCACCACCACCACCATCATCATCATCATCATCATAAAATCATCGTCATAATCATCACATCATCATCACCATCACCAACATCATCATCATCATCGTCATCACCATCATTATCACCACCGTCATCATCATCATCATCACCACCATCATCATCATCATCACCCACCCACCATCATCATCATCATCAAAAAATCATCGTCATCATCATTATCACATCATCATCATCACCACCACCATCATTATAATCATCATCATCACCACCATCATCATCACCATCACCATCATAAAATCATCGTCATCATCACCATCACATCATCATCATCATCATCACCATCATCACCATCATCATCACACCATCATCACCACCATCATCACCCTTTACCGACGGGTGTCAACTATAGTTGACAGTATGTTTAGTATAAAATAGACTTTCTGTCACTGTTATTAGGTAGAGAATTCATATTTATTCAGATTGTGTCCGTAGCTAAAGGGTTAATGGCTAAATGCTATGATGCCATAGACCTATAAACGTCATGGTGCTGTATCACATGAAACAATAGACGATCGCTTTGCCGGCCAAGGCCTGCAATTCTGTATGAAAATCCATTACATAGCTCTTGTCTATCCGCGCCCGCGACGTGATACGTCCCGCCCGGCCTATTATTTGGAACATAAGGTTAACATTTCATAGCATGTTTGAGAAAAAGTATTAAAAAAGACAATACTGATAACTTGATGCAAAGAGACAAATGTGAAACTTGTGAACTTAGTATTGTCAGCAATGTCAATGAGCTTCTTTGCTTAAGATGTAGTAAATACTTCCATGAAGAATGTGTTCCCCTGTTTCATGAAAACAATATACCTGTGATTGGACCATATTTATGTCATATTTGTTGTTATCTTCACCAGGCAAGTTCCTCATCGGATAGTGAGGATTGAGGATTCATTCCTAAAGAGTTTAATGTTTCATTTTATGTTAAGAAGCTTTTATTATGTTAACATATTATGTGGCCAGTTACTAAAAAAAAAATGGCTAGTATTGAAAATACTGGCTAATAACTAGGTTAAACGTAATGTCCAATAAAACAATTAAATATTTTAAGAAATAAATAATATCGTCCTCTAGTAAACACATGTTCATTATTTTCAACATTCACTACTCCCCCTAAAACAATAATATGGTCGATATCTCTTTACAGGTGATCACAATAAACATTCTAAGCAAGCAAGGTAGTAAAGTGGCCAGTTACTAACGGTTTACCCTAACAGCCTGACCTTATGTACATATAAAATATACCCACTTCGAAGTTCCGTACAAAATCCTTAGAGAAATATTACTTGATTAATACATCATCATCATTATCCCAACCCATATACGTCTCACTGCAGGTTACAGGCCTCCTCTCAGAACGAGAGGGCTTGAGCCGTAGTTCCCACGCGGGCCCAGTGCGAATTGGGAACTTCACACAAACCATTGAATTTCTTCGCGGGTGTATACATAAAGGTTTCCTCACGATGTTTTCCTTCACCGTAAAGCTCATGGTAAATTTCAAATGTAATTTCGCACATAAATTCCGAAAAACTGGGTGCGAGCTGGGATTTTGAACCCACGACACTCTGCTTGAGAGGCCATAGGCACAGAATATATAATAGTACTAACGCACAGAATGGACACGCTCCACCCCGCACCGATTCGAGTTACCCCACCCCTCAAGGCGCAGATTGCCGGACCCCGCCGGAATCCAGAAGAGTGCGCGCGCGATGTATGTAGGCGTACGCGTGTACAGACGTCGTCGTGCTTATGTAGATTCAAGAACGCGTATTTGTACGTCGTGTCCGCCGCGTGCCATAGGTCAAACCACTAGGCCACCACGGCTATATGTATATTGATTTATTAATACGGATAGTATAATTATAATTAATATTAAAAATAAAGGAAAATAAAATAGTAACAATCATAAACAAAGTTGATGTGATGATCAACTAACAACACATTGGAGTGTGCTGATACGGGACAGAGGCCCGCGCGCGGTGGGAGTTGGGACCAAAACAACCACATTAATAAAGTTTGCAAAGATTTTTTCGTACCTGCTACGGAACCCTATATTGGGCGTGTCCGACACGCTCTTGGCCGGTTTTGTTGAAAAAATTAGTGCGCATGACTTCTTCCCTTTTGATTAATGCTCTAAGTCAGAATCTTAATACTCTACACGTACTTTTGCTAACTATAAAATGCCTTACACATTGACCGGTTTACTAATGTTTGACCAAAAAATTATTGACAAATGATCATTTGACAAACAACGTTTCACCAAATCATCATTTGGCAAACGTGACATTTGACAAATGTATCATTTTACAAAAACTCACTTAGCAAATGATCAATTAGCAAACACTACACTTGGTAAATGTGTTAAATAATAAAATGTCAATTGACCGTTTTCCATTTCACCAAATGATATGTTTCGCAAATTAAGCATTTGTCCAAATGTCATTTAACAAAATGTTATTTCATAAAAAGGCATTTTTTAGTCTGTTAATAATAATTGCAGCTGCTTTTTAAATAGTAAGACTTTTTTGGGTGGTCATAAAAAAAATACCTAACACCAAAGGCTAATGCGCATTAACCTTTGAACCTAACCTATCCGAGTCGCTTCCGCTCCAAGCCGTCTTGCTCGCTCGCTTCGCTCGCTCGCTGTAATAAAACGGGATTTGACCCATACAATATCTATTATTAGATTTATTATTAAACGAAATACTTGTCAAATAATACATTGTACCAAACGTTTTTAGACCAATAGTAGTTTTGTCTGATAACTCAGTTGCTAAATGTTCATTTTGTCAAATAATTATTTATAAAACGTAAATTTAACTGTTGATCATTTGAATAAGTGAGTCATTTGTAAAATGACTACTAGTAAAATGATCAATTGGCGAAACATTTTTTTGTAAAACGTTGTTTGTCAAGTGTAATTTTGCCAAAGACTTTTGGTCAAACGGCAGGACACCACATTGACCATCAGTTGAGTATGAATATTTTTAATTTTAAATGATTTTAAAAACAGTCACAGACCGCGCGTCCCAATTTATTTATTTCATTAATAAGTCATATTCATTACATTAGGTGACATATAATGCAGTAGTAGGCAGTAGTAGTAGGTAGTAGTTAGTGTCGCCGCCTTGTGTATCACTCGAAAATAACATTTTCGTAAGTGGTGAAAAATGTGTATTATATATTAGCCTAGGATCAATAGTACCTAACGTTTGCTTATTCTATAGGCTTTATACTTTTGATTGGTACGTCATTTGTGTATTAACTGAAACGGTAAAATGTTTTTTTTTTTTAAATTAATTAATCATATTCTGGACTCTAATTTTTTAGTCAACCCACTTGCAATTTATTTGTTAACATATTTAATTTCAATATAAAATACTTTTCATCCATTAACCAGATCGGTGAAGGTCGTTGTATACGTAGATCCTAGGCTATATTATAGTGTACGGAACCCTCGGTGCGCGATTTACCGCTGCGAATGAATATATGATTAAAATAATAAACCAGGAAAATACCTAATGCCACCTTGACTTTGGGGTGCCAATAAAGAATAAACAATTAATTACCGGCAAACAATGAAGCAGTGAGTGACGTAGGGTTTTTGTTTAATTAACTACCAAATAAGTGTCAACAGTAGAAAATTAGCAATCAATCGGAAAACGTAAAATAACGATTTATCGTTAGTGTAGTTTGACGGTAATAAACCGGTCAAGTGCGAGTCGGGGCAAGCGCAGTGTATGGTTGCATACTATACTCCATTTAATTTAGAATTATCATGATAATAACAGATGGATGACTATCAAATTGATATAACGAAAAATTGCGCTTCTGAAAGTGAACTGTTCGAACGTATATTTCTACACTTGCGTCTATCCAATCAAAAAAAAAAATCAGTTCGAATGTCATTGGTTTGTTAAGTTAAATACTATTTACCTACCTATTGAGTTGAATTTGAAAACTGCCTTGTGACTCTTGTGAGAAAGATCCACCAATATGGTCATACTGGGTCTATATCGGATGGCATAAAATTATTAGTCCTATTATTGTGTCGCTTAACTACTTTCCTCCAAATATCATATGACATAATTATTGTTTGGCATATTTTTTTATTTGCCGAAATTGTTGTTTCTAATGTCGTTTGTCCTAAATATTAATTGTCCTATCGTTTTTTGTGTCTAAGATTTAACTGTCGATTGATTAATGTGCTTAATTGTTTTGTTCCTAGTATGTAATACTCGCTTGTATAACCTACATTTGCAGCTAAATCACAGAATAATTATAAATATAGAAGTGTTATCGTTTGTATTTCTGTGAAAACAGATGTCGCTACTTTAGTCACGCGCGCGTGGAGAAAATCAATAAAAATATAACAACATTGAAATAAAAAAAAAACCAAATGTCGCAAAATGGTCTCAAATCAGCAAACTGACGGCCTTGCGAACGGCGCTGATTTGCCTAAAATTTAAGAAAAAAAATCTGTTTATTGCATACTAAAGTGTTACAAAAATTTGCTTAATATACTTAGTTACAATCTTTATTTATTTAAGATTTTACAACTAAGGAGTGCGAAGAGGGGCGCCCTTATGTTTGTAATTCAACGAGGAGTATGTCACACCCCCCTGTCAGCCTTCAGCACCTCCTCTCCCGGCTAGTCCATCCAAAATTGTCTAATGTTAAATGAACCAGTCGAAAGGAAGGCGCTAAAGTTAACAGGAAATATGTCACCCCTTAGCACTCCACTCCGCCACCAACTCGATCCCAGCCCTGCCCCCCGCTCAGTTACAGACTCAATATAAAAGGAGATAAAATGAAATATCAGTTTTGATACGCCTTTACGCTTTCATATTAATTTCATCTTGATACCTTCCTGCGATCCTGAGAAGAAGGGTTTGACATATAAACAAACGTATACACCGAAAGTTATCCTGAAAGGTTTTTACTTTTTTTGAAGGTACCCTACTGTTGAGATAGAATATATCAATAAACAAAGTAACATCACAACCATCACAACGTTAGAGTTAGATTTAAATATCAGGCTGTTACAAAATGTGTCTTGTGACAGGCTGATATACGAGGGGCGTTCAATATAAAGTGAGAATGAGATGCAAACTCTTTTAATATTACGAAATTAAATACTGGCCGGTAAAGCTAATCTATCTAGCTGATTGCTATGAAAAAAAAAACTAACTGTCTTTTGTTTAAAAAAATATACGGTAATTTCTTTGCAATGCTATTGAGTACGTTAGCGAAAATGGAGAAAATTGAACTGCGCGCCGTTATCAAATACTTGTGTTTGAAAATTTTTTCTACGGACCAAGTCAATTTGGATTTGCGGGACACTTTAGGGTCTAATGCTCCTCCGTATTCGACAGTCGCACGTTGGTGCGCCGAATTTAGACGTGGAAGAACTTCGACAATGGACGACCCCCGCTCCGGACGCCCTACTACAGCAGTAACTGAAGAAATTGTGAAAAAAGTCGAAAACTCAGTTTTGGCGATCGTCGTGTCACGGTTCGTTTTATTGCTGAAAAATGTAAAGATTTCAACGGGGAGCGTGCATAATATTTTACATGAACGCTTGGGTATGAAAAAGGTATCTGCGCGCTGGGTACCAAGAATGCTTACTGACACGCAAAAACAAACTAGACTAGAGATTTGTCAAGAAGCTTTGAACCTGATGCAGCAAGACCGGGAACTTTTTTTGGCGCGATTTATAACAATGGACGAAACATGGCTCTATCATTACGACCCTGAAACGAAACTGCAGTCTATGACATGGAAAAGGCCATCATCTCCAACTCCGAAGAAATTCAAGGTGAACCCATCTGCCGGTAAGGTCATGGGCTCTGTTTTTTGGGATGGTAAAGGGGTATTAATGATTGAGTATCTCGAGCATGGAGCCACTATTACGGGCACATTATACGCCAAACAAATAGCAACATTGCGTAATGAGATCCGTGAAAAACGGCGAGGTAAACTCTCGAAAGTTGTGCTGTTCCACCAGGACAATGCCCCGGCACACAAGTCCGCCGTTGCAATGGCTGCAATTCGTGATGCTGGGTTCGATATCCTTAAGCATCCTCCGTATTCACCAGATCTCGCTCCCAGTGATTTCTACCTATTTCCGAGATTGAAACAATACCTGAGAGGCCAGAAATTTGAAGACGACGACGCGGTAGTCGCTGCAGTACAAGATTTTTTAAGTACTCAAGATGAGATTTTTTTTAAAAATGTAATTTTAAGTTTAGAAAAAAGATATATACTAAGTGTATTATGCTAAAAGGTGACTATGTCGAAAAATAAAATGACATTTAGTAAAAATTGTTTATAACATACTCATTCTCACTTTTTATTGAACGCCCCTAGTACATATATTATATCTAAATCCACGCGAAGGGAGTCGCAGTCGGAGCTAGTAGGTAATAATTAAATACCAATCTAGCTGTCCGAATTTTTCAAACAAGAAAAAGTAGTACAAATCGTGGTAACCTAGGGGTTTGACCTTATGGCCTTTCAAGCAAAAGGTCTTGGGTTCGAGGCCGTGCTCGCACCTCTGAGTTTTTTGGAATTTACGTGCGAAATTATATTTGAAATTCACCAGGAGCTTTACAGTGAAGGAAAACATCGTGAGGAAACCTGCACACAACTGTAAAGAAATTCAATGGTGTGTGTGGAGTTCTCGATTCACACTGGGTCTCATTCTGAGACCTTTGCCTTGCAGTGGCACGTATAGGTACCTATATAGGCTGAGATGAGATGATAATGTCCGAATTTTAACCAAGTACACGAATGCCTACCTAATATAAAAAAATTCGTGTCTAGACTCCTGACCAGTGGTGGTGTAGGGGAATATCACACGGCACGGAATGCTGAGGACCTGGGTTCGTTTCCCAGAGCTGGTCTTTTTTCTGGGTTTTTTCTGTGCATCCATATTTCAGTTTGTATTTAGTATGAAATATATGGTTTTCACGGGATGACCGTAGAAGTAATAAAAAATAAAGTTGAAAAATTAAAATACAAAAAGATACTCATGTGACCCTTTATGAAACTCGGCTACGCCTCGTTTCATGTAAAAGATACTTCATATCAAACTTGCTAATTTTAATTATTATTATTATTATTAATCAAATAAAATTCGTTTTTTATGGAACTGACGATGCAAAATTATTAACTAGGATTATGCAATATTTTTGAAAAATAATACATTTGTAGTAATATGAAACATCTGTAGTCTTATTGTTTTGCCTTCAAAGCCTCTGGCTATATTTCAGCGCCATCTAGATTTAATAAACGAACTACAAAAACCGCTGCCGATCCGTACTATGGGGACTGCCAATCCAGTCTATATCATCCTTGCTAGTACTAAAAATTATGAATTTCACCGGTTCACCAGAGAGGTGTGGCTTTTATCTCTTCGTTATCTATACTATACGATATTGACATTTCGATTAAAATATTTTATAAAACGCCGCATGAAAGGTTTCAAGTTCGTGAAGTTAAGGCATTTTTGCTGGGATTTTACTGAAAATAATGAAAATAACATTATTCTAATCATTCACAAATTGTAACGAAACAGTTATGTCTAGGCAGAAACGTCGGCATTCCCTTCATAATCTGCGTCAACACAAAATTCGATGACGTCAAGAACTTGTTCTAAGCTGTGTGTCATATTCATATTGTATGAAATGAACACGTTTTTAGAGTCCCTTACCTCAATATGAAAAAACGGAATCATTACCGAATCACTTTTTGTCCGTTTGTTCGTCTCTCGGTCGAGACAATTTTCTCATTTTAAGGCAATTTCCTTTTTAAAGCGTATGTATTTATGTATGTATGTATGTGTCATTCTTTGGCACGCCCTGCAGCCTAAACGGCTCGATGGATTTTAAAGTGAGAGGTGTCATTAGATTCGTTTTAGTTGCGCGAGTGACATAGGGTACATATTTTGTGGGATTTCCCGTGGGAACGGAAATTATACAGGAAACACGGAATTTCAAACTTCCTATTGATTTCGAATTGTGGTACTCATACACGTACCGATGTAAGTAGGTAACCCATATTCTGACTTATTTTTTTCCTTGTAGGTATCATCATAATATCATATAAAATCAAGGCCACGATGAAAATAGCTTTAGTATTTACATAATTTATGGGTACTACCTAAGTATAACTAAAAAGACGTAAATAATAAAATATGTAATGAAAAAAATCAAAAACCCGCCTTTAGAATTATTGAAAAGATTGAAATTGAAACAAGATAAAATATTCAATACCTAACTATAAAAAGCTAACTGAACCCAAGGAAAGAAATCGAAAAAAAAGACTAAACATTTAAAGTGAACTTAAAACATGTCGATGACAGTCCTTCAAAATTTAATGCAACGATTAAATGCAGTCGGGGGCATGCATAAAGTGACATTAAATCCCATACAAAATCCCATCCCATCAAACGGTTTACTAATGTTTTGCAAATTATTTTTCCCAAACTGATTCATTTGGCAAATGTTTCATTTCCCAACTGTTTTTTTTTTTCTGAAACTAAACTTTTCAGGATTGTTATAAAACAAACCTAACCTAACCTAACCTACAGAATAGTCCTGAAATATATCCTGAATAGTTTACAGTTTTAAAAAAAAATAAAAATTTGGGAAATGAAACATTTGCCAAATGAATCAGTTTGGGAAAAATAATTTGCCAAACGGAAGTACACCATCTAATACATTTAAAGGAGCAATTCTTGTATATATACAGGGTTATTGGTAATTCGACGTATTCCCGTTAAGGGGTTATGGGGGAGGTCATTTGCAATCATTTTTGTCCCATAATGCCTTATGCAAAAATGAACCATTTCTGAGATAATTGAAATTTAAGTTTTTTGAAAAAAAAGTCGGAAACGCATCTTCAAAAATTTATTTAAAAAAAAGTTGGCCATTTAAGTAAACTTTTTTTATTTTTTTATGTACAAGATAAAATAGCTGTTTTTATGCAATATTAAAAGTATAATTATCTGTACACGTTTAAGAACTCAAGACCAAAAAGTAAAAAAAATATGATTTTTTTATAAGGTTGTTCAAAATGAATGGCACAATAACAGAAAATTTTATTACTACATTTGGCGTGCAGATTGTACGGAAAACATGCACGTATTTCTAGCTTTCTATCAAGCTACTAAAACTATCATTTTTGTAAATGGTTGCCAGAAAAAAATAATCACAAAGGACGTAGGAAGAAAATCACGACCGAACATTTCTCAAAATCAACTCATCAATGAAAAATTTATTAAAAAAAAAGTTGGCCATTTATGTCATTTTTTTTTATTTGGTTGTGTACAAGATAAAATAGCTTTTCTTATGCAATATTGAAAGTGCAACTATCTGTACACGTTTATGAATGCGAGACCAAAAAGTAAAAAAAAATATGATTTTTATCAGGCTGTTCAACATTAATGGCACAAAAACAGAAAATTTTACGTATGCATTTGGCGTGCATATTATACGTAAAAAGTGTTCGTATTTCTAGCTTTCTAAAAAGCTATTAAGTAATAATATGATTTTTGTTAATGCTTGACAGAAAATAATTAGCACAAAGGACGTAGGAAGAAAATCACGTCCGAACATTTTTTTAAATTAACTCACACTGAATCTATTAATAATAACTGTTATAAATACAACTAACAACAATAACTAATGTAAAATACCAAATTGAAACAAAAAACAATTAAGTTTGAAATCCGACGATGTTTTTATTTTATTTACATTTGATACCCATCATAAATGTTCCTTATTTGTTGCAGTTGCTGACTACGAAATTTGTAAGAACTTCCATTTCAAATTATAAGAAATAAAGAAGCAATTTGAAAATGGAACTCCTTACTTTGATAATCTTATTAAAAAAACATTGTGTATTTTTGAAAATCGGCGGCAAATTCGTTTAGTTAATGCACAACATTTTATTTACTAAGCAGATTACTATGTCTGGGATCATAATAAGTACGAAAAATAAACACAGTTAATTATTTTTTTATAAGATTATCAAAGTAAGAAGTTCTATTTTCAAATAAGTTCTTTATTTCTCATAATTTGAAACAACAAATTTTAATTTTTTGTGTTTTTGTGCCATTAATGTTGAACAGCCTGATAAAAATCATATATTTTTTTACTTTTTGGTCTCGCATTCATAAACGTGTACAGATAGTTGCACTTTCAATATTGCATAAGAAAAGCTATTTTATCTTGTACACAACCAAATAAAAAAAAATGACATAAATGGCCAACTTTTTTTTTAATAAATTTTTCATTGATGAGTTGATTTTGAGAAATGTTCGGTCGTGATTTTCTTCCTACGTCCTTTGTGATTATTTTTTTCTGGCAACCATTTACAAAAATGATAGTTTTAGTAGCTTGATAGAAAGCTAGAAATACGTGCATGTTTTCCGTACAATCTGCACGCCAAATGTAGTAATAAAATTTTCTGTTATTGTGCCATTCATTTTGAACAACCTTATAAAAAAATCATATTTTTTTTACTTTTTGGTCTTGCGTTCTTAAACGTGTACAGATAATTATACTTTTAATATTGCATAAAAACAGCTATTTTATCTTGTACATAAAAAAATAAAAAAAGTTTACTTAAATGGCCAACTTTTTTTTAAATAAATTTTTGAAGATGCGTTTCCGACTTTTTTTTCAAAAAACTTAAATTTCAATTATCTCAGAAATGGTTCATTTTTGCATAAGGCATTATGGGACAAAAATGATTGCAAATGACCTCCCCCATAACCCCTTAACGGGAATACGTCGAATTACCAATAACCCTGTATATATATACATATTTTTTTATTTTTTTTAATGATTTATATATTGTAACGAATAGCAATTTTACTTTAGTTAGTACTTAATACCAATAAATAGTCATTTAAACAATATAATTTTAAATTAAACTATATAAATTATTTTTCCCAAACTGCAAATGCAAATGTTTCATTTCCCTTATTTTTTTTTTTTTAAACTGTAAACTATTCAGGATATATTTCAGGACTATTCTGTAAGTAGGTTAGTTTATTTTGCTTAAAATATCTAGGCACAATTTTGTACGGAACCGAAAGTCAAGAGTCACTCTTGCTCAGTTTCTCATTTCATTATTTACCTATATTCAGGTATTCTAATTTCAAAATTTTAGTAAAAAATATGCAAATTTCAAAAGTATTGTTTTTAAATTTTGGAATGTACTTATGTTAAATTGGTTTTTTATTTAAAGTCTCTCTGTCGTTTTTATTTAATAAATTCGAACTCCAAAAACAATGACTAGAATCTTAAGAGAAATAGTACCTATTATGCGACGCGTTTATAATAGAAATTTTAGCCAATGTGTGTGTGAATACTAATATTACTAATAACAACATCTTTTTCACGACACTGCTCGAAAATGTGGCCATAGATAACCTAAATCCAGTACCCAGAACTGCCTATATATACATTTAACAGCAGACTCATTTAAGGCGCGCAAAACACGACAAAAATGTAACACATTACTACGTTAGTACTCTTTATTATACTGTGACATTACGATTACAGGACGTATCAATATATCATGTATTTCATAATACGATACGACTTTTTGAAAGATAATTTCTGAATTTCATTCCCGGCGTGCTGAAACGACAATTGGACCAATCAAAAGTAATCGTCTGCTGCATGTGAAATTAATTGACCATTGAGAATGCGTCCTTCATGACTTTAATGAGGTGTTTTTTCCTTAAACGCATAATATGCACAAAATGCTTTAATTTCTTTAAGTATGAAAAAACGCCACAGCATTAACTTTTTAAGCCTGCTGCACACTGCACTGCACTGGCTGAACAGCCAGGCTCGTCATGTTCATTGTACTGCCGCAGCCAGACTGCTCAGTGCGCGAGCATACATAATCATAATCATAATCATTTATTTGTCAAACATAGGTACAAATATAGATGGTAAACTTAAAATTAGAACCTTGTATGTTTTGCCACATGGCGTACAAAATATCATGGGTTTTCTAAATAACATTATTAGCAATTATATCAATTATGCAGCGATAAATATTATATGTAGTTACTATGTAGTCCAGTCAAAATGAAATAATCAAACAATTCATTTAAAAATGTCATAAAAAAAACACTAAAAATAAAATGAAATAAAAAATTTGTAAAAAAAATAATAATTAGGTAATTGAAAAAAAACAATAAAACATTTTTTTTTTAGTATAGGGGACATTAATAATTATAAATTGTTAATCATTGATTGTATAATAACATTTTTCTATAAGTAACAATGACAGTCTTTTTTTAAATTGCGCCAATGTCATTTCTTTAAAAGAATCTGGAATTTTATTAAATATTTGAGGAGCCATTCCTCAGACACTTTTGCGCACCAATGCTGTTTTACAAATTTTACTACACAATGTATATTAATATTGAGAATATTGAGAACGAACAGGGAGCCGGCGCGCCTCCATCAGTTTATTGAACAGACCAGGATGAGAATGATCAAAAATAGCTACCTCCAAAATGTAAAGCGACGGAAAGGTTAAAATTTTATATTTTTTAAAAAAAGGAACACAACTGTCAGTCAATTTATTGGTTAGGTAGGTACCTACCTACATTTATATTTTTCGATTTGAAATTCTGACCTTTCTCATTTCCTCTGTCGAAAATAATTATCATTTCCTCTGTGCATAAGAATCGGTTCCCTAATCGATCTGTGAATTGATGCTTTTGAATTGATTTCGCGCGGCTTATGTTTCCCATCACTAAATTACACTCGTGACGTCAAAGTACCTACGCAAGATGTTACAGGCTCGATCTCGCTACAAATTGCCGAGCATTTATTTTCCTTCTATCTCGATATATTTCTGTGGTCCTAAGTGAATGAAGTGTTTCTATTGGTTCATGACAAACACATCCCTCGCAACGCATCCTCGCACATCTCTGGTGGAAACGCAGCCTTAGTCGTGAAAAGCACAATGTTTAGTCTCGGCCAAAACTGCAATAGATAGACTCGTACTTTCGAGGGCCTCCGCTACGCGTCGGCCCTCAAACTAACTCGTCCATCTATTGCTTACTTTCTAGACTCTACAACAATGTACTTTATTTATAAAGATGTAACCGGCATGTGTTATACCATTTTAGAATCAGTGCCTATTAGATACACTAATTTTTGAGAATGTCGGCCATTCAGGGCCCAATTGCATAACAAATTACAAGTAATTTGTTATGCAATTGGGCCCTTGTCGTGATACATTTATTATTCACCACAAGCAATCAAACTTGTTGCAAATATTAAAGAGAAATGTAATTTTTTTAATTAAGGCTCAATTAACAAAAACCGGTCTGGCCACAACAAAACTAATACAACATCCGTTAGCCTCACTATCAGAAAATATTTAGTAACAAACAGTAGAGTAAGGTGCCAATTATAGAAAAAAAAAATTACTAAACCTAGAAGTGCATTTTAGGGACCTGCCTAAGGTGCTCTGTCGGTGGTTAGAAGCTTGGCTATTAATTACAGGGCACTCTGTATATATGCAATTCAGTGAGACCCTATCTCCGTAAACGTTCCTTTAGGATCATAGAGGTGCTGTAAAACGGGATTTGTGGAATTTTCCGCGGGGGATAGGGATCGGTAATTGACCATAAGTTTTATTTGTACACTGACGAAGTCGCGGGCAAAAGCTAGTATTTTGTAATCGTCGGCGACTTTGTCTTGATCAAACTTATCTTGCCATGCCAAATCAGAAAGTCGACCCGATTAACCCTTAATTTGGCAATGTACCAAACAAGTCACATTATTTAATACCATCTTTTTGTATTTTTTTTAAGTCTATACTTATATTATTATTAGTACCTGGGCGACCGAGCTCTGCTCGGGCAGAAACTCGGTACCAAGCGTTTTCCCAGAGATAAGACCAAGCTAGATCAATTTTTCATCCCCGAAAACCCCCAAATACCAAATTTCATCGAAATCGTTGGAGCCGTTTCCGAGATCCTGATTATATACACCGGAGGGGTGGGGGGGGGGGGGGTGAGAGGGGGGGAGGGGATGCGGGGGAGGGAGCGCGGGGGCATTAAAGGGGGGATGAAAATTTCATTGATTTTGCCGTAGGATGCACCGTTTTCAAGATATTTGACAAAAACACCGGAGGGGGTGGGGGGGGGGGGGGTGAGTCACGTTAAACTATCGTCCGTAATCCGACTTTACAGACAACCGGCTTTTCCTGTTCTGTGCTTCCAATAGGGAACGTGCACATAGACGGTGCTGCCAACTGGTGCCATAAGGGTGCCATCAATTTGAATGTTTTACCTTGATAAGTTTGTTTTACTGTCCGCATAGTGTCTCTTCTGTCGCATTAGTGCTGCCGCCTATAGTTACTGCACGTTCCCTATAATACTTTTTCTAACAAAAAAGTAACTTTTTCTCAAAAAAAAAGTAACTTTTTCTCACAAAAGAAGAAACTTGACGTTTTCTCATAAAAAATAAACTTAAAAAAAAAAACTAAAAATCTTGAAAAAAAACGTGGACTCGAACCGAGGTCGGCTGGATCCGCGACCATCCGATTTCTAATGTGCCATTATGATCTGCTCGAAGTCGGCGAAATTTAGCTTTATATTCTAATGCAAACAAAAATAGCCGGAAAACACGAGTAAAAGCGATTTTCTGAAAATGAAACATAGCTAGATCAGTTTTTCATCCCCGAAAACCCCCACATACCAAATTTCATCGAAATCGTTGGAGCCGTTTCCGAGATCCTGAAAGCAATTCTTGTATATATATATGTATATATATATATATATATATATATATATATATATATATATATATATACATATATATATACAAGAATTGCTCGTTTAAAGGTATTAGATTAGATTACTTATTTTATTGTTAGGACTTCTTATTTATGACAGGGTTTGAATACCCGACTTTTAGAAATTTTGCCAATTTAAGGGTGTAAAAACCGTCAAAGTGCGGGTCGGACTCGCGCACCGAGGGTTCCGTACAAATTTATATGTATCTATGAAATCCAGTCTTAGCAGACCCCTGCTTCTAAGCAAAATGTGCGCAGTGTGGGATCATTGTAGATTGGTTACTGATATAGACACAAACTAGATCTCGTTCAAACCAATTTTCGTTGGAAGTTTACATGGTAATGTACATCATATATTATTTTTAGAAGATTTATCATTCTCTTATTTTAGAAGTTACAGGGGGGGGCACACAATTTACCACTTTGGAAGTGACTCTCGCGCAAACTATTCAGTTAAGAAAAAAATGATATTAGAAACCTCAATATCATTTTTGAAGACCTATCCATAGATACCCCACACGTATGAGTTTGATGAAAAAAATTTAGAGTTTTAGTTCTAAGTATGGGGAACCCCCAAACTTTATTGTTTTTTTTTTCTATTTTTGTGTGAAAATCTTAATGCGGTTCACAGAATGAATACATCTACTTACCAAGTTTCAACAGCATAGTTCTTATAGTTTCGGAAAAAAGTGGCTTTGACATACGGACGGACAGACGGACAGACAGACATGACGAATCTATAAGGGTTCCGTTTTTTTTCCATTTGGCTACGGAACCGTAAAAACCGTCCAAGTGCGAGTCGGACTCGCGCACGAAGGGTTCCGTAGAACCATTATCTATAAAAACGGCAGAAAAATCACGTTATGGGAATTTAAAATATTTAAATTAAATATTTGTTTTATTTTAATGTACTTGTTTATTTCTAAAGTGAATATGGTAACTAAATATTCTGTGAATATTTCAAGCGTCTCCCTGGTAGCCGTTCTCAATATAATAATAATTATAATATAATAATATTAGGGGACAATCTCACACAAATCGACCTAGTCCCAAACTAAGCAAAGCTTGTACTATGGGTACTAGACGACGATAGACATACTTATATAGATAAATATATACTTAAATACATAGAAAACATCCATAATTCAGGAATAAAATATTCGTGCTCATCACACAAATAAATGCCCTTAACCCTTTCAACGCCAACGACACATATAGGTGTCACATAGTACAGTGTCAAAGTGATCTTGACACAATGACATAAGATTCAAAGCAGGTTTACGTTTTGTTGAGGCGTGGCGTTGAAAAGGTTAACGGGATTTGAACCCAGGACCTCTTGCTTCGTAGGCAGGGTCACTACCAACTAGGCTAAAGCGGACTTTAAAACAAAACGAGCAAAAACGAGCAAAAAAAATCACGTTTGTTTGTCTTTTTTATTCATTTTATTCTGTTTTTTAGTATTTGTTGTTATAGCGGCAACCGAAATACATCATCTGTGAAAATTTTAACTGTCTAGCTATCACGGTTATAGCCTGGTGACAGACGGACAGACGGACGGACAGTGAAGTCTCAATAATAGGGCCCCGTTTTTACCCTTTGGGAACGGAACCCTAATAAAAGGCCCTACCATGCACCTACCTTACGAACAGCTTAGATAATAAATTGGTAATAATTATCAGAGAACACTAAATATTCATATCGAAATACAGATTTCAGCACCAGGTGTCGTACAGCTGTCAACGTAATGACAGGTCAGAGTTTTCACCTCTTGACTCGAAAATTTAACATCCATTGTTAAGTGATGTTTTTTGTGGCTCTATGTATATTCTAGAATATTATATTTAACGAGAATTTACATTATGTGTTTAATGTAAACAAAAGATTTATAACGTTAATATTTACTAAATAACAAATGCAATTAGCGTCATTAGGAAAAACAGTTAATTTCTGACGCTACATGCATATAACGATTAATAACGGCTGTGCATTGCAGGTTCCTACTATTGCTGCACTTGACACCGTCGGAGGCGGCGCTATTCCCAGCAATACAGTTGAATTACAGGTAAGATTTGCATTTTCGCTTTTAAGGTTTCTTAGCCAAAATTACATAACGGAACCCATAATAGCTTAGTACAGGCCCACTTGTAGATTGGTTTGTTTTTCCGTATGTCACAGGCTCTACTCGGAGAATAAAAACCATATGGATAAAATTTAGTTGGTTTTGTTAACATGTTGGGCCATAGTACTCACCGGTGAGGCTTGCCTTACTGAACTATTCTGGCCACAGGGGTCACTCGTAGGCCGCGTGCGAGGTCCTTCGTAAATGCTTCCTATTAGTAGTCCCCTACTAAATGTCCCCTGGATGCTAAATTTGCAGTTACTAAAGCGTCATGGAGACCTGTTGGATCGTGAAGATTAGGTCCTAAAACGAACGAAAGTTTACGTAAAGTTTTTGATTTTAGCGGGGGGGAGAGCGCGTAAAAATTTTCATAAATGTAAAAAAATAACAGTCACATGGAAATACTCGAGCGCGTCAGACATTTATAGTGTTGACGCGCAATGCCTTTCTGATAACCGAGAGATATTAATCTGACGATTAATTAGTGGGGGGTGGCTGTAAAAAAGGGTTGAAATAAAAATTAATAAAAAGTTATTCGAGCGTTGACAACTTTCTTTTATCTGACGATATTCAGAGGAAATGTTAAGTGAACTCAAAAAAGTGTCCTGTTCAAATGACTGACGGTTTGGACCCGACTAAAAGTCATGACCGATTTTTGAAAATGTAAAAAAAAATATGATCTTGAAATACTCGAGCGCGTCAGATTAAGATAAGGTAAGTTAAGTACTTGGAGAAAAGTATATATTTCAATAATCTGACGATTTGAGCGTGACATAAGGAAATGGGAGAATCACAAAGTTGTAAAAAAAAAGTCACATCGAAATACTCGAGCGCGTCAGATTAAGATGAGGTAAGTTAAGTACATGGATAAAAGTGTATATTTCAATAATCTGATGATTTGAGCGTGACATAAGGAAATGGGAGAATCACAAAGTTGTAAAAAAAAGTCACCTGGAAATACTCGAGCGCGTCAGATTAAGATGAGGTAAGTTAAGTACACTGAGAAAAGTGTATATTTCAATAATCTGACGATTTGAGCGTGACATAAGGAAATGGGAGAATCACAAAGTTGTAAAAAAAAGTCACCTCGAAATACTCAAGCGCGTCAGATTAAGTTAAGGTAAGTTAAGTACATGGAGAAAAGTGTATATTTCAATAATCTGACGATTTGAGCGTGACATAAGGAAATGGGAGAAAAATAAAGTTGGAAAATAAAACGTCACCTCGAAATACTCCAGCGCGTCAGATTAAGATAAGGTAAGTTAAGTACACTGAGAAAAGTGTATATTTCAATACTCTGACGATTTAAGCGTGACATAAGGAAATGGGAGATTCACAAAGTTGTAAAAAAAAACATCACCTCAAAATACTCGAGCGCGTCAGATTAAGATAAGGTAAGTTAAGTACACTGAGAAAAGTGTATATTTCAATGCGTGACATAAGGAAATGGGAGAATGTAAAAAAACGTCACCTCGAAATACTCGAGCGTGATTAATTTTTTTTTATTTTGAAGGAAATCCTTTAAGGATTACATTACGGAACAAGTATAATCTGACGTTTTTAATGGGGCGATGTAGCTAAAATCATCAACAAATTGTAGAGAATACAGGGGCTATATTCAGGAACAGGCCAACACGGTTTGCGAGCGGTAATTCAATTGTTTGGGAGAGGATAGGGATGAACTGCTATTCAGGAACGCCAAAAATCACTAGTTTGCGATAGGTTTGGGCTGAACTTCATTTCATCATTTCAGCCGAAAGACGTCCACTGCTGAACATAGGCCTCCCCCAAGGCTCGCCAAACAGATCGGCCCTGTGCCATCCGCATCCAATGCGTTCCCGCTACCTTCACCAGGTCGTCGCTCCATCTTGTTGGAGGCCTACCTACACTGCGTCTTCCGGTCCGCGGACGCCACTCGAGAACCTTTCGGCCCCATCGGCCGTCAGTTCTACGGGCGATGTGCCCTGCCCACTGCCACTTAAGTCTAGCGATTCTTCGAGCTATGTCCGTGACTTTAGTTCTCGCGCGGATTTCATCATTTCTAATGCGATCCCGCAGAGAAACTCCAAGCATAGCCCTCTCCATCGCCCTCTGAGTGACCTTGAGCTTCCTTATAAGACCCATCGTTAGCGGCCACGTCTCAGTGCCATAAGTCATCACTGGCAACACACACTGGTCAAAGACTTTTGACTTGAGACACTGCGGTATATCGGATGACAAGATATTGCGGAGCTTCCCGAACGCTGCCCAGCCGAGTCTAATTCGTCGATTGACCTCTTTCTCGAAGTTGCACCTACCCAATTGGATTGTATGTCCCAGATAGATATAGTCGTCAACAACTTCGAGCAAAGTATCTCCGATTACGACGGGAGTTGGTACAACATGGGCGTTCGACATGACCTTCGTCTTGTCCATGTTCAATTTAAGACCAACTCTCTCGGAGACTCTTCCGAGGTCAGCGAGCATCGCACTGAGGTCCTCCAAGGTCTCAGCCATAAGCACCACGTCGTCGGCAAATCGAAGGTGAGTGAAGTATTCGCCATTTACATTGATGCCACGCCCTTCCCAGTTCAGAGTCTTGAACGCATCCTCTAGTGCAGCGGTGAACAGTTTCGGAGAGATAACATCTCCTTGTCTGACTCCCCGCTGCAATAGAATGGGCTTCGACATCTGATCCTGAAGTTGGACGGACATTGTGGCGTTATTATACAGACACTTCAACACTTCGATGTACCGGTAGTCTACTTGGCACCGTTGGAGAGACTGCAGTACAGCCCAAGTCTCGATCGAATCGAAGGCCTTCTCGTAGTCCACAAATGCCAGGCAAAGGGGGCGGTTATACTCCTCGGTTTTCTGTATAACCTGCCGCAACGCATGTATGTGGTCCACGGTGCTAAAGCCTTTTCGAAACCCGGCTTGTTCGGGAGGCTGGAAGTCGTCTAACCTGCGCGCGAGACGATTCGTGATGACTCTCGAAAACAGCTTGTAAACATGGCTCAGAAGTGAAATGGGTCTATAATTCTTCAATAAGGTATTATCGCCTTTTTTGAAGAACAGCACCACTACACTTCTGTTCCATGCTTCTGGTGTTTTCCCTTCACGGATGGCGGTATCGAATAGTTTCTGAAGGGCTTTGAGGATCGGTTTTCCACCCGCCTTCAGAAGTTCGGCTGTTATTCCGTCATCACCAGGGGCCTTGCCATTCTTTAGTTGTTTGAGAGCCATACTAATCTCGTACAGGCTGACGTCCGGGATGTCTTCGGTATAGTGCCGGGTTAATCTAGCTCTCGGGTCTTCAGCTAGATCCATGACGGGTTTCTTCGTTGATGTGTACAGCTGTCCATAGAACTTCTCAACTTCTAACAATAGCTCCGGTTTAGAGGTCACGATCCTACCTTCATCGGTCTTTAACTTTGCCAATTGGCTTTGCCCAACAGACAGATTCTTGGCAAAAACTTTAGAGCCTCTGTTGCGCTCTATCGCCACTTCAATACTATTAGTATTAAACTGGCGTATAGCGCGCCTCAGAGACTTTGAGATCTGTCTGTTAAGCCGCCGGTATTGGCAAGCGTCACCAGATGTCTGTAGGATCATCTTACGTCGATCTTCCATGAGCTTTAGAGTAGAAGGTGTGATTTTTTTGGTTCTATTTGTACGGTGAGTCTTAAAGAACTTTGACCCAACCGTATGGACAGCTTCCACAAACCCGTCATTGTAATCATCCATGTCGCTTCCTAGGCATTCGAAACGATTTTGAAGTTCAAGCTGGAACGTTTCGAGGTTTTGTAGCTGGGCTGGTGCCGGGCGGAGCGTAGACTTTATCAGTCGCGATCTTTCAAGCTTGAACCGAATATTCAATGTGCCTCGTACCATACGGTGATCACTCCCGGTTTTAACCGCACTGATCACGGAGACATCATTGAATATTTGCTTCCTCGTCGACATAATAAAGTCTATCTCATTCCTCGTTACACCGTCAGGGCTCATCCAAGTCCATTTCCTGTGCTCTCGCTTCTTGAAGAAGGAGTTCATCATATAGAGTCCCTCCTTCTCCATAAAGCCGGCCAGTAGTAGGTGGCCCCGGTGATTCCTACGCCCTACTCCAAATTGCCCCATTCGCAGCTCTTCACCATCCCGTTTACCCAGTTTTGCGTTGAAGTCCCCCATAACAACCGTGAAGTGAGTTCCGGAGCTATGCATGGCTCTGGAGATATCCTCATACATAGTTTCCACCTCTTCGTCGGAGTGTGCCGAAGTCGGAGCGTAAACCTGTACGACCTTCAACGAATACCGTTTGGTCAATCTTAGTACCAGGTACGCTACCCTGGTCGACACACTCACGATCTCCACGACGTTGTTTACAAGAGACTTGTGGACGATAAACCCGACACCGCCCTGGGACTGTTGGTCGCCCTCCTGGAAATAGAGCATGTTACCAGAATTCAGGATTATCGTGTCCTCCCCCTCTCTTCGGACTTCTGATAACCCTACTATCCCCCATCGTAACCTGCTCAATTCTTCCTCCAGTTCCATTAACCTACCATCCGTCGGCAGCGTACGGCAGTTATACGTTGCCAGGGCCAGGGATCGTTGCTGATGGTAGCCGGATCGCTTCCGGGGATTCTTAGCACCCCTTGCCCCGCCGCTACCCAGGCCGCTACCGTAGCCTGGAACAGCGGGGCTACCGGAGATTAGGGGCCGTTTTTTTTTGGACTCAGCCATAGGGGGGTATTTGCCGTAGTCGCCACGCTTGGCAGGCGGGTTGGCGACCGCAGTGGAAAAAAAAAACCGTACATATTAGGGACGCTGCTGCCCGTCCTCCGGTATTACTGGCCGCAGTTTTAGGACATATCCGGGTCCGGGAACCTGGGATAGCCTTATTTATTTGTTTATTTATTTTATTTACAAATTGAATTAACAGGAAAATAAGGCTCATCCCAAGCTCAACCCATTCCTATCCTCTCCCAAACGATTGAATTAGCGCTCGTAAACCGTGTTGGCCTGTTCCTGAATATAGCCTGTACTCTCTACAATTTGTTGAAGATTTTAGCTACATCGCCCCATTAAAAACGTCAGATTATACTTTATCCGTAATATAATCCTTAGAGGATTTCCTTCAAAATAAAAAAATTATTCAATCACGCTCGAGTATTTCGAGGTGACGTTTTTTTTTACATTCTCCCATTTCCTTAGGGCCTACGCTAGCTGACACGGACGCCCGCCGCGTGAGCACGCTCGCGGGTCTCGCTCCGTAAAAAATCTACCTAAAATCCGTCGCACGCGCCCGCGCCACTTAGCGCTGTTCTTATTAGACGCGCGCACGACGGGCGTCCGTTCCGGGTAATCCGCGTCAGCTAGCGTAGGCCCTTATGTTACGCTCAAATCGTCAGATTATTGAAATATACAATTTTCTCCGTGTACTTAACTCACCTTATCTTAATCTGACGCGCTCGAGTATTTCGAGGTGACATTTTTTTTTTACAACTTTGTGATTCTCCCATTTCCTTATGTCACGCTCAAATCGTCAGATTATTGAAATATACACTTTTCTCCATGTACTTAACTTACCTTATTTTAATCTGACGCGCTCGAGTTTTTCTGACGATCAATTTTTTTTTACTAATCTGATCGGCTGCCCTCAACTCCCATACATTAAGGGTTCATATTTGGTTACATTAAAAGGTGTAAGGTTTCTCCCTATATGATTTTCTGAAATCCCCTCTTGGGCTTCCCTACTATATAAGCAGGCGCGATGCGACTCACTCCGCGATTACATTTTCACTTCAGCTACAATTAAATGCCAGGCGCCACTCTGTAGTGGCCTATTCAGTGGTTGACTCGCACTGCTCAGTGTTTGTGTGTGAAAAGACGGACTGACACGTACAAACACGTTATTATTTTATAATTTATAAAACGTTGAAAATTCTTGCAAAGCAAGCGAAACAATGCATTTCCGCCGTTATTACACAGCTATTACGTTCCGTTTAGTTTGCGCTGGAGTCGACGACCTCGGAGCGGCCATAAAAATCATTATGCGTAGGCTAACCAAAAAGGCGGCTTTCGAACAGATCAAAGAAGAGGGTCTTCTGTACTTATACTATTATTTATTCTGTGCCATAAGCCACAAAGTGCAGCTATCGATCAAAACGCGTAAGTGAGCCCCATGTCCTAGAGCCAAATCGGACATGGTTTTCAAATCCAACAAAAACGTATACTTTTATCAATTCGGTTGTACTTATAGTATACACGTGGTGTACACTGACACTTTGGGCGTGTGTTAATATTTTCGACCGCATCGTTAAGCTCGAAAATATTTTTTTTAGTAGTGCTAAAAAAACCGCAAAAATGTAATAAAGTTAAAAGAACATAAAGTCATATTTCCTGACTAGCAAACAAATACTTAATATTTCGATATTTTATTACAAACTTACAAACAACGAGTAAGTAGGTACATACCTACGCCGCGAGTCTAATTTTTATATTATTCGATGTTTTTTATTTGTATCTTTTCCTGCCAAATGTGTTTTTTTCCAGTGTATTAGCTTATTTTTCCTCTGCAGGTCCACCGATCGAATCCGCAACATTATAAAATTCCTAGACGTATCATAATACGCCGCCATTTCATGATATGCTTAAGAGTTGGCCATGGCCATGGCCAGGCATGATGGTTGACTATTTCTTTCTGTCAAACGGTATGAGACGGTGACAGAAAGAGATGGTGAAAGCACTGGCAAGCGTGCGTTAGACAATACGGCCTCTGGCTGGGTTTTGTTTATAATCGTTCGGTACTCTACTGAATTCGATATGTCTAAACGTCACTCTAGGCATAAGAATAAATAATAACAGAGTAGAAGGGAATCTCTTTTGACTGCGTCCAAAACGCCGCCATTTATATACCTACTTCCCCCCTCAAGTCGTTACACCCCTCTGACGTCCAGGCGTGTTGCTAGGGTTGCTTACTGTTAAATATTACTTACTCTAAAGATAATATCGCTAAAATATTAAGTTATTATTTACTTTGAAATCATTATTTTATTCTAGTTTTACAAAATATGAGATTTATAAATCATTAGGTACAGTCAAGGATTTTAATTGTTAGGCCACATGCCACTGTTCGCATTTTAGCCGTGTAATGCAAATCGGGTGAAGCCGCTTATACTGGTATATGCTGATTTGCATTACACGGCAAAAATACTAACAGTGGCAAGTGGCCTAACAATTAAAATCCTTGACTGTACTTACCTACATATTATAGGTAGGTACTTCTATGTAAGAATTTATTACAAGTGCCATACCAAAAGAAGCCATTTAAGGTGATTTGGCATCGTTTTTGAATTGTTTATACACCCAAATACACCACAATAACTTGACGTCATTAATTGTTATTTGTTTCCAATAAAACGAACGCGCAAACAGTTAACAGCCAAACGCGCGTGCGGCGACGCCGGCCGTGACACCCTGACTGAGTTCTCTCTTAGGGAGTACTCTACCTATAATATCGTGACCTTGAGTCCGGCCGGAGCGGGAGTTTCCCTTCTACTCTGTTATTATTTATTCTTATGCTCTAGGCTTGATGACTTTAGAAAGATATGGCGAATGTTAACTGGGCCGAAATTCAGAAACGGCCCAACACGGTTTGCGAGCGGTAATTCAATCGTTTGCGAGAGGATAGAGATTGCCTAAGCTTGGGATGAGCCTTATTTTCCTGTTAATTCCCTTTGTAAATAAATAAAACAATAAAGAAATAAGTCTCATCCCAAGCTCAGCCCAAACCTCTCGCAAACCAGTGATTTTTGGCGTTCCTGAATAGCAGTTCATCCCTATCCTCTCGCAAACGATTGAATTACCGCTCGCAAACCGTGTTGGGCCGTTCCTGGATTTAGCCCCTGGCCATGTCAGGAAATGGCGGTGGTTCATGTATTCATGATATGTCTAGAAATTTCATGATCATACGGATTTTGTGATCGGGCATACTTAATATATGTACATATCTATCTATCTATATCTATCTTCTATCTATACATATAATAAATCTGTAACAAGTCGGTGTCTGTACATTGAAGATATTTGAGAAAAACTGTCACTAGGGCTATTTATTAGCGCAATAGAACCCAAAACAATGATTTTTAGAATTATTGTCTGTTTGTCTGTTTATCTGCTGTTTGTCTGTGCGTTTGTGCGCGCTAATCTCAGAAACGGCTTAACCTAGAAGGATGTGGTTTTCACTGATATGTTGGTATTTTCTTGGATTTTTTTTTTGAATGAGTCGCCAGAGGGGCCAAAGACGCGAAGTCTTTGCTGTTTTTTACTTTAAGGATTGGAAGGGTGACTTGTGCTCGGGAAAAATCCCTTCGGACGAACTGGGAATGGAGGGCCCAGACAGTGTCCGACTTGCACGGACTAAAAAACCCGGTCACAAGTCCCCTTCTCTATTGGTTATCAAAACAAAAACGTGTGCTTTAAAATTTCCCCGGTAGGGAGGGGACTTAATCTACCCACAGTGTCCTGCCTCAGCCATTTGCTGGAAGGCCGGGAGAGGAGCATGCATTCTCCCGCTGGGCACTGGGGGTGCTTAGGTCGGTCTTTTATGTTTTTACCCGTTGGTTACTTCCTTGACCGACCCTCGCCCGTTTCTGTACAATTACTTAGTACTATTGGTTGGGTTGGTGGGATTTCCTGTCATATGCATTTATCTATAACTACGGGCTTCCTTTCTTTTGCCCTGCGATGGAAGGGTGGGTCGGAGATCTTTTGGACCCATTGTGTGGCTTTGGATGCCATCTTTTGGGTGGGGCTACCCTTTATGCCTGGTGGTTTTTTGGCATGCTGTGTGCTTTTTTGCGCTTGTCTCCTAGCGCTACCCTCCTTTCGTTTCCGCTTCCATCGATAGTTTTTTCTGCTATAATAATACGGAGGGACGAGGAGTGTCCCCCGGACGGCTGGACGCCCCAGTGTCTTAAAGGGATCATGCGGAGCTCGGCAGATCCCCACCCCAGCCAATGCTGAAGGGCCAGAGAAGAAACTTTTAGTCTCGATTCTCTGTTTAGACTTCCGCCGTTGCTCCCACGAGGTCCCCGCTGGGACTACCGAGTGCGTCCTCCGTCCGGAGATCACCTGTCGTATGGGCGGGAGATGCATATGTCAGGATTTCTTAGATCTAATTACATACTTATCAATATTATACAGAAACCAGTGTACAATTTAATCATTAAAAAGGTTTGACAATTTTTATATATACTGAAAAAACAGTGCCTAAGTCCAGGAGAAGGATTGAAAGAAAATTTGGATTGAATGTGTGTGTATGACGTGTGTGTGTGTGTGTGTGTGTGTGTGTGAGTGTGTGTGCGTGCTATTTATTTCGAAGACATGCCACGCGAACCACTCTTTCCAGGAACTCCTTAGTGTGGTCTCTATTCTTGGCCGATCCAAGCAAATCACTCCAGGTCGAGCTATCTTGAGTTACCTTGACTCCGGTTTTTTGCTCTAGCTCGAACCTTTGTGTGTCAAAGCGGGGGCATTCACAGACAATGTGCCAGACGTCCTCGTCTTTAGCCGGGTCACATATGCACGAGGGTGCATCCTTGATTTTGAAACGGTGCAGATAGGCTGCGAACCCTCCGTGCCCGGTAAAGGCTTGAACCAAGAAGTTTGTGAGTTTGAGTTTCTTTATGATGCTATTTGCATCTCTCACTTGTGGGAAGAACTTCTTGGTTGTTGCACCGGTCTCGGAGGCTTCGTAACGGATCTGCCATTTTTCGACCGTTTCTAATCTTATCGACCTTTTGACGTAAGATATCGGCACTCTGTCGTAATTCGGGGCGGTCTTTTTTCTAATTGCTGCTTGCTTTGCCAATTCATCTGCCCTCTCGTTTCCTGGCGTTCCAATATGAGCTCGCAGCCAAAAGAATTTTATGTCCACTCCTGCCTCCCTCGCTTGTGTAGTTTGGGTCTTTATTGCTTGGACCAGTGGGTGCGTCGTGTGTGGCGTTTTGAGTGCCTCCAGCGAGGACTTGGAGTCACTGAGAATATTGACGCTTTGCACTCTGTGTTTCATTGCGATCTGCACTGCTCTGAACAGAGCGTACAGTTCGGTTTGATACACAGTGTTGTATGGTGCTAACTTGAAGGTCGAGTGGCGGATTTCTTTTCCACCCTCCCACCATGCGAGTGCCGCCCCCGTCTTTCCCTCAATTTTACTACCGTCGGTGTAAATTTGTGGGCCTCCTAGACTGTACCTATCAACTATGTCCTGGTTGTATTCCTCCAGGCTAACATAGTCGATAGACACGGTCTTTGACGGATGTGGTCTCGCCAGAGCGTCTGTCCTATTCTCAATTTCCCTCCCCGGTGGTAGGTGATCCTTGCTGAAGCCCCTCTTCACCTCGTAGAGTCTTGCCGCCTCGTGAATGCGCAGGTCCAGTGGGAGAGATCCCGATAGGACCAGTGCCGATGTCAGAGAGACCGTCCTGTACGCCTTGCATATCTTCTGGGCGAAACCACGCTGTATTGAGTTGAGCTGATTCCGCACCATCAACTTACTTGCTGCTTTGTGCCAGGCACTTGCAGCGTAAAGGACGATCGGCTCTATCACCGCCACGTAGATGGTCTTTAGGATCTCGCTGTTGAGCCCCCATGACACCTTTGCCGCACATGCAAGCTGCCTGTAAATATTGGTAGCTTTTTGGCACGTTTTCGCCACGTGTGCATTGAAAGTTAATTTATGGTCAATGGTAAGTCCCAGCAGTTTGATCTCATTGACAAGCTCCACTTCGGTTCCGGCCATTACGACGCGAATCGGGTCCCATTTTAATTTTCTTGTGATAATCATGGCCGCTGTTTTTTGCGGTGCAAATTTAAGTTTGTTGTTAGAGCCCCATTCGACAACTTGTTGGAGTGTCCGGTCCGCTCTTGCTTTTATTTCCCCTGAAGTTTTGCCGGAAAACACTAAGGTGACGTCGTCAGCAAAAGCCTGGCAATGAGCATCCGTGTCGTTGAGTTGCTGTAGGAGGTCATCTAGAATAATATTCCAGAATATTGGACCTCCTATAGAACCTTGGACACATCCCTTTGTCGTCGGCTTTTCGCTGACCTCGCCCGCGTAGTGTACCTTGATCACACGATCCTCAAGGTATGAGCATACCGTGCGATAGAGGTTTTTTGGGCAACCTTTTTTAGCCAGTTGAGTTTTAAGTTTTGGCCACCAGGCGTTGTCGAAGGCTCCCTCTATGTCTAGTGAGACAAGTAGTACGATGCGTTTCCTCGTTTCTACCTCAGTTCTTATGTATCTCAAGAGGTCATAGAGGGCGTCCTCCGTCGACTTTTGGGGCATAAACCCATACTGACGTTTGTTCAGGGTTGGGAGGATGTGCCACTTGATCCTGTTTACGAGCATTTTTTCCAGGATCTTCCCCATCACCGACAAAAGGCCAATCGGTCGGTGTGATTTGGGTTGCGTATAATCCTCCTTTCCGGGTTTCCGCAGTATGCATACGTGTGCTGACTTCCAGGCTTTGGGGAAATGGGCTAGCTTAAGGCAGGTATTAGCTAGGCACAGGAACACTTCCCTGTTGCACTGAATGGCAGCTGCACATATGTCTGCGGTGAGTCCGTCCGCCCCAAGCGCCTTTTTCGGGTTCATACTCTTAACGACCGCTTCCAGTTCCACTTGTGTGAATGGAGGATCTTCGTCTGTGAGGTTCAGCTCCACTATTGAAGCGTCTTCCTCCGTATCTTCCCTGGTGCGCCTGTGATGGTCGGACTCACCTTCCTGGCGGTCGTCCGGATAAAAGCATTGAGCTAGTCTTTGGGCCGACTGTTTTGGTGTTAAGGTGTGCCCCTGTTCGTCCCTGAGCAGCGTGTCTTCCTGACGTCTAGCTGTTTTCCGGATTACACAGTAGATTCCGTCCCACATTGTCTCCCTGTCCTGCGTGGAACAGAATTCCTTCCAGCTAGTCGTCTGAGCCTCCGCCGCTTTGGTCGCATAATCTTCCTTTGCCTGTTGGTATTGGTCGACCACGAACTGCCTTCTGTTTGGGGCTGCGTTTTTTATTCGCCTTTTGCGTCTTAACACCTCTTTTTGGAGTCGGCCCAATTCTTCGGACCACCACGGCGGATTCTGTTTTGCCTTCTGAGCTCCGGACCTTGGGATGCTTTCCTCGCATGCTTTTGAGACTGCACTGATGTAGGTATTTACCACCTTTTCCATCTCTACTGCGTCTCTCACGTTGCTTATGGAGTCTTCCGTGAGGTCTTTCTCTATGAGCTCTTCCGACAAAACACGGCTGAATTTGGTCCAGTCAGCCTTTTTGATGTTGTAAACCCTGGTTGTTTGTTTGGGTACTGGCTTTGGACGAGTCTGGCTGCACACTGCAAAACTTATGGTGTTGTGGTCTGATGTAGTTACATCTCTGTCAACCTTCCAATCTTGGATTCTTGACAGAATGCTTTCGCTACATGCCGTTACATCCAATATGCTTGAGTAAAGCTTTCCTCCCCGATACGTCTCAAAAGTGGGCGTGTTCCCGACATTCAAGACGTGCAGATCCACCTCATTGTGGAAGCTGTTGTACGCTACCCCTCTGTGGTCCTCCGATCTACTACCCCACCAGTAACTCCAGGCGTTTACGTCTCCTCCAACTATGTAGCTGTCTGCACCCAATCCAAGCATTATCTTCTTTGTTTTGGCAATGTATTCTTCTATGTCTTGGTCTGGCTCGAAATAAACCGAGATTACTCCAATTGACAAATTGTCAAACTTTAGGAGAGCCGCCGCGATGTTCTCCGTCACCAGTTGTGGGTCGTGTTGGACTTGGACCCGGTCGCCTAAGACCACTATTGCCGATTTAACGGGCTTCATGCGGTTGAGTGTGCACTGTACCACTTTGAAGCCCGGCTGCGCCGCCATCTCCCCTCTCCCACCCACGTACGGCTCCTGTAGCAGTGCTACTTCGCAGTTGCCCTTCTGCATGGCTTGGTGAATTTCTACTGTCACCAGTCTCGACCTTTGCAGATTGGCTTGCAGGAACCGTATCTCATGACGTGTGGCCGGAGCGGGAGGGGTCGGCTTTGATGTTTGTGCCGGCACCACCGTATCAGCAAAAATAGGCTACTTTGGACCTTGCTATAGTGTCCCACTTTTTACGTTCCCTACACTCGGGGCTGAACGCCTCGTGCTGTGCCTCAGTGTGGTTTCTGCCTGCCCTGGTGCAGTTTATGCACGTAGATTTTTCCTCCGGACAATTGCCTGGTCCGTGGCAGTTCAGGCAGAACCGACAATTGGTGCCCGCTTCCTTGCACAATGCTCTCGTGTGGCCGTAGGCCAGGCACTTGGTGCACTGTACTAGGGGCGACTGATCCTCCACCCTCTGCCTCTGGAAGCCTATGTAGACCTTCTCGGCCTCCACAAACCTCTTCCAGGCCGCGGGCGGAAGCTCAAACACCGGGTGACAGCACAAGGGGTTTCTCGCTTTTTTGCGGTATTTCAGCTTTAGTTCAGAGGGCTCGATTTTTAGGCCCCCTAGAAGATGGTGATTCTGCGAAAGCAACATCTGCGCTAAGTCCTCGTCCTTGTGATAGCTGAGGACATCTCTTATGCAGATCAGAGGTTTTTTCATCTGCGGATATTCCGCATTAAGTTTTCCCTCTGCTGCTTTTTTCAAAAGCTCGAGATCCTGCTCGCTAGCACAGTTCACCACTTTTCTTACCCTCTCGAACCTTACTCCTGTGCTCTGAACGTCCAGAACTCTACCCAGTTCCTGTAGGACACCTTCGCTGGTCTTGTTGGGGTATTTTCTTGGATTAACATTTAGAGTTTTAAGAATTTATCGGACAGTTTTTATTGATATTGCGGAATCTTCGGTTGCGGGGGAGCGGGGGGGGGGGGGGTGAAAAGCAAATTGGATGTAAAAATAAGCTGCCCAAATTACTAATTCCACGCGGACGGAGTCGCGGGCACAAGCTATTTAACATATATTTTTGGTAGTTTAGCTCTGTTCATTTGTTAAAAATTAAATATTTTTCGTATGTAGGAGGTAATACCACTGAACCGACTTAAAAATTATTTCACAGAGGAGAAAACTGATCGAGTTCATTAACATAAGCAACAGTTTACCTATAGGAAAAGTACAAAGTTTCCGCGAGACGCAGGCCAAGATAAAAGCTACATCTTGTTTATGATAGAAAGAGTCATCATCATCCTAGCCTATACACGGTTATTTGTAATTCACTAGCATCCTTTTAACCCTAAACTCTTAGCGCTTAAACAAATGTTTTTTGTTTTACGGCTTTTGTCATAACTTAATATTTTTGGTGTAATAACGTTTTGAAAATTTGAGATTTCCTCTTATTTTTACGATACTCTGTGTATTTGTATGGGAAAAAAAGTGCTTCATTTTAAAAAGTCGTAAAACAAAAAACATTTGTTTGAGTGATAGGAATTCAGGGTTAAGAGGATGTCAGTGAATTAAAAATAACCCTGTATACCTACGTCCCACTCCAGGGCACAGCTTAAGCCTACTCTCACAATGAGATGGTTTGGGTCGTAGTTTCCACGCGGGCACACAAACAGGGCAACAGTCATAGGGTACAAACACTAGGTATTAGTTGGTATGTCATATTTTTGACCAATTCATGTCAGTTCAAAATAGTAATTGACCTCGAGAAAAAAAACCGGGTCAATTGCGAGTAGGACTCTTACATGGAGGGTTCCGCACCTCCGTGCAATGTTTTAAGAACAATTTAGTAAAAAATCGCCGAAACGTAAGCACTAAACTTGCAAACTATTCGAAAAATATCCAAACAGCAATAGGGTCGCTCGCTCGTATGGGCGCGGCCACAATTGGGATTGTTCATTTTTTCTAACCCCCCTTTTTATTTTATTTATCGAAAATATAGAGCATTTTAAGAAACTAATTTGAATATTTCAGCAATTCATCACTGCAATATTTTTTTATAATTTATTAAAAATTTGAGATACGACTTCTCGTAAATTACATGCCGCGGCGCGGCTGAATCTGTGTATAAACCAGACATAATGACAAAAAAAATGTGTCACAATCGATGGTTAGTTGTCATCAGACAATGTCACTTTACATAACAATAACACTAAAGTTGCCGATTCTTCCAAGAGAATAGGTACAAAAAACCAAAGGTAAAACAAAAGGTACTTTTTGTACGTATAAAATAAAATGGTCAGGAGTGTTCCCTTGAAAGTTCTTTGGCGGATTTAATCCATACTTACATTAAAATGATCCTCGCAACAATAAGTACATCGTGCAAACTTTGAATTAACTTCGCGGCACCACTTCTCTCGTAAAAGATTTTCTAATACTAACAATTAAGGGGGTTATACAGACATGACGAAACTATAAGGGTTCCGTGCCATTTTGGCTCCGGAACCCTAAAAACGGCCCTTTTAACTCGTTCTTTGTAAGTTTTTTTACTGAATTTTTTTTAAAATAGTGTACGGAGGTACGGAACCCTTTATGTAATTACGAGTCCGACTCGCACTTGACCGGTTTTTATTATTTTATAAGAGCGTATAAACAATACATAGCGTAGCGTATATTCGTGATAGACTTTTATTTTCTTTAAAATCGAACAAATTATTACCTAACGGTTTTTAAAGAAAATAAAAGTCTTATCACGTATTATTATTGCAGTAGACACATTAACTTATGTATTAGAACAATTAGTATACAAAACATTTTTAATTTTCATTCCATTTTTATGGAATAATCGAGAAAAACTAACAAAAATGCAATGTTGTCAGCTCAGCAGGTATAAACCCTCTTAATTTGTTTGGGCTATTGACAGAATCATTTCCACAAGTAGGAATGAAACACTTCCTGTATAAGTCCATTATTAAAATATGAAAAACGCGAAGAATGTTTTCCAAAATAGTATCCTTAAACTGACAGATGATAACTACGTCGAAGTGACCGAAAATAGTATAGAGAAACTAGACGGTTGGCTTTTTTAGGGTTCCGTAGTCAACTAGGAACCCTTATACTTTCGCCATGTCTGTCTGTCTGTCCGTCCGCGGCAAAGCTGTAATTTGGCATGAATATATATATATATCAGTCACGCCGACAAAGTGATTAAATAAAAATAAAAAAAACTAAAAAAGTTTTTTTTAGGGTACCTCCCATAAAGTGGGGACTTAAAGTGGGGGTGATTTTTTTTTCTCGGCTAACCCTATAGTGTGGGGTATCATTGAATAGGTATTTGAAAATAAATAGGGGTTTTCTAAAACCATTTCTTGATATAGTGAATATTTTCGGAGATATTCACTCCGAAAGTTCAAATTAATGTGTAACTCCTCCCTCTAACTCCCTCCCTCTAACTTTTGAACCGCACGTCTAAAAAATATGAAAAAAATCACGTAAGTTAAACTTAATAAAAACTTTCTAGGAAAATTATTTTCTACTTAATCAGTTGAGCAGTTTTTAAGTTTTTGTAAAAAAATATTTTTAAACTAAGATTGTAATTTAACCGCCATTGCAAGCATTTTTTTTTCTTTAAGTACCTATAGATCACGCTAACAGTATCTTCTTTTAAATAAAAAAAATATATTACATCTGAAAAACAATCAACATTTGACGACCAGATGGCCTAGTGGTTAGAGAACCTGACTACGAAGCTTGAGGTCCCGGGTTCGATTCCCGTGTCGGGGCAGATATTTGTATGAAAAATACGAATGTTTGTTCTCGGGTCTTGGGTGTTTAATATGTATTTAAGTATGTATCTATCTATATAAGTATGTTTATCCGTTGCCTAGTACCCATAACACAAGCTTTGCTGAGCTTACTTTGGGACTGGGTCAATTGGTGTGAATTGTCCCGTGATATTTATTTATTATTTATTTATTTATGCGTACTAGTTCTAGTAGACTGCAGATTAAGATTAGTTACCCAATTCGCCGATAGATGGCGCTGTACCGCCGACGTTGGGACCAAAACAGTCACATTAATAAAGTATGCAAAGATTTTTTCGTACCTGCTACGGAACCCTATCTTGGGCGTGTCCGACACGCTCTTGGCCAGTTTTTCTTGTTGCAAAGAATTGCAAAGTTAATGCCATTGGAAAGGTCAAACAAAGGTTTAACATTATTTTGCAAAAATACACACGATCATTTAATATTTTTTTACTACACTACAATATTATAAAATGATTTAATAAACCTATTCCTCGAAATGGTTTTGGAATTAGACCACATTGTAAAAAAGTGATCAATGCCAATTATGGCTGTTATGTTACTCGTTGCCTAGCAACTGTCATCTGTCTAACAAACAACCAAAGCCGCAGTTAAAAACGCTGAAAACGACGACCCCCTTTAATTTTCATCTTTATTTTATTTTTAACCCCGACACAAAAAGAGGGGTGTTATAAGTTTGACCGCTGTGTGTGTGTGTGTGTGTGTGTGTGTGTCTGTCTGTCTGTGGCATCATAGCTCTTAAATGGGTGAACCGATTTGGATACGGTTTTTAGGGTTCCGTAGCCAATTGTGATTGTTCATTTTTTTTAACCCCCCTTTTTATTTTTTTTATCTACACTAATCTACATCTACATCTTCACTAATATTTTAAAGAGGAAAGATTTGTATTTTTGTATGTAATGAATAAACTTAAAAACTACTGGACCGATTTCAAAAATTCTTTTGCCGTTAGAAAGCTACATTATCACTGAGTAACATAGGCTATATTTATTACTAGAAAAAATTAGAGATCCTCAGAAAATCTTACTAAAATCAACCCAAGGTGTAAAAAAATTAGCCATAAAATGTCTTTCATCGCATACGCTGCAGAAAGTATTGATGATAGAACAAAAAAATGATCTACAATATTATAGAACGTATCAATATCTACAAAAAACTTCACGAGACTATACGTCCAACTATTGTAGTTATGTCACTATTACTACTATTTTACATTTTAAAAGATGATAGAAATGCCTATCAAAATCAGACCATGTTATCCACACCTTTGTATTAATTCTTATCCAAATAAATTATTTCGTATGCAAGACTGGTTCAATACCTGTTGATTGTTTTTTGAATTACAGAAATCGAACATTCCATTCAAAAGATAATACGAAATTAAAAATGTCAATAAAAATTAATGTCAGTTTTTAATTTTGAAAATTTGGGCCTTCTGCTTGGATTCTCGCTAGCATTCCTGCTTGCATGCTAGCTCGCTTGCTTGCATGCTTGCTTGCATTCTTGCTTCCTTGCATGCTTGCTTTCATGCTTTCTTGGATGCTTGCTCGCATGCTCGCTAAAATCCTGCTTGGATTCTCGCTTGCATGCTTTCTTGCATGCTTAAATGCTTCCTTGCATGCTTTCTTGCAAGCTTGCATGCTTTCTTGCAAGCTTACATGCTTCCTTGCATGCTGTTTGCATGCTTGCGTGCATGCTTGCTTGCATAATAGCTTGCTTGCTTAATTGCATGCTTCTCTGAAATATTTATGGTTCACGCGAGCGAAGACGCGGGTAAAAAAGCTAGTCGAAAATATAGAGCATTTTAAGAAACTAATTTGAATATTTCAGCAATTCATCACTCCAATATTTTTTTATAATTTATTGAAAATTTGAGATACGACTGCTCGTCAATTACATGCCGCGGCTGAATCTGTGTATAAACCACAGACATAATGACAAAAAAAATGTGTCACAATCGATGGTTAGTTGTCATCTGACAATGTCACTTTACATTACAATAACAATAACACTAAAGTTGCCGATTCTTCCAAGAGAATAGGTAAAAAAAAACGATTTACGGCTATAGTATTTTTCGTACGTATAAAATAAAATGGTCAGAAGTGTTCCCTTGGAAATTCTTTGGCGGATTTAATCCATACTTACATTAAAATGATCCTCGCAACAATAAGTACATCTTGTAAACTTTGAATTAACTTTGCGGCACCACTTCTCTTGTAAATCTTCTCTAATGCGAACAATTAATTTGTTTGGGCTATTGACAGAATCATTTCCACAAGTAGGAATGAAACTCTTCCTGTATAAATCCATTATTAAAATATGGAAAACGCGAAGAATGTTTTTCAAAATAGTACCCTTAAACTGACAGATGATAACTACGTCGAAGTGACAGAGAATAGTATAGAGAAACTAGACGGACGGCTTTTTTTTTTCTTGTTGCAAAGAATTGCAAAGTTAATGCCACTGGAAAGGTCAAACAAAGGTCAAACATTATTTTGCAAAAATACACACGATCATTTAATATTTTTTTACTACACTATAATGTTATAAAATGATTTAATAAACCTATTCCTCGAAATGGTTTTGGAATTACACCACATTGTAAAAAAGTGATCAATGCCAATTGGCAAAAAACGGAACCCTTATGGATTCGTCATGTGTGTCTGTCTGTCTGTCCGTCCGTATGTCACAGCCACTTTTTTCCGAAACTATAAGAACTATGCTGTTGAAACTTGGTAAGTACATTTAGATGCACAGAAAAAACCCCAGAAAAAAGACCAATGCTGGGAATCGAACCCAGGTCCTCAGCATTCCGTGCTGCGTGCTTACCCAGCGTGCTGGTAGACCAGTGATGGTGTAGGGGTAAGCACGCAGCACGGAATGCTGAGGACCTGGGTTCGATTCCCAGCATTGGTCTTTTTTCTAGGGTTTTTTCTGTGCATCTATATTTCAGTTTGTATTTAGTTTGAAATATATGGTTTCACGGGATGACCGTAAAAGTAATAAAAACAGAAGTTGAAAAAAAATGAATACAAAAAAAAAGATACTTCATACTTAACTTGTCATAATAGTTTATGTTCAAATATACGTGTGGCAAACGCAATCGCGTTGGGTGGTTTTTAAAAAATTTAATTTATAGTTATTAGTAATTTTGTTAGTATAGCGGCCATAGTAATACCGTTATAGATTACCGTTCAAGAGATAGAGCCCTGTGACAGACGGACAGACAGACAGACAGCGGAGTCGCAGTAGTAGGGTCCCGTTGACAGCCTTCGGGTACGGAACCCTAAAAAATATAATTAATTAAATTACCTACTTGTCTTGTTGTACTTGTGTTGTTATTTGTGTTGTTCTTGTTGTCTTTATGTGCTTGTGTTTTTGTGTTTTTTTTTGTGGTGTGGGTTTCATAGTCAGAATAGCAAAAACGGAACCCTTATAGTTTCGACTAATCCGTCTGTCCGTCTGTCTGTCTGTCTATCGGCCATATGAATGGTCAAAGTAGTAGAACCAAATTCTGAAAAACGTAGAGGTGAATGATTTTTTGTCGTCTTCTCATGGTAAATAAAGCTGAACTTTATTTACCCCTCGGTAAGTAAAGTTCAGCCTTAAAGTTCAAATTTATGTTAGTATCTGTCAAGTATCCCCCGAGTTAAATCATTGTTTATGTATACCTACGTAAAAAAATATGTGATTTGTCAAAACACTACTTTTTGTTTTCAACAGACTTGAAAAATAAAGGAGGTTTCTTGTTTTTATCTGCACATCTTTTTTCTCTCTTTTATTCTTTGTGTTTTTAGCGTATTACTTTACTGCATAGATTAACAGTGGCGTATTTCCTGGCCAATGTTTTATTAAAGTTATATTTATTTTTTTTCTTCATATTGTACCGTTTTTTCTCCAAATCCTAAACATTAAACATTAACGATTTTTAAAGGACATCGGTCTTCTTTTTGCTTCGGGAGTTATTTCTTTTTTTGAGTACTATTATAAGATCACGCTAACAGTTCATATAATAAAGAATAACATCTGAAAAACCATCAACATACATACTAGTTCTAGTAGTCTGCAGATTAGATTAGTTACCCAATTCGCCGATAGATGGCGTTGTACCGCCGACGTTGAAATTATAGGTAGGTAGAGGTAACGCCACCAGAGTTGAGGCCACGCACACAACCACATCTCATGTAATGACAGCGGGATTTTGACGTTGTGTTGTCGTTAAACGACTCGCTATACATCGCGCTGTTAACCCTAGCGCGCGGTGGGAGTTGGGACCAAAACAACCACATTAATAAAGTACCTATGCAAAGATTTTTTCGTACCTGCTACGGAACCCTATCTTGGGCGTGTCCGACACGCTCTTGGCCGGTTTTTCTTTGTTGTCTCAAGGTTGTCTCATGGCGACAGTAAGTTAAGTATCTAGTAGGTAAATACATTGTGCCGGTAGTATAGGTAGGTAAGTAGGTACGCATTATGTTTTGTACCTGCTCGCGCGTTCCACTCAGAATTGGACATTTTTTTTAACAACAGTGCTGAATATTGACGCAAATTAAGAAAACGACAAATCTGAGGTAAGGTCCTTCAACAGTTCAACAAGCGACAAACAAGATTTTAGCATTTTTGGGTGACGTCGCGATGACGCAGGGATCGCGGAGCTAGTGGTATCGGCGCACCGTGCGCCCGCGCCGTCAGTCGTCGCCCGCCGCGCACGGACGCCGGCTTCACCGTCGTCCAAGCCACGACACGCGAAAGTAGACACGCGTATTTTGTATTCACAAGGTGCAATTAACAGGCACGCGCCTTTTAAAAAGGCTACGCTATCCTTTTTTCCGTTCGCACCGCGCTTCAATCGGATAGCTGTACAACGTAAGTAACACACAAAAACTACATAAAAATATTACTTTATGTTTTCATATTAATTTAAAATATTTTACTGAATTAACTGTTGGTTGCTACGGTCAAAACTTTACACTTTGCTAATAGCTACGCGTGACAAATTACACAAATACTAAACATTAATTAAAAAGTATGTGAAATTAATATTTGGGGACCGTCCATCTCTTGGGTATTGTGTGGGTTTGTTTTAATTAACTTAAGTTGCTGAAATAGGTGTTAGGTGTATCGTACGTTCGAGGGTGTATTTTATCATACTTAATAATTAGACTACATAAGCCGACAACAGTAAGCTTTTGGACTAAAAATGAAGCTACTACGTATAAGGGACATCACACAGAATCCATGAACTTGAATAATTTGTTATTTGTTATGCATGGCTGGAAAGTTGTTGTTTGGAAAGAGTGTTAATATTGAAACCTGACCAATTTTCTCGAGTGGTTCAAAAGAAGAATCCTGAGCGTAGTAAGGGTTTCAAGGCACGATATGCTAAGTAATTTTGCTGCCGAGCGTAACACACCATTTTTCACCTCACTTCAGCGAGAAAAATAGTAGATAAATGGAAGAAAATGAGTTGAATAAATAAATTTTTGACTATTCATAGTTTATTATCCGCAACATTGCACTTCGGGCTTCACTTTTATAGCAGAACATCCTCTTTCATAGCAGAATTTCGCAAAATACGTCCATACCAATTGTCTCCATAATAAAGGTAACTTCTATGTCAAAGTTCACCTTTCTATATCCAAGGGTGTTTTGGCTGGACGTTTGATGCATCATTCAGCGAGGAGCTCAACACTTTTTACATTAAATGAGAAAGTAGTTATATCTACCTAAAGTAATATTATTAATAATAATAAGAATTAATATGTTAATAAAAATAAAAAGTACGGATTTATACAAAATAAACAATGCATGACGAATCGCGTTTTATGTTTTATTTACGGATGCATTCTGATTTTACTACACACTATCTTTATTTTTTTCTCATTTGTTCTATTAATTTTTGAAACTTAACGATGAACTAAAATTTCTTGAGAAAACGTAATTTCTAAACGCGTCACTATGTTTTTTTTTTTTATCTAAGGAAAAAATGTTTTGCCAATTCATCGTCGCGTTAGAGTTTTTAAGCCCCTTTTACACGTTAGCTGGGAAACGAGCTTTTCACGCAGATTTCGAACAATAAAATAGCATTTTTGAGCTAATTTCATCAAAGAAACAAAACGAAATAAAAACTTATCAAATGCGAGTCTTACGTTTCTATAGGAATCTCCTTAAGAAGTTAGATTATTTCCATTTCTTCCGATACGGTAATGGATCCGATGTTGTGGACTATGATTTTCCTATTTACCCAAAACATTTGCATACTTCTGGTCTTTTAATGCCAGTATCCAGACTGACGACTCAAACCAAAATCTAATATCGTTTCGAAATTCAAATTCCTAACTCGTTTAGGTACTTAGTTAGTTATTTTGTTGCAAAATTGTATTGTGATCATGACATATTTTCATAATATAATTTATTATACTAGGCCATTACCCGCCGTTTCGCTCACACGTCAAAAAAGTTCATTTTACGGAATGAAAATCATTAATTATTTACTTATTATCTTCTCGAAGTATTCAGCTTTACTTGTATATTAGGTAATGCCAAGTTGAACTTTTTTTAAGAAATAACGGACAGACACGCTTCTTCGTGTTTTCATTAAATTAAAGTGGTTGCTGCGAAAATATGTTTCAAATAACGTGCTTAGTCTCGATTGAGATGATTGGCCTGTAAAAAGTAGTGAAATCTCATATTTTACATAGCCAAGCCAAGCCGGAGTCCTACATGAAAGGTTCCATACCTCCTTACAATGTTTTAAAAATAGTTCTGTAAAAAAAATATAAAGATCGAGGTAAAAACGCTGAAAAAACATGTTTCTCGTATAACGGCCCCCTTATTTTTAGTATTTGTTGTTATAGCGCCGGTTGTAATCGGTGAAAAAATTGTAGCTATTACAATTCAAGCGGTAGAGCCCTGTGACTGTGACAGACGGACGGATAGACAGCGAAGTCTCAGTAATAGCCGTTGGTGTTTGTCCGCGGAACCCTAAAAACGAAATGTGATTCCGTATGACTTGTCCCATTTATCCCGCGAAAGCGCAAATACCCGCGGGACACACTACAACAGGCGGGCAACAACTAGTCTCTAATAGTTCGGTATTACACTTTCACATCATGTTACTCCGATCTTCGAAAACATGTCATTATCATCATCCCTATATGTGGGTATGTATTACAATACCGAAGTACGAAAGACCGAATGTATTAAAACATCGAATGGGTCAAAAGACCGACACTATTTTTTTCACGGTTTTTTTTTGGCATGCTGTGTGTTTTTTTTGCTCTTGTCTCCTAGCGCTACCCTCTTTTCGTTTCCGCTTCCATCGATAGTTTTTCTGCTACAATAATTCGGAGGGACGATGAGTGTTCCCCGACGGCTGGACGAACCAGTGTCCTGCAGGGGTCATGTGGAGCCCGGCGGATCCTTACCCCAGCCAATGCTGAAGGGCCAGAGAAGAAACTTTTAGTCTCGATTCTCTGTTTAGGCTTCCGCCGTTGCTCCCACGAGGTCCCCACTGGAACTACCGGGTACGTCCTCCGTCCGGAGCTCACCTGTCGTGTGGTCGGGAGATGCATATGTCAGGAATTCTTAGATCTACTAATCATTATTATACAGAAACTACTACACAATTTAATCAATAAAGAAACAAACAAACAAAAAAAAGATTATTATTATTAATAACTAGCTTTTGCCCGCGACTTCGTACGCGAAGACGTTAGGATAATGCCAGGAAAATGCAAAATTCCCGCGGAATATGAATAAGTGAATTCTATAGCCGGCGGGCTTACCCTGATGGCATAGTGGTTTGACCTATGCATGGTCTCTTAAGAAGAGGATCGTAGGTTTGAGCCCGGACTTGCATCTTTAAATTTTTCCGAATTCATGTGCTAAATTACGTTTAAAGTTTACCGTGAGCTTTACAGTGAAGGAAAACATCACGAGGAAACTGCACACACCCGAGAAGAAATGAATGAATGGTGTGAGTGAAGTTCCCAAATCGCACTGGGCCCGCGTGGAACTACGGCCCAAGTTCTCTCATTCTAGGAGGAGGCCTGTGCCTTATTGAAACAGGTTTATTTTATCCCGAGAAAGTACAAAGTAAAGTTCCCGCGGGATAGAAATAACTGTTTGAACCTACATATTTTGTAAACCAGAGGAAGTGTAGTTAGGCCTTGTTTGTGTATAAGTATTTTAGTAACAGGTGGAGCTGTCGTGTAGCTTATATCTGGGCTCTACAGAAAACCACGTTGCTACACTCTCTGTGTAGCAACACATGCTGAGTGGAGACCCTTTTTCGGTGACAATTGGTGTCACTACCTTAACAAACTTGTGTTATTAGTTGTTAATGTTGTTTTCTACTGTTTGGTGGTGGTACTCTTGAAACCTGAAATAAAATATTTTTCTTTCTTTCAATGTAATTTTAAAAAATCAGCTCCCAAATTTAATTCACTTATTTCTATTCCGTGGGAATTTTGCATTTTCCTGGAAAAAGTAGTCTATGTCAATCAAGGATAGTGTAGCTTTCTAATGGTGAAAGAATTTTTTAAATCGGCCCAATAGCTCCAGAGATTCCGCTACAAACAAAGTAAGTTTAGATATTTCCCTATCCCGTGGGAATTTCGAAAAATCCTTCCTTAGTGCACCTCTGCAATACTCAAGGTATGCCAAATTTCAAGTCTCTAGCACCAGTAGTTTCACCATTCTAGGCTGTGCGTTGTCTGTCAGTCAGTCAGTCACGGCACTGTTTTATAGGTATAGATTACCCTGGAAACGTGTCCCATTGCTGGGCAAAGGCCTTCCCCCGTTTTCTCCATTAATACCGAATTTGAGCGGTGTCCTTCCGATCCCTAAGGTGTCTAGGTCGTCCCGCCAACGTCTCCTGGACCTACCTCGTCGCCGCCACCCATCTTGTGATATCCAATCCGTAGCTGTTTTAGACCACCGATTTGGATCCATGCTGCTGGCGTCGTGGCCTGCCCAGTCCCACCTCAGCTTGGCTGCCTTGCCACCTACATCGGAATGCGTGTTTTGGAGCGCGGCGTAGTGTTTCGGATCCGAGGCCGTATTTTCTAACGCTTCACGCTTGCCTTCGCTTTCTCCATCTCTTTCTGTCACCATCTTATACCGTTTAACAGAAAGAAATAGTGATTGCAAAGGCAAGTGTCAGAAGCGTGAGAAGCGTTAGATAATAAGCCTGCCGGTCAACCCACCTCACCCTGAGCAATCTGCGCTCAATTGATCTTTGGAAAATCTTCAATTTCGTCTTCTGTAATGAATGAAATTCTGTGTGTTTGGTCATCCATGTTTGAGCACCATAAGTTAGGACAGGCAGTATACACATAATTATCAATGAGTCTCTTCCGTTTTAGAATTATAGGGATCGCCCCTCCAGTCATTTTGGATCCGTCTTTCGACTTCTTTGTCCTGTTTGGGGCTAAAAGAGACTAATTGGGCTAGGTAGGGATACTCGCCGACCGACATAGGTTAAAGACTGCCCGTTTACCTCTATCCATCGTTTCGTGTGGTTGTTAGTCATTGCTTGAGTTTTAGACCGGTTCTATGTAATGTAGGTAGTTCTATTATTTCTATAATTTCTATACGAATGAAGAAGAAATTCGAAGATTCCATAAGTACAGTAAGATTATTTCCACTTTGGCATACATCGAGAGAGATCGGAAGTGCAATACTTAGGCTGACGTTGTGTTATTATTATTAATTACAATAAATAGGTTTTGATATTTGATATGATTAAATTCAAGGATTTTATAAAGTACTCTATGAGAAAACACGAAACTATACCTTTACGTTCCGAGTGTCAAAGTGGAAATAATCTTACTGTACCGTTTTATTATTGTTCTGTAAGTTAATTTAATTTTTTATCATAAAAACATACAGGGTTATTTGTAATTCACTAGCATCCTTTTAACCCTAAACTCCAACCACTTAAACAAACGTTTTTTGTTTTACGGCTTTTGTCATAACTTAATATTTTTGGTGTAATAACGTTTTGAAAATTTGAGATTTCCTCTTATTTTTACGATACTCTGTGTATTTGTATGGGAAAAAAACTACTTCATTTTAAAAAGTCGTAAAACAAAAAACATTTGTTTGAGTGATAGGAATTCAGGGTTAAGAGGATGTCAGTGAATTACAAATAACCCTGTATAGTAGATAATGACAATCATTTAAATATTTTATTAAAATATTATATTTAACGGTTCATCATCATAACAGCCTACATACGTCCCACTGCAGGGCATGGTCCTCCTCTCAGAATAAGAGGGCTTCGGCCGTAGTTCCTACGCGGGCCTAGTGCGGATTGGAACTTCTCACGCATCATTGAATTTCTTCGTGGGTGTGTACAAGTTTCCTTCTCCGTAAAGCTCTTGGTAAATTTCAAATGTAATTTTGCACATCAATTCCGAAAAACTTAAAAGAACGATTTTAACTTCGGAATTTAACTCATTGAAAGAAAACTTGTATGACACATACGAACACAGCCTGTGTGCAATGAACAATTCTGACGATAGGAAATAAGCCAGGCATATATTTTCGGACAAAACAATTAAAGTTTATATCTATATAAACAAAAATCAACTGTAGAAAATGAATATACCTACCCGTATAACTTCAGAATGAGTGCACCTATCTGTGTAATTCATTTCTCGTTGTGATAATATTTATTGAGAGAAGCTTTGTGAAAGAATTTTTTTTTTAAATTAGTGCGAAGCATTTAAAATATATTTTAGATTTTAATTAGATTTCGATAAATAAACTCATAGTTTTTAAATGTTTCGCTCTTCGCTTAGTTTAGGACTAGGTCAATTGTCCCACGATTTATTAATATTATGTAAGCTAATACCGTCTTGAAGATAAATTATCAAACAAAACCTCCACGTGTTCTTAATTTAACATTGAAATAAAATAATTCTGGTTGGCTTTTTGGAAATTTCCGACCTTGCGGCGGATAACATTGAACTTAAGTGTTGTTCGTTCAGAATTATAAACTTGTAAATACAATTGATATTAATGGAATGAAGACGGCTCTAATTTACAACTTGACAGTTCGGTCGTCTTCTGTTACATAAGAGGTCGGCGTAGGCTTCGCGTCAAATTGATATGGCAGCATGTTGATTTTACGCAATGTCCAGCCTCGCGCTATTAAATCTCCTGCGCAATCAATACATTCTTATCCTTGTGGCATAATACCGGGCGTTTGAAAGAAACAAAGAAAGAAAAACATTTTACTGCAGAAACACCACCACTATAAATTATGGTTTACAGAAAAGATTTGCTTACACTTCTAAAAAGTTCTTACGCACTTTTATCCTGAACTTTTTTGGTGGCCTTTGCTTATTATTTCCCAGCTGCTGTAATCTAACAGTAATTTATAACGACATGTACTTACTTGTACACACATAAATGTAATAAGACAGTGTCGCTAGCTCGAGTGCCACTTGACCACCAAACTCAACTTCCACCTAGAAACGTCTCGTTAGATCCGACTAACAAAAATACCGCGCTGGTATGATCAAGTTCATCCGAGCCGAAGCTACGATGCTACAGACAAACTGAAGCACAGGGAATGATGCCACTGCTACTCTTAAGTCCTCTTGCACGGTCCGGGATTAAAGAATTAAATCATTAACCCTGTGTTAAGAGTGACAGATCCATACATTTTGTCACTTTTTAACCTTGGGTTAGTAGTTAACTCGGAGTTAAGTAGCTAACCCAGGTCCGCGCAAGTGGCCCTTACTAACACAAATGCTGCTATCGACGTAAATTCTTATACGTATTTGCTTAACCCCACAAAACAAATAAGACATGAATCTCACCTGCCGCCGTCGTTCCCCTTACATTTCCATTTTAGATTTGTTGTAGTTCTTTATTACAATTGCTTGGTTACAATGAAAATATCATGCCTTTTTTTAAGTTTTTCCTGTATCCTACTGGTGGGCAAAGACCTCTTTTATTTGACCGTCGCCTAAGGAATGTAAGTATGTTTATGCCATCCTACTTGATAAGTCTTCCCGTCATCTTTTCATCGATCTATCCGTAGGAATTCAGCTTCTATAGCATTTTTTGCCCAACACTCCTGATTTATTGGTTATACATGTCCAGCCCAGTCTCACTTTAATTCATGGCAGTAATATGAGTTTTGGATCGCAGCTACTGAGCTAGACACTGATTTATGATCTGGTCCGTTCTTCGTACACCAAGAATTGCAAGCCTTGAGTTGGACTTTTAAGGTTTTGGGTACCGATGATTGAAACCACATGACTCGAAAGTACCATTTGAAGGTGGGCAAAATGATGAGCAGGATACAGATGTGGAGTTTTCGCTTTAGACATATGGATCTCAAACTTTAACAAGTTTGATATGAAGTATTTTTTGTATTTATATATTATTTTCAACTTCATTTTTTATCACGTGAAATCCATATATTTCATACCTACTAAATACAAACTGAAACATGGATGCACAGAAAAAACCCCAGAAAAAAGACCAGCGCTGGGGATCGAACCCAGGTCCTCAGCATCCGTGCTGCGTGCCATTCAATTTCATTATGTTTAGGAACTTATACATATTATTATGTGTCATTCTAATTGTCTAGGTCACTCTAATGAATGAATTCAGTTTCTTTTTGCAGCTCCAGTTAGGCAAAGATGCCGTTCATTGTCATTGTTTTGTTCTGAGAACCTAGTCTTTTTGTTACAAGGTTAATTCGATAATCTTGGTCAATATCTAAAATCGCAACATTGCAAGCTACTTCAAAAGCCGTAAGGATAATGCTTGAACTTGGCTTGACACGCTCCCGCGTGTCTAAATTTCCCATAGTTGAAGTTAGTTTTGTCAAAATTAATATAACAAATAAATAAATTTAAAAAATTAGATACTCGTACTAATGTATCATAATTAAAACGAGATTTCATAATAAATTATGCATTTTACATATAGAAATGCAGTGTTATAACTAACTGTAAAATCAGGAAAAAAAAAACTCATCATCTCGATATTTGCCTTTTAGAATGAGAAGGCTTCAATTTTTCCTTACAGAACCTCTACATTGAAATTCATCTAGTTTACTCAGTGTAATTTATTCGGATTCCGGAATGTTCGGTGCGTTTAAATTATATTAGTTAATTATGTAGCGTAGGCTATGAAACGTTCTGTGGGTTTGGCATCGGGTGGTGGAGTGGGGTGGCGTGGTGTGGGCTCTATGGCAGTGGGTCAGTGGTCCGGGCAGGGCGCAGGCGCGGGCATCTGGCGCAACACCCTTACGTAAAGCGCGGACGCCTCGCGCCGCGGCCAGCAGCGGCGCGCGCGACGGTGAAAGTTGCGGGCCCCGACAACACTCGAGATGAAGCCACACCTGTCTCCCGTATGCCCTCGTTAATTGTCCTCGAGGGGTGGCTTTACCTGATTCCACTTGTGTCACCTACGTTCAAAACCAGATCATGTGGACCTTATGCAATAGGCTGGCCGGTAAATTATTAAAGTTGACCTTGTCGACGCAACAGCTCGCCGTGCTTGTTGATTATTGATAATCGTGTTGTTGTAACTCAAGGTCTTGTCTTTCTTTTATAATTCTGGGCAGTTAAAAAGTCTTGAATTGATTTATAATCGTTGGATAAACTCCTCATTACGTAACCGACAGTGTTAGAAATAAATTGTATAATGATTAATTTGAATTAGTTTCAAGTGTACTAGTGCATTTGCCGCGAAGAGCAGGTCAAGGTCGTTCACAATAGGCCGTTGCGTAAGAGACGGTGGGCTATGCCTATAGCAGCCGTGTTTTTGTCATTTTATTTTAATGGACTTCAAAAAGGAAGAGATTTTCATCTTTTATGTAGGTACGTATGGTCGTTACTGTCTTCGCCGCCTGCGAACTGATTTTAATAATTATTTTTTGTTCGATATCGAAGGTGATCCCGTACATTTCATCAAAATTAGTTCAATAAATAATAAGTAAAACACAAACTAAATATTTCCATGCTACCTATTTGTTTTCCGCGTTCTTTTTGGTAGAAGAGAAGCTAGGTAAAAAAAATTACTTCGTTGATATAGCTCAGACCTCCGCAAAGTAACGCCTGAATCTATCAATTAAGTAAAAAAAATACATAAGTAGGTAATTATTAATATCCGTTTAAAAAAATGTTCTATTAAACGGTTATTTTTACGTGAACTGTTTCTACATATCCATTAGCTACATACGCGACAACTACTCCAGAACTGCCACGGCAATCTAAGCTCTATTAAAAGTTAAAGGTATCTTAGCCATCACATATTTAACCTTGCCACGTCATCTCAGAGACAACCTTAGCGGCAACCTGTGTATATACTGTTCTAAGCCAGACTATTAAAAACTCTTCCTGCACCGTTCCGTAATAAGAAGATTGTTAGGTCAGGCACTAATAACTAATATCGACTTGCATGGTATTTCCTAAGAATCATGGATTATACAGGATAATCGATGTTATGAGGTGATATCTAATACGAGGAACGTGACAAAAGCGGATTGTTACGACGTGTGTGTTAGTGCAAACGTGCTAATGTTACCACGAACTGACGATGTTTGCTTTCCTGATATCATCTCCAATTATTTTACTAAACAGTAGCTTATATGCATTTTTTGTGTTTTTTTTTGCTCTTAATACTTAGTTAGCATACATTAGTATACATTAGTATTATACGTTAGTATACATTTACGAGTAAAAGCATATTAAAACTTTACCTCGTAACATTTAATAATATTGATATTAAGCAAGATCATGTATATTTTGCGTAAGTAGAGCTTAAATGCTGAAATATTTACAAGAACCTTGAAAGCTGCCGAGTCGCTAATGAGAATAATTCAATTTATTTTGTAACTCTGCGTATGTAAAGTCGTTTATACAAACATAACAAACACCTCTTGTGCGGCAATTTGCCCTCTACCTACAATACAAATAAAACGAATTATCACGTACCGTTATTGACGTTCTATATTGTTTTTATATAATGCTTATGGTCATTTTTAAGGACAGTAGGTACTTCGATACGTTAAACATCTTCGTGCTAAAATGACATTTCCGCAATATGCTAACCTCGGGCTCGCCCGTACTAATTTGTGGACGAAACGAATCAGACGTTCATCAAATATGTACTGGGCATGAGCGGTGTTACGCGAGATCAACAACGCTGCGATATTTCCCTATTCCGCATCCGCGAATATTATACTCTACGTATTTTATTTCCATTGCTAGCACCTTGTAGACGCGTGAGGTTAGGTATAATTATGAAACTCGTTCGAGTAAATAACAAGCAATTGTAATTTATCGAGAATTGCATACTAATCTTGATAATAAAGTAGTATGCATCAATCTGTTTAGTGGGGTGACTAAAACTGAAGTTTATCTATGGCTGTGTATGACTAATCGCTTATCAATATTTATTGTCATCCGATAAACACCTCACTATCGATAGTATTTCGGATAGAGATAAAGTAGGCTGTTAGTCATACTTTTTAAAGCAAAATTTCTGGGAATACCTTGATTATCGAATAGCTTTTGATAACCGCTTACATAATGTTAGATCCTTATAATGTGATGATTTTAAAAGCCGTCGACAAAGTCACGAAGTGCAAAGTCCACGCAGATGGCACTCCTGCCTCGCTCGCTAGAAATAGCCCACTGCAAACATATCGAAGGAATAAAACTACACTTCGATTTTCATACTTCTGAACAGCACCTATACGCGATTTATTTATTTCGCATATTTCACTGCGGATTGTCGTAAACCAGTTGTTGATTGATGAATTTTAATTAACTGGTCACACTTAATTGTTACAGATCTCTGCCTAAAATCAGCCATTAAAAATGACGAGCATCTACAACTGGTACAGGGACCTCTTGGACAACAGGAGTGGTAAGTATTTTGTGTCCAACATTATATTTTTACTAATCTCCACGGTTATTTATCCAATTCAGAATGTATTAACGTGTTGAGACAATCAAATATTTATGGTCATAGATTAATTGTAGTACAATCCCAGTTTGAAGGTCTCTGGGACTGCTAATCGATTGAAGTTTTATTTAAGACCCCCTTTGTAGTAAAGTTTGACGTTTCCTTAATACCGGATGGCTCACCTGTTGTATATTTTTTCGAGAACTTTGCGTCAACTGTGAATCACGTCGCTCCGGTTACCACCAAGGTTTACCAGCAAGAGTTTGCTCAACCAAATTACATAAGCGCCTTAGAATGTTCCACACTCCAACCTAGTACCGGAGCGTCGCTTTGGCGTAACGACGCCGGAGTTATATCAATGTACCAAGCTCTGAACCGAGCGTCGCCGGCGCCGCCACGCCGTGACCCTCGCTGTGACGCACATTTAACTCTTCACCCTTTAATTTATTCTTATTTACTTACACTCCACTCTTCGTAATAATAATCGTTGGTTTACCTTAACACTCAGAATAACACGCAAAAACAGCAATATTAGTTATAGGATGTACAAAGTCGTTTCTTGGAGATGAAAACCATTTGTTTTCCATTAAATAAATTGTAAAACGTCCTTGCTGATCCAACGGTCAACTAGGTATTACCAGATATATGAAGTAAAAAATTTGCAACGTAAAAAAAAACATCTGATACCACCAAAATTTAAACCTCATTTTAATGTGACGAATTAAAATCAATAATTCTTGGTGTAGTTTCCTAACTTAGGGCCGATTTTTCAATCATCGAATAAATATTATCAGATGGATAACGTGTAAAGCGGCTAAATTGTAGCAAGGCTGATATATAGACTGGATTGACATTCGCCATAGTACAGACCGACCGCGGAAAAATAGTTCGATTATTAAATCTACATATATGGCGCTTACATAGCCGAGGCTTTGAAAGCAAAACAATAAGACTACAGATGTTTCATATTACCTACTGCAAATGTATTAAGTATTTTTCAAAAATATTGCATAATAATTAAGTCATTCATACAGTGCAACTGACGCAGTGCTGTCAGTCAACTTATTTAGCCATTCTATAATTTAACCAGTTGATAACATTTATCCATTAATTGAAAAATCGGCCCTAAGTATTATGCACAGAAATAACGAATTACTATTATAATATTGGACTTCATATTTTTGCTGCACTATGTTTTTTTTAACAAAGCGCGATGTATTTTTTCACCGGTGGAAATTATGACGCGTAATTATGACTTCTTTAAATCACTGCAATAGCATAACCCACAACCACTGTACCGCATTACTGTACCAGCTGTACCTATAGCAAGTATCTATGAAAATGATTATTATGTCAACCAGGAGATTTTAAGATAATTACTTTATAATGTTCGTGTAAAGCGATGACTTAGAATAAGACACATTTTCATCCAAAATATCAAGTAGGTATATTTCTCTATCGCCGTTCTAGACCCCTATAAAAGAATACTGTAACGCTTCTACAAATTTGCGTGACGTGACGCAGTTTAGTGGCGTCGTAAATTTTTGGAGGGTCGAAAAATATGGAAATAGTTTTGAGCACGAGTGGCAATTCAGTTCTTTGTTCAGTGGATAAAAGTATCGTGTTGTATTACAGATCCTCGCGTGAAGGATTGGGCGATGACGTCTTCGCCGTGGCCTACGGTGGCCGCGTGTTTGTGCTACGCGTACTGCGCCAAATCTCTCGGGCCACGACTGATGGCCAACCGCAAACCCTTCGAGCTCCGAAGCGTCCTCATCGTATATAATCTAGCTCAGACCCTTTTCAGTACCTGGATATTCTATGAGGTGACTACAAATACATATTTAAGATTTCTATCTGTTATCTTACTTCAAATGGAACTTGGTTCATACATAAATTGTCCTTATGACAAATCACGCTTAGAATCGCCTGTGAGCAACAAGATTCGATTTCGTTTCCGCTTGATCGAGCATGCAGCATTCACTAATGAAAATGGGTTAACTGCTGAGACTTATTGTTAGCTAATGAAGCTAAGCGTCAGTGGAAATCGTTGACGTAAATGTAATTAAATGTAATCTTGACGTAATAAAATAACCCTTTGCATTGTATTCTGTCCTGAGTACCGGTTTTAAAATCAATGTCGCATCACTATCGCAAATCATAGCGATTAGAGATGAATTCCTATGAATATTCATTTAGCAAGTTTGCGATCAAGAATAACCGGAACGTCTCATGCAACGATTTGTCTTTCGGTATCAGCAAGGCAAAATTCCAGTAATTAAATCATTAAAACTGATACCGATTTTTGGGTTTATAAATCGTGGTATCAAAGTTGAAATAATTTTGCAGCATGAATTACTTGTTCTCAGTACATGATGAGTGGCTGGTGGGGTCACTACGACTTCCGGTGTCAACTCGTCGACTATAGTCGTAGCCCGATGGCTATGAGGGTACGTATTTTATATATAACTATACTAACATTGACCATAAGTAGACATTAGACGTACACAAATTTTGTTAAAATTCGATCAATTATTTCAAAGGAGACCTAAATGTACTAATTTAAGTCAATTTAGACGTGTTCCATCTTACAAAGTCCATTTGGTTTTCGAAGTTATCAAACGCGATCGCGGGAATGTGCTTGTTGTTATTGTCGTGTCAACTGTACCTTAATTCTCTTACCTTGGTCACCTTCCTAAAATTGAAAAAAAAAGATTGATCACGTTGAAGAGAAAACCGGTTGTCTGTAAAGTCGGTTTATGGACGATAGTTTAACGTGACAACGTCATAACAAAACATTCAGAAACCAGGTGGTCACCCATCCAAGTACTGACCGCGCCCGACGTTGCTTAACCTCGGTGATCGGACGAGAACCGGTGTTTTGTCAAATATCTTGAAAACGGTGCATCCTACGACCCTCGAAAACCTCCTTGAAACCTCCCCCCCCCCCCCCCCCGGCGTTCATCGATTTATTAGATGTTGTCACGTCAAAAAAATATTACAAATGTTTATTTCGTTGTAAAATTTAGCAAAAAATCAGGGTTGGGGCCTCCTAGTAGGTATTGGACATACCTGTGACAGAAGGTCCCGCTCCTCCATAACATTACATATGTTGTTTATTATACTATACTATAATAATTGACGGAAACAAATAATGTATTTAGACAGTACATTTTTTTTTATATAGAACTCTTCTAAAAATTTGACGTCTTCAGTATAGTGTATTTATGCGAAAAGAGCATTATGCCAAACATTAAGTTATGACAATCGTTAGTATTTATTTCGATAACATAGTTACCGTTCAACTTTTCCATTGTATTTATTTGCTACGTGTCTCGCAGATGGCGGCAACGTGCTGGTGGTACTACTTCAGCAAGTTCACGGAGTTCTTTGACACTCTGTTCTTCGTGCTTCGCAAGAAGAATGAGCATGTGTCAACGTTGCACGTCATACACCACGGGATCATGCCCTTCTCTGTCTGGATGGGGCTCAAATTCGCACCAGGTGAGTGGCTATAGCCGACAAGATCGTAGCATACCTTTGATGTGTATAATAAGGGTTTGTCTAATATACGTTTCACCTAATTTTTTATTGACCTAACAAAATTCGTTAGTAAAACTGAAAGGTTACTGAAATTCCCAACGTAACCTTTTAAAGTTAGAAAGCTATTTGTTTGCCTGTGTCAGATTTATAGCCCCTACAGACGCATTTGTATGGCTTTCCTCTATTTAATTAGATAAGTAGGTACTTTCAATTTAAATTACACGAATTTTTTAAAGATAAATTATAATTCATTATCGAATTGTATTTGGATTTTAGTAATATATATATAATATATATATATAATCAGAATCTCAGAAACGGCTCTACTGATTTCCATGAAATTTGGTATGTGGGGGTTTTCGGGGTTGAAAAACTGATCTAGCTTGGTCTTATCTCTGGGAAAACGCTTGGTACCGAGTTTCAGCCTGAGTGGAGCTCGGTCGCCCAGGTACTAACAATTGGCTTTGGTAAGGCCAATAAACCGACCACAACTTAATCGGTTCTCAGAAAATATTGGTGATTGACTGGCAGGTAGCGTAAGAAACGAAGAACGAAGTTAAGATCAATCAATCTTTTTTTTTACTTGTACGGATCCTTCAAAACAAATCGAAATAAAATCTCATGTTAAAATTAGCAAGGCCTTTTGAAAGAAAGAATATTATTGAGTTTTAATTAAATTATTGTCAAAGATTTTTTTTCTTTTCTCGATTTACAAACATATTTTGTGTTTAAGTAAACATAATTGAAACAACGTTTCTAAATCAAGCGTATAATTACCTGCATAGTCAGTCAATTATATTTCTTACGCATTTTCATGGATAATTCCATTAGCCACACAGTAGACTGTGATAATAAGTTGATGACTTTTTACAACTAAATGAGTGAGTTAAGGTCAATGAATTTCTTAAGAGCGTTTATACCTGCTGAGCTGGCAACGTTGCATTTTTGTTAGTTTTTCTCGATTATTCCATAAAAATTGAATGAAAATTAAAAATGTGTTGTATACGAATTGTTCTAGTATATAAGTTAATGTGTCTACTGCAATAATTATTCGTGATAAGACTTTTATTTACTTTAAAAACCGTTAGATAATAATTTGTTCGTTTTTAAAGAAAATAAAAGTCTCTTACGAATAATTATTGCAGTAGACACATTAACTTATATATTACTTGGAACGATTCGTATACACCACATTTTTAACTATCATTCAATTTTTATGGAATAATCGAGAAAAACTAACAAAAATGCAACGTTGCCAGCTCAGCAGGTACAAACGGAGAGCTAGGAACTGTATTGACAAAATTTAAGGATTTGAGTTCGACTAACAAACGTAAACCCTCCCTACCTACCTGAATCTACCTGAATTTTTATTTTTGTAATGTCACTGTACTGTACTGCTTTCGGTGATCAATAAAGAATATTTGTACTGTATTGTATTGTAAATTAAAAATTTAAATTAATTATACCCGACTCAGCTTTTGTTAACATTGTAGGATCAAAGGTGGAAACCAGAATTCGTGCGTCACTATGCGACTATATGTAATCCATAGCGGTTTGTTTGTTCAAATCCATGATGTTATTAGTTATTACGGTTCCTTATTTTTTTGCTTTTGACGTCAATAGTGCGTCGATATTAAAAATTTTACTTCTAAAATTGAAAACTGTCTTATTGTTGAATAATTACATAAATTTAGCATTATCATCATGTCGAGCCTATACAGGGTGGAAAGTTGAGATGGGGCAGCAAGGGCAGCTACTAGACCCCTTGCTGCTACGCGAAAATGCTCTTAGTAGATCTTTACTAACTTTTTGAGTGATGACAATCGACATTCACAGATTTTTGATAAAATGTACATTCAGCGAGAAAATCGACAGATTTGACTTTGTTTTTTAATGCCAATCGGTCCCATTTCTATTAAGGATTAAAACACTCATTGAGACCAACTGAGGTTAGAGTACTAGAACACCCACAAATCAAAGAAAACTTTTTCCATACAGTTCGTAGGGTAATTAATTACAATTAACTTGAAAGAGACCTAACATCAATCCATGAAGCAAATGTTGAACTAAATAAATAAAATGTCTATCAATGAGTAGAGATAAACTACGATAACATGGTCCGCCCCTCCACTACTAATGTCACATCTTTACGAACGAGTGTAAATAAATAAATAAAAATAAAAATCCATTTATTGCCACAACCATACAAAATAAAAAGAAACACAAAGAACACAAAAAAAAAGAAGAACAGAAACACACAAAAAAAAAAAAATTTCGTGGCAATAGGCTCAGCATAAATGCTGCCGGTTAGGAAGCCGGCGGCGCTGATTTTCAGCCTGCGCCCTCCCGCGCGGCGCGTTAAACACAGCAATAATACGGGAAGGGCAGAGCTCACAATATTACGTAAATACAAAATATTTAATTTACCAAGATTAGTTATGTAGTTGTGTGTATGTAATTGTAAGCATTCATCGTCAGTAGCAGCCGTAGCAGGCCAGCAGCGGTCTGAGACAGTCAAGTTATTGTTATCACGTCGCTCAGTGACACGAAAGTACTGATTGCAAATAAAGTATTTTTTTCTTATGGTGCCTCTCTAATTACTGAAGGTTGGCCACTAATTCCTAATATTTCTTCTTGTCTCACGCGATGTGGAACAGCTCAGCAGCACTACTCGTGACTCCAGTCCATGTTCTTTGTTTCTCAACCAAGACTTTTCTTCGGCCAACAACACCGCGTTTTCCAGCAATTTTGCCCATGATAATAAACTGCAGTAAGTTGTACCTCTTGAGACGGAAAACATGTACGAGGTGGGCAACCTTCCTGTGCTTGATAGTCTGCATGTAGGTACTCGCGGTCCTTTCCTATTCGCCTTAAGACTTCGGCATTCGTGACTTTCTGAATTTAACTAATTGAAAACACGCGCCAGGAAAAACACATCTCAAAAGGCTCTACATATTTCCATTTAATAGTCAAAGCCTCGCATCCGTATAGAACAATGAGCCAAATGTAACATTGATTAAGGCCATTCCTCAGAGAAATGTTAATATTGCGATTGCAAATTATTTTTCTCATTAAAGGCACTACGGGAGATCTCAATTCGTGTTTTTATTTCTAAATCGCTACCAACTTGCGTAGTGCGTACCAGTTCTAACCTTTTTCCGACAGCACTATAAGTTCTAACAAATATAAGTTAATTTATAATGTGTGTCATTTATTTTGATATCTCCTTAATTAAAAAAAATGTTACAAATTTATTATAAAGATTTATTTCTTTAGAAAAATAAAGGACGCAAGCATTCGAGTAAGTAAATAAAAATTTTATTTGAACATGATTTCAACATTTTTTATTTTTTGTGCAATCAGTACTCATAAAATCTCACTTATTTCCGGATTTGTTGGTCAACTAATCATAACCTGCCCGGCCGCGCGGCAGGAAGGACGTGTGCGTTTCATAGAGTGCGCCATTGCCGCGCCGTACTGCGAGTAATCAACTTATTACTGAGGCGACTAGTTGAACAATTAATCCGACGTTGTCTGACGGCTGTCTCAGCACACGCACACATGCGTGGAGAGTTTTGGTGGTGCTTTATAAATACTTTCACAAATACATTGAAAACTTCTTGAATTGTGGAGGGGCGGGCCATGTTATCGTAGAATATCTCTATCCCTCTGATCCGTTTGTCTTTCTGTCAGTTTGACTTTTGCCTTTGCTAGACGCAAGCAAAATATAAAACCGGTCAAGTGTGAGTCGGACTTGTACATGAAGGGTTTTGTACCTCCGTACATTTTTTATTTGTTGTTATTACAACTATTGTGGCTATAGCAATATATATTCTGTGAAAAGGTCGAGTATCTAGTTATAAAGATAGATAAAAAACACTCCTCCTCCATTAATTTTTAACTTTATCTTATATTTAGTATTATTGTTATAATGGCCATAGTAATATATACCTAATCGGTGAAAATTTCAACGATCTAGCTATTACGGTTTAAGGGATAGAGCCGTGTGACAGACGGACAGACGGCGGAGCCTTAGTAATAGGGTCCCGTTAGCACCCTTTGGGTACGGAACCTTAAAAAACAGACATAATTTTTTATGAATATATCACGCGGATATAATCGCGGTCAAAAACCTATCAAATATCTTTTCATAATATCTACGCATTTGACATGTTTGTCATCAATATCTATAGAACCATTTGTGTCTTGTCTCCTGTTGAACAAAGGACCAATAAATAATTAGCAAGGTATTGGAAATTGTTGTTTTCATTAGCAGGTAGGACATGACAGGAGCAGAACTCTGTCAAAACATCCGCATTGTGGCTAATGGATAGTGCAAATATAACAAAAGCCCTCTTGTTTACTAATAAGTCTGGCTGCGTACCGATTAAACGTTGGTAAATACGACAAATTGTATTAGAATACATTGCTAAACAACAGTACAGTAATCCACGTGTCGAAACAACCACAGCATCTTTCGAAATGCAACAGCCATGCCGTGTTCTTGGCTTTTGTAAACAGATTTTACAGTCCAACTCTACAAGTCGGAGTGCACTTACAAATTGAATAAACTAACACTGCATAAGAACATTATGTTTACGCTCAAAATAAAATATGGAAACTACATGCTTAAAAAAAACCCAAACGCACGTAAACGTATTACCGCTAAGTATTAAACTTCTAGTAATCGCCCTTAATTAAAACTTTAAATATCAGTCGATGTGAAGGATATGGCCTACAAAATTATTTTATTATCTTGGAGTTATCTTGTTTCCAAGTATAATAGCTTAATAAGACTATCCCGTGGGAATGAGATATTTTCCCGTGGTAAAAAGTGGCCTATAGCCACTCTCCAGCCCTTCAACTATGTCCATACAAAAAATCATGGCAATCCGTCGCTCAGTTTCGGCTTGAAATAAAGACGGACAAACAAACACACTTTCATTTTTATAATATTAAATAGTATGGATAACGTCCGTCAAAATATACACCAAGTGCATACCTACTTGTCACACCACGGTAAATTTGCGATTATTCATTACCTAAATGTTTCCGTTTTTAAATGCCGTTTTTATTATGGTTCCGTAGCCTTACAAGGAACACTTATAGTTTTACCATGTCCGTTTGTCTTCCTGTCTGTTCGTCCGGGGCTTCCCTTAGAGACTTAATGCTTAATGAAACGATTTTCTTACATAAACATAACTATCGTAAGGTCGCGGGTGAGCAAAGTAATTGTTTCGTTTCATTAATATGGAGCTCCGCAAAGTACCTAACGCCTGATTCAATAAATTACTTAAAGACTAATTTATTTAGGGTATGTTCCCTACACATTGTCTGGTCTAAGCTCTGGTCTGGTGTAGGATATCTTTGGATAGGTCTTTCAAAGGCTTAGGTTTGGTGATATTATTTATTACGGTATCCGTTTGCAAAATATTTAGTCCGACAGGCACTTGACCGGTTTTTTTGTTAATAAATTATCCACCCAAGTGCAGAACTTACCTTATATTATAATGGAAGGGCTGACTATAGATGCAATATGGTGACGACAGCATAAGATGGATAAGACTTTTATTAAATTTCGAGTAATTTTTATGTATTAAAATATATGCAGTTTTTGTTACACAAATATATCAGTAAGTACGTAATAGCTCTATCCTCCAGTAAAATGGAGTCAGTTATGGACAGAATTCCAGATTATGATTTTATAAGCAATTTGAGTTATGGTGATAATGTTATTACCAAGGAGCGGAATTTCTGACTATTCCAGCTATCGATGTTATCGAATCGACTCTTCGCTTGTCATCGCCTTTTAACATTATTCTGTAACATTTGACCTCTTTGATAAGCGACTTGCAACTCCATACTAAAATAAATCGCGTTGGGTTAGTTAGAAAAAAAAAACAAATAAGTAGCCACTATTAAATATGCTATTAAGCATTAATAGACTCTTTCTTAATACTAGACCATGTGAGGATTATCGTTGAGTGGTGTGGATGTAATGAAGTGAAACTAAAACTCGAAAAATTACTAGATAGGATTCCGGACTATGACCTAATTCGCGACTATGCCGATTTTACAGCAAAAACTGAATACAGCCAAAACAGCTTTATCGAATACTACAAATATGCTCCTGTTACATCAACGGAGGTAGAACGCTCTTTCTCAAACTATAATTGGATCTACAATGATAACAGGACCAATTTAAAGGGTGACAATATAAAAAAAATTATGACAATTCTCTATTACTACATAGAAGATGAAGAAAATGCGATTAGTACAGAAATATATTCGATTCTTATTTTGAATGAAGGTTAGATTTTAGTTTCGTTGCATTTCTGTTTTTAATTAACTTAAAAAGTGCTATTTTAAAAGTACTTACCTACTATTTTCTGTTTTATTAATTGCTAAAATATTTATCGATAGTCGATAAAACTTATGTTCAATGCCTTTGATGTTTGATTTTTGCTATGAGAAATTCCGCTCCTTGGTTATTGCGCACCTGTTACATTTGTAGATGTAGAGTTGTAACTTTCCCTATATGTATAAGTGGATAGTGAACTATAAACGGAATGGGCTGAAAATATGTAATATAGAAATAATATGATTAGTTTCTTCAACAATAAAATTGTACAACTATTTTGCAATTAATTATGTTCTCTTTTTTAGACCAATTGTAGTCAAACCCATATTGCGTATATCGTTTGACATGATTTTGACGTATTTTGCATCCGTCGGCCGCCCATTAGTTATAATGTATTTATTAAAAAAAAAAATAACAAACTAATACTCGTGCACAAGTGCTGTAAAAAAAAACTTGGAAGTTACCATCAAAACACAGCAAATCAATCTGACCCTCGATTAATAATTGACTTGATGTTATTTGCTATGTTGTTGTACTGATTAAATTCCAGTTTTGTACTACTCTTATAGCCTTGAATTGTGTTAGGCAACTGTTACGTATTCTGTTAGTTAAGATGACGACTCAACGGTCTAATTAATCAGTGTGATTACATTGTTTTAAGTTGTTGTGGACAAGTTCAAATAATTTAGTATATTCTAAAAAAACAGTAAATTGAGCCTTCAGTTTGAAATTTCCTTCTTCACTTCCTTGTATAAAATTCAGTCTGGATTAGAGTTATGAAATTTATTAATTATGATGTTTTATTTCATTACAGGTGGCCACAGCACTTTCTTCGCACTGCTCAACACATTTGTGCACATCGTGATGTATTTCTACTACATGGTGTCAGCCATGGGACCCAAATACCAGAAGTACATCTGGTGGAAGAAATATCTCACCGCCTTCCAGATGGTAAGTTATGATTTTACCGCATTACGTTTAGTTCTTCTCGGTTTGGCCATCGGCTTTAGAAAGAAAAATGAAGTGAAATGGCAATGGGCAGGCAATATAGCATGCAGAACAGATGGCTGTTGGGGTCCAAAAATTCTCGAATAGAGACCATGGGATGGCAAGCGCAGCGTGGGACGTCCACCAACGAGATGGACGGATGATTTGGTAAAGGCTGGAGATTCACGGTGAATGCAAGCCGTTTCCAACCGTAATGACTGGATATCAATGAAGGTGGCCTATGTCCAGCAGCGGACGTCCTACGGCTGAAATGATGACGCTAATGATTAGAAACAAGGTCGTTCTGTTTGACGTCATCAGCAGGCAAAGCAAACAAGATTTAATTTCGCTTTTAAAAGGATGCGAGGTTAAACCCGATAAATCGATCTAATGTTTTGTCGGAATTTTGAATTTAGATAATTTTTTACATTGTTTTTTTTTTTCAACAGTCAATTAATTCGACTTCCCGGGTTTGACACGCACCCCTAAGAATAATTGGTATACAGTACTTTAAGCTACCTGAGCTGACGTGCTACATCGTTTATGTGACATCTTTATAGCCACGTCTGTTTTAAAATAGAAATCAGCTCTTTAAATTATACAATAATAAACGCAATAAATGCGACATTTAACCAGTTTAACGCGCTTTCTTGATGATATGGAAAGATTTATCTTAATTATCAAACCACATCTGTCTAAAATCATAAAGCAACCAGTTTATTCGTTATTAATCTTCGTAATTAGATCTTCACTTTCATAATAAATGGATGCATTAGTAGCATTAAGAGAAACTTAAAGTGTCTGTGACCAGACAGATTAATTAAGAACTAAATGCTTTAACATCTACGTCAAACGTTGCTTAGCCCCTTGACACTTACAAAGGTTACTTGCGTCGTAAAGAGTTTACATGATATTATCCTAAGTTCAATCCTGTTGCTAAGTCCAATATAATTTTTACCACACCGCTATAAAATGGTCGTAATCAAACAACATCCCTAAACATTTGTGGAATGGCGTACAATATAAAGCTATATAGTGATTGATAGATTTGTCGTGTATCGACGTGAAAATATATAAATACTTAAAGCCTCTTTTTCATCAATAAAGAAAAACGTTATTTATTTTCACACAAAATATAGGAAATTGAAAGAAAGTTTTGTAAAGAAAAAAGACTAACGCTTTCTAAGATTTTTCTCAAACATGCTATGAAATATTGACGTTATGTTCCTTATAATACGCCACGAAGTGTCACAATGCAGGCGCGGCGTGGTGTGCGGCTAGACGAGAGGTCAATAATGGAATTTCATACAACATTGCTGGCCTTGGCCAGCAAAGTGATCGTCTATTGTTTCATACCATGACGTTTATAGGTCTATGGCATCATAGCATTTAGTCATTAAAAAAAAACTATAAGCAATATTTGCGTTTTGGTTCATTAAGACATTCTGCCACTACGCTTATTTAAGGTAAGGTAAGATGATGATGATGATGGTGATGATGATGGTGATGTTGATGGTGTTGATGATGGCGGTGATGATGATGATGATGGTGATAATGATGGTGATGATGATGATGATGATGATGATGGTGATGATGAGATGATGTTGATGATGATGGTGATGATGGGTGATGATGATGATGGTGGTGATGATGATGATGGTGTGATGATGATGGTGATGATGATGGTGATGATGGGTGATGATGATGATGATGATGGTGATGTTGAGATGATGATGATGTTGATGATGATGGTGATGATGGGTGATGATGATAAAATGATGATGATGATGGTAATGATGATTATGGTGATGATGATGGTGGTGATGATGATGATGGTGATGATGATGGTGATGATGATGGTGATGATGGGTGATGATGATGGTGATGATGATGATGGTGATGTTGAGATGATGATGTTGATGATGATGGTGATGATGGGTGATGATGATAAAATGGTGGTGATGATGATGATGGTGTGATGATGATGGTGATGATGCATGTTTGAGAAAAACTCTATACAAGCCTTGGCCACGAACAGGGATTGCCGGCCTCGTATCTCTAGATGGCCTCGTTAACACTCGGCCATCTATAACTACTCGGCCGGCAATCCCCTATTTCGCGGCCGCTGCAGTATGTACTATTATTTAAAAAAAATGTTTTAGTTTAATAATAATGATACTATCATCTTAGGTACTACTGTAACTTTTAGACGCGCTTGCGCGGACCGATTAACTACTACGTAACTCTGAGTTAACTATTAATCCAGAGTAAATATATGGAACTGAACCCCTACTCTAGGGCAAGCGGCCCTTATTATTTTTTATAAACAAACGGGTTACGCGTAAAGGTGATTGCAAAAGCTATCGATTATGTGGAGTACGCGTGTAATGATAGGTTTACACAGGCTTAGTAGCTCTAATGCTTAGTTTTTGTCACTAATACTTGTCACATGAATGTAAAAATATTGTACAAGTGCTTAGTGTTAGTACGACTGCAAGTGCAAGTAATTAGCCGGTTCTGTTTACTAAGCGACAAGGTATCTACCCTCAGCTAAAAAACAACTAATACTTGTCAATTTTCGAGTAGCGTGAACATTTCTGTCAAGTGAAGTTTAATTACTCAACCGTTTTGTTGACTTCATTTTCCCACTTTTGTATCTAGAAAAGGCGAGCTCCTGTAACTGCTAATACCATTCTTAACACCCATGTGTAGACAGCTACTTGCGCCTTGTCACTCTGCAAATAAGTCCCTAATGACTATACCTAGAGATTTTCCTGGCACAAACGATGTAACGCTAGTGACTTCCTTCTATTACTTACTTGGTTTATCGACAGTGGCGTAACTATAGGGCGGCAGGGCTGGCAAAATGCCACGAGCCCCCGACCTTAGAGGGCCCTGGCCCAAAAGTCAGGGAGTTCAGAAATAACATTAAAATTAAATTACAAGGTGATGATTTTTACTGTGAGGATCCCATCTAAAGTATTTGCCACGGGTCTCAGATGTTATAGTTACGCCACTTTATATCGATATCTTATGAGTGGCATTCTATCAATGTGACACGTTTGAAAATATATTATACTACGTAGCCTTCCGTCCGCAGCTTCGCCCGCGATAAATTAATTTTCCCGTAGGAAAAGGTATTTTCCCGCGGTAAAAAGTAGCCTATGTCACTCAGTGATAACGTAGCTCTCTAACGGCAAAAGAATTTTTGAAATCGGTCCAGTAGTTTCGGAGCCTATTCAATGCAAACAAACAAACAATCAAATCTTTCCTCTTTATAATATTAGTATAGATGAACAGTAATATCAAACTGAATCGATTTTATTATTATGTCAAACACCTACACCTACACACGTCGTTCGTGTCAGGAAAATCTGGGTATATGTATTACAATACCGAAGTACGAAAGACCGAATGTATTAAAACATCGAATGGGTCAAAAGACCGACATGATTTTTTTCTGAAACCGTTAACTTTTTAAGATTGTTATAAAACTAACCTATCCTAACCTAATGGGTTCTATGTGATGCCGTTTTAATAAATTCTGAGAAGTTTACGGTTTCAGAAAAAAATCGTGTCGGTCTTTTGATACGACATTCGGTCTTTCGTACTTCGGTATTGTAATACATACCCGGAAAATATCTAGGTATACTAATGTAATGACAAATACTAACCCCGTGTAAAGCTAGCATAAGTTAAAGTAAGCGTGTCTCTTCGTTCCAGATCCAGTTCGTGCTGATCTTCAGCCACCAGCTGCAGGTGCTGTTCCGGCCGTCGTGCCAGTACCCGCACGCGTTCGTCTACTGGATCGCCATGCACGGCTTCCTCTTCCTATTCCTCTTCAGTGACTTCTACAAAGCCCGATATACGCAGCGCGAGAAATCCAACAAACGCACCGGCGGACTCTGCATGGTAATTAAATATTTTGTAAATTTAGCGAGTCGCCACTTGCGAAACGCGTCAAGGCCGCGGCTGCCCAGAGAAACTACTTTCGGACGCGTCGCGATGTGTGTCATTTTAAACGATGTTTGTTAATGTTATGCCCTGTTGCGACAAGCCGATACGCCTAGTAAGAACTCTGCTTGGTCGGACATCTGCTTTCGGAATTATGTGAAGAGTCCAGGATAAAAACTACAAATAATTACAATAAGAATCATATGTTTTTCCCAATGAACTAATTACCTGTTTCTGCCTTATTTTTTATTATATTTAACTGTGCCGATTTACAAGTACTTTACAACAACTCTAAAAAATGAACGTAAACTAAAATTAAAAAAAAATCTCAAGGTTTTACTCGTGGAAGCTTTGTATAAGTATTATACTTGGTTTTTTATGAGGAACTAGCTGTTGCCCGTGAGTTATCTGCGAAGATCTCGTTTATTGCTATCCCGCGGGAACTATATAATTTTCCAGGACAAAAACTATCCTTTGTCCTTCCCCGGGAGTAATATTTCCGTACCTAATTTCATCTAAAACGATTAAGACTTTATTTCATGATAAAAACACATCTTCACAAAATTTCTCGTTTATGATAATAATAATAATAATTGCAGGATCAAACGTTATTAAACCTTCGCAGAACGATTTCGCGTTGCAGAAAGTGTCTTAGAGTATCATGTCAATGTGTTACGTTGCACTGGCATTTACAGAAATTAAATACTTTTTGACGTGACAACGTCTAATAAATCGATGAACGCCGGCTGCATGCACGAAAAAGGATGACGCAATGTAACGTACATGTACCTACAGAGCAGTGAAGGCCAGTATGTACAAAGAGAGTAGCGAACGCCAGCATGTACAATCTTAGTACTAGCGCTCGGGTAATTTAGTGGTGCGGGAGAGGGGGGGTATTAAAGGGGGATGAAAATTTCATTGATGTTGCCGTAATGCACCGTTTTCAAGATATTTGACAAATCACCGGTTCTCGTCCGATCACCGGGGTTAAGTAACGTCGGGCGCGGTCAGTACTTAGATGGGTGACCGCCTGGTTTCATTTTTGTTTTTTGATTGTTTTGTTATGACGTTGTCACGTTAAACTATCGTCCGTAAACCGACTTTACAGACAACCGGTTTTAAAAGAGACTAATATCAAAAACCTTTTTCCGTACCTACATTTAGTTTCGAAATAATTACTATTACTGAGATCTATTTTCCATAAACTATACCGCTAATAGCAAAACAATAAGGAAAATTAGAAATTGATTGCTAAGACTTTTAAAAAGTGCCTATCCATTTCTTATGAAGCTAATATAAAAAAAAGTTTTCCTCATCTATTGTCTATTTGCCTTGTAGGCAATCGAATAAAGTTAAAGGCTGATAATTACGCATTAGTAGTAAAAAATAACCGTAGTAAGGTGGAATTGATCGCTTTTACATTGTTCCGGCAGTCACGAAAGGATTTCTTAATAATTTTTTTGTTCAAAGGAAATATTACGAGACTATAAAATATCATCATTATACAACAATGATTCAATTGTTAAGACATTACATATAATTAAATAATCCTTAGAATCGTGTTTCTAGTTCAAAATAGAAATGTTTTAAATAGACCTATAAAATTACATGCTTTTCAGGAGGTTTTAAATCGCGACATCTTCGTAGATTGTATCTTACTATATTCTAAACGCGAAAGTTTGTATTGTAGATGGATATATGGATGTTTGTTACTTTTTCACGCTAAAACGGTGTGAAGAATTCTGATGAAATTTGACACGTAGATAGTTTATAACCTCATTTAACGTATATAATACTTTTTATCCCGTAAAGTTGCATAATTGGGGATGTCTATTTTTTTGCAATATATAGTAAATCGAAAACCTTTTCGAGACAAATGCTTTTTAACTTGTTTTCAGTAGTTATTTAATTTTAATATTATGTAATGAATTTATTAACATAACAAATAAGCATTGACCTTCATTTGACATTGGTGTAAATTGCGTGACCGGTCCAAGTCGTACTTTATTCTGTGTGGTTAGAATTATTCACAATTTACGCGTGGATTTATACTACGGAGTTTGATTTGGACTCGCTGTCTGACATCTAGCACTTTGACAGCGCCAGTAAAGTGACACCAGTTATAGTGTACCACTACGCAAAAAATAATTAAAGGGGTTGCTTTATCGTACGCATTTAGATAGATTTAGAAATTTGGCAGTGTGGGAGCACTCAATTATAATCTGACGTCATCAACTAAAATAATTTCAATAATTAATTTTGTAAAGTAGTGAACTAAATGATAAAACATTTAAATTAATATCTTATAAGTGATTTTTCTATACAAAATAAAAATATAAAAACCACTGGTGTATTTTTTTTTAGAAATTCCCAATTACGCGATAATCAAATTTATCGAAGGCGGAGTCACTGGCAACAGCTAGTGTGGCTATATAAATGAAATTTATATATTTCAAAGCAGCTCAAATATCTGGTGTATGAAGGTTCCTTACGATGTTTTCCTTTACCTTACAAATGTAATAAATTAACACAGAGAAGAAATTTAATGGTGTATGTGAAGTTCCCAATCTGCACTGGGCCCGCGTGGGTACTACGGCCCAAGCCCTCTCATTCTCAGTAGGGATGATGATGATGAGCTGAAATAAGTAGGTATAGCTGCTGCCCACGACTCCGTCTGTAAAGAATTTGTTTATCGCTATCCCGCGGGAACTGTGCTTATTTGTGTGTACTTTCCCGTGTTAAAAACTATCCTATGTCCTTTGCAGGGTCTTAAACTGTCTCCATACCAAATTTCATCTAAATCGGTTGAGCGGTTTGAGGGTGAAGAGACAAAAGACCGACAGACAGATAGAGTAACGCATTTATAATATCAGCATGGATTAGTTAGGAAATATTAGTCCCTTGTTTTTTATAAGGCGTATTCGAACGCCTAGTCTTTGAAATGCGCCTTCAATGTGTTTATAAGATGGTTTGCTCACAGGTGGTGGACGAGAGCGGCCCGCTAAATGGCAAAAACGGTTACAAGCAAGAGGAAGGTTCGGAAGTCCCGAGCTCGTACGCGTCGTCCGCCGCGGATGCCTTCGTGCGCCGGCGTCCAGTGACCTAGTGCCGCCGCCCCCGCCGCTACAGATAAACTTATCAATGCACAAAGTCACCGCTACTTTAAATCGTCGAATGCCTTGTAATTTTTTTAAGTACAAAGTGTATTCTGAATATATTCTATAGATTGTTATTAAGGAGGTACGGAACGCGAATTTTAACACACGTTATTGCTAGAGATTCTTGTTAGAGCTTTTTTGGACGTCAGTGCGCTTTATGGCTTATCAGAGGGAATAGAATTTCTGAAAACGTGTGTTTAGTTTTGCTGCACTGTATTAAATCCCTACAAACTTTTTTCTTTTAACTTTTTACTCTTAAGGTGGTTCTTTGAGAGAAAATTATGAGCAGCAATTTTCATCGAAAATAACGTGTGTCCGGCTCGTTTCTTCGTTCTTCCATGTCGAAATTATGTATAGGCTTCGTACTGCCTTACATGGACATTTTGCGTGTCTCGCAAAGGTTTCAATAAATCGCATCTCGAATCGTACAGTATTTGTCACAATCGTAATTCGTACTTGAAATTAAAAGTAAGCGAACAGTCTTGGTTGGGCATTGTACCTAATTGTAAATATGTTTCGTAATATGTGGGTCTTAGCTAATGTTTCAAAGCTAAGTATCGAAATATTTGAAGGGTTAATGGATTGTTTGTAAATATTATTTTATTACGGAGGTGATCCATAATGCGAATAATTGAAATAGTATGTTACCATAAAATATTTGTGAGATGTCGTTTTAAATCAGCATTTTTTCTAAGTACAATGTATTTACACGAGTTCTTTATTTGTTCGTATATCATGTTTATGATGGCTATTGTTGAATAGCGTTTACGGTTGGTATTTTACCAAAAATTAACAATGTAATATTGGACATTTAGTTTAGATCCATACTAAGTATTGGTAGGTTTGGTTCGTGTGGCCGTCACAGAAGTACTTGCTAGTGAGTAGGTACCAGCGTGAGCTGTGAGCAGGTTCAGTGTGCGTGCGAGCGAGTCCTTCGGTGTGTAAATGTTTATAATCATTTTTTATAATGATTTGGTGTAAAAATGCTTTGTATGTTGTGCAACTCGAAGTGTGCAGGTTCCTTAAAATTTGTTAATTTAGTTTCTCCCAAGTTTAAAAATGAGATTGTTTAAAAAAAATATTTTTTTAATTCCTACCGTTACAAATGTATGAGTGCAACGTGAAGAAAATAAAAACTTACTGAAACTTGTCACAACTTCACCATTATTACATATTTTCGTGCACCCTATCCACCGACACGTTTCAAGTCAGGGAGAAACGGAAATTAAAAACTTTTACAAATCTGCGTAAGTGCTGGTTGCTTGGCGCGACAGATGCTCAAGTGTTACTACGTATTCACTGTTTTGCAATTTTATTTATTATTTTAATAAAGAAGTTTACAGTACCTACATCTTTTTTTTCATCATAACCACAAATCTCTCGGCACTTCCTTCCCAATACACAAATTCTTATTTGTGCTTCGTTTAAACGAAAGAATGGCTGAAATATCAAATAATTTAAAGCGGCAGTTTTATATACATACACCTCTGTTGCCCGAGGTCCTACTGCGTAGTTCTACTGGTTGCACCAAGGGCAATATTTTTTGTCCATTGTCCTATCAGTAGGACTACGGACAAGTATAGCTCGTCTAATTTGAAATGACGCGCCCTACCACCGCATTTACGTACAGAATTTTTCATGCGATTTGTCGGTCGTGATGTTGCACACTGATCATAGTTCACGGAATACTCGACGCTCCCAAACAGATGAAGAGTCGTAATTAATATTTGTACGCGCACATCAAAATCAACTGATTATTCAGTAGAGGGGCGCGTCATTTTAGTTTAGACAAGCTTTAACACGGCTTTTGGTTCAACTAGTAGTACCAAGGGCATTTTTTTCTGTCCGTGGTTCTATCGGTAGGACTACGGACAAATAAAATTGCCCGTAGTTCGACTAAGGTAGGCAATAAGAGCACTTATCCTGGTTCTACTGTACCTATTTTAAAAAGATTTTCCTTCATGTAGGATGATGAACATTCCTAGAGTAAAAGAGGTTTCAGGATAGGGGGGGGGGGGGGGATTATTTGGATTCATTATGAATAAATTGTAAGGTCATGTTGGCATTTGGTTTCTTGAAGTCTTACAATGGATTATGTTAAACGAAAGGGTGGGCTGCTATTTGCAGGACACAATGTTATAAATTGAGGCCGTATAAAGATGGGTTTTACAAAAATCTGTATTTTATATTGATGTTGATAATATCAAACCCGTTATCAGAGAACTGTTATTTTTATGGGTTTCCACAGACAACACATTATTACTTGTCTAATAGCACCTGGTATTGCCAGTGACTGTACTCCCTAATAAGTAGGACCAATGCCCATACAATATAGGTAATAATTTTATTGTTACAGTCCTACTGATAGGAACCATAGACAAAAAATATTGCCCTTGGTACAACCAGTAGAACTACGCAGTAGGGCCACGGGCAACAGAGGACCCACCCTCTCAGCAGTTTGGTGTGGAAATTAAAAAAAACTAAAAAACACGCTTTAAAAAAACAACTAAAAAATAAATAATAAATTTCAATTCACTATTCTTATAGTGCAGTAAAAAATCTTAATAAGCAATTATTATATTGTTATATCCAGATCAAAATTTGTAAACAATTCTAAATATTGATAAAATAAATAATAATAGTTTAAAATATTTTATTGTAAAAAAAGCGTGGGGTGCATGGTGTCAATTGTCAAGGATTATCATTTTGATAACATCTTAAATAAAAACACCCCACGCTTTTTTTACAATAAAATATTTTAAACTATTATTATTTATTTTATCAATATTTAGAATTGTTTACAAATTTTGATCTGGATATTACAATATAATAATTGTTTATTAAGATTTTTTACTGCACTATAACAATAGTGAATTGAAATTTATTATAATTATTTTTTATTTTTTAGTTGTTTTTTTTTAAAGCGTGTTTTTAGTTTTTTTAAACTATTATTTATTTTCTATTTTTTAGTTGCATTTTTTTCACAGTGAGAGTTTCCATGTGCTAAAAAGAGACACAAAACGGTTTTTTGCTCGTCTATCTTATACTTGGTCTTTGGTGCGCGCGCACTGCTCTACACTACTAAACGTAAACCTCTTTCTTTCTAACTTTACCGCCCTCACCTACAACCCCCCAACCCCCTAAACCCAACCCCCAACATCCCCCAACCCATTTCCCCACCCCCCCAAACCCCTAACCCCAACCCCCACACCCATACCCCTAACCCCCTAAACCCCCCTTACCCCCCTCATTTTCCAAACCCCCCAACCACCTAAACTCAACCCTCCTTACCCCGGACCCCCACCGCATTTCCCCAAACTTCCCCCAAACCCCTAACCCCAACCCCCCTTACCCCCTCCCCATTTCCCACAACCCTCCCAATTTCCCTAACCCCCGACCCCCCCCCAACACCCCACACCCTTAACCCCAACCCCCTAAACCCCCTTCCCCTCCCACTTCCCCCCACCCCTCCACCTACACCCCCTTCCAGCTCCATCATCAAACCCTTGTTACCATCTAAGACTCTTACCCCCTCCCCATTTCCCACACGCCCCAAAATCCCTAACCTCCGAAACCCCAACACTCCCACCCTATTTCCCCCAAACCCCCACCCCCATCCTCTAACCCCAACCGCCACACCCTTACCCCCAACCCTCTAAACCCTCGACCCCCTTACCCCCACCCCCATTCCCCCTCCCCACCCCGCCACCTACCCCCCTTCCAGCTCCATCATCAGACCCTTGTTACCATCTAGGATCAAAGTGCTCGTCAAGACGAATCAAACGAGCCCAAACTCGATGGGGTTGTGTCGTTTTATTGTGGAGTGCCTTTGGCCATCTTCCAGCTCCATCATCAGACCCTGGTTACCATCTGGGATCAAAGTACTCGACAAGACGAATCAAAAGAGCCCAAACTCGACGGGGTTGTGTCGTTTTATTACAGAGTGCCTATGGCCACCATCCAGCTCCATTATCAGATCAGGTCCATGTTACCATAATATTGCATTGTCATCCAATTTACACATACGTGCAAAATTTCAGCTCAATCGGAAACCGGGAAGTGGGTCAAAATCGCGCCCTAAGGAGTCGGTTACAAACATACAAACAAACATACAGGTGAAGCTAATATATAAAGCGTGTAAAAAGCGTGTAAAAACACAGATTGCCTGTTTATTAACAAATTCAATATTAAACTAATATAAAGCGTGTAAAAAAATCTGGGCAGTTCAGGAAATAAAAAGTTAAAATGTCTAATTAAAACAATATTCAGCATCTTTCGAAGCAGTTTTAAAGCTACTGAAATATTAATAGCATTAAGTTAATTTTTTTAAACGCATACGTACGAGACTTGTATTGATGGCGCTCCGCTTGCGGAGCTCCTATTTGTTGCTTAGGCTTTTCGCTCCTTGACAGTCAAGGTTGGTAAATTAATGGCCAGCACAGAAATTTCGAAGGGGCAGTTCTTAGCGTTCGTTAACACCCGAATGTTAAACCTAAAAGAAATTAAAGGTGGTGAGGTTTAAAGGCGCGAATTTTATTTTGATGGGTCAGGTTAGATTAGAGACTGTCCAGGTGTTCCTTGACTGTCAAGGAGCGAAAAGCCTAAGCAACAAATAGGAGCTCCGCAAGCGGAGCGCCATCAAAACAAGTCTCATAGGCATTTCGATAGGTCAGGCTATGCTTAGTATAAGTTTTTACGTAAAAAAATCAATTACTATGGAAACATGGACAGCGCCTCCGCGCGCGCGCGTCTATGTTTCCATTATCTATATATATAAAATTCTAAACTGACTTACTGTTGATATATCAAGGCACAGCCCAAACCACTGGACCTAGAGACTTGAAATTTTGCACATAGATTCCTTATACAATGTAGGCATCCACTAAGGAAGGATTTTCGGGAATTCCCACGGGAACGGGAAAAAACGGGATTTATATATTCGATTCCAAGTGACCGTATCTCTGTAACTATAATAACTAGACTCTTCAAATTTGATACACAAGTAGGTATTACAATAATGAAAACATCAATTTCAGGATTTTTCAAAATTCCTACGGGATAAGGAAAAAAACGGGATTTATATATTCAGTTCAACGGAATCCTATGAACTATAATTACTAGACTCTTCAAATTTGGCATAGAAGTAGGTAATTATAATAGTAAAAAACTGTTTCAAGGATTTTCGGAAATTCCCACGGGATAAGGAAAAAAACGAGATTTTTCGTTTTCTGGTCGTAGAAAGCTGAAATTCGGCATGTAGGTTGCTTGAGGAGTGTAGAGGAGCCTTGAGAGAGGACTTTCCAAAATTCCCACGGGAACAGGAAAAAACGGGATTTTTCGTTTTACTGGTCGTAGAAAGTTGAAATTCGGCATGTAGGTTGCTTGGGGAATGCAGAGGAGCATTGAGAGAGGACTTTTCAAAATTCCCACGGGACCGGGAAAAAACGGGATTTTTCGTCTTACTGGTCGTAGAAAGTTGAAATTCGGCATGTAGGTTGCTCGGGGAGTTTAGAGGAGCATTAAGAGAGGACTTTCCAAAAATCCCACGGGAACGGGAAAAACGGGATTTTTCGTTTTACTAGTCGTAGAAAGTTGAAATTCGGCATGTAGGTTGCATGGGGAGTGTAGAGGAGCATTGAGAGAGGACTTTCCAAAATTCCCACGGGAACGGGAAAAAACGGGATTTTTCGTTTTACTGGTTGTAGAAAGCTGAAATTCGGTATGAGGTTGCTTGGGGAGTGTAGAGGAGCATTGAGAGAGGACTTTCCAAATTTCCCACGGGAACGGGAAAAATCGGGATTTTTCGTTTTACTGGTCGTAGAAAGCTGAAATTTGGCAAGTAGGTAGGTTCCTAGGGGAGTGTAGAAGAGCATTCAGAGAGGACTATCCAATATTCCCACGGGAACGGGAAAAACGGGATTTTTCATTTTACTGGTCGTAGAAAGCTGAAATTCTGCATGAGGTTGCTTGGGGAGTGTAGAGGAGCATTGAGAGAGGACTTTCCAAATTTCCCACGGGAACGGGAAAAAAACGGGATTTTTCGTTTTACTGGTCGTAGAAAGCTAAAATTTGGCAAGTAGGTAGGTTCCTTGGGGAGTGTAGAAGAGCATTAAGAGAGGGCTATCCAAAATTCCCACGGGACCGGGAAAAAACGGGATTTTTCGTCTTACTGGTCGTAGAAAGTTGAAATTCGGCATGTAGGTTGCTCGGGGAGTTTAGAGGAGCATTAAGAGAGGACTTTCCAAAAATCCCACGGGAACGGGAAAAACGGGATTTTTCGTTTTACTAGTCGTAGAAAGTTGAAATTCGGCATGTAGGTTGCATGGGGAGTGTAGAGGAGCATTGAGAGAGGACTTTCCAAATTTCCCACGGGAACGGGAAAAATCGGGATTTTTCGTTTTACTGGTCGTAGAAAGCTGAAATTTGGCAAGTAGGTAGGTTCCTAGGGGAGTGTAGAAGAGTATTCAGAGAGGACTATCCAATATTCCCACGGGAACGGGAAAAACGGGATTTTTCATTTTACTGGTCGTAGAAAGCTGAAATTCTGCATGAGGTTGCTTGGGGAGTGTAGAGGAGCATTGAGAGAGGACTTTCCAAATTTCCCACGGGAACGGGAAAAAACGGGATTTTTCGTTTTACTGGTCGTAGAAAGTTGAAATTCGGCATGTAGGTTGCTTGGGGAATGCAGAGGAGCATTGAGAGAGGACTTTTCAAAATTCCCACGGGACCGGGAAAAAACGGGATTTTTCGTCTTACTGGTCGTAGAAAGTTGAAATTCGGCATGTAGGTTGCTCGGGGAGTTTAGAGGAGCATTAAGAGAGGACTTTCCAAAAATCCCACAGGAACGGGAAAAACGGGATTTTTCGTTTACTAGTCGTAGAAAGTTGAAATTCGGCATGTAGGTTGCATGGGGAGTGTAGAGGAGCATTGAGAGAGGACTTTCCAAAATTCCCACGGGAACGGGAAAAAACGGGATTTTTCGTTTTACTGGTTGTAGAAAGCTGAAATTCGGTATGAGGTTGCTTGGGGAGTGTAGAGGAGCATTGAGAGAGGACTTTCCAAATTTCCCACGGGAACGGGAAAAATCGGGATTTTTCGTTTTACTGGTCGTAGAAAGCTGAAATTTGGCAAGTAGGTAGGTTCCTAGGGGAGTGTAGAAGAGCATTCAGAGAGGACTATCCAATATTCCCACGGGAACGGGAAAAACGGGATTTTTCATTTTACTGGTCGTAGAAAGCTGAAATTCTGCATGAGGTTGCTTGGGGAGTGTAGAGGAGCATTGAGAGAGGACTTTCCAAATTTCCCACGGGAACGGGAAAAAACGGGATTTTTCGTTTTACTGGTCGTAGAAAGCTAAAATTTGGCAAGTAGGTAGGTTCCTTGGGGAGTGTAGAAGAGCATTAAGAGAGGGCTATCCGAAATTCCCACGGGAACGGGATAAACGGGATTTTTCATTTTACTGGTCGTAGAAAGCTGAAATTCGGCATGAGGTTGCTTGGGGAGTGTAGAGGAGCATTGAGAGAGGACTTTCCAAATTTCCCACGGGAACGGGAAAAAACGGGATTTTTCGTTTTACTGGTCGTTGAAAGCTGAAATTCGGCATGAGGTTGCTTGGAGAGTGTAGAGGAGCATTGAGAGAGGACTTTCCAAAATTCCCACGGGAATGGGAAAAAACGGGATTTTTCATTTTACTGGCCGTAGAAAGCTGAAATTCGGCATGAGTTGCTTGGGGAGTGTAGAGGAGCATTGAGAGAGGACTTTCCCCGTATTAAGAAAGTATTTTCCGAAATTCTTACGGGAACGGGAAAAAACGGGATTTTGCGTTTTACCGGTTGTAAGCTAAAATTTCAAAATTCATAAGTTTATACTGTAAGTAGGCCGCAAAGGGCTCTTTAACCGACTTCAAAAAAAGGAGGAGTTTATGCATTCCATTTTATGTATTTTTTATGTAGGTATGTTCACCGATTTCTTGGTCTATTGTGTGACCGATTTTAAAAATTCTTTTTTTATTCGAAAGAATACTTATAATATACTCCTGAGATGGTCCCATTGTCACGCAAGCAATCTTGCTTGCATGCTTGCTTACTTGCCTGTATGCTTGCTTGCTTTATCTCGGTTCTTTGGAATTCTCATGGTACACGCGAGCGAAGCCGCGGGCAAAAGCTAGTGCTTAGTATAAGTTTTACTTCACCAAAATACTTCTCGATCGCGTTTACGTAAAAAAATCAATTACTAGGGAAACATGGACAGCGCCTCCGCGGCCGCGCGTCCATGTTTCCATAGAATTGAAATTTTTCCGTAAACGCGATCGAGAAGTATTTTGGTGAAGTAAAACTTATACTAAGCATACATAGAATTGAAATTTTTACGTAAACGCGATCGAGAAGTATTTTGGTGAAGTAAAACTTATACTAAGCATACATAGAATTGAAATTTTTACGTAAACGCGATCGAGAAGTATTTTGGTGAAGTAAAACTTATACTAAGCATACTGACCCATTAAAATAAAATTCGCGACTTTAAACCACACCACCTTTAATTTCTTTTAGGTTTAACATTCGGGTGTTACCGAACGCTAAGAACTGCCCCTTCGAAATTTCTTTGCTGGCCATTAATTTACCAAATAATTATGTACCAGTAAAAATAACGTCCCTATAATTTCTAGAGTGAAATCTGTTTGCTTACGATAAATGCGCTTACAATGAAATAATGATAATATACCATCCTATTTAGAAGGAAGTATAAAACAACAGTAAGAGAGAATGTGTAGATAAATTGATTAAATACCTATTAGGTACATAAATACCTACACATACTTAGTAGTAAATAAGTTTGTAAATAATTCTTGCTCAACCAACGAACTAAGAGAGTACCTACCAAAACCAATTTTAACTTGAACTTTGCACGACAGGGTCTGGTATAATCTGCATAATATTGCAGATTAAGTATTATTAGTCTATTGAGAAATGCATAATATGGCTATTTACTTATTCACGTCCTTGCGGTTTCGAAGTTTGCAATAAGCCAAGGAACCTAGTATTTAGGTAGGTACACCTCCTGTTTAAGGACGACTTGCAGTAAGATCTCAATAAGGTAATTATAATAATGTATCATTAATAACTTTATTTAGTTACGTAAGAAATTACAAATGAATATAAAATCGGAGGTAAATTATTACGATTTCCCAACGTTTTTTTTAAATCGAGGGTGGTTGCGTCATAGAAAAGATTGAAGAACACAAATTTACAAGGGAGATTTAGCGTCCAAGTGGGTCCTCTGGTTTCATTATCATCTTCATCATCATTTCAGCCGAAAGATGTTGAAGGTTCCCAAACATACCGGTCCCACGCCATCCGCATCCAACGCTACGAAGCTTGAGGTCCCGGGTTCGATTCCTGGTCGGGGCAGACATTTGTGTGAATAATACGAATGTTTGTGCTCGAGTCTTGGGTGTTTAATATGTATTTAGATACATACATCTATCTAAATAGTAAATAGATAAACATACATAAATATGTATGTTTATCCGTTGTCTAGTACCCCAGTACAAGCTTTGCTTAGTTTGGGACTAGGTCAACTGGTGTGAATTGTCCCGTGATATTTATTTTTTTTTCTTTTTTTTTTATGTTAGATAGGCCAGACAAACGAACTAGTGGGTCACCTGATGTTAAATGAACACCACTGTCCATAGACACCCGCAGCGCTTTACACGATGCCAGTGCGTTGTCGGCCCTAAAGGAGAGGGAATAGGGGAAGGGGGAGAGGGAAGGGGTGAGGTATTGGGCCCCCGGCACTCTCACTGACCGTACGAAACGCAAGCAGGATTACTGCTGCTTCACGCTGGTGTTCTGTGAGAGGGTGGTACTGCCCCGGACGAGCCGGCCCATTCGTGATGCAGCGGCTAGCTACAACATGGCTCTACCACTACAAAAAATATATTTTATTTACTTATGAATTTTATACATTTTTAGAAAAAAAGATGTAGGTAAGTATATGAAAATCATGCATGATGAATGGACGATACAAGTCCCTTTTTGACCCCGTCCCCGTGGCTAGTCACGCTTATTAAGTACTTAGGTATATATAGAAAATACCTAACAATTACAAATAAACAATAGTATAGTCAAAACTAAGTGCTTAACCATTTTTTATGGAATTCAGAAGAAAAACTATAGGGCTGATTGCCTGATTGTTACATGACTTGTAAGTGAAAATAGCCTTTGATCTTTTAAGCTGTTCAACTGATATTCAACCTTAGGGTGGTTATAGGAATTTCTTGGTCGAATATACCTTACTCATACATACCAACATTATAATAGTACGTACAATACCAATGTGTGAAGTGAGTGTCAGGCTTCTGGGCCTGTCAACCGGACATAATTAATTATAGATCAAGGAATCCCCGAAGAAAAAACCCGAACGACGCTGACGCCTGCTCCACAAATCAACTTATACGCAAATCATGAATCGTCGAATTTAATTGAGATTGAACTTTGTACGAGGCAAACATCTTTTATGCAGTCACAATTTGTTTCTCATGATGCCATGACTCCCGTTTCACACAATCCGCTGACTTTAATCGTTGTTTTTGTACAGACAGCAGATACCTTGGCTTCCCTTATGAAAATAAACAAGCAATTTAGGTAAATTTTCCACTTGTGTACTTCGCATATCGATATGGTAATTTGTAATACGTACGTAGCATTAAACGAGTAGGTATCCACCTCAGTCACGCCAAAGCATCATGTCAGACATGAATTAATAAATCAGAAGTGTGTGCCTAGCCACAAAAACCACTCATTTAAATAGATGCTATATATCAAACATCACCGGCACGTTGACGTTAAAGCTTATTCGATGCTAATATTAGGTCCTTACATATGAAATTGGCGTTTTACATGGCAAAGACTCGTGGTCACACCAGGGCCCAATTGCATAACAAAGTACAACTAATATTACAAGCGGAACTCTCGCTTCCAGTTATATTAACTAGAAAGGGAGTTCCGCTTGTAATATAAGTTGTACTTTGTTATGCAAAAGGGCCCGGTTGTCACACCACTCTATAGAGACTTATCCTTTCGCTTCTGTCGGAAATTCGTCGGAAATATTCTTTATTCCGCAAAAGTAGGTAGGTGTTAGGTTCATTAGGTATCTATAGATGCCCGAAGGGCAAATAGGCTAGAAATAAGAGCCCTGCCGCGGGAGAAACTCCGTTGAATAGCAATGGTGTGTCAACCAGGGGCCTGTTGCATAACAAAGTACAACTAATATTACAAGCGGAACTCTCGCTTCAATTATATTTAACTAGAAAGGGAGTTCCGCTTGTAATATAAGTTGTACTTACTTTGTTATGCAACAGGCCCCTGGTGTGACGACGAGTCTGACCCCCAAAAATCAAAACGATTGTTTTTATGAAGTTATATTTTTATTCAATCAAAGTATGTACAGTCAAAGTGTAAAAATATGGGTGCACACAACTTGCTCATAAATATGTCCCATAGCTCTTATGTCGTCGAATTAAGGTATAGGTAAGTATATAACGATGGGAGGATTAAATCGATGCTTATTTTCGCACTTGACCGTACCATGGCTATCTATGCACTTTTGCCATCTCAAAGGTAGTAGTAGAAGGTGGTAGGATTGATTCCTTTGCTGAAAAAATTGTGAGAGCGAGAATCAATGAAAATTTTGAAGAACGTTTGGACGGCTTCTTCGGTATTGATTTTTTTTCCTTGCATAAAGTTGTCTAAATTCCGAAAAAGTGGTAACCAGTTGGAGCAAGGTCCGAGGAGTATGGTGCATGGGTATCGGAGACATTCCAGTCGCAGCTCGTTCATTTTAGCGGCCGTCGGGCGTGCCGTGTGTGGTCGAGCGTTGTCCTGAAGCAGCAGCGGGGTAGAGCGATTGACCAGCCCAGGCAGGCCTGCCAGGCAGGCAGTTGTTTAATGGCTAGTTTTTCCATCATCGTTTGCAATTGTTGTCTATACACATCAATTGAACCCGAAACTTTAGGCAATGTCGAATAGATCATTAACTTAATTTAAATCAAAGAGGATTCGAGGATGCTTCATTAAAAAAAAAACAACATTACAAATCATCTTTCTGTGAAAAACCGCGTGTTAGTCTTACATGTTTTATTAACTTCAAACCGTAACGTTTTTAGACAAACAATACTCTTGACCTCAGAGTCAGCCAAAACATGATGCGCGTCTCTAGACCAAACAAGTCGCGATCACTGGCACTGGTAGCCAACTAAGAATTTTTCAAGACTTAAGTAGGTATTTCAATCACACGCAAACACTGCACGAGCCTTCGAGCAAAATCACCCGCATTAAAAGCTAGGACATCTGAAATCAAGTAATTTTTATTTAATTACAATAAAATTGATTGATTCAGGTGTTACTTTACGAAGGTCCATATTAATGAACAACAATATTTTTACTTTGCTCCTCCGTTACTAACCGTGCACTACAGCTACGTCTGTTCGATAACATAATACTTATATATGTTAACATGCAGAAAATATAAACTAGCCAGAATCCATCTAAGTATGTGCTTCGGTGTTTGTAGCTTTTATAATGAACTCGCAGAGAGTTCGAAACGAAACGGGTTAGCATGTTAAATAGTGTTTGTGGTAGTTGGGTCTTTGTGACATAATATATGTATTGTTTTATGTGGAAGAGGAGGGGGGTGGATTCTGGATGTTAACTTAATAATATATGTGTCGCACAGATGGAGCTGTGGTGCACGGTTAGTAGCGAAGAAGCAAGGTAAAAGAAAAATATTATAATTAATCAAATTTATTCATTTAAATCTTCTTACTTTGGATCGGATAAAAATATAAGTTGTGGTTTAACAATGCGCTAGATTAATTAACGATTCAAACCACGATAAAGAACTATATTTATTTTATCATTCCATCTAAAAATACGAAAATACTAAATCGTAAATAGTGGACTGTTTCATTGGATTTTTTTGTTTAGCTAATCAATAGTTGCCGGTTAAATTCCACTTTTTTGCAAAGTTTTTGTATATATCTGCGCGCGGAAAGGAGTTCCTCTACCTACAGTATTTCTGGGTTTGAATAACGTAACGGTAATTGTTGTCTAACGCACTCGCTCGGCATCACAATCGTTTTCACAATTTCTTTCTGTCTGTCACACGGTAGGTATTAGATGAGGGTAGAAAGAGATGGCGAATTGATCACGGGCAAGTGCGTTAGACAATACGGCCTCTATCTAATCTAATACCTTTACCTCTAATACCTTATATATATATATATATATATATACTTACTAGCTGCTGCTCGCGACTCTGTCTGCAAAATACACAGACATAATCAGAATCTCAGAAACGGCGCCAACGATTTCGATGAAATTTGGTATGTGGGGGTTTTCGGGGATGAAAAACTGATCTAGCTTTGGTCTTATCTCTGGAAAAAACGCTGTGTACCGAGTTTCAGCCCGATCGGAGCTCGGTCGCCCAGGTACTGTAGTCTTAATCAGTCATCATCATTTACTTACGAGCTATGCTCTTGTCGATAGAGCAATCGCCAATCCTCTCTTCTTTGAGCCAGGCTTTTGAGTTGCTCATACGAGACGGTCTCCTTTATTAATTAGATCTGCTGATTTATCGATAGTTTGACTATCGATAGATGACCTTGAAAACATATTCAGAATAGCTATCGATAGCATCGATAGTGCTTTATAAGCAATTCTATTGATAATGGCAATACTATCGATAATATTGATAGTATTGCAAAATCAGCCGATAGTGACCAAAAACAACCGACACTATCTAAAGTATTTATCGTTTTTGGTAATTGGCATAAAACTGTCGATAGTATCGATTGAATTGCTATTATCAACAGTATTGCTTATGAAGCACTATCTATTATGATAGTATTGACACGTGGTGATACTATCGATAGTCTTGATCGATATTGGAGTATCGATACGCAAAACTAATCTTAATTTAACAAACAGTAGGTAGATGTCGGTTGTCGCTCGTAACCATATAAATCATATTTGAAGCCGGTTGGACTTGAACTCTGTATTAGTAATCTAATTCATGCAAGAAAGCGAGTTTCATTCGTACATCTTCCTAAAGTTCTTGATACCAAACAGTTCCGGGTACAGGTTCTAGGGATGTTGCGTGGTAGACTCATTATTTGTCACTACGAACTCGGTTTCACTTAGTTAACTTTTAACTCCGAATTAACTGATACTCAGGGTTAAGCATTGCCAAAATGTATGCAAGTTAGGTATGAAGTATCTTCTTTTTGTATTTATTTTTCAACTTCATTTTTTATTACTTTTACGGTCATCCTGTGAAACCATATATTTCAAACTAAATACAAACTGAAATATAGATGCACAGAAAAAACCCCAGAAAAAAGACCAATGCTGGGAATCGAACCCAGGTCCAGGAACGCAGCACGGAACGCTGAGGACCTGGGTTCGATGCCAGCATTGGTCTTTTTTCTGGGGTTTTTTCTGTGCATCTATATTTCAGTTTGTATTTAGTTTGAAATAAAATGTATGCAACTGGCCGGTTTTATTATTTTGTTGTATATTTTGACTTTTTTAAATTCGGAAAGTTTTATGTGATTTCTGCTCAGAATCACGAGCTCTTTCGACCCTACTAGGAGAAAAAATGTGTCCCAATTTTTTTTTTCGTTCCGTTACCATTTTTCATAGATTTAATAATGACCGTAACGGAATAAAAGAATCGAAAATTAACTATATGAAAGTTTTGGGACATTTTTTTTCTCCTAGTAGGATTGAAAGAGAGAAGTTTCATGTGATTCTGAGCAGAAATCACATGAAACTTTACGAATTAAAAAAAAGTCAGTCAAAAGGTACAACAAAATAAAAAAATGGCCCAGACTCTGAAAAAAGGAGGTTTCTTGTATGAAAACCTCCTTTATTTTGCTTTATCTTATTTTTAGTATTTGTTTTATAGCGGCCACAGTAATACAAAGGGTCCCGTCGGCACTCTTTGGGTACGGAACCCTAAAAAACAAAAAAGCCCTAGTTGACTTCGGGATGTTCTGGTAAACCTAAAATTTTCCTCAATCGTCGATAAATTTAACATCTCATGTGTTGTCCCAAAAAAAGGTCAGATATTAATTGAGTATATAAATTGAGTAGGTAAATTATTCAAAAGTTACTGCGCTGGGGTCAGTTCCGAACGTTTTAGAGTCAACGATCTCTACAAAAAAATTTTTGTTTTTTAATGATCGTACTGATTTTATAATACTGTTGAAACAACGTTGATTTTTGTGAAATAAATAATATAAGTTAAAAGTTATTTTATCGGGTGATTAAAATTAGATACTACTAGCTGTTGCCCGCGACTTCGTCTGTGACGAAGGCTTTTTTCATCTCTCATACTCGGAAAGTGAGGCAAATCATATCTGACATACGGGAGGATAACTATTATTTTCTTCCCTAGGGTAGATATGAATTAAAAAAATAAAGGCATTGGCTGTCAATGGAACACATACGCATTCAGCCAAGCATTACGTTACGGCATATACATGGAATAATTAAGTATTGAGTTTTTTTTTTCATCTCTCATACTCGGAAAGTGAGGCAAATCATATCTGACATACGGGAGGATAACTATTATTTTCTTCCCTAGGGTAGATATGAATTAAAAAAAATAAAGGCATTGGCTGTCAATGCAACACATACGCATTCAGCCAAGCATTACGGCATATAATTAAGTATTGAGTTTTTTTTTAATCAGTCATTTTACAAATTTTATAATGCCAGTGAAATATTATTAAATTAAATTATTAATTTACATTAGTTTCTTATTTAGTGAATTAAACCAGAAAATTAGAAATTTTTAAGAAAAAAACACGGTAAACGACAATGTTATTGTCCAGACATCCTATCTCTATACAGCTTAACTCCTTGGTTCAAATTGGTTGCTTACATATTTTATAAATAAATTTACTAAAATACCTACTTTATCTACTGTTTTCATTGATTATTATATTGAACATTCTAAATTTTGTTAAATTAATTATTCTTTAACAATAAACTCCTTTGAAATATTTAACAACGATCATATTGACCAGTTTAGACCTTTTTATTTATTTATACTTATATTTTCTTACTTTCCTTGTAGTCGAAATGAAAAGCAGAGTGTTTAACTCGGGAAAAACACCAATATCACCCTCTGAATATTAAAGTAACCTCGTATGATATTGGTTATTTTCCTCTCTTGTTGAACAATCTACTATTTCGCTATCCCGCAGGAACTATTCAATTTCCCACGAAAAAGTATCCCATGTCATTCTCAGACTCTCAAACTATCTTCATGCTAAATTTCATCCAGAACTAAACTTAGAACTTTAAGCATGAAAGCGTTACAAACAGACAAACTCACATTGGGATTTATAATAGGTATTAATTAAGATTTTTCAAATATGTAGTATTTAACACGTCCCTAATTTATTTTGAAAATGCGAGTAAACAAAATTGTGGCTTTGTATGTAGTGACACACGTCAGTAGTTACATATATTATTTGCAAAGTCATAGATCATACAAAACCAGACGAAACTATAAGCTAACTGTATTAAATAGTAGATTGTTCAACAAGGGAGGAAAATAACCAATATCACACGAGGTTACTTGACACCGGAGCACAGCGAGGGTGGAAATATTTCGAGGGTGATATTGGTGTTTTACCCGAGTTAAACACTCTGCTTTTCATTTCGACTACAAGGAAAGTAAGAAAATATTTAAGTATAAATAAATAAAAATGTCTAAACCGGTCAATATGATCGTTGTAAAATATTTCAATAGAGTTTATTGTTAAGCAATAATTAATTTAACAACATTTTAAATATTCAATATAATAATCAATGAAAACAGTAGATAAAGTAGGTATTTTAGTAAATTTATTTGTAAAATAAGTAAATAACCAATTTGAACCAAGGAGTTAAGCTTTATAGAGATAGGCTGTGTGGACATATAACATTTTCGTTTACCGTGTTTTTTTTCTTAACATTTTTTAACTTTTCTGGTTTAAGTCACTAAATAAGAAACTTATGTAAATTAATAATTTAGTTTAATAATATTTCACTGGCATTATAAAATTTGTAATATGATTAATTAAGAAAAAAAAACTCAATACTTAATTATTCCATGTATATGCCGTAATGCTTGGCTGAATGCATATGTGTTCCATTGACAGCCAATGCATTTATTTTTTTAATTCATTTCTACCCTAGGGAAGAAAATAATAGTTATCCTCCCGTATGTCAGATATGATTTGCCTCACTTTCCGAGTATGAGAGATGAAAAAGTAATTAATTACTTGCTAGAGATAAGGCGGACAAAAGCATAAATGTTATTGTGAAAAGATTCCACGGTCCGTCACGTGTCGGTAAACTGGGTCCATCTCACAGTTGTTGGCGTATCGTGGAATTTGCAGTAATAAAGACACGACCTACCGACTACTTGACTTGTGATTTGGATACTGGTTATCAGTAGGTAACTAAATACTGGTTATGTTAACATAATGATACCACAAACTGTGAATATATTTTAAATTGATCGTTGAAATGCCGTGACGCAAACCATATATGTACGGAAATTTATGGCATAAATGCTTCTATATCTATATAAATCATTCTCACCACTGTTTAAGTACTTCGTAAATTGGCAACACTCGCTGCTAAATATAAAGATTATTATTTAAATAGAACAAAAGTTACAATTTGTTAAGTCCTCTTGTAGATCTTTGACGTCTTAAGCTAAATATACTTAAAAATACTCCGAAAGTGGTTCCTTAAGCTTCCGTAGTGCTAAGAGAACTCAACTAATTCGCGAAGATTCTAAGTAGGTTCTAACGGAAGGCTAGGTATAGGTGAAAAACTTAAGAAGATGACCTGTTGTAAATATGTAGTAGTGTACAAAATTGATACGGAGCTTAAGTCATTTTTCTAATTTGCAACGTCAATTTGTTTATTCGGACACGTTACTACCTACTACATACAACAGGGCCCAATTGCATAATAAAGTACAACTTATACTTATTACAAGCGGAACTCCCTTTCTAGTTAATGTAACCGAAGCGAGAGTTCCGCTTGTAATATTAGTTGTACTTTGTTATGCAATTGGGTATGTCTAAAAATAATTACCAGTGGTTTTTTTTTTTTTTTTTTTGTATAGAAAAGTCAATTATAAGAAACTAATTTCAATGTTCATTTAGTTCACTACTTTTTACAAAATTAATTATTGAACTATTTTGGTTGATGACGTTAGATTATAATTGAGGGCTCGATCCCCGCTGCCAAATTTCTAAATGCGTACGATAAGGCAACCCCTTTAATCATTTTTTGCGTAGTGGTACACTGTAACTAGTGTCACTTTACTGGCGCTGTCAAAGTGCTAGAAGTCAGACAATGGGTCCAAATCAAACTCCGTAGTATAATATACGCGTAAATTGTGAAGAACTCTAACCATACAGAATAAAGTACGACTTGGACTGGTCACGCAATTTACACCAATGTCAAATGAAGGTCATTGCTTATTTGTTATGTTATAAATTCATTACATAATATTAGAATTAAATAACTACAGAAAAAGTGTTAAAAAGCATTTATCTCGAAATGGTTTTAGGTTTACTATACATTGCAAAAAAATAGACATCCCAGCTCATCTACTTAAGTTTTTGACCTATACGGATATCAAGAATAGTCGTGAATAGCCGTGATTTCGGCTCCAACTTGACATTCCGCTACACGAGCAAACATGAACAAGCACACAAGCACTCTACATTTACCTGCCAATGGCGAGCGTAACCTTTGCGTGCGTAGGTATGTAAATAGTGGTCAATAAACATTTAACAAACCATTATTTATGTATAGGAACGACGCAGGAGACACCTATCGTAAACACGGACATATAATGAGATGACATAATTATTTTACTTTTGAAATAGGGTAGTGTCCTGGGTAAAAAAAACACTATTACAATTAGTCCGACATTTAAATTATCAAAAAATATTGAACACTTTTTTTTTCTTTTGTCAATTGAACAAAAAACGACAAAGATAAAGCGCGACAAAGTTCGGGAGTGGGGGCTCGTGACGTCACGGTTCGCTAAAAAGTGTAGCGAATCGTGACGTCACGCGGAACTTCAACATACAATATCTCCGTCATTTTTTGTTCAATTGACAAAAGAAAAAATACGTGTCCAATATTTTTTGATAATTTAAATGACGAACTAATTAGATTTTTTAAGGAAACTAGCCTATTGTTATCGATTTTCGGCGACAAAGTAGGACAAAGGTCATCTGATTAGATATGTGACTTGTACTTGTCATTTAGTCTCAATGTGATACATCCAGCTTTTATTGTAAGTAACTCTAGTAGTCTATATGCACACCTACTTGTTAAATTTGCTGTTTGCTAGGTAAATAAATGTTAACAAGTTAGATCAGATATGAAGTATCTTTGTGTATTTATATTTTCAACTTCATTTTTTTTTATTACTTTTACGGTCATCCCGTGAGACCATACATTTCATACCAAATACAAAATGAAATATAGATGCACAGAAAAAACCCCAGAAAAAAGACCAATGCTGGGAATCGAACCCAGGTCCTCAGCATTCCGAGCCATGTGCCATACCACTACACCACCTCTAGAGGTTAGACATGAATAAATGTTTGAACTTTGAAATGTAGCACCAAAGTCGCGAATTAATTAATAGCTTAAGGTGGAAGCGCACGCTCTAGGCGCGAAATTCAAACTTTTTACAGTTTTTACTTTACTGTGGGTAAACGGTGTAACTGTTTAACTTCATTTGGTACTTGCGCTTGTAAAACAGTGTTATTTATATTAGTGTATAAAGTTTTTTAAGAATAAAACTAGTAGCTTGAAATAAAAGTTGTCAAAACGTTGAAAGTCCGAATTTCTATGTTTGACAACTTTCATATCAAGCTAACAGTTTTATTCTTAAAAAGCTTTACACAATAATATAAAGAACACTGTTTTACAAGCGCAAGTACCATATGAAGTTAAACAGTTACACCGTTTACCCAAAATAAATTAAAACCTGTAAAATTTTTGAATTTCGCGCCTAGAGCGTGCCGTTCCACCTACAAGTAAGTATTTTACAGGAAACAGTTTCAGTTCGGTTAAAGATTTATCTAAATAAAGCTGCTTTACAAATTTCACGAAGATCACAAGTTGTGACAAACGGGAAAAATATTACAAAAAAAAAATTTAAGATCACTACAAATTTTATTACATCCAGTTTGGGAGCTATGACAATAGGAGAAAAATAATTAACTTTAATACTATTTAATTTTATAGCCAACATATCATTAGTCTGAATTTTATAAGCTCGAAAGTCATGAATAGCAAAATCATGAAAATCATGTTAGATCTGTGCAGGGCACAGGCGTCCTTTCACAATGAGAGGGGTTGAGCCGTAGTTCTCACGCGGGGTTAGTACCTACAGATTGGGAACTTCACACAAACCATTGAACTTCTTCGCTGGTGTGTGCAGGTTTCCTCACGATTTTTTCCTACACACACTCAGGTTAGTTTTAGGTATGTTTTACCTTTTTTCAAAAATCCACTAGCTATGACTAAAAATAGCGTTCGGAATTTCGAAAATTTTAAATACATCACTATTCGGAAATATGAGACTTAGGTGTTGCTTGTACCCCCTTATTTACAGGTCAAGGAATATGTAAAGTAGTAGCAATGGGCAGGCCAGATCACTGGAAGAATAGATAACCGTAATTCGTTGAGGGAGAATGGTTCTCGAGTGGCAACCTCAAACCTGGGGGCGCAGGGTAAATAAATAATAAATACTTAAGTATCACGGGACAATTCATACCAATTGACCTAGCCCCAAAGTAAGCAAAACTTGTGTTTTGGGTACAGGCAACGGATAAACATACTTAAATAGATATTAAACGTCCAAGACTCGAGCACAAACATTTGTATTTTTCACACAAATATCTGCCCCGACCGGGAATCGAACCCGGGATCTCAAGCTTCGTAGTCAGGTTCTCCGACCACTAGACCATCTGGTCGTCAAAAGGGCAGGGTGGCCAGGCCTCCTAGTTGGATGACCAACGACATCCTGAGAATTGTGGATGACCAGTGCATGCAGGTAGCAAGTTGCCATTCATATTGGCGTTCTAACGGGGATTTGTTAAACAGCGAAATCTTACACACACACTTTAGCACACACTTCAGAAACTGTTTTCCAATGGCAATACGAATATTTTATTAAGCTGCCTAAAATTATAGCAAAGTTGCCCCGGAGTGAATTTAGATTTAAATTATATCAATGGCTTAAAGATAAAACATTTTTTTCGATTAAAAAATATTTCAATTAATAAATGAAATAATCCCTCGCTTACATTGACCTAAAAAATTAAGTAACATTAATTTATTTTAGTTTAATTTAATAAATTTATAGTTTAATATATTTTTAATTTTATTTAGTAAGTTAAAAAAAATAGGATAATGTTTACATGTCAATGTACTTGGTTAGACATGTCACTGCACATTGATACTATTTATTAAAAGCGATTGTTGTTCTGTCTGAAGCAAAATAAATTATTTCATAAATTAGTTCATTTCATTTCCGGCTTATGATAATAATGGTGACCCCAGAGGGTTTATACCTGCTGAGCTGGCAACGTTGCATTTTTGTTAGTTTTTCTCGACTATTCCATAAAAATTGAATGAAAATTAAAAATGTTTTAAATACAAATTGTTCTAATATGTAAGTAAATGTGTCTACTGCAATAAAAATTCGTGATAGACTTTTATTTTCTTTAAAAACGAACAAATTATTACCTAACGGTTTTTAAAGAAAATAAAAGTCTTATCACGAATTATTATTGCAGTAGACACATCAACTTATATATTAGAACAATTTGTATTTAAAAAATTTTTATTTTTCATTCAATTTTTATGGAATAATCGAGAAAAACTAATAAAAATGCAACGTTGCCAGCTCAGCAGGTATAAACCCTCTTAACTTAATGTTCTTATGCAGTTTCGTCTAAATATTTTCATTACCATGGAAGCTAGCGCTAAAGCAGTTTGGGTTATGCCGGAATCTGAAGGCTTTATATCCGCAGTCCAAGATTTGGCGGCCGACGGCTAGGCCCTATCCGGCTCACCTTGGCTGACTCACTGGTAATTTTTCTGACAACTTGGAAAATATGGTGTCTACGACCATTACCACAAATTCATGTTTACCCTTGGATTGTAAAAATAATGAGTTATTTTCAGACATAGGAATTAAAGGGGCAAAATTTAATGACAGGTAGGGAGTTCCTTTATCAATAAAATCAAGAATCGGCGCTTTTCACATACACCTACTCGTGATCGCTCTAAAATTTTTGCAAATATATAATTTTATAGAAAGTATAAAAACTAAACAAAAAAAATCTCTTCTTCTTTATCCTCGTAAAGCCCAAGTCAAATTTTGATTATCGTAATTTGAAATATATTGTAATCAAGATAAGTTGATATTTGCTTTGACATTTAGCATTTTGATGCTTACGAGGTTATTGTAAATATTTTATAGTGCAATGGTACTTATTACTCATTACACAGCTATAATTTGAAATATGCTTTGTATAAACTTTATCATATTTTTCTCCGAAATAAGATTTAGAAAATAATACAAACTTACAAACAAAACTAGGGCCGATTACTACCATATTTGAAAAAGTGTCGATAGTTGAGTTTATCGATAAAGGACTCCCTATCTGTCATTAAATTTTGCCCTCTAAATTCCTATGTCTGGTTAATTTCAAATATGCTGAGTGCTGCAATTAAATTTGTGCCTAGTAAATTAAATATGAGGCCCATCGTTAGTGGCCACGTCTCAGTGCCATAAGTCATCACTTATTGGAGGAGGCCTATGTCCGACAGCGGACGTCTTTCGGCTGAAATGATGATGATGACGAGATTAAGTATAACGCGACTAAGTAGAGCTTTAAATACTGCATTATAAACATACATATATCCAGGATGTAGAATTGTAGATAAGTTTATAGTCACGAACGCCTTTCAGGACATAAAAGTTTACCAGAGGTTGAAAATAGTGAAAAATATTGCTAAGTTTACTATGAGTGAAGTTACTCATAGAAAATTACGGCTCTTACTAATTCTTATAACTAATTGGAAATTTTATTTACGCTGTTGTAGTTCGTAGTGATGCAACGATTTATACCACGTTCGAATGATACTTTTACGGTGTCATTTTAAATCTCGCCTATCCTATGATGATTTATGTGCTCCGTGAAAAAAATATAATCTTACTTTTTTACCCAAAGTCCACAATTTCTTAGAAATTGTGGCGAAAGCGCGTATTAACTCAGGACTAATGTCCGGGTTAATACCCTGCCCAAAGTCTTTGACTCTAAAATCTTAAATTGAAATGATGTACGGATGCTACTACTACCTATTCTCTTTTATTTACAAAAGCTACACGTTAATGAATCTGTCCATGTAATAATTTAAAATACTCGCACCACAGGCCGCCCTGAACGGCGAAAGAAACGTGGTTTTATGAAGTCGAAGTTATTACTGTCCGCCCCCGCAGAATTGTATGTCCCAGGTAGATATAGTCGTCAAAAACTTAGAGCAAAGTCTCTCCGATTACGACGGGAGTTGGTACAACATGGGCGTTCGACATGACCTTCGTCTTGTCCATGTTCAACTTAAGACCAACTCTCTCGGAGACTCTTCCGACGTCAGCGAGCATCACACTGAGGTCTTCCAAGGTCTCAGCCATAAGCACCACGTCATCGGCAAATCGAAGGTGAGTGATGTATTCGCCATTTACATTGATGCCACGCCCTTCCCAGTTCGGGTATGTATTACTATACCGAAGTACGAAAGACCAAATGTATGAAAACATCGAATGGGTCAAAAGACCGACACGCTTTTTTTCTGAAACCGTAAACTTCTCAGAATTTATTAAAACGGCATCATACAGTACCCATTAGGTTAGGTTAGGTTAGGTTAGTTTTATAACAATCTTAAAATGTTAACGGTTTCAGAAAAAAAAGCGTGTCGGTCTTTTGACCCATACGATGTTATAATACATTCGGTCTTTCGTGCTTCGGTATTGTAATACATACCCCCAGTTCAGATTCTTGAACGCATCCTCTAGTGCAGCGGTGAACAGTTTCGGATAAATAACATCTCCTTGTCTGACTCCCCGCTGCAATAGAATAGGTTTCGACATCTGGTCCTGAAGTCGGACGGACATTGTGGCGTTATTATACAGACACTTCAACACTTCGATGTACTGGTAGTCTACTTGGCACCGTTGGAGAGACTGCGGTACCTACAGCCCAAGTCTGGATCGAATCGAAGGCTTTCTCGTAGTCCATAAATGCCAGGCGAAGGGGGCGGTTATACCAGTGGCGTAGCGTGCCTTGGCGGGGCCCCGTATAAAAATTTGTTTGGGGCCCTTATAAAAAGAAAGAAAGGTAAAGATTTCTCACAAAAGAACAAAGATGTTTGCATAAAATTAAAAGAAATATTTATTCATAATAATTATCTATCTGCCACTTTTGCTTTTTTTGACTATTGTCATTTCTGAAATAAAAAAAAAATTGGGAAGTTTTTATTAATTTTTGCTTACGCACGTCGGGGCCCCCGTGGCCCGGGGGCCCCGTATAATTGATACGGCATTTACGGCGGCCCCTGGGTTATACTCCTCGGTTTTCTGTATAACCTGCCGCAACGCATGTATGTGGTCTACGGTGCTAAAGCCCACTCGAAATCCGGCTTGTTCGGGAGGCTGGAAGTCGTCTAACCTGCGCGCGAGACGATTCGTGATGACTCTCAAAACAGCTTGTAAACATGGCTCAGAAGTGAAATAGGTCTATAATTCTTCAATAAGGTATTATCGCCTTTATTGAAAAATAGCACCACTACACTTCTGTTCCATGTTTTCGGTTTTTTCCCTTCATGAATGGTGGCATCGAATAGTTTCTGAAGGGCTTTAAGGACCGGTTTTCCTCCCGCCTTCAGAAGTTCGGCCGCTATTCCGTCATCACCTTTGCCATTCCTGAGTTGCTTGAGAACTATACTAATCTCGTACAGGCTGACGTCCAGGATATCTTCGGTATAGTGCCGGGTTAATCTAGCTCTCGGGTCTTCAGCTAGATCCATGACGAGTTTTCTCGTTGATGTGTATAGCTATCCATAGAACTTCTCGACTTCTAGCAATAGCTCCGGTTTAGAGGGCACGATCCTACCTTCATCGGTCTCTAACTTTGCCAGTTGGCTTTGCCTAACAAACAAATTCTTTGCAAAAAACTTTAGAGCCTCTATTGCGCTATATCGCCACTTCAATACTATTAGTATTAAATTGGCGTATATCGCGCCTCAGAGACTTCGAGATCTGTCTGTTAACCCGCTGGTACTGGCAAGCATCTTACGGCGATCTTCCATGAGCTTTATTAATTAGAGTAGAGGCTGTGATCTTTTTGGTTCTACTTGTAAGTATTTTTTTAACATGTTGGCCTTCTGACGATTCGATTTCTAAGCTAAACACAGTTCATTTATCTATGAAGAAAGTGACAGTCTGTATTGGCGGGTAGCCATTATTTTGTTAAATTTAAGTGCTTAGAGACAAAATAGTTTTATTTTTGGATTTTTTTTCCTCGCAAGTGATGAAAATCATTGTGTGTATCACGGGCAGTAAGGGGATTACAAACTCGAGTCATTAAAAGCCCTCTGTCTTCGGCGTCGGGCTTCTAATAGACGCTCGTTATCAATCCCCTTTTTACGTCCCTTGATGCACAATGTACTATAGGTACCTACAGAAGTTGTGATGTAAAACAAAAGACTGAGTTAGGAGACGAAAGCGGAATGAAGGGTCACTTGCGTCCGCGACGAGGTTTGCGCTATGGTAGAAAGAAACAACGACATCACTTGCTTCGTAAAAAATGGCCTATTCGGTTTGGCAACGGCTTTTACACTAAATATTTAGGTAAAACAGAAACGTAAAGGATGATATCGTATTAAAAACCTGCACCAGAAGAAAACTGCAAAGGGGTTTACAATGAATTTTCTATTTAAGTTGCACCTTATAACTACAGTTTGATACTTTACACGAAACATTGTTTCAATTCTGATAAGTAATAACATATTGCTGATTTTTCGGGTTTTGTCAGTGACAACGAATAATGTCTTTATTTTTTGTATCTTCGTAAGTACTTAATAAAAAAATATGGAAAAAATTGAGGTGATGTACTTTAACGCGGAGATGACAAAACTGAATGAACATTAAAAAGCAGGTAACTGCACTTTGCGGCTTTGTTCTGTGGGGGCGGCGTGTTCATTTAATATTGTCGAAGAATATGAAGGCTCAAGTAATCGCAATATGTAAGTTAACTGCCTCCGTTGTAATGTTAACATAACAAAAAAATAAAACCGCCGAAAAAACTGTAAAACAAAAAATATTACCTTTTTTGTTTGACCTTAATCTAGGTACCAGATTGAAGTCGATGCCTCAGCACGAGCCAGGAGGAGTGATAGAAGCCAATCAGGTAGACGATTATAGGTCCACTCCTCTTGGCTAGTGAGGCATCGACTTCAAACTGGTACCTAGATTAAGGTCAAACAAAAAAGGTATTATTTTTTGTTTTTCTGTTTTTACGGCGGTTTTATTTTTTTTGTTAAAAAGTTTTTATTTTATACTTTTTTCCCATCCTTGAGGTAATTTCTTTTTCCAAATTTATATAATACCAACTTCAAGGTATACCCTATCCAATAAAGAAGAATTATGAAAATCAGATTACTCTGTAAAAAGTTAGTCAATAATCCCCTGTTTCCTACCCTTAGGGTAGGAATATTATTTCCAAATTTAAGTGGGACCGCTTTCCAATAAAAAAAGAATCATCAAAATCGGACTACTCTGTAAAAAGTTATGCGTGATCATACATAAAAAAAAAAAAAAAAAAAAAAACAAATATACACGTCGACTTGAGAACCTCCTCCTTTTGTTTTCGTCGGTTGATAAAAAGTGGGTTAGTTCCAGTACTTCGTTTGTTGACTCCTCTTAAATTCTTTTACTACCTATCAGGTCTACTGAATGTCTTTTCATTTTCGTCAGAATTTGATGCTAAACATAGTAGGTTACGCTAATGTTAAGAGGCTATAATTACTGCAATTAAATTGCCCGTAAATGGTTTATACGCCGCGGTGTTAATTAGTGACGTCGTGTGCCTATGAAGGTAGGTATATTTTGTATTGCCATTTACATAAAGTCAACAAAGTAGTACTAATATTGACAGCTACGCCAGCTACTTATCCTATCCAAGCGTTCATTATACCTAATAATTACCTATCTTTTGCAATAATAATATCATGCTCAAAAATATTTGGAATTGTAAAGAACAAAAAAATGTTCTAGTAGTAAAAAACTCAATTTTCATTACATTTAGGCTATAACAAGCACTTATGAAAGTTGAAAGCATGATGGCCTAGTGGTTTGACTTATTGCCTCTCAGGCAGAGGGTCGTGGGGTCGAATCCGGGCTCGCACCTCTGAGTGTTTCGGAATTTAATAAAAGTTCATGCTGCATATCCATTTACGAGTCTCTTTTTACACTAATAGCGCTTTCGGAAAATCTATCATTGCCAAAAAGGATGCGCCATATTTTTTTTCATCATGTAATCACAATTAATAACTTTACACTTACGTCAACGGAGTTATTATGCTATATTTACTTACATTGTTGCGATGCGGCCGGTGTAATAAAATTATTAACTCTAGTGCAGTTTACACGCACCTAACTGACAGTGGAGTGGTTCTCCTTTACGCAGGTTAATAATTGTTCAGGTTGTACACGTTCATCCTTGTATTATTACTTATTCTGAGGTTTATTGCAGGATCTAAGACTAGAGATTTAACGTTACAAACTCGTTTGCAGATTGGGCTGGGCAAAAATCACCCCCAATTGGCAAAGAAAGAGATAGTGGGAGAATTTGGAAGTAAAATTAACCTTAATAAATATTGCGCTAAAACTACTTCAGATATCTGCTGACGGATGTAATCAGTGATCAGGCCATCCATCTTATCAACTCCAGGCTATTAACATGCCACTGATGGGCCAAGCCAACTCAGAATGAACGGGCTTGGTTCCCACGCGGCGCTGTGAGGATTCAGCTCTTCACACCACTATCCATTCAACTGCTTCATGTGTGCAGGTTCCTCGTGGTGTTTTCTTTCATGTGATCCGCTTGCTCGCTTTCCTCACAAATAAAAAGCCAGGTGTGATCGCGCCTTTTTTTAGGTATTGGTCCAAAGCCACATCTTGAACAAATATTTTTGCAGTTATTAATGCGGTTCGAAACATGTAGGTACTTATGTTTTGTGGCGAGTCATTATTAAACCAGTCGAGATTTTGTGACAAGGAATAAAAAAAAATTTTTTTTTGCTCCTCTTGTAATTTTCGTAGCGTATGGTAAAGAATGTATAGTATATATCTTCCCAGGTGAATTTTTCGCTTCGAGCCCTTATCTTTCAAAACAAACGGTATCGTCATAGTATTAAGGTTCAAATTTAATGTAATGGCTCGAAGCGAAAAATTCACCTGGGAAGATTTATACTTTAATAGTCGATTTTATCTATTTTTAAAAGAATGCAAAAAATATTTTATTCACATTTGAAATCGGTTAACGATTCTAATCGTAGAAAAAAATATGTTGACACAAGCCAGACTTTAACTTTCTGATGTACAAAAACAAATGTACATAAGGTTTTGTTGAACAATAAATTATTATTAAAAAGGAACTTTTTCGTTACTGTACAATTTGTGGGTATTACAATACCGAAGTACAAAAAACCGAATGTATTAAAAGACCGACACGATTTTTTTTTTTGAAACCGTAAACTTCTCAGAATTTATTAAAACGGCATCATGCAGAACCCATTAGGTTAGGTTAGTTTTACAACAATCATAAAAAGTTAACGGTTTCAGAAAAAAATCGTGTCGGTCTTTTGACCCATTCGATATTTTAATACATTCGGTCTTTCGTACTTCGGTATTGTAATACATACCCACAATTTGTTGACTATATTTTCATTATCTGATTATCACCCAACTTACAAGCGAAGGGTACACCTTTTCTGAAAAATGAGATTTTAATCTCAAAATGTAGAGCTCGCAAAGTACTATACCTTACCATTGGATTAAGTATGAACAATGTACGTTTATTTTTTCACTTTTAATGAAAGAAATGGTTGCCATAGTAATTTTTCGTGATGACTAACTTTCACACCGCTACCCCTCTGCAGCAGAAGGACAGATAAGCAAAATCAAAATCTCAGATTAGCAGAAGGACAGACTTGCATAATGGCAGATATTGTACTGTCGTCGTCAAAAAAAGATACAAACCCTATTAACCTTATTATCAATTTGCCACTTTTAGTTGAAAAAAGAAAATCTATTTACATAAGTCAATATGGCATGCATTTGTTATTTCACGTAAATATGGAACAAGCTGGTGCCAGTAACGGTGCATCGTATACCTATTAAATTTATAAAAAGTCAAAAAGGTTTTTAATTTTGTGAAGAATAAAAACCGGCCAAGTGCGTGTTGAACTCGCGCACCGAGGGTTCCGTACAAATTTATATATATGTATGAACATCCAGTCTTAGCAGTCCCCTGCTCCTAAGCAAAATGTGCGCAGTGTGGGATCATTGTAGATTGGTTACTGATATAAACAGACAGACAAAAAAAATTATGCTTTTCGTAATTTTTCCTTTATTTGTGCTATAAGACCTTGCTTCGTACCAAATTTCAAGATTCTGAGTTCACGGGAGTACCCTGTAGGTTTTGATTCCCTTGCGAGTTTCGAAAATTTGCGGCATAAACGGCTGTATCTTTTGATTGCGTGGGCTTAGAAGTTTGATTTCTACACAGCTCTAAGGGACAGTAAACCTGAGTATTTGATATAAATTTCAGCTTGATAACTTCACGCGTTCCTGAGAAAAAATGTCTTGACAGACAGACAACAAAGTGATCCTATAAGGGTTCCGTTTTTTCCTTTTGAGGTACGGAACCCTAAAAATGAGTGTGGTATCACAAATTGGCGTTGCTACAACAAGAATCAATGTAGTACATCTATTACATTGAATGGCAACAACGAAATAATAAGAGAAGCGAAGCATTCTTTGCAGTCACTGAATACAAAGACATGAAGAAACTTAAATTGCCACACTGCTTAGTGATTATTTTTTTTATATAATGATGGCGTGGAGGAAAGAATTATACTTAATTTTTGGAACTCCATTGGCTAAGCAACTGATAACAAAATATGAAGTATTTTACGGCGATGGAACATTTAAGATAACACCGACGACACCCTTGTATTAGGTTTATACCTTGCACGTAGACTTACAAGTAATGACGAAGACACTGTCAGTTTTGTACCCCTTCTTTACATTCAGTTACCAAACAAATCAGAAACTACGTGTAGAAGACTTTTTTTAATACTTAGAGACCAATTTAAAGTGAATATTACAGTCTACAAATGTGATTTCGAATTGGCAACCATAAATGCTGTTAAATATGTTTATCCACACGCCACAATCAAGGGTTGTTATTATCACTTTGTTAAGAATGTCTGGAAGATGAGTAAAAATATTGGATTAACTCAAGTTGAAGATGGTCACATAATAGTAACCTTGAGCACTCAGTTGCCACCAGTTCTGATTCCGGAAGCCTATCTCGCTATATGTGACATGTGTCCCGAAAAACCAGAATTTAACGAATTTCAAAAGTATTTTAATAACCTGGATCCTCAAAATCACAAAGGACATTCTCAGCTGTTATAAAGAAAAATTTCGAACAACGAATGGTGTTGAGGGATGGCACCGGAGGATTAATACAAAAATACCTGCAAAACCTTCACTCATCCGTTTATTCAACTATTAAAAAAGGAAGCATACTTTCAAGATCTCAAGTTGACCGGCAATAGCAAACCACAAAAACGTTCTTATCTTAAGGATAAAAAAATTGATCAAGTTATCACGAGTTTATTCAATGACAAAATTTCTGCAATAGAATGTTTGAAACGTTTGGCCAAAGTTACAAAGACGAATAAAATTAATTAAAAATTAATTCGTCTTAAAGTATTTTATTCAATTTTATTTTTGTTTTATTTGTGGGCCTGTCTGTACTTCTGCCATTATGCAAGTATGTCCTTCTGCTAATCTAGGATTTTGCTATTCCGGGATTTTGCTTATCTGTCCTTCTGCTGAAGAGGAAATAAACCCTGAAAAATGCAGAGGTGCGAGCCGGGATTTGAACCCACAACCCTCTGCTTGAGAGGTCATATGTCAAACCGCTAGGCCACCACGGCTTTTTTTTTGAAGAGCTCTTTAAAGAGGTATTAAAAGACTTGTAGCTAAACTATGCCTATCTATACTTAGTTGACGTGGTAATGCTGAATTCCAGATTTAAATTTTATAACTAGGCTTTGTTTGTAAAAACATCTTGGATATTACATCACAATAACCCGTAGGTATTGTAACGGCAACTCGTCGTGACTGTACAACGCTGTTAGTGATTGTTGTATTTTTTTACAGGTGTAGGTGAATTTAAAAACCTGTATTTTTACTTCAAGAATCTAAAAATAACCTCTTAGCTTCAGTACTCATGTATTTAAATTTCTTAAAAGCCTTATATCGGTATCGGTATCAGGTTTCCACTAAAAGTTAGGTTTATAAGTTGTTGTCGAGACAAAACAAACGTATCCAAATCATTAAACTAAACCTTCTCGACATTGTATGAAACTTACTTAGATTAGGTTACGTTAGGTAGATCATATGGGAGAGCCCCACAACTCACATACCTACTTCCCTTTTCCCTGAACGGCGAGATGCATAAGGGCCTAAGCACACGGCGTATTTTTAACGCGCCGTCGACGCGCTTTTTCATCGATACAAACGCTTGTCGACGGCGCGTTTTTTAAAAAACGCCTTCAGCTAGGGGCCTTAAGGCTGCTCTAATGGAATGAAAAACGCGCGTTCCTAAAACGCGCGTCGATGGCGCGTTCAAAAAACGCCGTGTGCTTAGGCCCTAAGGCGCATTTTCCACACCAAAAAAAAACAAGGTCAGTGAAGTGAAATTGTATGCGTCTAAATCAAAGATTGTAGAACCGGTTTTATTTAATATCTGTACCAATACCAACATTTTTTCTTTATAGAATTTTACAATAATAATAAGAACAAATAGGTTTTTACTATGTTTAAATGAGATTTTCGAGGCATTTGAAAATGGTTAACATTGCGATAAATTTGAAAAGAAAATAACAACTAATAAATTTTAATTGATTGATTCAGCCACTCAATTATTCGCAATCTCATAATAGCAGCTTGCAACTTTTCATATTGCGTAACCTCATTTATTTTTTTATACTTAGTAGGTATAAAAAAATCAGTTTCCTTTTGCGTACCTTATCTGAATACACCTTGCTAAGTCAAACAACAAATGGACTGTTGACCATTACGATAATTTAATCAATGACGTGCGAGGACGTACTTGCGTGAAAACTACACAATAAAAAAATCTTGCTTTTCATCGTATTTATTTACAAAAGTTTGGCTGCACGCTCCCAGGTCAGAGATGGGTCAGAGTCAAAGTACCTACACTACACCTACTTAACCGTTGGTGATATATATATCAATGCGTCGCTGTCATGTCGTAGAGTATGCCCGTTAACGACAGACCTTCGACATAGTATAAAAGCTGAATTTACCTCGGTGGTTGCCCGAATGAGCTCCAAAATTATTTTCACGTTTTTTTTAAATCACACGATCACGCGTCTTTAGTTGTTCTAATTGTTGTCCATTTGTTTCCCTTGATTTGAAGACTTTAAATGGACAAAAATGAGCAAGCGTGTCATCTGATGGAAAATGATCACCACCGCCCATAAATAACAACAACTCAAAGAGAGTCACTCACTGATCTGCCGATCTTTCAAAAAGGAAAAGGAAGAGAGGGATATTGGGCTTCCGGCGCTCTCACGGACCGTACGAAACGCAGCCGGAGTACTGCAGCTTCCCGCCGGTATTCAGCGGCTAGCTACAACATGGCTCTACCACTGCAAATGTCTTTATGACACTGCACTGCCATCGACGTACACAAAGATATCTGTTTTTGCCAACAAATCAGAAATTGAGAATAGATTAACTACAAAATAATTTTTAAATAAAAAATAAAACCGTCTTGAAAAAACACCCAAGAACTAAAAAGCACAAAAAAGTTAAAAATAAAAATTGAACCGACTACAAACAAAAAACATGAAAATATCTTTCTACTAATCTGTTTGAAGTCGGTGCCTCTGCACGAGCTAGCAGGAGTGGAAGAAACCCAATAGATAGCAATACGTGTTTCTATTTGACACACTGGCCATCACCACCACCACGAACGTAAATATAAATCTTCTAAAATCTGTACCTATCTAACATTTCTTTCCTTGATCCCGTATCGTAGCAGGTTCTACGAGGAGCTACGTGGTTTTGCTACAAAAGCGGGTAATGGAATTAAAGCTGTCAATATCGTTCTTTACTTCTTCGTGCAATCCCCCTATCCCGTGGTAATTTCGCAAACCCCGTCCTTAGTAAGGAACTCTGTGCAAAATTTTAACCTCACCCTATCTATTCCCTATTGAGAACTAGATTGAGCTGTGCTTTGATTTGTCAATCAGTCATTTAGCCAGCTTCTTCTTATGAGTACCTACATTAACATTGGTATCAAAAAAGATAACTTGGCTGTTTCGTTTCGAAAGAAAGTTCAAGTTCATAGCAGCAACTAACCTAACCACTGCTCTCGACTTTAAGAAGCCCAACTATGTAACAATTTAATAAAATACTAATTTAATATTCCAACAATTAATAAATAGTAAAATTATGGTAAAACTAGATGAATACACTGGGATTTATTAAAGTGTGCCTTATTAATAAGGTTTCATCAGCTCGTGACGTGACATACCCGTTCGTGCTAATGGGCAAACACGTGGATTGAAACAACTTACCTACTGTCAACGATCGCAGCAAAATGCAATTTCAATATTAGCATTTACAATATGATTTTATTGCATACTCTTGTGTGCAGACATTGTTATAAATACTATGCAGTGATTAGGTAAACTGCGTGGATAATGAAATTTCCCAAAAGACGCGTCATAATAGTGATTTACTAGGTATGCAAGTGCGGCAAGTAAGTAGGCAATGGCCAACGAGTTCCGGTGATGTTTTTAGAACCGAAATGAGTTTAGAATTGATTACATTCCATACTTATATCGTAGGTACAACATTTTACAATGTATTATGCGAGGAAATAAATCCAAAAACTCATAAAAAAACCTCAACAAATACATAAAATCAAAGTACAAGTAGGCGTCACTAAAAGTTTTTAGAACTGGCCACTTGTAAACAATATAATAAAAAAGTAAGTTTAAATTATGAAAATGGAACTCTTTGCCAATATTATTGAGTATGTATTTCATTCATTTGTCATTTGTTTTACGATTTGGCGGCAAATTTATAATTGTCTGTGTCACGTCAACATGAATTTAACGCGAGAAAATTTTCGTGCAATGATTTTTTTATGACTTTCGATGTCATTTAAGTCAACAAGAAAGCTATGATAGACTTCGATTGGCCTTTCACGATGAAGCCCCATCTCGTGCGACTATAATTATCATTATTGTTACTTTTTTTTCTTTCTTTGTATTTTTGTATAAAAAATGATAAATATGGAAATTTGGTATCAGATGAATAATAAAATTAAAGCACAAGTCATGTCAAATAAATAAGTTTATAAAATTATATTTTATTTAAGGGTAGCGATTTTGAAATTTACATGTCATAATGTGGCAAAAACGTGTGAAACTATTTTGTCCCTCATGTCATCAAAACACACCATCATCATCATCATCATTTCAGCCGAAAGACGTCCACTGCTGAACATAGGCCTCCCCCAAGGCTCGCCAAACAGATCGGCCCTGCGCCATCCGCATCCAATGCGTTCCCACTACCTTCACCAGGTCGTCGCTCCATCTTGTTGGAGGCCTACCTACACTGCGTCTTCCGGTCCGCGGACGCCACTCGAGAACCTTTCGGCCCCATCGGCCGTTAGTTCTACGGGCCACCACACACACCATGTTTTTATGCAAATAAATGATTATGGTTATGATTATGATTATAAATGAAAAGTAACATTAAAAATTCTTATTGTTTCAGCAAAACTGAATTATAAATAAAAAAATAAATAAATAATAAATAATATTAGGGGACAATCTCACACAAATCCCAAACTAAGCAAAGCTTGTACTATGGGTACTAGACGACGATAGACATACTTATATAGATAAATAAAAACTTAAATACATAGAAAACATCCATAACTCAGGAACAAATATTCGTGCTCATCACACAAATAAATGCCCTTACCGGGATTTGTACCCAGGACCTCTTGCTTCGTAGGCAGGGTCACTACCAACTAGGCTAAAGCGGTCGTTAAAACTCAGAATCTTGAAATTTGGTACGAAGCAAGGTCTTATACAGCACAGATAAAGGAAAAATTGCGAAAAGCATCAATTTTATTGTCTGTCTGTCTATAGATATCAGTAAACAACGCACATTTTCGACACTCGCAAGGGAATCAAAACCTACAGGGTACTTCCCGTGAACTCAGAACCTTGAAATTTGGTACGAAGCAAGGTCTTATAGCACAGATAAAGGAAAAATTGCGAAAAGCATAATTTTTTTTGTCTGTCTGTCTATATCAGTAACCAATCTACAGTGATCCCACACTGCGCACATTTTGCTTAGGAGCAGGGGTCTGCTAAGACTGGATGTTCATAGATACATATAAATTTGTACGGAACCCTCGGTGCGCGAGTCCGACTCGCACTTGGCCGGTTTTTATAGATAGGTAATTGTACGGAACCCTTGGTGCGCGAGTCCGACTCGCACTTGGCCGGTTTTTATTTTACTGTCCAGCATCAACTGTACTAGGTAGAAACATTAAGTAATTTTAGGAAATAAATCACGCTGTATGTCCTACGTGCTTATAGCAATGAGTAGGTGAAAGTTGAACAAGAATAACTTTTTGTTAAAATATCATTTTTAATGCAAATTTTTTTGCTGACTGCAGTACTTTTTGCTGACTGTCCAAGTTTGATTAACTGTTGAAGAGTTCCGTCCTACGAAGACGATTTTGACCGGACCACCAGACAGACATGCTAGTACGTATATATTTAATACAAAGAAAGAAAGAAGGAAAGATAATATTCGCTCGTGACATTAAATAGTCACATCAGACATCACACAAGATAAAGTATGGGAAAGAGAATAATCTTCTATGTACATAATTATAACATGGTCCCAAGGGAGACCTTTTGGCCACCACGTGCGCAAATTCGACTGCTAACTTTTTATCATAAGTAAATTAACATTTCTTCTTTATTTCAAGCAACATCAGAGGTCAGGGGCCACTTGGCCAGTGACGCAAACTGGTGTTGTTTAACATGACGGACAAGTTTTTTGTGGTATAACGTCCACTGGTACGGCACATTGCGTATAGCTTTTAAACTAATCAACACGCCGTAAATTATATTAAAAAATGGCTTTTTTTTTAGTTTATTAGCTCATATAATAGATTTCTACATTTTTTACATTCCTAGCCACTGTTAAACCAGTCCTCAGGTTTATTCTATGTACTACTAAGCTAAAATATAAGTACCAATATAATAATCCTACTAACATTATAATCTAGCCTTCGCTTACGTGAACCTTTAGATCTGAAATTTGAACTGAAATTCCGGGATTTCACTATCTTCGTGATCTTTATTAACATGGCATAATACGTGGCATATAGTGGGTTTTAGACTTAGCGACCCTGAATTACCAAGGTTACTTTGTATCGAGGACAATCAAGGCTCTTGCAGGGCGCAGACAAAGTGACGGGCAACAGCTTATATTACAAATTTACACAAAAAATCTACCAAAAATCGCTTCCGGTAAAACAAACTAAATTTATCGGAATTCAAGTGCAAAATTACACATGAAATTTGTAGGAGCAGCTCGGTCTCCGCTCAGAGGTTCTAGCGTGGATCAGAAGCAAGTGAAGAAAAACATGTAAAGCTCTTTATAAATCGTTATATTCTGATATTGCAGTGCACTTTACAATGTTAGGAACAGCAGATCTTATCACTATATTCAGATGAATTAGGATTAATAAATTATAGCTAAACAAGCAGCAGTGAGTCGACATACGGCGAGAGACGGAAAAACAAGAAAACAAAACCATGGTGTTGTCACATTAAAAATATACTAGAGGCATGCCATTCAATAAGAGTTAATGCATACATACATGCCCATTCAATATCAAACTTAATACTTCCCCTTATGCATTATAATCTTATTCAATACAAGACAAATTGCATGCCTTATGACTCTACATTAGCTCTACAATGACTCTACATGAGCTCTACATTTACCTCACATTGACTCTACATTCACTATACATTGACTCTACATTTACTATATACAATACAATGACTCTATACATTACAAAACTCAAGTATATAGTCCATAATGAAATAACTTATCATGCCAGCATAGCATAAATAATACAAACAATAATTCAAGATGCATGTTTACATATAACTAGCATGGCTTTACACACATTTTACTCATCAATAAGCTATTTCGCCTAGCACTCAAGGCTTTAGTTAGAGCATCGGCTATCATATATTCAGTATTTAGGTACTTTACAACCATAAACCCTTTTTGCACTAAATCTTTAATAAAATGAAATCTAACATCAATATGTTTGGTGCGCTTATGACACAATTCTTTATTCTCAATTAATTTATGCGCACTCTGATTATCATTATAAACAATAATGCTCATATGGGTATCTGGAAGTATTTCTGACATAAAGTGGCTTACAAAACATAAGTCCCTAGATACATCCGCTATAGCCATGTATTCAGCTTCAGTACTACTCAACGCTACCGACCTTTGCTTTCTGGACTCCCAATTGACTACATTATTTCCTAACTTAATAATGAAACCAGTATAGGACTTTCTATCAAGAGAGTCGTTCCCCCAGTCAGCATCACTATATGCACGTAATAACAATTTCTTACTTCTTATATACAATAAACCGTAATTAATTGTACCTGCTAAATATCGTAGCAAACGCTTAGCAGCTGACCAGTGAGACTTTCCAAAGCAGTTATTGTATTGACTAAGTTGGCTACAAGCGAAAGCAATATCAGGTCGTGTACAGACAGACAAATACATTAATGAACCAACAAGCTGTCTGTACTTGAATGTATCATCATTCAAACATTCACTTTTATTAACCAACTCTAGCTTAGTACACTGAAGCATAGGTGTATATACGGGCTTACAATTAGACATATTGAACCTATCCAAAATATTCCGTATATACACAGTCTGGTCCAAGGATAAAGTCCCGTTTTTCCTATCTCTAGTAACACGGATACCCAAATAGCTTTTTATGGGGCCTAGATTTTTAATACTAAATTCTTTCTCTAATGTTTGCAAGAGTTTTACTTTACACAGGCTGTCTTTTTTATAAAATAAATAAAAATCATCAACATACAATGCTAGGATAACAAAATCATTTTTCGACCTTATATAGTACACACAAGGTTCACTTTTACTTTGAACCAAACCATTGTTACACAAAACATTATGAATTTTTAAATTCCACATGCGACTCGACTGTTTCAGCCCATATAAACTCTTTTGAAGCAAACATACCTTACTACTATCAGAGCTATAACCTTTGGGTTGTTCCATATAAATAGTCTCTTCTAAATTTCCATTTAGAAAAGCAGTAGTTACATCAATGTGATCAATATTTAAATCAAATTCATTTGCTAAACTAAACAATATCCTCATTGTAGAGTGACGCACGACAGGCGAGAATGTATCATTGTAATCAATCCCCTCCTGCTGAGTGAATCCCCTCGCGACAAGTCGTGCTTTGTGACAAATAAAATTACCAGAGGCATCGTTTTTAATTTTATATATCCACTTACTTTTTACTATATTAACATTCTTGGGTCTATCTACCAGTTTCCAAACCTTATTTTTAATTAGAGAATCGTATTCCTGACTCATGGCAGCTCGCCAGTCATCAGCATCAGGGCTGGATATGGCCTCTTCATATGTAACTGGCTCAAACGCATGACCATGACCATCTGCTATCAGACTTAAATCGTAATCATCATACCTTTTAGGCAAAACAGAACGCGTACTACGCACTGGACGTTCCGTAGAGGTCGATGGCCGGGCATTGACCTCTGCTGAGACTTCCCCTCCAGCAGGACTGCCCGTGCCCGGTGACCGCTCCATCTGTCCCACCGAACCATCGGAGAAAGAGTCCCTCTCACTCACAGAGCAATACTCTTCATCATCTCCGTCTGGAAAGTTTAATGAGTAATTATGATCACGTTTAATACTCTCTACAATGCTACTATCATTCACAATTTTCCTATCAGTACTATCATTCTTGATATTATTTAAACCTGCAGTACTATCATTCCCGCTATTGATTGCTACAGTACTTTCATTCCTGTTACAATTCCCCGATGCAGTACTATCATTCCTGCTAATAAACTCTATTGGAATAGTACTCTCATTCCTATTCCCAATCCCTATGCTACTCTCATTCGCATGTGATACAATAGTACTCTCATTCCTATTGCTAGGGTAAATGCTACTCTCATTCACATTTGTGACAATAGTACTCTCTTTCCTATTGCTAAAACTAATGCTACTCTCCTTCACATTACCTGACAACAATTCATTACCATTATTAATGTCATTTATAAAACAATTAATAAAATCCAAATTATAATTATTGCCATTATTCTGTCGAAAATTATAAAACTCATTTTCTAAAAATTCTACATCCCTTGACAATACAACTCTCCTCGGGTCCAAACAGTCAGCCAACCTATACCCTTTACTTGTGTCTGAATAGCCCACAAACACATATGGCTTTGACTTTGCATCTAATTTAACACGTTTAACATCTGGTACCTTCACATATGCCACACAACCAAAAACCCGGAGTTGACCAAGGTCTACCCTTGACCCAGTCCACACCTCCTCCGGAATGCGTCCACCTAATGCCGCTGTTGGAGACCTGTTCTTCAAGTATATGGCGGCCATCACCGCTTCACCCCAAAAGCGACGGTCCAGACCTGAATGTTGCAGCATACACCTGACTTTATTGAATAAAGTACGGTTAAGCCTCTCTGCAACAGAATTCTGTTGAGGACAATATGGTACTGTTGTTTGATGCACTATACCCTTACTTTTCATAAAACTAGAGAGTTGTTTGTTACAATACTCTCCGCCGTTGTCCGAACGTAGACACTTAACGGGCAAACCTGTCTGTCTTTCTAACATACTAACTAACTCAATAAAACGGTCACATACCTCAGATTTCCTTTTCAATAGGAACCCAAACGATTTCCTTGTGCAATCGTCTGTAAAGGTGAGCAGATATTTCGCGCCACCCCAGCTACTAGGCAGCGGGCCACAGACATCAGAGTGGATCAGAACTAGCGGCTTATCGGCCAGCACGCTTTCTCCACTGGGAAAAAACTTTGAGGGTAACTTCCCCTCAAGGCAAGGAACACATGTACTGTCTTGCTGTCCTTGGTTCTGAAACATGAAATTATTAGACAACCTATCCCCAAGTATTCTTAAATCCCTCTGATTGAGATGCCCTAACCTCTGGTGCCACAATTGATGGGCGTCCTGAGTAGCAACTGCGGAACTAACCAACTCTCGCCCCTGCGAAGATTCATAGTTCACCACATTGCACGAATTCTCACCTATGCTCAATCTATACATACCGTTTTGTATAAAAGCAGACGCAACCCTGTTAAATTTCCTGTCTACAATGACACATCCTTTACTGTCGAACCTCACGCTATAACCACGACTAATAAGTCGACTAACTGACATTAAATTTGTTGAAAGACCCGGTACATACAACACGCTACTTAATTTCCTTACTTTGCCATTTAAATTTAAAAATACATCACCTATACCTTCACAACAAATATATTCATTATTTGCAACCGTCACTTTGTTATTATAAGTCCTTAAATTAACAAAAGAGTCTAAAGAATTACACATGTGCGACGTACAACCAGAGTCCACGAACCACACGTCCCGGTGCACTTCAAAACCTGCAGCCATGGCCTGGTCTTCGCTACTCTTGTTCTTGCTTTGTTTGAATTTATAACAATTCGCCTTAATGTGACCAACCTTTTTACAGAAATGACACCTTCTCTTAAATGTTCTGTTTTTCAAAAGAAATGCAGTATTGTTCTCAGAGTCAGATTTTCGATATTCTTCCTGTAGCAAACGGGCTCGAACAACCTCACTAGATAGTTTCTTCGTCATATTTGCAGTCTCCAGATTTGATACAAGAGAATCATACTCCACAGGTAATCCACTCAACAACACTTCTGCAACCTCCGTGTCTTCAATCACTTTACCTATATCAGCCAATTGTTGCACATTTGTCATGATTGCTTCAATGTAATCCGACATACATTTGAAATTGCAGAACTCTATTCGGTGCAATTGTCGCAATAAGAGTACTCTGCGCACCAATCCCGAATCTTCAAACACGTCAGCAAGACATTGCCATGCTTCCTTAGCGGTTTTTGCATTCCTTACATATTGGTATAGGTTAGATTTCGTAGCTAAACAAATTCTTGCTAGGGCACGCTGATCACGCGCATCTCCCTCAGCATTCGTATTCGTACCGTCTTCCACAATGTCCCATAATCCATCATGCATCAACGACATTTTTAGAGCAAACTTCCACGAGTAATAATTACGAGCGCCCTCCAATTTTTCAATATTGACGTATGAGCTCGCGGCATGCATCACAGAACCTTGTGAGCTCCCGGCAGACATATTAGTGCCACGAGGTGCCGATGTCACGTCATCACCATCATTCGGCATATCGCTCCAATAAAAAATTAAATGCTCGGCTTACTTGTATTGTCAGATGATGCTCATCCATCCACTGTCCACTTATTTCTTCAACTGGGCGAACATAACCTGTAGGAGCAGCTCGGTCTCCGCTCAGAGGTTCTAGCGTGGATCAGAAGCAAGTGAAGAAAAACATGTAAAGCTCTTTATAAATCGTTATATTCTGATATTGCAGTGCACTTTACAATGTTAGGAACAGCAGATCTTATCACTATATTCAGATGAATTAGGATTAATAAATTATAGCTAAACAAGCAGCAGTGAGTCGACATACGGCGAGAGACGGAAAAACAAGAAAACAAAACCATGGTGTTGTCACATTAAAAATATACTAGAGGCATGCCATTCAATAAGAGTTAATGCATACATACATGCCCATTCAATATCAAACTTAATAAAATTCACTTTGAACTTTTCTGTAAAGGAGAACCAAAAAAATCCACAAAATTGTTTCCATTGGGCGCCTGTGAAATTTCAAATCCACGCTGGGCCCGCGTAGGAACTAGTATTTAAGGTGGAACGGCACGCTCTAGGCGCGAAATTCAAAATTTTTAGAGGTTTTAATTTAATGTGGGTAAACGGTGTAACTGTTTAACTTCATATGGTGTCGCGACGGACGCGAAATGAAACTAAACATATTTATCTCTGGCAACACCAGCTGTAACTGTCATTTGGTGAGCATGACGTCTTGTCTTTAGTATGATAATGGCGGGAGATGCAAATCGTCTAACATCGTAATAACGTGCGTGTCCCGCGCTGCGAAGACATATAAGCTAAGTATTTTCACCCTTTATAATAACTGTGCTCTGTATATTTTGTAATATTTATATATCGTTGATCTGATTGCTTTGTACGATATCAGAGGAGGTTGTCTCATAATTTGATGTAAGTATTAATGTTATCTGGGTAGGTTAGCATGTCGCGTCGTATGGCCGCATGAAGAACCGAGGCCTGGGCGAGTAACGCCTGGGATCCAAATGGCCTGGACGCAGAGTCCAGGAACAGTCGCGACTGTAAGGGATGATTCCCGAGTAGGGTCTGGTCGTACCGTTTAGCTACGGCGCCTTCGGGGTAGTCAGATCAGTTATTCCGTAGTTGTATCATTATTGGCTCTTCGGGGGTGGGCAAAAACGACCAGTTATTGCTGGACCGCTTTACGTGTACGCGGTGATTAATGAATATATGTAATAGAAAGTTGTGTCATGCAAGATATGCGGACAGCCTTGCATCAAACGTGGTGAGACGATAGTCCTCTGGTAAAGGGTAACCCCCTACTTATACTGTAGAGAGTCATTATGTTGTGTCCCAATGGTAGCCCCATAAGTATCCCATACAGCGCTATTGAATCTAAGGGTAATCCCCTACTTACACTGTGAAGATCTAGTGTGCCTGAGACACTGAGAATCCTTAGTGTCATCGGGCTCATTTCATTTAACAGGAGACAGAATGACAGTGAGAACGCAGCTTGAGGACATCATAAAGGAGCGAAGCAGAACAAGGCAGAGACTAGGACTGAGGAAGGATTGAAGGAAGGATATCCTGATACTACTTTATACGAAGAGATAACAGGTATGTTATTATCCATTATAGCACAATCGTGAAGCCTATGGTAAACTACTCAGTGAGTCGATATGAAGTGGGCTTCACGACATATGGTACTTGCGGTTGTAAAACAGTGTTCTTTATATTATTGTGTAAAGTTTCTTATGAATAAAACTATTAGCATGAAATAAAAGTTGTCAAAACGTTGGAAGTCCGAATTTCTATGTGGGCGTGCCAGCGTGCGCTTCCACCTTAAGCGCTCTCATTTAGAGCGAAAGCCAGCAGTGCCCTACACTACACTGGGAGTACTGGGACGTGTACACGTCAGGACAGGTTACGACAATGGCTACTTAAATTAATCTAATATATAAAAATCTCGTGTCACGGTGTTTGTTATCGAACTCCTCCGAGACAGTTTGACCGATTTTTCTAATATATACTCTTATATCTACCGTCAAAAAGTTAAAGACCAAAACCAAAAAATATTCAATTTATCGGCTAAGGGCTGGCGCTCACTGACGGCATGGCACGGCATGGCATGGCAAAGGATTTTATTATTATCAAGTTATTTTGAATCTTATTTCAATGAATTTAGAACTCATGTTACTTTATTTCGATACCACGATGCCGCGACGAGCCGAGGGATGCTGCGGTAAAATTCGTATGTAACCTGCCGTGCCATGCCGTGCCATGCCGTCAGTGAGCACCGGCCCTAAATATCGCTTTGTCTTGCATTCCTCCAGTAGAATGATAACACAACCTTGTGCCACAGATGTTCGAGGCTTAAGCCCATTATTCCTAAGATTTTCACTTAGTACCCTAGGAAGCCGACTCGATTTAGATTTTTATCACTCATTATCATTTTAGCACCTGGGCCCAATTGCATAACAAAGTACAACTAATATTACAAGCGGAACTCTCGCTTCAGTTATATTAACTAGAAAGGGAGTTCCGCTTGTAATATAAGTTGTACTTTGTTATGCAATTGGGCCCTGGTTCTATAAATCTTCCGAGATGAATTTTTCGCTTCGAGCCCTTATCTTTCAAAACAAACGGTATCGTCATCGTCATAGTATTAAGGTTCAAATTTAATGTACTGGCTTGAAGCGAAAAATTCACCTGGGAAGATTTTTATGGTTACCTATCATATTCTCGAAAAGCTCATTTCCGAATATTAAAATTCCGAAAACGAAACTCCTTTTTTTCATTTTCCAAATGATTGTTTGTCCGAAATTTTATTTACCATATTTTCTTTTGCCAAATGTTTTAAAATCCATTTTTTTATTTGCCAAATGATACAAAATCCAACTGCATGAAATTCCGTAGGATCATTTGCCAAATATATATTTATTCCGCAAAATTATTATTCCGCAAAGGTCAGGGGTACAAAAGGCGACCATACAATAAAATTATGTGTGGAGCGTAAAATTCATTTTGTTGTTTAATGTTGCCCAAATATTTTATTGAGTTTGCTATGTGGGTAGGGGGTTTTGTAGGTGGTTATAAAAAAAAATAACTAACACCAAAGGCTAATGCGGGAGCTCTGCTACGCTCCCGCATTAACCTTTGAACCTAATCTATCCGAGTCGCTTCCGCTCCGAACCGTCTTGCTCGCTCGCTTCGCTCGCTCGCTAAAAATTAAGCAATGTTGTCATACTCTGATGTGAGGTTAGTTATATCTACCTACCATAAATCATAATAACATACTTTCGGCTTTTCGTTACATTTAGATTATGAAAATAAGGCAACTGATTAGGTTGGCAAATATAAAAATGGATTATTGTAATTCGGGATTTTGAATTTGTTGGCAAATAAAACTGTGATTAAATGAATCCGTGGCATTGTGGAATTGTGGAAAAACAAAACATATGGAATTTAAAAAATCGGGGAACCGTTTTCGGATAAATGAAATTCGAGTAAAGGAGTTTCTAAACATCGATAGGTTCCCGTTACCAAGACTCTCTCTCTATACCTCTAATCATAAGGTGGGTGTTGAAATATATTTCACACGATGACTGTACATAAACATATATTAAGCTTTTGTCTTTGACTGTGCAAATTTTGCTTATTTTACCGCACTATCACTTGTGGGCAATCGAACAAAACTTTAGCAATGTTACCAAAGTGTTGAAATATCAGGCAAAATTGACAAAGCGTGCGGATTCCATAATATATAATAACGCCATGCCCAATATTGGTAAAGTTACAAAATTACTATTTATAGAAATGTTTTTATGGAAGACATAACTGTAACAAGCGAAAAGATATTAGATATTATAATAGTATTGCACACAGCAGTTTACGCTCTACGTACTGCAGGGTTTGCAAGTTTTGCAACAGATGACGCTTGCAAAATTATAATACAGGTGTAAATTAGTCCGTCTACCTCGAACCTCAAGTAATTTGGGGCAATTTTTGAAACAACAAAAGCAACCAACCGTTTCAGCAAGTTTCAATAAAATTAAGTTTAAGACGTGTGTGTCGTGTCCAGACTTTACATTTGACAATTTGTTTTCATTGTATTGGTTTTTAAGGTGTAAGGTTACGTACGCTTAAAAAGGAACCCTTATTGATGTTAATCAGGCGGATAAAGTGGCAAAAAAAAATATTTTTTTTAGTAAAAATGCCTTCCTGACACGTAAAGTCTTGATGATTTTTTTCTTGTTTGTTTCACAGTATGAACAATCATTGGACAGATCTTTCAAAAACATCACAAGTTTGTCCAGACTATTTTTCAATAAACCGCTCTAATATTTTCAACTTTCAAGAAAGTGTAGATAATATCCCAAAAAAGAAAAATATGCAAGGTGTCGAGTAAATAATGGACAAGCTTCCTATCCACCGATAAAAGCTAGTTTATTACCATCACATCAAATATAGCAGATCACTCAGTGATAATGTAGCTTTCTAACGGCAAAAGAATTTTTAAAATCAGTCCAGTAGTTTCGGAGCCTATTCAATGCAAACAAACAAAACAAACAAACAATCAAATCTTTCCTCTTTATAATATTAGTATAGATAAGTTGATTGGCCAAATCTAATCTTCAATTTAAATAATTTATTGAATCAGGCGTTACTTTGCGGAGGTCCATATTAATGAACTAAAACAATTACTTTGCTCACCCGCGACCTTTCGCGCCTCGCGGGTGAGCAAAGTAATTGTTTTAGTTCATTTCTTCAATTTAACATAAGTTATCTAAAATCGTTCGAAAGTTCAATTTAGGAATTTCTATCTACACCACTTAGCACCCATTTAATGTCAATCTTTTTGTTGGCGAAATCCACAACCAAGCATATTTTCAGTAACATTTTTCATAATCATGTGTTCGTGTTTACTGAACACCACACAGAAAATGCTTGAGAAATATAAAAAAAAAATTAACATATACCTAAAGTGAAAATGTCTACCTATTTGGATTGTCTAGTCTTGACCTTGACCTTGTCTTTAGTCTCAACGATATTTTTACTTTCCGTTGTTATTTGCGTATTAAATATGAATTACCACCGACTCCAAATAAATCAGAAAAGAATCATTTTTGTGACTTTTGGGAGTCGGTTAAATTTTTATTTTATATTGTTTACTAGCTGGTGCCCGCGACTTCGTCCGCGCAGTAAAGCTTCTTCATTTCTTTCAATGAATAAAACAAAAATCCGGCAACGGCAACATCCAAAAATCCATCGTCTCATCATCATTGGTATTACTTAAGGTAACGGCACCTATTTCCGTGGGGGTTAAGGACATTTTTCAAATACAACAAAAAAATAAGCACTTCTGAATAAAATAGAGTCAGAAAATATATTTTTCTCAAACATGCTATGTAATTAATATTGACGTTATGTTCCTTATAATACGCCACGAACTGTCACGTTGCAGGTGCGCCTAGACGAGAGGTCAATAATGGAATTTCATACAACATTGCTGGCCTTGGCCAGCAAAGTGATTGTCTAATGTTTTATGTGACACAGCACCATGACGTTTAATAGGTCGACGTGGTCGACGTGGATGGATAGCTGGATGGTGGATGGACGGATGGACGGATGGATGGACGGACGGACGGACGGACGGACGGACGGACGGATGGATGGATGGATGGATGGATCGATCGATGGATCGATCGATGGATCGATGGATCGATGGATCAATGGATCGATGGATCGATGGATGGATGGATGGATAAATCGATGGATCGATGGATCGATGTATCGATGGATGGATGGATGGATGGATGGATCGATGGATCGATGGATGGATGGATGGATGGATCGATGGATCGATGGATCGATGGATGGATGGATGGATGGATGGATGGATGGATGGATCGATGGATCGATGGATCGATGGATCGATGGATCGAACGATGGATAAATGGATGGATGGATAGATGGATGGATGGATGGATCGATGGATGGATGGATCGATGGATGGATGGATCGATCGATGGATCGATGGATCGATGATGATGATGATGATGATGATGATGCATGTTTGAGAAAAACTCTATACAAGCCTTGGCCACGAACAGGGATTGCCGGCCTCGTATCTCTAGATGGCCTCGTTAACACTCGGCCATCTATAACTACTCGGCCGGCAATCCCCTATTTCGCGGCCGCTGCAGTAATGTACTATTTTTTAGGAGTGTCTTATGTGAACTTTGATTTTTTTTTACTTTTGTAGTTTGTCTTGGATGATTTAATAGTAAAAATATTTTTTAATTGCAGGAATGTGAAAAATTCTTATTCCGTGGTAATCACACAGCTAGTGAACCTAACTCCGCGGATTTCGGCTCCCATTTCCGTGGGTAACAACTAAATATTTTGCTTGGTTCCGTGTACAATAAAAATATTTTTTTTGTAGTGTTTGCGTATTTAGCGCAGACTTAAATATTGTAAAAACCTACCCTAAAACTTAGAAAAATACACATAATACAGCTAGTGAACCTAACTCCGCGGATTTCGGCTCCCATTTCCGTGGGTAACAACTAAATATTTTGTTTTTATATTTTTATCATTGAGGAATAATGTTATACAACCATTTTCTGTAGTCGGACTTAAAAATAAACAGCTAATAGCGGAGATATTCCAAAAAAACTGATGTCTTTCATTTTATCTTCAAATAACGTCATCAAAGGTTCAAAGGCATTTTTCTTTTACCTTTGCTCTCACGCTTCACTTAAAAAAAATGTCAATGTCTGTCAAAATGTCATTTAAATTTAACTGATGTCAATAGGATAGGAAACCAAACAAAAAGGCTATTTTCATTTTTGAAACTAAAAAATGGACTATAGAAAGTGTTTTATTTGTTCAAATGACTCCATGAATAGCCCCGGCCCGGCAAAATATTCGTCCGTGTTAGGGAAGATCTACGTGAGAACTGGTGTCGTCTTGCAAATGTCAAATATTTTAGGATATCTCTCTTGTACTGCTGCGAAGATCATATTGATGCGTGTAAATGGACCTATTTCGCATTTTGGGTAGATTGAGCGTGTCAGCCTTGACAAATTTTTCACCGGAGTTTCCACTGGTAAGCATTTTTTCAAAAATTATCGTGGAAAATAGACTTTCAGAACCAGAAGGTTCAAAACTTATTGACGACATGACGACGTACAAATGACAGATAACAGTATTTTTTCTCTAAGCAGATGGGCAAAGGAAATCAAGAGTTTCGAGCTACTGGATGACGTATATCCGGTCAACCATATCCGGTATTTAACAAATTAAATTTTAAAAAAAATACGCGACCAAATTTTAAAATATACAAATTAGTTTCTTAAATTGGCCTAATCTGTAAGAAAAAAATATAAAAAAAATACATTTTTTTTCTAACCAAAGGCAATTCACACCAATTGACCTAGTCCCAAACTAAGCAAAGCTTGTACTATGGGTACTAGACAACGGATACATACTTATATAGATAAATACATACTTAAAAACATCCATGACTCGAGCACAAACATTAGTATTTTTCACACAAATATCTGCCCCGACCGGGAATCGAACCCGGGACCTCAAGCTTCGTAGTCAGGTTCTCTAACAACTAGGCTATCCGGCCGTCCAAAAATTGACGCGTGTACAGAGACGTCATCGTGCTTATGTAGATTCAAGAACGCGTATTTTGTACGTCGTGGTGGCCGCCGTGTGGTAATGTCAAGTCTGTAGCACCAGTTGTTACCCGACTGCGAAGAAGGAAGGGTTATGTGTTTGACCCGTATGTATGTATGTCCATTCCTATGTCCTCTTGTAACTATACAACGGTTGAACCGATTTTGATAAATGATACGTCATTGGATTCGTCTTGATAACGCGAGGAACACTGGATACATGAAATTCTTGAAAAATCAAAATGGCGGATTTAAGGCGCCGAATTGTGAGTCTTCAAAAAATTTTTTTATTCAAACCTATCGATTGGGTTATCAAAATAAAGGGATTTTAAAAGAGATTACAAAAATATATACAATTTTTATGTTTAAATTTAATTTGGAGTAGTAAATTGGCAATCAAATATCATTGCATTAAAACGACGACGTACCTACCTACTTACTAAGATATCTTTGAGCAATAATTGTCTCTATATATATACCTCTACTTACTAAGATATCTTTGAGCAATAATTGTCTCTATATATATACAGTCTCACACAAATCGACCTAGTCCCAAACTAAGCAAAGCTTGTACTATGGGTACTAGACGACGATAAACATACTTATATAAATAAATAAATACTTAAATACATAGAAAATATCCATAACTCAGGAACAAATATTCGTGCTCATCACACAAATAAATGCCCTTACCGGGATTTGAACCCAGAACCTCTTGCTTCGTAGGCATGGTCACTACCAACTAGGCTAAAGCGGTCGTTGAAACCCATGTGGAAAATTAAGTACCTACATATTTCAAAATTGGTTTTGAACTTTAACTAAATAGCAACGGATTCCTAATTCAAATACTCAATAATTTATTTGGGTCTCAGGAGGTTACACTAAAAAGCAAGAAATAAAAAAGTAATTAAAAAAGCTAAAAACCGCCTGCAGTGTAAATAAAACAATAAATTAAAAAATCAAAAACCATGCATGAAATGACATTAAATCCCATGCAGCCACTGACTCCCATGCCTCCGACTGCATTTTATCGTTGCATTAAATTTTGAAAGACTGCCATCGACGTGTTTTAAATTCGTTTTATTGATATTGAATATTTTATCTTGTTTCCACCTTTTCAGTATTTCTGCAGGCGGGTTTTTGATTTTTTAATTTATTATTTTATTTACACCGCAGGCGGGTTTTTACTTTTTTATTTAGGCTGTGCGTTGTCTGACAGTCAGGAGTCTACAATGTCACACACACAATAATGTTCAAATGTTAGTTACTACATTTGAACATTATTGTGTGTGTGACATTGTAGACTCCCCCGATGACCAAAATAATATCACCAAAAAACCAGTACTTTGGTTAAAAGGACAGTACACAGCAAAAACACGTGTGATCCGTACGTTCGTTAACCTCGAACTCTCTTGACAGCTTTTCTGGCGCCAACCGACCGTAGTATTGTGACTTACCCTCATATTGAAAGATTATAATGCCCGAACAGTATAGATTAAACGTCGATTACTTTTTGAAGTGAAACTTCTAATGCGACTTCCAACAAGCGTTGTGTTAAATGCAACGCAACGCAAGTTGACGTTTGCGAGACGTTCGCATTGTATATATACAGGTAACGCCACCAGAGTTGAGGCCACGCACCAACCACATTTCATGTAATGACAGCGGGATTTTGACGTTGTGTTGTCGTTAAAATTCAACACAACGTCAAAATCCCGCTGTCATTACATGAGTTGTGTTTGTGTGCGTAGCCTCAACTCTGATGGCGTTACCTATACTAACGGATGTTAAAACTTCGTCAGTGCGATCCAGAACAGTTGCGTGGTGTAGTATGAAAACTTGTAAAAATCAAAACTATTTTAATGGTAGATCGTAGAATAAAGTATTTAAACGTATTTAGTAAAAAAAAGTATAATAAAATAACGTGCGCACGAGGAACAACGCCATCAAGCAAAGAGTTATGTAACTTGTTTCGCTAGCGCTGTAGTTGGTTGCTCGCTAGCCGCAAATGTATGAGACTTGATAAAAGCGCCATCTAGTGAGTAATTTAAACACATAGATGCATAAGTAAATTTAGTTCTTTAAGTTATTGCAATAAGGTTCATATTGATGTATAAGTGCCTTTTTCATTTCCACATTACGAAGTTTCACTTCTTCCGCGCGGAGGAACTACACGCACCCGGTTTTTCATTGTGACCCAATTTTAATGAAACAACGCTTATAATGTTGCTCCAAATTAAGTTTCATCTATCTGCGAAAACCGCAAGAAAATCCGTCCAGTAGTTTCGGAGATTAGCATGTACATACAGACAGACAGAGCTCTACTTTTACTGTTTTATTATAGTATATAGATAATTTAATGTTACTGACTAACTGTCTGTGTTTAAAGTGACTTATCATCTTTTACTAAAATATTGCTTTTCCTGAATAAATATTTGTACATAAAATACATACATCCTAATAATGTTATGCAAGCGAACATTTGTATGGACGAATGTGTGTATGACACATTGTGTACTATATACTGTTTTTAAAATATTTTACTTAGTAAATTTGTTTTATTAAATTTATTTCTGAAAGTTGTGAAGTTTCCAATCCGCACTACAGCCCAATCCCTCTCATTTCGAGAAGATCCAATTAATAAACTTCTTTGTTTATGGGTAAGGCCGCGGATTTTGACCAATTCGGTCGTTTCAAATTTACCTAGCTTATTATAAATTACTGGTGACACCTAGAGGTTTGAAAAAAAATTAAGTATATAAAGCGACAAAAACTTTCAAGGTCGCAATTGCAATAATTGATTTAAACTTCTTCAAAAAATTTATAAAAATATATTTGTGTCTAAAACGTAACGAAGGTCGTCTCATTTTTTCGACACCGAGTTATTAAAACCATTTTTTTTCATAATATTTAACTTGTTATGATTTTATGTATGTTTTAAAACAAAATTATATGACATTACAACCATAGTTCAAGCGGTTACGGAATTATTCTGGTGAAATAATTTATTGTTTTCTTTGTTTCTTTTATCATATATGAATTCCACGTTTACGTTACGAATACTTATGTGACGCTTTATAATGCTAGTTTTAAAACCAATTTGGGTAGAAATTGGTTTTCGTATACCGGCAACTCATGTTTTAGTAGGGCAACACCAGTGAGTAACAGATATCTCGCTAGTCTGATGATAAATCGCAGTCGAAGTAGACGCTGCAAAAAATTTTCCAAAAAACTAAAAAAGTGCCTATGTGATTTCAAAGATAAGGAGTGTTTATTTTTAACCGGCTGTTTTTTTATATGATAGAGTAGTGTTTTTAGGTAGGTGACATGTATTATTGTATTTAAATTGTCTTAATTTCACCATGAAAACAAATGTTTTTTAAAAAATACGTTACACTTTCATTACGATTACGTTACGTTTTTATAAAATGTAACGTATTTTTTATAAAACGTAACGTAAACATGTAGTAAAGGGAAGTGCACACAGGTAAATACTAACGGAAATTATTTTTTTTAGATTTTTGTATGAAAAAACACAATTAGGTGGGTATTTTCAATAAGATAATAAATTTGCAATACAGTGCGTACAGGAGGTACAGAAATCGGCCCAAAACAGTTGAGGCAGCATAAAAGACAAAGTACATTAATTTAAAATTAGTTAAAGAACATAACGTAAAATTTATTTAAGTATTAGTTAAATTTATTTAAGTACCGTAGTTTCGAAGTTAATGATCTCTTCTTTTTGCACTGCCCTTATCCTACAAAAATGCGGTTGGCACATGTTTTCTTCTTCCAATTTCCTCGGTCTTCCGTCAAACTTAAAGATCAGATATAAAAGATCAGAGAGATCTTACTTAATTCCATCACCGTTCATCAGGTTGCTAAAATTATTAACTGTGCAATACCTATTGCGTTCAGTTCATGTGCATAGTTGTTACGATTATACACTCATCGGGAAAATAATCCACTCATCCTATTTTTTTTATTACTGTAAAAATGTGTTTCAATTAGGTAACGCTTTTTTAATAGGTAAATAAAATTTGGGTACGGAACCCTAAAAATAGGGTAGACGGATAATTCTGACACTGAGTACGTTTATAATTATTTTCCAATAAAATGTTAAAAATCGAATAATACCAAAAATACATTTCACTTTACAGCATAATGATACCTAGAATTAATTTAAGTAATTGTAAAAGTACACTGTTTTTGTAAATAAAAACTTTATTTTTCTTTATTACTTGTCTTTTTAGTTTTAGTTTCGTTATCGAATAAAATTGTGTCAGTATGATCTAAGCTTTATAGAAACTTACGTTACGTTTTATAGTGACGTAACGTATTTTTTTATGTTACTTCTATGTCACAATTGGTCAAAATCCGCGGCCTTACCCTTATAGCATAACATGTTTTTTTTATAATATTTTTAAGATTACACAGGTACAGCGGAAAACGAAGCAATCAAATTATTTAAAAAAATAACGTTACCTGAAAGACTTATTTTTAATTAAACTGAAAACCTAAGCGTGACTTGGGCTCCCTTCTGGCTGTTTTTATTCACTTAGTTTTAATTAATTATCGCAGAACTATACCCGACCCTTTCATAGTGAGAGGAGGCCTGTGCCTAGCAGTAGACTGTAAATAGGCCGATAGTGACAATGTTATTACGTATCTACAAATTATATACTTACCACAAGTTTTATTCTAATATTTAATTAAAATCCCAATTATTGGTCAATCAATCAATCAATCATTTATTTCTTAGAATATGGTAAAATATAGGTTAGTAAAATTGGTTTCTTCGGCATATTCTGCCAGCATCTCCCCAATTTTGATCCCAATCCCAAAATAACCCAATTATTGATCTTGAGGTAGTTCAGAGATGTGACAAATTAATAACCTTATATTATAAGTTTTTTTTATATTAATTTTACACATTTACAGCGGTAAACAAAGCGACCAAATTATATAAAAAAATCTCGTAACGCAAAGACTTATTTTTAATTCAATTCAAACCTATGAGTAAGTTGGTCTCGCTTCTGACTATTTTTACCTGTGATTTTTACTCACTTAATTTTCGTGAATTATCGCAATCATAACGTTTTTTATACTCATATTTAACTATGTACTGAAATACTAAATGATAAAATGTACTAACAACAACAATTAAATTATTAAAATTAAAATTAAACAATTCGCCTGATTAAAGTATTAATATTGGTTGGTGCCGCAAACAGTCTGGGCAGTTCGCACCATCTACGCACACATAGATAGTTACGCGTGTGTGCACCGAAACTTCACTTGCGGGCTGAGGCGACAACCCTCTGCAACCTGTGAAAGGGATATAGGGAAATATCCCTTGTTATTGAATAGTTCCGATGGTCAAATGTAGGCTTCCTCATCAGTTCCACTTCACCTAATGATGATTTCCAAGATCAAATCCATGAATTCCAAATCACTATCTACTGGGTGCTCGGGAGGAACCCGCATAACTTTACCAGCGTATAGCTGAAGTGTAATGATTAAAAAACATTATGTAAACATAGGTCGAATAATGCTTAGTTTTTGAGATATTTCCATTTTTATGTTTAAATTTTACTATGACAGTGGTGGAGGTGCTGGGATTGCATATTTATTATGTATGAAAAAATAAAAAAGTTAAAAAGCATAATTCGACCTATGTTTATATAATGTTTTTTAATCATTACGACCTCAGCTATACGCTGGTAAAGTTATGCGGGTTCCTCGCGAGCACCCTGTATACAGGGCGTCCCACGGCTATGCCACATGGAAGGAAAGTACCTTGAATATTGTAGATTGAACATTTTACTGAAAGAAGACATTATTTTAATTTATTTACTTACTTTTTTTTGTTACTCAACAAACCCAAAAAAAAATCATGCAGCTTAATTGATAACTTCCTCCTTTTTTTGTAGTCGGATAAAAAAAGGAATAAATGTAGGGTAGATTGTGTCAATAACTATGTTTTTCTTAACTGATCCATATTTATTTGTAATAACTGAAAAAAGTATGTATGGTACAGTCAGCTGCAGAGAAAAGGTACCACCCTGTAATGGCGGTAACCACACTGGGGAGGTACCTTTTCTCTGCAGTTAACCGTACAAAAGTGTTGAAATATTGTTGAATATATTGTCGGTCTGAAAAGTATGAAAAAACATACAGGTGAAGCTAATATAAAGCGTGTAAAAAACCAGTTGTCTGTAAAGTTGGTTTACGGACAATAGTTTAACGTGACAACGTCATAAAAAAACATTCATAAAACAAAAATGAAACCAGGCGGTCACCCATCCAAGTACTGACCGCGCCCGACGTTGCTTAACCTCGATGATCGGACGAGAACTGGTGTTTTGTCAAATATCTTGAAAACGGTGCATCCTACGGCAACATCAATGAAATTTTCATCCCCCTTTAATGCCCCCGCACCCCTCTCCCGCACTCCCTCGCCCGCATTGAAAATTACCCGAGCGCTAGTACTAAGATTGTACATCCTGGCGTTCGCTGCTCTCTTGTACATACTGGCCTTCACTGCTCTGTACGTACATGAACATTACATTGCGTCATCCTTTTTCGTGCGTTCAGCCGGCGTTCATCCATTTATTAGACGTTGTCACGTCAAAAAAACTTGTCTGATATTGTTACCTACATACTTCAGTTAGAGGAAAGCTGAGGTCGCATGTCATCTAAAATAAAATTGTTAATTAAGCAACGTTTAAGGAAAAATCTAGTGCTTTTCATGGGCTTCGCTCGGGAATCAACTAAAAACCCCCTCGCTACGCTCAGGACTTAAATCTGGAGTCCTTCGTTACGCTCAGGATTCAATATCGCGCCCGTGACATAATACAGTGCTTTATCCCCTTGGTGTACAATCTACTATTAATTAATAACCTCGGCTTCACCTTCTGAGTCCCCTTATTTCTCTCTGCTTTGCACCTAGTACCTTTTGTCCTAATTTTGGAGACAATAAATGAAGCGTTTATTAAGTAAATCGACAAGCGTCGTCTAAGATCGCGGAACTACAGCTCTTTTATTTTAGTCCTTGTTGTTTAATGTAATTATTTTGGATTGAAATGGTATTTGTAATATTGCCAGACAAGTTTAAAGTTTCATACATCAATAAAATGAAGAATAAAAACAATGTCATTGTCAATGAATATTTTTTTTTATATTCATATGTCAAATAATATTGATTATATTATAATACTAATTTAGTTGTCATAGCGATCACTACCTATAAAGTCCGTTTCCAAACATTTTTTAACTGTTAGTAATTTAAAGAATGTGATATCTTTAATGACTTGTTGACCAAACTATCGCCAAACGCTTAATAATTCATTAATGAATCAATTGAACTATCATATACCACTATTGTTTGGTAACAAACTAATAAATAAAATTCCATTAATTAAAGTTCCTGGACATAATCAATTTTGATAATATGGGTACATGACCGGCTTTATACGAAAATAGCAATGGAACTTCTGCTCCTAAACGAGTTTTTGCAAACCAGTAATTAGGTAGGTATAATATCGCAAGAATTTCATAATATACCACACATCTTTTTATGCAAATTTGTGCTCTTGGCACCTGGTGCCGTGATTTACTTAAGTTTTTACCATCTGTTTTATTCAAACTGGTAAATTGCGCAAAATCCGTTTAAATTACAAATATATTTATTTATTGAAACTAAGAATACAAATACATATTAAGAAAAAATAACAATGAATAAAAGTTAACTATAAACTAAATAACTAACTTAAAAACTACAAGATGAAGTCAATTAAGTCAAGAATAAGTCATCCGTTTTAATTTTAGCGTTTTAGTAATCGTAATAGTTTGGCAATATCTATAGTACATTCTTGAATCTTATTCCAATTTTTCCGGAAACATTTCCAAAGTTCAATCCCATTTTATTTTGTGGAAAGTACCTACCATAATTATTAGGTATGAACCTATGTGTAACTATACCGCATTTTTCACATTCACAGAAATTTCCTGGTAGGTACCTAAGTACAGTCAAGTGTAAAAATATGGGTGCACACAACTTGATCATAATAATAATAATAATAATAATAATAATAGGCCTTTACATCTGTGACAGATGATTTAAGTAGCACCCAGGCGACACTTGCGCTCGTGGCTAAAAAGACCGATACGGGATAGGATCCCTCGGCCGCACTCGCGACAAGTGTACGCAGCCCCAGATGATCGAGGGTTTGTGGCCCGTTTGTGGCGCTTTATGCGTTTTTCCCTCAGTGACTCAAACCAGGCATCGTCGTGCTTCGTTTGGCCTTTGTGAACAAGGTGGCGCCACTTGCCACGATTTTCAGCTAGCTCTTCCCATTGGTTGCTAAAATATGTCAAATAGCTTAATAAAATAAAATTAGGATTAGGAAGGAGTCGAATTAAAGTATCGGTTCACAATTATGAGAGGATTAAATGGATGTATATTTTTGCACTTGCCCGTACCACAGTCACCTTGGATTTGAACTTGTCAAACAAGATTTTGTTACAAATTATATTTTTAATACAAGATTTTTTTGCTGACTGTACTTTTTGCCCCTGGTTACCAAAGCACTCTTCAAGACGAATCAAACGAGCCCAAACTCGATGTGGTGTTGTCGTTTTAATATGTACAGAGTTCCTATGGCCACCTTCCAGCTTCATCATCAGATCAGCTCCATGTCATAACAATATTGCGTTGTCATCTGATTTACTCATGCATGCAAAATTTCAATGTAGTCACGCCACTCAGGCTTTGACGGTACAGTTTAAAGAAGATCAAGGTAAGTATGGTAGGAAACATTTGTCAACCGGAATCAATAAAACCTTTCATGGCTGTTTGCTGAAATACTACCTGCTGAAATGTTATGGATTAAAATATCTAGAAAAAAAAATTATACGGAAATTCTTTAACTAGATTTTAACTTAAGTTTCGAAAATAATTGCAGAACATTTAGATAGTTGCAAACTCCTTTCAGCATGTCGTACAGACAAGGTGGCATAATGACGCTATAGTACTTAGGATAAGTCTTCACTGGAGGTAGGTACGCTTCTTTTCGTGACTGTTCGAAGCACATTCATGAACAGAAAAACCGGCAATATGATCTTGCACAGTTTATGTGGAAAATATTCAAGGACTAGATAAAGCCTATCCATCTAATCTAATATCTATCAAATCTATCTAATACCTTTAAACAAGCAATTCTTGTATATAAATATCTAATACCTTTAAATCTTGTATATAAATATATACTTATATTTATAATCAGAATCTCAGAAACGGCTCCAAAGAAGAAAACGCTTGGTACCGAGTTTCAGGTTGAGCGGAGCTCGGTCGCCCAGGTACTGTTATTAAGCTGTGATAGTTTCTATTTTCAGTTCGTTATACATCATTCATTATATACTTACTACAGAGATTTATAATGAACTTAAAACGAAATAAAGAGGATTATGTACGTTTCAACGTTTTGAAACGCTCGAATAAAGCCCACCCAAACACCCAAGACAAAAATAATGTAAATTTTTTGGTAATAGCAAGAAAACCACGTTTCCCGCGACATCCCTTTACAGAGTCATCATCATCATCCCAGCCTATACATATACGTCCCACTGCAGGGCATAGGCCTCCTCTCAGAGTTAGAAGGCTTGGGGCGTAGTTCCCACGTGGGCGCGGTGCGAATTGGGAACTTTGCCACCATTGAATTTCTTTTCGTAGGTGTGAACAGGTTTCCTTCCAATGTTTTCCTACACTGTTAAACTTATGGTAAATTTGAAATATAATTTTGGGTATTCCCTTGACTTGTCTAAACTTTTTTTACCTAATTTCACTTTGTCTACCAACTTTTACTATAATGAATAGTTTGTCTAAAGTCAATTTGTATAATTTCATTATATATAATTTTTATTTTGTCGAATTTTCATTTTTACTAAATGATCATTTGCATAACTCTTGTTTTGTCTTGTCTTGTTTTATCGAAAACTCACTTTGTCGATTCTTCTTTTAACTAATCATCATATTGCCGAATAACGTTTTAACTAACATCTTTTGCATATGTCTTGTTTTGTCTAATATTATTTTATCGAAAACTCACTTTGTCGATTCTTATTTTAACTAATCATCATATTGCCGAATAACGTTTTAACTAACATCTTTTGCATATGTCTTGTTTTGCTTAATATTATTTTATCGAAAACTCACTTTGTCGATTCTTATTTTAACTAATCATCATATTGCCGAATAACGTTTTAACTAAAATCTTTTGCATATGTCTTGTTTTGTCTAATATTATTTTATCGAAAACTCACTTTATCGATTCTTATTTTAAGTAATCATCTTATAGCCGAATAACGTTTTAACTAACATCATTTGCATAAGCCTTGTTTTGTCTAATATTATTTTAATTAAAACTCACTTTGTCGATTCTTATTTTAACTAATCATCATATCAAACGTTGTCGATGAAAATGAGACACTTCACTTCTATGCGCTGCGCTACGCTCCCGCATTAGCCTTTGAACCTAACCATGCCGAGTCGCTTCCGCTCCGACAGGTCTTGATCGCTCGCTTCGCTCGCTCGCTGGCTTCAATCGCTATCATTGGAGTCAGCGAGCGAGCAAAACCTATCTGGGCGGAAGCGACTCGGTATGGTTAGGTTCAAAGGCTAATGCGGGAGCGTAGCGTAGCGCAGCTCCCGCATTAGCCTTTGGTGTTAGTTATTTTTTTTATGACCACCCGGAAAATTATTATCATCAAAATTAGTTTATTTTTGAACTATAACTTCTATAGGCACGCTTGACTTTGGGACCGCGCACAGCGCGGGATGTACATTTTTCCTTATTTCTTAGTTCACAACACCAATAATACTTATTATTGACATCGCGATCATCTACGCTCCCGCTAGCATTATACCAAATAAGTTTATACAAAATGTACGTTAGGTAAACAAAAATACAATTATGTCAGTCAAACATTATACGAAATAAGTTTATACAAAATGAAATTATGCAACATGTACGTTAAGCAAAATATAATTATGTCAGTCAAACATTATACGAAATAAGTTTATACAAAATGAAAATTATGTAACATGTACGTTAGGCAAAATATAATTATGTCAGTCAAACATTATACGAAATAAGTTTATTCAAAATAAAAATTAGTCATTTAAAATTAGATGAAACAAAATTATATAAAGTAAGTTGTATGTAAAATAACTTTCACTAAAATGAAAATTAGGTAAAATGAAACATTAGGTTAAGTAATATTAGTTTATCTAAAATTAGGCAAACTGATAATAGGCAAACAGTTGTTAGGCAAAACATGGTACAACCATAATTTTGCACGTAAATTCCGAAAAACTCAAGAGGTGCGAGTCGGGGCTCAAACCCACAACCCTCTGCTTGAGAGGCCATAGGCCAACCCACTATACAGAGTATCGCTTGAGAAAGATACGGTGCGCTAAACCGCAGCAGCTGGCCGTATTGTGCGTACTCGGTAATCCCAAAAAGTTTGGAACCCACTTCTACGCCATCAGGACCCAGTTAGGAATATCCCATACAATCACGTTACATCACAGCTATTGATGTTGATGGAACAAAGAATTGGCCTACTGGCCATTATTAAAGCGTGCCACTATCAGTATCAGTGTGCTCTGAGCTTTATATAAAATTGGCATGATTATCCTGCCATTAGAAAGAAATACATAGGTTAATCAGTTCTACAAAAACCGGCTAAGTGTAAATCGGACTCGAACACGAAGGGTTTCGTAATGAATAAGTACGGATTAAAGCGAAAATGACAATTCTTGTGTAGGAATTTATTTTTACAGTGGCTATTCTTAAATCTCGTGTCTCCAGGTGCGCTGGTTCGAAGCATTATCTTTCGCTTTTAAGTTCTGTGTCAAAAGGAGTAAAAATAAAAGCGTACAATAAAAACAAACTCCAAACTCTTTATTGCATTAAATGTTGTCATGAATAAAAATATAAAATACAAATACGCCTCTAGGCTTACAACAAAATCAGCAGTGTCCGGTTAACCCACAGTTAACCTCATAGAAGACGCGCCGTAGAATAGCTGCGATCCTAAAGTTTTCTGTCTGAAAACAAAATTAACATGTTTAAACTGTTACATGGCCTTCTGCTATATTGATTGTGTATGTTATTTAGAGATAAATGAACCTTTACCCTTTCAATCTTAAAATACGGCATGTTATTTTTGTCACATTTGACTGGGTTTGAGTCCCTACTAAAACAAGCGATTTATCAAAAATTCATGGGTGCAGTATTTTTTAATTTTAAAAATAATGGAAAAGTCTGCATAGAATGTGCTATTTCATGCTATTTCCAATATTTAAGGTACTTTCCCTTCATGTCGCATAGCCTTGGCACGCTCTGTACCTATACAATAGAGTGCTAGGGATGTTCATGTACATAAAATATGTACCTACCTAATGTCAAAATGTGAAATGTCGCGTTTTCAGAACTATCATTACTGGTATTCAAAATGAAACAGTGGCCATACTAAAATACATGCTCTATAAAATTCGAGCGTCTACTTAATACGTTTAAATTAGGTAAGTATGTCAAAATATACGCCGTAAACAGCCGTAACTATAATAATCCAGTGTTAGCAGAATCCTGCCTCTAAGTAAAATGTACGCTGTTGGAACCTTTTGGTTACGGAACTATAAAAAATTATCCAAATAAGTTAACACAGAACCATTGCATGTATTTCCTTCCTTACCTATGTTTTGACAAATAAAATTATTGATTGATTGATTGATTATTTATTTCTATTTCATACCAATTTAATTAACATTTAAGACCATAACTAGCGCTGACAGTGTTAAAGAAATTAAATTATGTTTGATTTCACTATCAGAGATGAAACATTATCCTGTATTTACAGGGCAGTGTTAATTACGTTAGTCACGCACGTCTTCCGGGTAAATTAATATCGTATTAAAGTCTTGAAAAAAGTAATAGTAGGAAAAGTAGAAAAACAATCTTGCTTCATGACAATTGTTTTATCACTTGCAAGAACACGTGATCAAAGATCTGTAACACTAATTAAGGCACTGGTCCCACCGCCGGCGACGAGCGATAAACGAGTAGAATTAGAAACGAGTGGACGAGCAGCGAGAAACGAGTATGTTAGTTTCGATAGTTTTGTCGCTCGGCTATAAATAAGCGAGTGTTCGAGTGCGACGGACGATTGTACCGGATTGACGGGTGATTGTCATCGCCGAGTACCTACCGCTGGGCGAGTTTTATCGTTGACAGTTTTTATTGCTGCGATCAACTAGTGAAGAGAGAGTCCTCGCCGGCAGTGTGAACAGCCAGCGATGAACTATAAATATATATCTCTTTCTTTTATTTACACCAGAGCGATTATCTTTTGTTCTATCTCATCTCTTACTCGCCGGTGGTGGGAAAAGTGCCTAAGACTAGTGGAAACTTGTATAACAACCGGTGCAGTGACCTGCGATCCGGTAAATAGATCTTATATATTTTTAGGGTTCCATACTTCAAAAAGAATAAAGGTAATACTGCTTAGATTCAGGCATTACTTTCCTGAGTTTGTTTACTACCTATGGTTTGCCACCAACAGGCAAACACAGCACTGAAGTCATTGACCTACCTGAAGTGTTAAGCATAAGTCCGGTATCTTAAGACACAAGAGTTACGCTTAATACCTAACCAACCACGGGAAATTGGGCTGAATGACTGTGCAAAACGATCGACAGCCCGCCTGACTCAGCAAGGCGTCCCCATACATCATCATACATCAAGTGTTTATTATAATTTTTCCGATACCTTAACATACCTACACAATTACTTTTAATGGGTAAGACTATATATTTTTATTAGGATTATTTTTATTAGGATCTTCACGATCGCCTTTTTTATATAGTGGCTTCACCACATACACCTTTAACTGGTCAGGGAAAATACCTTGACTAAAAGAAAGATTAATAATATAAGCAAGAGGGCGACTCAAACATGACGCATTATCCTAAATTTATATCATCAGTCACATCATCATACCCGCTAGCTTTACTATTTTTTAATGACATAATGATTTTATAAATCTCTCTTTCATCAAGTGGCATTAGAAATATTGATGACGAGATATTAGATAAACTATTTATATATCAACATTATTTACATTTAGTGTTTTAAATATGTCAATAAAGCAGTTATTAAAAAAAACCGGCCAAGAGCGTGTCGGACACGCCCAAGATAGGGTTCCGTAGCAGGTACGAAAAAATCTTTGCATACTTTATTAATGTGGTTATTTTGGTCCCAACTCCCACCGCACGCAGAATTTCAACGTCGGCGCTACAGCGCCACCTATCGGCGAATTGGATAACTAGTCTACTAGAACTAGTATGTATGTTGATGGTTTTTCAGATGTAATTCTTTATTATATGTACCGATTTCAATTTTATTTTTTTTATTTGAATGAAGATACTGTTAGCGTGATCTTATAGGTACTTAAAAAAAAAAATGCTTGCAGTGGCGGTTAAATTACAATCTTAATTTAGAAATATTTTTTTACAAAAACTTAAAAACTGCTCAACTGATTAAGTTGAAAATAATTTTCCTAGAAAGTGTTCATTCATTTCGGACTGAAATGCATGGGTTTGCGTACACTTACCCACTGCGTACAGTTACCCCACATGACTCTACATCCCTGGTAGTATTACATTATTTTTATAATCCATGTTTGTTTGTTTGTTTGTTTGTCCTTCTTTCAAGTCGAAACTGAGCGACGGATTGCCGTGATTTTTTGTATGGACATAGCTGAAGTGTTGGAGAGTGACATAGGATACTTTTTACTACCTACGGCAAAATATCTCATACCCACGGGAAAACACATTATAATCTACTTCAGCGAGGGCGAAGCCGCGGGCATCAGCTAGTTGTTTGCATATTCATTACTAATTTGTTGAGACTTATTGATACATTTTTTTAGTATGTTGATAAACCGTTTGAGTCTTGCCCTATTGTACAACAAGGTTTTCCCTCCGATGCCTATTATGAAATAAAGAACGCTTAACTTGAGATAACCTACGAATGCCCTTGGACAATCATTTTTTAATTTTCTTTGGTCATTACTAACTAGAGTTAGTATAATACAATAGGAAAACATACCTAAGACATAGAACATTCGTAAAGCATCAAAAAATGAGTCAATAGCATCCTATTAACTTTAGATAGGTAGTACTATGACGTCAATGACACAAAATTTAATTCAGTTCAATTGTATGTTTCCAATAAATTGAATATATATAAATATAATTAGTGGTGGTTCTCACTTGAATTTTTGTATATTTATAATTAATTAATGTCGTTAATGTTGTATAGCAATTTGGTATGGAGATATAGTTTGAGACTTTACGAAGGACATAGAATAGTTTTTACGGCTTTAACTTACAATTATAGTGGCGGCGGCGTTCTCACTTGTCCGATATGCTCAAGAACATTTAAGGCCAAAATTGGCTACAACAGTCACATGCGAGCACACCAGCGCGGACCAATGAGGCGCCGGCTGCTGAGCCTGTCCAGCAGCCGCTGTAGCCGAAATCGGCTCGGACAGTATTATTATTATAAGAATAGTTTTTATCTCGGAAAATTGCATAGTTAAAACGAATACGAAAACGATAAATGAGTTTATTTGCAAACGGAGTTGCGGGCAACATCTACTGTGAATATTAGTCGCTGTAGAAGGTACAGAACACTACACGTGGTCCGACACGTACTTAATTGACACATTGATTTTTTTATCTTAATTGACACACAAATTAAGTTTGCGTCTGTGATGATATTGACGTCCAACCTAAAAATAAACTGGGGATTTTTATTTCTTATGTTACCTACCGGTAAACTGGGGTTACTTTAGGAAATTTTGGGGCTACTTTGACAGATTTAAAATGGTTATAGAGGTATAAGTTGGCAGCCGACTCCACGCAGCAGCAGCAGACGACGTGTCGCTAGCTACGCGAACTTATACCTTATTTCTATGATATTCCCTCCGTAGCTAGCGTAGCTAGCGACACGTCGTCTGCTGCTGCTGCGTGGAGTCTGCTGCCAATTTTCCATCTTATACCTTAAAAACGCAAATATTCATAGATCGATTGAGCAAATGACGTAAAAAGTTAGGTGATAAATCAAGGATTTCACTGCCACAGATGGTCTAAAAAAATAAGGACACGGTGTAAAAAACTGTTTTCTAAAGTAGCCCCGCAATTCAAAGTAACCCCAATTTACGGTACATATGTTAGTTGCCTTTGTCTGTAATGTTTCATGGTCAAAATCAAACACTGCACGCTACCGATATGTTAGTTATAATTTTAATTCCCTGCAATCAATGTCAATCATCTAATCTACATAGATACCTAACTACCTTAAACATACCTAACATACATATATAATTATGACAAAATAAACAATCCAAATAATGTAGGTTTTAAGTACCAAAAATTTTTAATCATCATCATCATCCCAGCCTATATACGTCCCACTGCAGAGAGAATCCCACTCAGAATGAGAGCTTGGGCCGTAGTTCCCACGCGGGCCCAGTGCGCTGCGGATTGGGAACTTCACGCACACCATTGAATTTCTTCTCAGGTATATGTAGGTTTCCTTACAATGTTTTCATTCACCGTAAAGCTCATGGTAAATTACAAATGTAATTTCACACATAAAACTTTTAATAAATATTGGCGAGGTTATGACGACCAGATGGCCTAGCGGTTAGGGAACCTGACTATGAAGCTTGAGGTCCCGGGTTTGATTCCCGTGTCGGGGCAGATATTTGTATGAAAAATACGAATGTTTGTTGTCGGGTCTTGGGTGTTTAATATGTGTTTAAGTATGTATCTATCTATATAAGTATGTTTATCCGTTGCCTAGTACCCATAACACAAGCTTTGCCTAGCTTACTTTGGGACTAGGTCAATTGGTGTGAATTGTCCCGTGATATTTAGTTATTTATTTTATTTTATTGGAAGTGTTTGTACCAAGTAACTTTACTGTCGTACATACGCCAATAATTCCAAAAAAAATTGACGTATGAGACAAGTTTGTTACGAGTAACACGGTGTTGTGATAGGTTTACTTACACTATTGTACAAACATTTAATGAATGCAATAGTTAAACTATGAGTAGGTATATAGAGTGCATGTGTGTTGGAAGAGCTGAAAAATACTGAAGATCTGAAGCGCGTGGAGCCTGCAGGTGTGAACGGAGAACTCACGCGCGAGGAGTCAAGTTGAAGGCGCGAGCGCATGCGATGTGATAAAAGTGCGACGATTCGGCGCGCAACGCCAGTACCGAACGCACCTGCCCGACGATCGCAGGCGCACCGCACCCTACTGTCCTAATCGCGCCCGACCAGCGCTGCCTTGGCGCCGATCGTTCCCAAACGTCCCGTGGTGCCGACCACCACCCGGTAGTGACTGTGCCAAAACTGGAAGAACTAGCGGAAGTGTGCAGGCTCCTCACTCCTTGGTAAGCTATCGCATGGACTTTGTTGACTCGTTTTAAGTTCTAGTACCTGGGCGGCCGAGCTCCGCTCGGGCTGAAACTCGGTACCAAGCGTTTTCCCAGAGATAAGACCAAGCTAGATCAATTTTTCATCCCCGAAAACCCCCACATACCAAACTTCATCGAAATCGTTGGAGCCGTTTCTGAGATTCTGATTATAAATGCAAGAATTGCTCGTTTAAAGGTATTAGATATAGATAGTTAGATAGTGCAGTGACGGCAGACAGGAGTTAGCACCGTTAAGTCCGAAGTTACGAATGCTTAATTATTTTTTGTCCAAAATCTATTAGGTAGTTAATTTTGATGATTCGTTTGTAATGTATTTTTCCCTCATCGCTAAATCGTAGACGGATTCAATGTGTAAAAAAACAGTTCAATAGACTGATCAGAATTCAATGGTGAGATTAGATAGGTATCGCCAGCCATCGCAAACTCGCTATATTTAGTATTTTGATAAGAATGTAAAATCTTATTTATTGGTTCAGCAGCGTTCAATATTGGAATTATTAAATGTTTATTTAACTCAAATTGATTTATTAAATTATGTAGGTAGGCAAGTATGTATTAGGAAATTTAAGTATGAGTTGTGATCATAAGTGCCGCGTACAGTCTCGATTAGGTACTAGGCAGGCAGGTTCCTCCCAGTGGCCTCGCCGTGAATGATCCAATCCAATTTTCCGAGCGAAGTGCTAATGAACGTTATCACAATTGCTAGATGAGACGGTAGCAGGTTAAAGGTCGATCAAAAACTCACTTTCTGAGGAAAAACACCTAATAACTTTAACCATTAAGAATTTAATTTTGAACACAAAACAGAAAGTAAGACGCAGCCTCGACATCGTTTTCAAATCATAATTAGGTACGTAAATTTTATGTGACTTAATCAAACACTATGAACATACCCTGGAATATCAATAGAGTTTATAATCCTGTTTCGAAGCAACACTCGCTAAAGGTGCATTACGATTACAAAATATGGCTGATCAAAGTTTGTCAACATTCCATGCCGAGGACATCCCGCGATTGAAGCGCATCCTCAACGAGCAGTATCCAACAACAACGTGGTGCTACTAAAGGCATCGCTAGATTGGTTCTGATTACTAGAAAACAAATCGTAGTGAACGCAACCGCCTGCTAAGAAAGGAGCTCGGTTTTGAAGCCAAGGATCCCCCAAGGCGTTCTGCAGGCGTTAGTATTCCCACCGCGTGTGGCGAGGCGTGGGCACGTGACGTAAGGTCGCTCTGCCTGCCCATCGGACACTGACTGGACGATAGATTAACAAGCGTAATGTGAGAAGCAACAAGCTACTGTCATAGACAATGCTGTGAAAAACGAAACATTATCACCGATACCTACATGATAGGCCTAACATGGTACTAATTGAACAATACCTAATAGTTTGATCGTTATTTAATTACCTGTGGCTACTGCGCGTTCTTACATTGTATATTAAATTAAGAGCACGAATCATACACCTAGAACTCAAGATTGTAAGTTCGCTTCTGGCTTATAATAGTGAGTTAAACCGTTTAATGTCTAATTTTTGAAAACTATGCCTCACAAAAGTTGAAACGACATATACAATTACATATGCTAAAATGACGCTATTTATACAAGGAAAAGAAGGAAAAGAATAAGTAGTAAGACCTCAGTTTAAGCACGACCGGTCCATTTCGATTAATTGTTGTTGCTGTTAATCGGGTTCCCTGGTAGTAAATTTGTATTTATTCCCTTAACCCCTTCCTTGCTCTTACATTACATTATTGCCATCATAGGGACCAATTTCGTAAATTGGGATCATGCACGTGGTTCCCCTGTGGGCTGTGAGTGAATTGCTTGCACCAAGAAGTACTCTGCTGTGTCATTCTTTTCAACTTTATTTTATTCTAGTGACGTATTTTGTTAAAAAAATGATTATTTTAATAGTGCGCTACAAATAATACTTAGTGATTCAGTAAGAGTTCCTGAATAGAACTATTTTAACTATTTTCCATATAGTGTTAATCATTTTGTATTTTGTGGTGCTCGAATTGTTAAGTACTTGCTTGAATGTTAAGTACTTAAACAGTTCTTTTAATTATTATACTGAGTAACATATCAAACTTTGTGATCTGATCAAAGTTTCTTCATTCAAAACCAGAAGTAAAAACAAGTTCAAAACTCTACTTCAGTAAACAGATATGTTATTACCACCTGACTGTCCCCACAGTTGTTCCAAACTGTATAGGATGTAACGTCAGAAATCTTAATCTAATATATAAAAATCTCGTGTCACGGTGTTTGTTACCGAACTCCTCCGAGACGGCTTGACCGATTTTTATGAAACTTTTTTCTCTGTATTCGGTAGGTCTGAGAATAGGTCGTAGGCTATTTCTTATACCCGTAATATGGCAAAACAACGTTAGCCGGGTCAGCTAGTGAGACAATAATAATCATAAAAACAATAGTCTTCTTGTTTTGGGCAGTTGTGTAACACGTTCAACTAACAACTACCCTCTATATTGTACCTAACTATCCGAATCTAAAAATAATTACAAGGACATGGTCCATTTCTAATAGTTACGCATAAAGCAAATGCGTTTAGGAACCCTAGAACTAAGGCGTCACTATCTGTTCGTTCGACAATGCGTTTTTTTTGTTATCTTTTATTTTTTGAATCATGATTAGAAGACACTTAAAATTTTTTCGAGGCGTGTGTATGATTAAGTGATTATGGTCCTATTCTATTACAACTAAGAATGAAAATAAATTAAGTTACAAATTAAGGAGGATCCCCGTACAACATACGTTTTTCGATATTTCTTTGCTTGTTCTTAATAATGGCAATCGTACTTCGGTACGGAACCCTTCGTGGGTAAGTCCACCTTGAACTTGGCCGGATTTATTACTACACAAATTTCTAAACAAAAATCGTTTTCATGACACTCAACCGTCTTATTCAATTTATTTTACACTAGCTTTTAGTATGTATACTTAGATATTGTTACTTGTTATCATTAAAATTAATCAAAAGCACATAATAAAGTAAAATTTTATTAATTTTATGATCTACATTAGCCAGTAATAAAATAAATTATAACCGTGATAAAATTATAAACGTACTTACTTTTGCTTTGCCGAGTCCAGTTAAAACTACCGCTTACGGATATTCTGTAATCATGTACATAATCGATCGATTACGTAAACTAGTTTTATTGAACTTGACATTACCCACCGACCATACACATAATGTCTTTAATCTTTTGTATTATTTATAATTTAAAAGTCTAATTGCTATTAAAGATAAAGCTTCTAGTTGGTGCCTTATGAATAACTTAGAGCGTTTATACCTGCTGAGCTGGCAACGTTGCATTTTGTTAGTTTTTCTCGATTATTCCATAAAAATTCAATGAAAATTAAAAATGCGGTATACGAATTGTTTTAATATATAAGTTAATGTGTCTACTGCAATAATTATTCGTGATAGACCTTTATTTTCTTTAAAAACGAACATATTATTAGGTACCTAACGGTTGTCTAGCTGTTGCCCGCAACTTCGTCTTACCACTTTCTCGAAATCATTCCGTTCGTAAAAAAAAATCGGTTCAATATTTCAAGTGACAATCTCGACATACAAACAAACCTCTTTATTACATAATAAGCTTTCGTAAATAGCAACTATATTTGACGAAAAAGGAAATTCTTGATCGATTGTATATTATTGCAGCGTCTTTGAAGACGAGTAATTCTAAGAATAAAACAATAGGCGGGATGAAAGCAAAGTATGATGTGTATCTCGCGTGATTTTGTAATGGTTTGCAATGATTACTTACTTAACCACTCATACCTACTCGTTTGGTCTTATCTGACATATCAAGAGCACTGATCGCTTAAATAGACTTCAACCAAAAGGCACGTTTGGTGATAAGGCCGTTGTTCGAATTAACATGTTTCTAGGTGTTGCGGTTAAGGCTGATCGTGCAGTGAGTTTCAATTAGGACATCTTGTTTAAGGTTAATCGGGAACATTTGGTATATAAACAATTGTTACGGTGCTGAAGAGCATTGACCACCCAAGAAATTATAACTGAAATGGTTTTTAACAAAAAATTGAATAAAGAGCTTAACTTTTTGTGTTTGTATGTACGGTCAAGTGAAAAAATATATATACGTCAAAAATATGTCATTTTAACCATAAGGTTGATGTTTGCATATTGGAATGCGGTGACTTTACCAAGCGGTAACTTTATTTATGCTTACGACTGTACCAAGAATGTAATATTTGAAAAATACAGTATCCTTCCTTGAATAAGAATAGACTACTTTTGGTCCCGGCTAAGTACAAATTTCCCACGAGACACAGATGAGATCGCAGGCAACAGTTTCGTAAATTGAACCTACCATTTTCATTATACCTAGTTTAAATATTTAAAATTAATGATATCAGGCTTATTTGAAAAAAGTGAAAATGAGCCACCGTTTGGTCACCCTATCATACTCATATATCTAGTAGCTCTCATCGAGTTGGTCAGCTGTTCAAGGAGGCCTCAACGCTCGTAGGCCTGTAGATTCAAATCTTTTGCTCGCTCTTAGTCCGGAACCCTGTGTAGGTACTTATTTCGGATCTACGAGTATATCTGAATCCCTAACGTTTTTTAACCTATTTTTGCATTCCCTAACGTTTTATTTTATGTCATAATGATCATTTGTCCTAACACACATATGCCCTATCTTTAGTTTTCCTAACATCTTATGGATAGTTTTTTCCCCCATAATGTTTTATTTCCTAACGTCACTTGCCATATTGATTATTCATCCTAACGTTATGTGCCAAAATATTCATGTATCATACATGTATCAGTAAGCCTAATGACCGCTAATCCTAATGATTATTTTTCCTAACTTTGTATGGCCTATTGTAGTTTGTCCTATATTTGTACTACCTAACATTATTTGTCCTCATGATTATTTTCCCTAATATTATTAATGAATAATATTATGGAAATATTGCACTACCCACATTTTGCCGTTCCGTACTTTTATTGATGTCGTTAGAAGGGGTCCATATTGGGTTCGCTAAAGTTCATCACCCGAAATTAATTTTCCTAACGATTTGTACTCCTAATGATCACTGGTCCTAAAATTTTGTTTCCTAAAGTTTTCATTCCTACGATTTATTTTACTATTGACGTAGTCTATAACACTCAGTTTTCCGAAAATTGATTTTCCTAACGATTTGTACTCCTAATGATCACTGTTCCTAAAATTTTGTTTCCTAAAGTTTTCGTTCCTTCAATTTATTTTACTATATTATCAAACAAATTAGATTTCCGGGTGGTCATAAAAAAATAACTAACACCAAAGGCTAATGCGGGAGCTGCGCTGCGCTAAGCTCCCGCATTAGCCTTTGAACCTAACCATACCGAGTCGCTTCCGCTCCGACAGGTCTTGCTTGCTCGCTTCGCTCGCTCGCTGGCTTCAATCGCTATCATTGGAGTCAGCGAGCGAGCAAGACCTATCGGGGCGGAAGCGACTCGGTTTATTGCAACGGACATTATGAAGTTGAATGATTAGGAATTCAGAACGTTAGGAACAGAGTAGTTATGAGTAGTGATTATTAGGATAATCGACATTGAAAAATTAGTTCAACTTTGGCGCACCCCATTAGAAGATTTTCCGGGTGGTCATCAAAAAGTAACTAACACCATAGCACAGAATAAGTAATAGTACTAACGTACCATAGGCTAATGCGGGAGCGTAGCCTAGCGTAGCGTAGCCTTTGAACCTAATCATACCGAGTCGCTTCCGCTCCGAGAGGTCTTGCTCGCTCGCTGGCTTCACTTATTTGCTGAAAACTAGAGACTAATCGGATCTATAGAGTTTTAGGGCAATCATTACATTATGAAAAAATATTATTATGGCTATTGATCGTTAGGGCTAATGCCCATTAGGACAACAACAATTAGGATAAATGACATGAGGTGAAGTGAAACGTTATCCCTAATGTTATTTTGCAAAATAACCCCTAATGTTATATGCGAAATAACATTAGGGATATTGATAATTATGGTAAAAATGATTCGGGCCAATGAGTTATAGGGCAATCATTACGTTATGGAAAATGATTGTTATGGCAATTGATCGTTAGGGCTGATCGTTAGGGCTAATGCCCATTAGGACAAAACAGTTTGGGCAAGTGATTTTAGGACAAACGATGTTAGGGATCGCGAGGGAGATTTCATTAATGTCGACAGCGTTCTTTAATGTTTCAAACTTTCGTGATTTTCACTCAAAACTATTACTATTAAACGGGACGTATCACGCAAACCATATTTATCTCGAAGATTCAGCTCATCGTTCGGAAAGGGGTCGTCGGACGTTATTAGTGTTGTTTGTAGGTGTGATGGGGTGTCGATAAAAAATAATGATCAAGTGCGGGTAGTTCGTAAGACTCGCGCGGCTAAACGAACGTGACACCCTATAGTTCAGTCAACTCGTGACCACGGTCGTCGTCACGTCGTGATAAGTCCCGTTTATAGTAATAGTTATGAGCGTTTTATAATTTAAATTTTTAACAAAGTTTTTTTAATCTTCTGTATCACTTTGGTGTCAACTACGTTCAATTAAGTGAGATGTAAAAGATTCTTACTAACATTTTTCCGTACTTACACAATACCCAAACGTTTATAAAAATAATATCCAATTACTTAGTCTGTTCAGATTAGAAAATAGACCCACTTCCAATTTTATTATTACATACAGGGTTATTTGTAATTCACTAGCATCCTTTTAACCCTAAACTCCTACCACTTAAACAAATGTTTTTTGTTTTACGGCTTTTGTCATAACTTAATATTTTTGGTGTAATAACGTTTTGAAAATTTGAGATTTCCTCTTATTTTTACGGTACTCTGTGTATTTGTATGGGAAAAAAGTGCCTCATTTTAAAAAGTCGTAAAACAAAAAACATTTGTTTGAGTGACAGGAATTCAGGGCTAAGAGGATGTCAGTGAATTAAAAATAACCCTGTATTTCTTCCTTTTCTGCCTTTGATTCTCCATTCGTGTATTTCGCCGAAAAAAACCTATTCCATAACCCTTTTTTAGGGTTCCGTAGTCATTTAAAGCTCACTATGCTAAACTTTGTTTCTCGTACTTATAATTCCTTTAATCGTGATTTTTTTTTAACATGTATGAACACAAAACATTACTTAAATAGGTATGCAAACGGTCTTAAGTTAATATGAAAAAAATGAGCTCACATGGGTAGGCAAGTTTTAAATTACACCATGGATTAGCTATTGTAATAACTAATAAGCATTGTTTTATTCATTGTTATTGTTTCTTAATATTTGTATTCTATGAATAAATGTATCTTATTCTTTTATTCATCTTATTTTTTTCTTATTCTTTTAACATTTTTACTTTTAGACTTAGACCAAGCGTCTTTTTTTAGCTAGGAGATTTTTTTATCTGATAAATACTAAAGTATTATTGTAAAAAATTAACAATAGGACATAATACTTAACTAACTGCATTCCAAATTATTATGAAACTGCTTCTAATATTTCAAGACTGGGCCATGTCGTAAACGGCTCATTCGAACCGTTAGATAGATTGCTGCAGTGTCATAATAGCAATTTTAACAGGAGTAATTATGGCATTTGTTCGCATTTATACCAACAAACTTTTAAAACTGAAGGTCACTTTTCGCAACGTAGAAAAAATAATAGATTAGATAAATTAACACGTGGCTCAACTCGAAGCTTATTAATAGCTGTGGATATAATTGGACGATCAGATAATCAACTAATCATTAGTACCACTAATAAGGCCATAAGGAAGTCGATATGAGACTTAGGACTGTTTCACCACCCATTGATTAATTTTAACTGACGGATAAATGTGATGCCGTCTCCGTCTATTCAAACAAAACAAACAGAGACGGCATCACATTTATCAGACAAATAAATTTGTTAATGGATGGTGAAACAATGGGTTAGAGTCTCCAAATTCGTAGGTATGTGGCATTTTGTTTATGTTGTTTAATGCCATGGAAAAACATAGGTACACAATCGAGGAAACTGAGTCGCGTGCCAGAGTGGAACCTTTTTGTAATATATACCTACATCCGTCAAAAATCACACTGTGAAAAGTTTCTACCATGGTAGGTATTATCAAACTGCGTTTAGAAAGGGATTGAGTTCATATGTCATTTTTGAACTAATGCATAATATGACATTGTCAGTGGTAGAGTGTGCAGATAAATTAAATTGTTATTTTAGTATAATGAAGTTCTAAAGCATGGAAAAAACATAAATTATATTACTTAAATAAAATACAAATGTTGTAAGTAAATAATTTCTTTTAGAAAGATCATAAAAATTATTCAGTCATAACACCATCGTCATCAGAGCTGTCTGTATCATCACATGTATGAACAAAATAAATAGAGTGATTAGTGTATATTTGACATTATACAATATATACATTTTTATAAAACAAATGACAACATTTACCGAGAAAAGTGTCCAAATATGCAAAGCATACTCTGTAAATCTATTAATTCTATTATCAATAAGTGTCTGCACTTATGAAGATATCATAGGTTGACTTATGATTATATTTAATCATTTATAAGTACTGTTGTGCTAACGGTACTCCCGAATCCCTTTCTAAACGCGGTTTGATAATACGCAACTTTGTTTCCACGACTTTACAAAAAGTACTTAATGATACTGCCGCAACATAAAATACTCCACTGCTTTCTGAGTATCATAAATTAAAATTTAACATCGAAAAGAATAAAATAAATAATTCCCGGCTAGGTCGGGCAAGATATAACTATACAGGGTGTTACATTGAACGTAGTACAAATTAAGTAATTCCGGCTCAGTTAACGATAGAGAACAAAATGCACGAATTGAGTAATTAAAATACTTCGTAATTAACTTTTGCTTATTTGCTAACAGAATAAAGAAATTAAAATCTCCTAGTGTTGTCACCCATCATGACGTCACGTTTACTTGACGTATCTATTCCTCAAGCTTTGTTATCAGTTATCAGTGTGTCAAAACATCAAAACAAATGATAAGGAGCAACAAGTGATATCTGTTAAAAATATTTTTTTATTAGAAAGTAAAATTAACTGTTAAGTTCAAACGTACTTCAGCAAGTGTTCGAAATGTCCACCTCCTTCCTGAACACATAGCTCTGCACGTCGTCAAAGATTTCTTTGCACTCTGCCGAGTACGAACTCGTTGGTTTTTACTACCTCAAACACCTGGATTATTTTTTGGCGGAGCTCCAGAACAGTATCAGACTCTCGTTTGTATACCAGTCTTTTGAGCTCACCCCACAAAAAATAATCCAGTGGAGTTAGATCCGGGCTACGAGGCGGCCATTCCACTGGACCACTGCGTCCTATCCAACGTCCAGGGAACTCTTGGTCCAGGTAACTCCGAACCCGCAGGGAAAAATGTGCTGGAGCTCCGTCTTGTTGATAGTGCATGTTTTGCAAAATTTGTTCGGGAATTTGTTGCAACAGCATTGGCAACTCGTTTCTTAAAAAGGCTTCGTACTTAATTCCATTTAAATAACCTTCAATGATATAAGGTCCTATGACATAATTATTGAGAATACCCGCCCAAACATTAACTGAGAAGCGTGTTTGAAACGAGTCTCGCCGTGTCACATGAGGATTGACATCACTCCACCAGTGCTCGTTGTGTATGTTAAACAGTCCTACTCTGGTGAAGGTAGCTTCATCTGACCATAAAATGTTAAGGTGTTGGTTTTGTAATAGCCAACGACAAAACCGTACTCTCCTGGAATAATCTGCTAAGACAATATCTTGCACCCGTTGAAAGTGAAACGGGTGTAATCCTTCGGCATTCAAAAGTCTCCAAATAAAAATGTGGGTTGTACCAAATCGTGCCGCGGCTTCTCTGGTGCTGGCTTCTGGGTGGCGGATAAAATACCTAAGTACTCGTGTTTTAAAAACCCCTGAGTACCTTGGACGCCGGCCTCTACCTTGGGCATGAGCTGGGACCGTAAACTGTCCATAGTCTCTCAAATTCTGTACACTTGTGTTGATCAATTGACGAGTGGCGATTGAACTCTCCGGGTATCGCTCATGAAATAGTTCTTGTGCCCTCATCGTACTCTGCGATGTGAAATAAAGTTCTACCATCACTGATCGCTGAATATTAGTAAACGGATAAGCAGGAGGCATGACTTCTGTTTAAAATTAAACTGCGACAATAAAGAATCAAACGAAATGCTGGTTTGTTATGACAAATAACTTCAGTAATGTGTCAGAATGAATTTTACTCATAAATTATCAACATAGGAAAGCAAAAAGGTAAATGTTCACTACAAAACTAGATTCAAACTTTTTTCTTTTAACTCTCTAATTAGGGTAACCACGATGAGACCAAAAAATAGGAAAAATTAAAACAGCAATATTAATTAATTAAGATGACTTTAACAACACGAGACCTAGTAGAGGCGTTTAGCATCAGGGAGACGAAATTAAAAAACAAGAGTTGTATTACGTTCAATGTAACACCCTGTAGCAAAATATTAAAATTGATAAAATCTGTTGCGAAAAAAGCAAAACCAAAATATCCTTTTTTTATTTTGATGATAGCGATATTAATAAATATTAATATATTAATATATGCGATATTAATTATTTATTCCAACTAAAACAAGATAAAGAAAACACTAGAACGAAGTATAGGAATAAATTATTGTTACCTAAAACTTATCTACAGATATGTAAAAAAAGCCCCCATTATAAATGTATTTTAATTAATAATAAAATCCCCAATACAATAAAATCGGAATCCCGAACCACATTATTTAAAAACAAATTGGAGAAATTATTGATTGATAAATGTTATTACTCGGTTAAGGACTTTCTTAATGATGATAGTTTATAATGTAATTAAATCTTTGTAAAAATATAAATATTCTATGATACTGTAAAAATATTGTTTAGTTTTAAGTTTATACCTATTGTGTGCCCTTACAGGGCGTCATGTTCTGACTTATATAATATATTTTTCCTACTCCTGTACTTTAATCTGTTTTTTACATGGTCGCGAACAAATATATAAGCACATAGATAATATGACTCCAGAAAGTCTATGCTTAATCTATTCGCCATAACAGCACTTGTGTCGTAATGTCGTTATTACGATACACCTAGCTGCCACATAATATTAAATGTTGGGTACACTCAACACTAAAGGCCAGTTTAGACCTGCTGAGTTGAGTAGAGTAGGGTACAGTCGGGTACAGTAGGGTAAAATAGGGTACAGTAGGGTACAGTCGGGTACAGTAGAGTAAAATAGGGTACAGTAGGGTACAGTAGGGTACAGTCGGGTACAGTAGGGTAAAATAGGGTACAGTTGGGTACAGTAGGGTAAAATAGGGTACAGTCGGGTACAGTAGGGTAAAATAGGATACAGTAGGGTGCAGTCGGGTACAGTAGGGTACAGTCGGGTACAGTAGGGTAAAATAGTGTACAGTCGGGTACAGTAGGATAAAATAGGGTACAGTTGGGTACAGTCGGGTACAGTAGGGTAAAATAGAGTACAGTCGGGTACAGTAGGCTAAAATAGAGTACAGTCGGGTACAGTAGGGTAAAATAGGGTACAGCAGAGTACAGTCGGGTACCGTAGGGTAAAATAGGGTACAGTAGGGTACAGTAGGGTACAGTCGGGTATAGTCGGTTACAGTAGGGTAAAATAGGGTACAGTCGGGTACAGTAGGGTAAAATAGGATACAGTAGGGTGCAGTCGGGTACAGTAGGGTACAGTCGGGTACAGTAGGGTAAAATAGAGTACAGTCGGGTACAGTAGGATAAAATAGGGTACAGTTGGGTACAGTCGGGTACAGTAGGGTAAAATAGAGTACAGTCGGGTACAGTAGGCTAAAATAGAGTACAGTCGGGTACAGTAGGGTAAAATAGGGTACAGCAGAGTACAGTCGGGTACCGTAGGGTAAAATAGGGTACAGTAGGGTACAGTAGGGTACAGTCGGGTATAGTCGGGTACAGTAGGGTAAAATAGGGTACAGTCGGGTACAGTAGGGTAAAATAGGGTACAGTCGGGTACAGTAGGGTAAAATAGGGTACAGTTGGGTACAGTCGGGTACAGTAGGGTACAGTTGGGTACAGTCGGGTACAGTGGGGTACAGTCGGGTACACTAGGGTAAAATAGGGTACAGTAGGGTACAGTCGGGTACAGTAGGGTAAAATACGGTACAGTAGGGTACAGTCGGGTACAGTAGGGTAAAATAGGGTACAGTCGGGTACAGTATAGTAAAATAGGGTACAGTCGGGTACTGTAGGGTAAAATAGGGTACAGTTGGGTACAGTAGGGTAAAATAGGGTATTTTACCCTACTGTACCCGACTGTACTCTACTGTACCCTATTTTACCCTACTGTACCCGACTGTACCCTACTGTACCCTACTGTACCCTATTTTACCCTACTGTATCCGACTGTACCCAACTGTACCCTATTTTACCCTACTGTACCCGACTGTACCCTATTTTACCCTACTGTACCCGACTGTACCCTACTGTACCCTATTTTACCCTACTGTACCCGACTGTACCCTATTTTACCCTACTGTACCCGACTGTACCCTACTGTACCCTATTTTACCATACTGTACCCTACTGTACCCGACTGTACCCTACTGTACCCTATTTTACCCTACTGTACCCGACTGTACCCTACTGTACCCTATTTCACCCGACTGTACCCTACTGTGCCCCATTTTACCATACGGTACCCGACTGTACCCTACTGTACCCTATTTCACCCGACTGTACCCTACTGTACCCTATTTTACCCTACTGTACCCGACTGTACCCTACAATAGGGTACAGTCCAGTACAGTAGAGTCGAGTCGTAGAAAAAATATTCTACCTCTATGCAACGGTGTATAATTTGGTCTTAACGGCTCGTGCCGTCTTCCATTGCGATACTCGCATTCGCTCGTATCGCAACTCACGTCACTCGCCTTTTAAGACCTTACTTATACAACCGTTGCATAATAGTACATTGTGCATCTAGGGCCGTAAGTAGGGGATTACTAACGAGGTCTATTAGAAGCCCGACGCCGAAGGCGGAGGGCTTTTAATGACTCGAGTTTGTAATTCCCTTACTGCCCGTGATACACACAATGATTTTCATCACATTGCGAGGAAAAAAATTCCAAAAATAAAATTATTTTGTCTCTAAGCACTTAAATTGAATAAAATAATGGCTACCCGCCAATACAGATTGCCACTTTTTTCGAGTCATCTACCATAGATAATGTAAACTGTGTTTAGTTTAGAATTCGAATGATCATACGGCCAGATTCTGCCAACATGTCAAAAAAATATTTAGGTACTAAAATTATTGCAAAACTATTTGATATAAATTGAAAATATAAAAATAACTAATTTTCATGAAGCGTAGATAAGTTTTAAAATTGGGCATTGTGTTGTAAAATCGGGTTATAGCTAAGTTTTAAAGATAAAAATAAAACGTTGGCTAACTTAAAACCTCCTTAGTCTGAAATTACTTGTTTGCAAATTTTAAAACTAAAGTTAGAACTCCCTTGGGTAGAAAAATTGTACGTAAATCCATAACTCCCTCAAGAACAATTTAGGCCATTGTCATTTAGTACACAGGCATGGAATAACACCATTGACGAGCAAGTGTGATGAAAAATACTATTACGTGAACGCTCCTAGTAACAAGTATTAATTAATAAAGCTACGACAATTATAATAACAGTAAGGAAAACTACTACTACTAGCATCTGGCTATTACCTCAATAATTCATAAGATTATTCATACCTGAGATCTTTTATAACATTTGTTTTTGATTACTTATTTGTTTTTGACTCGTAGATATTCTCGCAAAATGAGAAATCACGTTCAGCACGGATATGAACAATACACCGGGGGTTCCCTGTAACAGGAACAATCAATTAAAATGTAGGTATTTTACGTTATAATTATCAGTATACGTCATCACCTCCATGCCAAAGTAACAAAATTTTAATTTTATTTTTATCACAAACATTTTGTCAGTAAATTGGTAGTACCTACCTACTGCAAGTTTCTAAGGTTACGACGTGACGACGTATGCAAGTGGTTTTTTTTTAATTTTATTCATGTAATCGATTGATTCAATCGTTACTTCGCGGAAGTTTATTATCACTGAACTATAGTATACCAACCGCGCATGTAAACATGTATTATGTGTCGCACAGACGTAGCTGTGGTGCACGGTTGATAGCGGAGAAGGAAGGTAAAATATTGTAGTACATTAATTCATGTAAACAAATAACATATTACGTCACTTCTTAACAAAGTTAATCAACCCATCAATATTATGTAGGCAGTTAGATACAACAAAGACACGCTAGAACAAAAATGGAACGCCTACATCGACTGACAGGCGAACATATTATCTTGAAGTTATATGTTTATACATATATGTACAATTTTAAAATCTTAAGAATCCAAACTCTTTAATTTGGAAAAATATATTTTTTTCCAAATTAAAGAGTTTGGATTCTTAAGATTTTTAAAATTACTTATGTTGATGATTCCTAGGGGGTACAGTTTAAGAATGTTAATTGATAAGGAAAAAAAATGTTTACTTTCTCTGCCGTGTTTGTCATTCTTGATTTCTATTTTTGTCTTAAATGTTAAAACTTTATAAAATTTGCGTCATATTGCCACCAAGGGAGTATCGGATTGGCCAGTTTTATTATTGCCAAACATATTAAGTATGCAAATCTAACGAAAATGAAGGCTATTAATCTAATCAGTCGGAAAAGCAAGCTGTGTTCTAGAAGGTCGGCAATATATTCGCCCACAGCCGAAGGAAGAAGGAAGTGACAATGAACATCACTTCGACAAGTCAATAAAATAATCAAACACGATTATTAATGTGTGTGGTATGTATGAACACCTCCCATGTGGACGATTGTTCCTTGCGCGTTGAACTCTAATTGAGGCAATTAATTGTATTCATTATATATTTACTACTTCTTAAGCACTAATTTTTTATGACAAATGATTTATGATGATGATGATATGATGATGTTTGGCAGTTTTTATAGAATTAGAGAAATATGTTTGTCTTACCAAACCTTCAAATTCCTTCAGTAAAAAATTGGTCAATTTAGTTTCATACATAAGTACATTACACTAGTTACCTCCATTATATTTATTTAAAGCTATCAGAGATAATTCAATCTAAATACAATTACATATATGTACAGCTACGTTGGAATTACGTCGTACCGATTCACATGTGTATTTATTATTTTTGCATGCCAGCTGCTGGTAAAATGTGTGATCCTAGAATATTATAAACCATCTATTGTACCACGTTTTAAGCATAATAAGTCATTATTATTATTATTATATCCTACACTAAAAATAAGCCCTTGCCCTTGCTTTGCCTTTTTGTGTGCCCTTACAGGGCGTCATGTTCGGACTTATATAATATATTTTATATTTAACACCCTGACGATATGTACATGACTATATACAATGAATAAATAAATAAATAAGTAGGTACAATAAGAACCTACATTAATTAGTTACTTAACACATTGCAAATTTGTGATTTTTCTACCATATGCAACTTAAAACAGGTTAATGTTGTGATTTTAATTATTACTATTAAAATTTGGCCTGCTACAATGCGTCGAAACATACATTCACGTAATTTCTACTACTGACATGACAATTGTACCAACTGTGTATGTTTTAAGCAAAATAAAAAAATTAAATTAAATAAAATGACACCTTATAAATCTTATAATTCTTTTAATAAAAATGTGGTCAATTTAGTACCTGCATTAGTAGTTACTTAACACATTGAAAATTTATATGAGATATAGCAAATAGATAATAAGAGCTTCACACATAAGGTGTATTATTTACGTAGCCTAGTGTGTTAGCAAACAAAACAAATTCTGTAGCGTGCGCCTGTTTACTTCCGGGGATTTATTACTGACAAACTAACAGTCGTCGTTTTTCAATTGGTTTTGCGTTTACTCGAAATATCAAACAAATTGATTATTTTGTGTTCATACCGCCAAATTAATGAGCTGATCATGATTAAACGAGAAAATATTTACTTACGCAAAGCAAATTAATACTACGTGGGACCACTTTGACAAGAAGTAGACAAGTAGGTACGATACTACGGGCTGCATTTTTCTTTTTTGGTTTCCACTTCTACGTAGATGAAAATTTCGCATGGTCGACATGTACCAACTCAATAATCAGTAAAGTTTTAACCATCCCACATTCGGTTGATGAGCGTTTTAAATGCTGGCAGCTAAAACAAATGATAGTTGTGCAGCCAGCTCGCAATTTTCGAAAACTTTTCCTAGCCCCGACACGAACTTCTGCTTTAAATGAACAATAGACTATTGCTATTTACTATTCATGAACAAAGAGGGACTTTCGAAGCAATTTTAAGCGCTCTTCAGTAAGGTTGCTGGATCTTGTTCGAGCATAAAAGACGCCATTTTTTTCGAAATTGAGGAATCGGTAAAAAAAGGCTCACGTACATAGGATACATAGGGTACAGTCCGAAAACTTAACGATAACTTTTATCCTCTCGCCCGGTTCTAAAAACCAGTTCTATAAAAAATAACAAAAAAAATATGACAGTGAAGCGATAAGAGTCGCAAAACATCACTTTTAGTACCAGTACCTTTTTATCGTTTAGTTTTGGGACAACCTGTATACGTCACTCAGTTTGGGAGAAAATGACAGACGCGTCTTTACTTTAAGTACCTACTTTGCGGAACAGATACGATACTGATCTACTGAAAACTAAATCTGGTACCAGCGAGGAAGAAGGATGAGTGTTATTGCCTCGGCAGCACGTCCTGCGCCGTCCTCGCGGCTCTGCGCCGCCGCAGCCTGCAAATGTTTACATTTGAGCCGGCGAGCCTCGCGCCGGCCGCGCCCGCGGCAGTCGTTGCAAAATGATTGCGCCCGAATTGAGTTCAGGGTCGATCTCGATGCCTCCGGGTGTTGCGTAAAACTATCACGGCTACAGAACCCAACACACTGATTAAAAAAAACGCAAATACCTTCATTCATAAATTCATCAGCATATGCTAACTATAATGTTCAGGGTCCCGAACAATGCAGCCCTGATTACAATTGCACCATCTCGCCTATTCGCCCTTGTACTGTCGAGTAGCATGCGCAACCTGATTAATACAAGCACCTAGATGTTATTTTTGACGTTCACTCGACGCTGACGTCAATTTTCTTTAGATGGTACGATACTCATGCGAAAACGGCAACGAAGTAGTTATGGAGATGGAAACGTGTTAATCAGTACTTATGAGTCACGGTAACAGAGTTCGTTGCACCGTGCCTAGATTTCAATTAAAGTTTTTTTTTATATATGTGAATATAGGTAAGTAACCTGTTCTACGCTACGAGTATCATAAATTTAGAAATATTAAATACAATATTATGTCATAATAATTTTGAAACTTACTCTTGATAACAACGCTACCTAGCAATCAGTGACCCCTTCCCAAGTCCAATCATTTAAGACGACCCGCGCGTCCGGAGTATCTCGATAACAGAACTTCCTAGGTCAAGTGCAAATGTATTTATAGCGAATAAAACCACTCAGCTGCTAAATAATGAGTCAGCTGCAACCGAGAAGCAATTCGACATAATTAGGAGGATGGATTCAAGGTTTACCTGTTATTTCGTCCATGCGTGGCCGAATCTTACCGAATCCAAATTTATGGCCGAATAACTAAATAGGTGTGTAATAGGGTGGAGCGTCGATGTATGAAGAAAAAAAAAAGTTGTCCGATCGACTTGGAACCATTGTATTATGTTGCCTATAGATAACGTAAATATGAACATATTTTTTTATTTTTTTTTAGATATATGTTTTAGCCCTCTACTTGAGTTCTAAAGTTTTATTATTTACTCAATTTTGGTGAAATATTATTTTTTTTCTTTACGAGAGTTTGAATAAGAAACGTTTTTGTTTATATCATACGTTAAATTAAAGGACTAAATAACTTGGAAAAAAAATAGTTTGATCAAAAACCAATACGCAATTGTTACAAAAATAAAATCGAAAATTGTTAAATAAGTTCAATTTAGGTTAGTATTTAGATCCGGTTTTCAAGCACATTTAAAATATGTAAAGCTATTATTTATAGTTTACTAGCTGTTGCCCGCGACTCCGTCTGCGAAGAATAGGGGTAGGTATAAAAAAATAGCCTACGACCTGTTCTCATACCTACCGAATATAAAGAAAAAAAGTTCCATAAAAATCGGTCGAGCCGTTTCGGAGGAGTTTCATAACAAACACCGTGACACGAGATTTTTATATGTTAGATAATTTTTTTTGTGTTAAAATATGGCATTAATGTTCACGATTTAATTCTGGAACGAATAAATACATCTCTCGCCTTTTTGCCAGCCACGGCGAGAGACGCTTCGCTCACGTTCGACTGCTCGAGTTGACTGCGGCAAGGATAAGCCGGGAACTCAGTGATATCTTGTTGCTGTGATTGAACAAAGTCTTGTAATTCCTCGTTGGTAGAGCTATTTAGTAGGGGATAATTTGTGTCTTATCCCATAAAATCATGTCGGTATAGTCCTTAGCCTTAAAATTTAAAGTCGGGACCTTGGATTTTCTGACTCCCGGCTTGTGATGTTTTTGGGCAGCAATTATTTGTTCCAGGCCAATTTCGTTTATATGAGGTCTTTCATCGAATAACATGGACAACAGCAGATTTTCTGGGTGTGCAAAAAATGCGTTTCAGTAGATCACTGGATCAATAATTTTCTTTACATCGGAACTCAAACATCTAGAATAGGTAATTAATTCAAACACATGATTTGGTTTACGTGTTTTCTTTTTTATGCTGAATGAAACCAAAGCGTACACCTTTATAATATATTCTGTCAGCTTCATCAAGTTTGTTGAAGGATTCGATGTGTCCACATAAAGTCTCAAAATTCTGTTGGCCGTTGTCAAGCAACGTGAGTGAGCTATTTTCCCTGGATTTTTATGAGTCAATTATTGGGAACAAATACCGCTGCTTACATTGCAGCTTGACACATTTCATATAAATAGAGCTGAGATCTTTCTCAATCTCTTTTGATAATGTAGGCACATTAGATGATACATTTATTAAATGGATTAGGTAACCAAAGTATTAGGACAATCCGATGCTTTTCGTGTTTGTTTTTTCGACATAATTGGAAGAAATAACACAAACTTTGAATTATAATTTCGACAATAAATAACCTTTTATTACGCAAAACAAAACTAGTCAACTAGAATAAGAGTTTCAACTTCAAATGTTTTATTGAACTACCCGCTTAGTGCACTAGCTACTACTACGTCAAAATGCAGTGTTTGGGCTAAAAATGTAGTGTTTGTGATAATGTTATATTTTCTAATATAGTTATATTTTTGTGCAAAATGTATTTTTATTTTTACTATTACGTGTTTAGAACAAATGAATTTGACTTTCATTAAAAAAAAAACAAGATTTTGTTAAAATGGTGATATTTACAATATGGACTCGATTTATTGCTTTTTGTAATATTCAAGACGGCAGTAGAGGGCTAAAAGTAGTATCGAATATTTTTATCATTATTTTTTTCGTACACCTGGCAGCCTAAAGCAACGTTTTAGAATGGTTCTAAGTTGAATTTCTGTAAAAAAAAATCTCGCTCCACCCTAGTGTGTAACTGCAATAAAAACAAGCGACTGCGTCTCACAGAGAGCGAACTGATTCATTTCACTTTCAACACTCCACTCGCTGGAAATAAACTGCACTGTATTGCGTACGTGCAGTTTGCTCCAATATCACAGAAGGAATGTTCTCAATATTCTCAGAAGTTGAATCAACGTATTTATTATAATATTTCATTAACAAAAACCGACCCCATGAAACTTGCCAAATGCACAAATAAGTACATCCGGTTATTTTTACAACAACCTTGCTTGGGAAATTCTTAATGTGCATTTGTAACAAATATGGAACAAGAACGCTTCGTTGCCTCATATCAAGTGCTCGCAAGTTATTAGGTTTAAGTATGAATAATGTTGAGTTAGATTACCTAGCAGTTCGTTGCAAAATAATTTTAACGAGCTCATAGTGCGCTCGAGTGTCCGTAGTATCGGCGGCGACGTTGCTTTCACGGCCACGCGTAACGTACCAACGAATATTCATTGAAAGTTATTACAATTACAAAACGGAATTTTTGAAGCATAGCGTGCAGGCACGCATGCGCGGACCAGTGTCAATGCCGCGCAAAGACGAGCGCCGCACTGCAGCTCACGCCGTGTATGACAAACTCAAAAAGAAGCCATAGGATACAGGAAAGGAAAGGATCATTTACATGTTGATAATGTATAGCATTCGTAAAAGTTGAGCTTCCAACTAAATACCCATTTAAAAAAGATAAATTCTGGTCATACTCATACATATGTAACGTACTCCGAAAGATTACAAATCGATAACATACTCAAAACAATAGAGGAGACAAAGAAATAACTAGGTCAGCTATGTTCATGTAAAGGGTACCATCTCAGCATGTGCTGAGCCATACCCAGCGCTGGTCTAGACTAGTCCCTTTAACAGAGGCTCTATCCTATAGCTAACTACGTATAGTGGTGCGTCGCCACAAACAAGCATGTCTACACTGACGAGCAAAAATAACAAGTTTTGTAAAAAGTGACCAAAAATTTTTAGTATCTAGTCATTGTCTAGACCGGTCGGTTTGGTGAACATTAGGGGAAGCCTACGTTCAGAAGTGGAGGTCGTTCGGATCAAACCATGATGATGAAAGATTGCGGGAAGCCATTGACTGCTGATAACATAAAACTGATCATCGTGGGGATCTTTGTGAAAGGCCCGCCCATGTCCAGCAGTAGATATCTTCTAGGTTATGACGTTATTTCAATATTTTTATAACAATGTGGTATGCAAATAAAATTATTATAATTGAAAAGTAAATATTAAACCATACAACGTTTTTCCGGATGTTGCGTTAATGAAACATCTACCTATAATGATGACCTCAAACGTAGCCAACAATGTAGCCACAGTACAATTTAGCCATTGCGCGTTATAGTGCGTAAGTAGCTACATATTATCACCCCCATGCTAACGAAAACCTCGATGTTTTATTACCAGTTAAGCATGTAAAGTTGATATTTGTATAATCTTGCCAGCATTGCTAGCCACGTGATACATGGGTACATATATAACTAAACAATTACTTATATTCCATTCTTTACTCATGTAAAAGGCGAGGAATGTTTACTCTTAACACTTTATTTATGGTCGCAGGTTGACTACAGAGGCAAGCACCAAGCATGAAGGTAGAATGTCAATATCCGTCGGGCTTCCCCGCCTACCAATCCTCTGATACAGTAGGCAAATGGTCATTTTTACGTTATTATAAAACATGAGTCACTAGTCAAGCACGGCATACTAATTTGGATATTCCTTTTGCCACTGCAGTAGTCGCTTTATGATGCGAAGTAGTGCAAGACGGGATCTGTACCTCTACCATGAGTTACACTAGTTCACAGTGACCGTACTCGCTAGCGACGGCGTAAATGATTTGTATGGAAAATCGTGTACAGTGCCTCTAGCGGTCACTTACGGAAGTACAATTCTCCATACAAATCATTTACGCCGTCGCTAGCGAGTACGGTCACTGTAAACTAGTGTAACTCATGGTAGAGGTACAGAGCGTCGAAGTCGAACAAGTTTAAGATACAATAGAATTACAAAGAGTTTATGATTGTCAGCAATTATTGTTTGGTACGCGTATGTAGCCAATCCTATATTAAGTAATTAGCCAGCTATTATTTTTCAAAGACAGTGAAGATTGTGAAAAAGTAGAGTAGTTTTATACAAGTTATTATGTTTTATACAAGGTGTCCCCTAAGTTGCACGACAAACTTATGGGGACGGAAACAAACTAAAGTAAAGTAAGGCAAGTAAAAGGTAAGTTATTACAATAGGTCACCCACCAAATATAGACAGTTTGGATATATTTAGATGATTCTAAATTTTTAAGAAATATTTAAATATTTACAACTGCACGTTTTCAGTTGTTTTCAGTTGTGGTATTCGGAACTTTTTTATTTTTAGATTTTTTTTATTCAATATAATCTTGAATATAACAAAATATCGTGTTAAGTACCGAACAAACTTTGACCTCTCCTTTTTAAAATAAACATGACCATTAAAAGTAATATAAATATTCTATCATTAAAATATTAATAAGAAAAATTTGCTTAAGAAAGCCTAGAGTATGTAGGTTCACTGCAAATACTGCATCTACATCCCAATAAGATTATCCAACAACTTACGGGACACCCTGTATAATATCGAGCGAGTTACAAGACAATAACAAGGCTACAGGCTCTAAATCCTTCTTCTCGGAGATGATAGACGTACGTTAGTCCAATGTTAACCTGTTTAGTGTCGATTTTGCATAATTCATTCGTAGACTCTTAATTTTGTTTTTTGGTGTCATCTTTTATAGCTTTTGGCTTAATTATTTGCTACAAAGTTCATCGTTCACCATGAGAAGTTTTTCAACGAAATAGTAAAGGTATTAGTTTCGTAGGGTGAGTGGACGCACTGTATAGTGGTTTTCCTCATTCACAGCATAATTTAATAAGTCCCACGTTTTCATCGCTTCTTGAAGGCTGTTAAAACTACATTAAAGGTTGCGACGTCACTACAAGTCAGGAATATAAATATATAATTCCAAGTACACTTTATTCCCACGAGAGGACAGTGCCGCGAACAGGCAAAACTATTGTACCTTCACTACATGCGAAGTGTGCTAGCACTGTTTATAACTGTATATATTGAATGAATACGCAGACGGTAAAGTTATCATGATTAACAAACGTGCTTCGGATGTGTAATTTTCATTCACATTGACGACTTATATGTTAAATATTAAAAAGACTAAAACTAACCGTGATATTTGGACACATCAAAGGAGAGTCGAATTATATTACTGCAAATATTTCAGACATATCCTGAAACAACTTTTCTAGTTAACGAAATAAAACAAGAAAATAAATAGGGTGACAGCACCAGTAATGGACAAGATCTTTTATTTCGTAAATCCAAATTTTAAGAAACTGACACTACATTTGTAAGGTATTTCATAATTTTATCGAAAAACGTTTCACAACTGATTCGTTTCGCAAAATTATCGTTTCAACGAATGCATTTTTTTTCTGAAACTGTAAATATTTCAGGATTTATTTCAAGACCATCGTGTAGAACCCTATAGGTTAGGTTAGGTTTGTTTTATAAAAATCCTGAAATATATACAGTTTATACTATAACAAGTGTAACTCATGGTAGAGGTAGTGGTCGACACCCGCGCCACTTGCGTCCCATCCAGTGCGGCTTTGAGGCAATTTTCTTGTAAATAAACCTCAACCCGCACCGTGTGAAAAAATATGTACCCAGTGCGTTCGAGGCTTATTTAGACCTCAAACATTTTTTTTGTACCAATGAGTCCGGGTTTGAAAAACATAAAGAAATGTATATTTGGCTTTATCATACGCCTTGTAAGTAAACGGCGACAGCTCCCGCACGAGAGAGAAAACACGATCTTTTAGCCCCGCACCAGCGTAAAGTCGAGCTTGAGGCGGATGTGTCTCAACCCGCAGTGAACGTGTTAACTAACTTTACTTTGCTCCCGATATTTTCAACTTGTAACAAATAAATTAACCGTGAACGAATCATTTAAGAAATACCTTTGTTTGATAGCTTTCAATCAATCAATATTAACGTAATCTATAAATGAGTAATAATTGCAAAAGTGGCATCATAAGTTCTAATCGAGATTTTAATTTATTTCAAAAGGCAAAGACTAGTTTTAGTTAGCATAATGGCCTCGGAGAACTAATACAAAATTTCGTCTAAAAATCTATACTATAGTATTTCCAATCATTTATTTTCTCGATGACAGCTCCCGTAGAATGTTAAATAAACGTTTTAATAAAGTTACATTCTATGGCAATAGGTACAAATAGTGATGTTACGATTGAAATATCGATATTGTATCGGTATTGTATATATTGAACTAGATGTGTCCCCGCCACTTTGTACGCGTTGTAACAACACTGATAACTATCAAACCAGATCTGCCATCGAGAAAATAAATGATTGGAACTATTATATTATTTTTTATTATTATTATTATAATATTATAAAGCTGAAGAGTTTGTTTGTTTGCTTGAACGCGCTAATTTCAGGAACTACTGGACCGATTTGAAAATTTTTTTCAGTGTTAGATAGCCCATTTATCGAGAAAGGCTATATAACATCACGCTACGACTTTTAGGAGCGGAGCTTCAATGATTAACGCGGACGAAGTCGCGGCACCAGTTAGTTATTATTATAATATTATAAAGTTGAAGAGTTGTTTGCTTGAACGCGCTAATCTCAGGAACTACCTACTGGATCGATTTGAAAAATTCTTTCAGTGTTAGATAGCCCATTTACCGAGAAAGGCTATAGGCTATATACCATCACGCTACGACTAATAGGAGCGGAGCATCAATGATTAACGCGGACGATGTCGCGGACACCAGCTAGTGTGTAGATAAGAGTCATTTTCCTAACGTAGGTATAAATAAGAAGGTAACCTAACCTTTGCTTTCTATGAGCTTAGTCGCGTTTCAAAAGATATTTATCATCGTAATAATTGAGTTTCACTATTCGAAGTTATAAAACTTAAGTATGTTGATTAAATTCAGGTCAATATAACCAATACATAATTTTGCTATGAACATAAATCTTCAACTCTTTTCAACCACATTTATTAAGTTCTAAATATTCAACAGACATCCCGTTTATTCGTTGTAAGTAGTATAAATATTGTAATGGATGGTTAAATTAACGTTTTTATATGATACTAGCTGTTGCCCGCGACTCCGTCTGCAAAGAATTCGTTTATCGCTATCCCGCGGGAACTATGCAATTTTCCGGAATAAAAACTATCCTATGTCCTTCCCAGGGTCTCAAACTATATCCATACCAAATTTCATCTAAATCGGTTCAGCGGTTTAAGCGTGAAGAGGTAACAGATAGACAGACACACTTTCACATTTATAATATTATAATATATAATATTATATTATAAGTATGGATCGCGAAATTCTATAATGTGTGAAGCAAGTTTCATTAGACGGTGCGTAGCGCCGCGAGGAGCGCGGTCGCCCGAGTCGCGCGATTACATAATTCTACGTGCAGCCAATGACACACTTGGTTCAATACAATTTATCATTAAAAAAACCCCTAACGACCTTTTATGGCTCTATTAACATATCACATGGTTTTTTTTAATTGATTAAATCCAGATCCAATCAAAATCAAAACGTTTATTCTGTAAGTAGCCCGCAAAGGACTCCGTACCCAACCAAAGGGTAAAAAACGGGACCCTTAATAGTAGGGCTGAGGCTCCGTTGTCCGTCCGTCTGTCCGTCTGTCACCAGGCTGTACCTATCTGTGGAACCGTGATAGCTAGACAGTTGAAATTTTCACATATGATGTATTTCGGTTGCCGCTATAACAGCAAATACTACAAACCAGAATAAAATAAATATTTAAGGGGGCTCCCATACGACAAACGTGATTTTTTTGCTCGTTTTTGCTCGATATTGATAACGGCAACAGATAGACGCTTGAAATATTCACAGAATATTTAGTTATATATTCACTTTAAAAATAAATAATTAAAATTAAAATAAAACAAATATTCAAGGGGCTCCCATACAAAAAACGTGATTTTTTTTGCCGTTTTCATAGATAATGGTACGGAACTCTTCGTGCGTGAGTCCGACTCGCACTTGGCCGGTTTCCGGGACAGACAGACTTCCGGGCCACAGCTAGTTGTAATTTGGCACTGTAAGTAAGTATACTTACGGCTATAATATTATAATATTGACTTTACTTAGTTCCTTAAGTACTTTCGTTAAAAGACCAAAGCTTGTCTCAATTAAATGTGTTTAAACATGGCAGTTACAAATATGAATAATATTATTTCGTAACTTTATAGAAAATTTGTTATCTTTCAAAATGCCCGATTAAAGAAAAGTTGATAATAATTAGTACAAATGACACGTTATGTAGTACTATAGACCAGTAATGCACGATAAGACAAAGTATTGTCATGATCATAATCGGTTGGTATAGGGGGTTATCTCGTTGACGAAACACATGCGAGCGAAGATAAGCAGTCTGAGCTGATGATAGTGGAGGCGTGATTATTTTGTGCTGACGTGAGAGACGTGCAAACAGGCTGTTAGGTGTGACGAGGATCCCGGATCACGTATTGAGGTGATAGCGAAGCTGCGTTTTGACGGAGTTTATTCCGAGCGACGTGAATGCTCCCAAACCTCTCAATACGTCGGTGGCAATCGCGCTGCCGTGCCGTCTCGTATGACCAACATTAGTCCCTGGCGTTAAAAGTGACTGTGATGTGACGTTTTTTTTTATGCAGAAAATTAGCGAGCAGTATCGTAATCGGAAATAAGTTGTGAGAATTTGTGATAATCGATTGTTCAAGTTTATATGTATTTTGATATTGTGTTTGAGCTGTGGTGAGTACAAATCTGTTCTTTATCGTGTTTACACTTATATACATAAAGTAAATAATTTTAATATTTATCAGAATAATTTTATTCATTCGACTCTTTCCGTGTGAATTTCCAACAATTTTATTGACAAAAATTCATTTCACACTATGTGGGTACTTACCTGTCCATAGTTCCGGTAGTTGTTGCAGGTAGGTTGCTAAATAATTTTAGTAAAGGTACAATAGCGCGGACATATTTACGTAAATGTAGAAGCACCCGGTGTTCCATTGATTTCTTCATTTCAGGCAAGTAGAAAATAAATATCCGCTATTAACATACTTATTGTTTAAATTTCGTACGCGAAATGTATGCAGTACGCCAAACCGGACTGGGCCGTGGGAGGATAGTGCAGTCCAACCTTTTCGTTGTAATAACTGACCTATGCCCCACTAGTAAACTAAGTATAATATCAGTGGCGTAAAACGAACATTTTTATTAGGCAATCTGGAGACTTGGTATGACTTTGAATGCAACACGTCGCAGTTAGTGTACCCTGTGCACCCACACAACCTTTACCATACCACTTGTCCTCGACGTCATGGAAAGAAATTAGGCAATCCGGCGGAAATTAAGTTGCTACTGGCCACGCCACTGGTAGGTATATACCTACCTAATTAATTGATAGTTGCTAAAAGCTACTAGTATGAGCAAGCGATACGAATAGTTCAAAATATAATAAAAAATATTTCTACTAAATTGGGACTTTTTAAAAAAAATCAAACTATAAGTAAGTAAGAGGATCCTACCTACACACACACACCCCCAACTTTACATGAGCTTTAATTATTGATACCTAGGTAATTAAAGTTTGTGTAAATAGTTTGAAGCCTCTTGACAGTTGTTACATTTTGTAATAAATACCTACAATATTGCTTATACTTACCTACAATTAAAAATTGCAATTTACAACATATTTTTTTGCAAACTTCAGCAAGTAACGGTTTTAGAAATTAATTTCGTCGTGTCAGTATATATATATATCGCAGAGATAAGAGTGATAGATAAAGATTCCTAGACCCCGATACGTTATCACTATCAGTACTATCACCAAGATTGGACGAGACGATCCCAAAGTAGGTCATATCTAATCAATCTAATCATAAAACAAATTATAATAAACGTTCTTGTGTGTGATCTGCCGTTGCTAGACCCCCGTCCCCCGTCCCGTGCAAGTTCCCCCCCCCGACTTTTTAATTAAAGCCATGATTATTTTTAATTTTACTTTATCATTCATCAACGATCACCAGGGCCTCTATCTCAGACTTTTTAAGCGCGGTATCAACATCAACTATTATATTGCTATTGCTTCCAATCGCAGTCTTGTTTATTTTACGCGTTTTCGTGCGTGTAGGTAGATCTTGTTTAGGCTTAGAGAATCTTTGTTCACATAAAATAAGACACAATAATAATATAGCTCACTTAAAATGAGCTTACAAAAACGTTGTGCTTAAAAACTTAGCTTTATAATCCAGCAAAGCATCAAACTTCACTGTATTTTTTGAAGACCATGTATGCAAAGTTTTGTACAGTACAATTTAATTGAATCATGTTCCTTTACGTCTTTTGGTAGGTTGTATCTACTACATCTGTCTGTACCTACCCTCTCCGATATTGGAGACGACTCGATTTGTTTTGTGATTCCGATAATTAAATGTATAAACAAGGGTATTTAACGTTAAGTTGAACCTGTTTATACCTAATATCAAATAGGTTCCTACCACGTTAGTGCAATATTTAACAACCAACAATAATATTGTCCCGCCATTATGTTGACGTAAGTGTCGAAAATTACGGGTAAATTCTAAGTAATTCAGGCGTTTCTTGTGAATGAACATAAGTGTACGATTTTAGACTTTACCTACATTATTGCAAACCCATAGGATTTAGCCATGTTATCGCAAATACTAATACTTAGCCAACCTTTTCATTATACATGGAATATAAATAGCTACTACCTACGCAGGTAACAGGAAAACGCATATACTATCGAAGTATAATAGAAATAATAACTCATTAATGTTATTCATAATAAGACAAAATACTTAAAAAATTATAATATTGGTAAGTAAGGATAACCTTACCACCTCAGTTATCGCTATAAATTGCAATTCTTTTGTTTTTAATTGGACCTCGACATTGTCGGAATGCACCGATCAATGGAAACGTTATTATCTCTAAAAAAATAATTTAAGTAGTTAATCTATGTTTTGATTTTTGATGTACTTAAGTAACTAAGTATTTGGAATAACTGTCAGTTCCATTCTTAGTGTCGTCGCGGTTTAATAATCAAATTTCGTGTGATAAAAATATTGTATTTATGTAAACAAAAAAATAAGACCTCATTTTAAATCATCCCAGCCTATATACGTCCCACTGTGGGGCACAAGCCTCCTCTCAGAATGAGAGGACTTGAATTTTCGCATATAAATTCCGAAAAACTCAAAGGTGCGAGCCCGGCCTCGAACCCACTACCCTCTGCTTGAGAGACTATAGGTCAAACCACTAGGCCACCACGGCTTTTTTTCTGTCATTTTAGATACGAGCCTAAAATATGCACCCTGCTGCGGTGGTAGTCATAAAATATTACATTTTTACATTAAAACCTAAAACTACGGTAGTGTTTGTATCTTTCTGCACAAACAAGACAGCTGAAATAGAATAAAATGAAGTATGGCACGATCCGAACGAGAGGTTGTTGTTGTTGTTGTTGTCCTATGCGTACCCCAGTGGTACAAAGGGCCTTCGTGAGACGTCGCCATCCGCTCCTGTCCAACGCCTGTTGCTCCACGAGAGGTTACAATACTATTAAATAAATTAATAATAATAATAATAATGATAATTTATTTCAGAAAACAGGTCCATAGTTGTTAGTAACAAGGTTGCTTAAAACTACAGTTAGTAAAATAGGACATTAGATTACATTACATTAACAATGTCACAAATAAAATAAAATAAAATTAAAATTCAAAACTATAAAATAAAATAAATTAAAATAAACTTGGAAATTAAAATTTAAATAATCATAATCAAGAATTAAAATTAATAATAAAAGTAGGTATTAGATAAATACCTCGGTAGGTAAGTGAGCCTAGGCGGTCGTAGAGTTCAAGATTTAGCCTTTCTGGCACCTACTCTAATTAGAGTAGGTAAATAAACACAGCTCGGGTAGAAATAATAAAAAAATATAATCGGTGAAGTACATGTACTTGAGTAAATAAACAGATCAAGTAAAAAAGTTGTATTTCTTGTGGAGAAAAGTTGATTACTGAGTAACTTGGGATTATTAAATTCATTCAAAACTTAGTAACTAAAATACTTTTATTATATAACTATTAACGGCCGCTTTAGCCTAGTTGGTAGTGACCCTGCCTACGAAGCAAGAGGTCCTGGGTTCATATTCCGGTAAGGGCATTTATTTGTGTGATGAGCACGAATATTTGTTCCTGAGTTATGGATGTTTTCTATGTATTTAAGTATTTATTTATTTATATAAGTATGTTTATCGTCGTCTAGTACCCATAGTACAAGCTTTGCTTAGTTTGGGACTAGGTCGATTTGTGTAAGATTGTCCCCTAATATTTATTTATTTATTTTATATCCCTGGGAAGTAAATGAACATTGGCATGGCAACGATATAAATTTACGATGTGTAATATTACTTAGGTAATTAATGAATTAATTGTTGTTGTGGCATCGCCTTCCAAGGAGAGGGTAGTGGGATCGAGCACGGGCTCGTGAGTTTTTCAGAATTCGTATACGAAATAAAATTTGAAATTTGCCATGAGCTTCACGGTGAAGGAAAAAATTGTGAGAAAACCTACACTAAAACCTGCGAAAAAAACAATAATGCGTGTGAAGTTCCCAATCCGCACTGAGCCCGCGTGAGTCCGCCCAAGCCTTATAATTATGAGTGGAGGACTTTGGCCTGCAGTGGGACGTAGTTAGTCGTAAGTAAATAAGTCGCGATGATGATGATAATTATAATTACAACAATTCGTAAGGGATGAAATTCCTCCCATTAATATTTAATAACCAGTGATCGTAGATTTTGTAGCATTTTTGGTGCGATGACGTCAAATGACACACGACAGCGACCTAGGGTTGTCGACGTGTATAATATGATTGACGTTTAAAATGTAATAATATGTTGTCGTTGAAAATAAAACGCTAAATTTTTTACTTAATCTTTTGATTAACAACATTTCGTTTTTATTATATATGTTTTAATGTTTCTCGTCAAAACAATTATTTCAATCGTGTCATTTTTTTAGCACAATAAATATCAAAGAATTTTCCTTTAGTTTCTCCATTGTGTTCAATCAATTAATAATTATTGCTTATTTTCACACACAAAATCAACGCAGCATTTGACGGGACTAAAGAAGAAATATTTATGGACTGCCATTACGTATTATACTGTCAATGCAAATATACAGCAGAAAAGTTAGTATATCAATTTCTAATCATAAATAATAACTATAACCTCAGATAAGGATTTATTGCAACACATTTTCTCATCATAATAGTAAATTAACCCTTCATTTCATTATGCATATTGGGTTGGGCTTTACATGTTCTAAGAATATTTTCTGTATTTTCGATTTCTACTGCACACCTCAAAAAACACAAACAATACAGAATACATTACATAAAACTTAATAAAAATAGAGGTAGATAACAGGCGTTCTTCGAGACGAAATTTGAATCGTTTTTTTATTTTTTATTTTTATTTAATTACCAACCATCTCTACTTTTTAAGTTATTACTTAGTTCTAAATGCCTTTGATTTTATTTGATCCTTGGTTCAAACAATTTAATATTGGGCACTACTGACAACCCTAGCACTGCACCAAAAATGCTACAAAATCTATGATCATTGTTAATAACACCTAACAACTTTTTTTTTTAAGGCAGGGTAGAAGAATAGATAAAGCCACCTGCGTCAACGCATAAATATTATACTTGTAAGCGATTTAGTAATTAATTAGATCGCATAAACAGATAAACACCTAATAAAAAGCAATAAGTATGATAATTATGATAAATAAAATCAAAACATTAGCGCAATCAATCATTACGTACCTTTATACCGTAAACAAGCGATACCTATGGCCAACTACTTAATTTAATCCATACTAATATTATAAATGCGAAAGTGTGTCTGTCTGTCTGTCTGTTACCTCTTCACGCTTAAACCGCTGAACCGATTTTGATGAAATTTGGCATACGGCTCAAAACCTCCTTTATTAGTACCTACCTATGTTTTACGTATTATTAATTCTTAATTTAAAGTCCACTAGGACCCGCCTGACAGACGGGTTGTGCTTACATCTGTTTTCCCTTTGTTTACCTACCTATTATTATAGTTAATAACCATTTAAACGTGTTTTTCATTCATATTAAGTAGTGTCGTCAACGGGAACCTATCGATGTTTAGAAAATTTTATTTTCGAAGGTTTAGAATCCCGAAAACTTCATTTGTCCGAAAGCATTTTTTTCTGAAACTGTAAATATTTCAGGATTTATTTCAGTACCATCGTGTAGAACCCTTTAGGTTAGGTTAGAGTTGTTTTATAAAAATCCTGAAATATTTACAGTTTCACAAAAAAATGCTTTCGGATAAATGAAGTATTTGGGATTTTAAATATTCGGAAAAACAATCTAAATTTTGATAAATAACCGTCGTCAACAGATAGTTTGATTATTGATTGTTTAGTTTGAATGTCGAGAAAGGACATAGGGTAGTTTTATTTCAGAAACCACCCTTTAAGTTACCGTTAAAGTTAGTAAAAGTTTGTATGGGGAATAGGTATATAACCGCTGAACCGATTTAAATGAAATTTCGTATAGAAATAATTTGAGGCTCGGGACCTATAACTTAATGTCCTTACATAGGTTAGTTTTTTCCGAGAAAGTTTATCCTTTAAAGGAGTGAAAAAAGGGGTGGAAGTTTATATGGAAAACCAATAACCACTGAACCAATTAGATTAAATATGTTACGCAGATAGTTTCAGTTGTGAGGAAGTATATAAAATGGATTTTATCGAAGAAATAAATAGTAAGCAGATTGATGAAAAAGCAAATTAGATAAAAAAACAAGCTACCCAAATTACTTATTCCACGCGGACGGAGTAGCGGGCAAAAGCTAGTTAGAAATAAGAATAAGAATAAGATATCTTTATTTTGCATAAGTATCTAATCTAACATGTACATGCTAAGAAGAAAAATAAAAACAATAATTAAAAATATAAATAAGTTACATAAGTACCTATGCGAAAAAGGAGTCCACTCAGCACTCGTCGAGTCACTAAAGGTGGCTCGACGCTGATACTATGTGGACCCTTGTTAGCAAACTCCCGCAAACTCTCCCAATATGACTAAAAATATTCTGTATTGATGATAACATTTCCCATTTGAATAATATGGTTAATGATTTAGAATTTTTCGAGCTTCTTTCCCACCGTCCACCTCCCGAGACCACCTAGGTGAACCGTTGAAATTTTTTTTTACTACCGGTCACCCTCAATTATATCGTATAATTTATATTGGTGACAGTCCACCTCTGAATCTGAAATTTAATACTGGCTGTCATTATATTTATGGTTTTTATATTTTGTTAATAATTAATAATAATTACTATCTAAACCAAAGCCAGCGAACGAGCGAAGCGAGCGAGCAAGACCTATCAGACCGGAAGCGACTCGGTCGGTATGGTTAGGTTCAAAGGCTAATGCGGGAGCGTAGCGCAGCGAAGCTCTCGCATTAGCCTTTGGTGTTAGTTGTTTTGTTTTTATGACCACCCGGAAAATCTAATTTGTATTACTCTGTCCAAACTTGAAACCTGAAGACTTCTGATAATAGATAGGTACGCCGTATTGAAAACAAGGTGTACCTACGGTGGAAATGAAAATTTTTCCATCGTACACCCAGGTGGTCAAAGGTACACGGTAGTAAAAAAAATTTTTCAACGATTCCCTTTTCCACCCCCTTAAAGAGTGATTTCCGGGATAAGAACCCTATAAATACCTACCCATATATCCTTTCTTGGGAGTCCAAAAATCTGTATACGAAATTTTATTTAAATTAGTTCAGCAGTTTAAGCGTGAAGAGGTAACAGACAAACAGACACACTTTCGCATTTATAATATTAATAGTATAGTATGGATTTACTTATACTTACTTAGACAAACGTGCTTATAGTTTACTTTTTCTTGTTCACAGACATCGGCTGTGCCGACTCGAGCGCAGTCATTTCTGGAATTTGCCTCGTCAGCTTTAATTTTAAGGTCAGTATCCTTATTCTATTTCGTTTGAAATTGGGCAAGTTTGTAGGTAATTTTTTAAGGGGGTCCCTAGTTACCAACACAAAATGATCCCACATTGCGTACATTTTACTTAAAAGTAGGGCACGCTAACACTAGATTTTAATAGATAGGTACGGCTGCTGTTTACGGCGTAAGTATATTTTGACATTATTATGTACCTACAGTTTTGTACGGAACCCTTGGTGCGCGGCTCCGACTCGCATCTGGACGGTTTTCTTTTAATGAGGTGATCCGAGAAGAATCACTAAATATTGCAATTAGCACCTAACCAACCGACTATTAGTCTTATGCGTTAAGGCCCTACCGTGTTTTTGGCGCATTTATTGCATTTATTTAAACTCGTGCTGTATCATTACTAGCAATGCTATAGTCCTTAAAATCATATGTAAGATATTTGAGGATTCACTTTAGTGACAAGTACTTATCGAAACACGATTACTTGTAGTTCGCTCGATAGAAAAAAAATCCAAAGTCGTCTCTAAAAAATAAAATAAACTCGTAGTACGACGCTAATACTGCACGGAAGGTCATATGACTTTTTGAATGGTAATAAAACAAGATGTTTTCTAGGGCGTAGTTTTGCTACATTTTTAAAATATTTATTTGTTTTAGTAATAAGATGAAAATACCCAAAAACACGCGCAGTCCAACCAACCTATATCTTGAGCCATCGTGCCTCCCCCACGCGGCCCCACGCCCGAAATCGCCCACCCAAAATCGATTAGCGCGAAAAACTCTGTAGGCCCTTAATACTCACTTCATCATCATTCATCCCAGCCTATGTATAGGTACGTCTCACTGCAGGGCATAAGGCCTCCTCTCAGAATGAGAGGGCTTGGGTTGTAGTGCCCACGCGGCCCCAGTGCGGATTGGGAACTTCACACACACCATTCATTTCCTTTGCAGGTGTATGCAGGTTTCCTCACGATGTTTTCCTTCACCGTAAAGCTCATGGTAAATTACAAATATAATTTCGCACATAAATTCCGAAAAACTCAGATGTGCGAGCCGGCATTTGAACCCACGACTCTCTGCTTGAGAGGCCATAGGTCAAACCACTAGGCCACGGCGGCTTCATAATCATAATACCTACCTACCAATTGTTAATTTGTGCATGGGTACGCACAGGTACGCACGTACGGTGAATGAATATAAGATTTCTGCTTAATAATTGACACATATTGCTAAATTGCTAAGTACAATAAAATAGATAAATATTAAGAAACAAAATAAATAATAACTACAAATGGTTAAGAGGGTGCCTTAAAAAAACTATTTTTTTATTTTTACTGTGGCAATTCAAGTTACGATCACGATCTGTCAGTCAGATGCAGGCGATAAAAATTCTAACTGGCTGGGTCGCTTCGCGATGTTTTTTATTAAAATTCCTGATATTGCTTCCATTTGCGCAAAACAATCGTAAAGAATTAATTAAGTTTCACGTGAATTATTCATGCTACTCTATTGCAGGTTACCTCTTCAGTCAGCTTGTGCTTAAAAGGTATATTAACCTAGCTTACTTCATCACTTGCATCGACTCCGCTTAATAAAAAGCCCCGGTTAAAATAAATTGAGTTTTTGCACCATCGGTTTTCTAATATTTTTCTTATTTTTCTGTTGCAGGATTCCACAAAATGGCGCTAATATTAGAGTATATAGACCGAATAAATAATTTTATGGACAAATATGGAGGTGAGTTCATTTAAAAATCATTTGCTTCACATAACCAAACATTTAACTAAACTTCTTTAATCTAAGGGCTAAAATTCACTTTCTTTATTTATTATTATTATTATTCTGTTGTTCTTACATTATACAAAACTTTCAACAAGAAATTAAAAAGCTGAATGTGTGTAAAAATAAATATATTTGGCAGTTAGTATAAAATAAAGACCCCAGGCAGTCAACAAATGGGGCATGTAAATGAAATCACAATTTATATTTTGTATCCATTAATTACTGTATTTACCTAGCTTGAAGATGAAAAAAAAGTAGGTACTAAAGTCCATGTTTATGAGGCACTAATTTGAATCTGATATTTTATGACTCTGTTCCTAAAATTACCAAAGTACCTACTCTGTTAGAACAGCATCTATTTAAGGATGACCTATTAAAACTCAGGTGTTAAAGTAGTACACTGTGATTTAGAAATATTAGCTGGCAATCCACTATATCAAATGCTGTTGCTTCCTGCTGGCATAATTTAAAAATATATTATTTGAATAAGGGTCACACACAGGGTAAAAAACAAAACATTTTCTCTCATGTGGACATAAAATTAGGGACTCCCGAATCAGCAAACATAAGATTTATTTAATTGTCCCGAAAGTTGGTCAGGAGTCCCACACCCCAAAGTAGATTTAACTATAAAATATTGGCCCTTAACTTAACATTTATGGTATTTGAAATTTCATCATGAAAATTTGAATTTTTAAATTTTCATTTGTTGTTTTCAAATGTTTGTTTGGGATCCTGGATTTTCTGGAAAACATAATGCATAAAGTTGTGGAAGTGGCAAAAGTTAAGGGTCTAAGGTTATCGTGTTTGCTACGGCATTAGTTTTACTTGTCAATTAACCATATATGTATCAGGTTGATGTGACTCAATACATGTATGGTTGATTGACAAGTAAAACTAATGCCGCAGCGAACATGTTATCCTTAACTTTTGCCACATAAAAATTTGTAAACAAAAAAATGTGTATAGCACTTGATGTTATGGCATTATTATTTACATTTATGTTTTATAAATTACCTGTTGTTAACTAGTTTTTATTTTTTTAAATCAAACTCAACTAGCATGTTGTTGAGAATGCCAAATCCGCTATGTTTTTGATTTTTGATTGACAGATAGGTACCTAGCAACATAACATATAGGTATTAATTGATTTGATTAAAATCAAACACATAACGGATTTGGCATTCTCAACAATTATATTATTGAACTATATTATTTATTCCTTCATTATTTAAAGTTTTGTCTGAAATTCAAACAATGGAAGTAGGTTTTTACTTTTTATTTTAAATACCTACTAATTTGTATGGAACTGTCTTTTGTTAAAAGTCAATGCACTGTAATATTTTATTTTGCAGTAGAATGTTAATAGCCCACTTTATAATGAATTTATTTTTTAATTTTCAGATTCCCGGACAAATTCGTGGTTCCTGATGAGTTCCCCATTCCCTACATTAATATTATGTTTAAGCTATGTTTATCTAGTCAAGGTAAAGTGAATTTCCATTTAGAAAATTACTAAATACATATTACATTATACCAGTTGTAACATCCAAGGAAACAGTGTGTACTGTGGTCTATCAAAACTATAAATACTCTGAAATCAAATATAATCAGTTGATGCCATTCTGAAACCCTCTTGATGTACAAAATATTTTTAAAAGATTCCTTTCACTCTTTATCTTATTTTTTTGCAGGTTCTAGGACCAAGGTTTATGGAAAACCGAAAACCATACAATTTAGGAAATATTTTAGTAGTATACAACTTTCTACAAGTACTGTTCAGTATGTGGCTGTTCTATGAGGTAAGGCTTACTTTGAAATCAACTAAAACACAAATATTGTATATCCACTTACCTTGCTCCTTAGAATGAAGTCATATTACACAGTAAGATGACATCATTTTGAAGTATAAAAAGTGAACATACAATATTTGCAGTTGTATGGTATTTAAATATTTATTTACTTGTTTAATGTCCTAGGAAATTTGGCAAATATCTTTCCATATATTTTTGTTAAGTATGAATTTAATTTTAACAGGTCTGTCTGCCTGTAAGTTAGGTTTTTAGACTATTTTAAACCTATGAAATTAACAGATATGCTGATTTCTAAGAAGTAGTTTTTATCATGATATCACTAACTACAGTAAAGTTAACAGATTCCTTGATTCCCTGTCCCGAAGCAATGTGCGACGTTCTTTCGACGCGCCCGAGTAACAATGACATTAAACGCTCATAGAGTCATGAGGCACGTGCCTCATGGACGTACCAGTAAAGTCACACGTGAGGCGCATGTGCCTAAAGGGCACGGAACCTCTTAAATTAAAGGTTATATCCTGTTTAAAGGAAGGTAAAAGGTTGTTCAAATGACAAATCTGGTCTGTTTTTATCCAGAAGAAACCAAAACACGAGCCTGGATGATAGAGCAATGAAGTACCTTTTTAGAGCAATTAAATTCCTTCTGCCATCACAAAAACCAGGATACCAAAACGATGATTTTCGTCCTTACATTGTTTAATCGCCAATTAGCTGCAATTACTGTTCAAGTAGAACCATTAAATAATAGGAAATAGTAAATGTATGATGGTGTCCACGATCAGGCAACAGTTCCCACATCCACTTAATTATTTTCTTGCTCAACGTCATTGTTCTGCGAGGGCAATTCTAATTACCTACCGCATGGAATCTGTTACTCTACAACAGTGTCATGATGACAGCAACAATTGCTTTGACCAAATGGTTAATTGTATTTATGCTATTTCATTTTGTTTGCGCATATTGTAACAGTTCTATTAATCCTAAGTTCACTTTTTAGAATGTTGCAAGTGCATTCTCCTTCCAGGGCCCTATCCCACAAAAGTTTACAAGTGTACAAATCGACATATTTGATAGCGTACCACAATAATTACAAATATGTTTTAGTTACAAGTGTCTAGTCTACAAATAATTCGACTTCGTAAAAGTGTATCACAAAGAATGGAGGTTATGTATAAACAACTACATAATTGTAGGATTGTAGATTTTTAATCATACAATAAAATTAAATATATTGTAAAGTGACAATTATAAATATGTAATAATATTTCGATTCTTTAATGTTGAAGGTAGAATAACTTTGTATGGGTGAATAATATTGATCACACTAACGCATTATACGAGTAGTTAATTGCTTAAAGTGAAATAAATTACGTACTAGCGTTGTACATCACGTTATAATGGACTTGCAAGCTAAATTAACTGTTTTAAACCTTATAAAGGACAATAAAAATAACTAAACATTTCGTTAAATAAAATTGTTTAATGTTTATTTGGGCAAAAAACGGCACAATATAATGAGTGAACTTAAAGAATAAAAAAATATATATATATATATCGCACCTTTAGAATTAGAGCGACACAATTCGAATTATTCTAGTTTCAAAAATAAACCTGATTTTCTTTTGACACTAAGTTTATTTCTGAAATGAGAATAATTTGGATTGTGGCAGTCTAATTCTAAAGGATTCTTGTTATAATGTAGGTATTGTAAAATAAATAATTGTACCCTCGCCTCTAGACACACATGTGTTGAATTGTAAACTTGTAACTACAATTTTACATATATGTACATTTATTACTACAATTTACTTACTGTAGCACAAATCTTAAATCTACAATAGTCACCTACAAATTTGTAAATATTTCGGAAAATTCATTTGTCATATGTAAAGTTTTGTGATACAACGAATTGTAAATTGTATCTACATAATTTACATATTTACAATAATTTTCCTCTACAAATATGTCACTTGTAAAGTTTTGTGGTACGCACACTTGTATTTTTACGAACTTGTAACTTGACACTTGTAAAATTGTAATTGTAAGTTTTGTGGGATAGGCCACAGGTTAAATCTTATTTATGCATTATTTACCTAACCGCCTATAAGTACTTGCTAAATAATTTTACGGTTGAAAATAATAGGGTTAATCAACTTTTTTGTATTGTTTACTCTGTCCCCGGTTGTCCAAGTGACACTTCATACTGTTTCATAGAAAAATACTTAGGTTGTGCAAGGGACAAAATTTGTGTAACCATAGCAACGGGTGGCACTAAAAAGTCGATTCACCCAATAAGTTAAAATTTTATGGTATGGCAAGTTAGGCCCAAATGAAGACTAGTACCAATTTTTTAAATGATGTCGCATGGAAATACTATTTGCAAATGGCAAAGATCTGTACTGCTACAAAACTACATCACAAATGAAATTAAATGTGCAACTAAGGTAAGGTACCTACTGTGTATATTTAATAAACAGTAGTCTATAAATCAAAACCTAAATATAAAATATATTTTTTTCTATTAGTTTTTGATGCTGTTTGACTGTTGTTTTACTTTCCCCATGTTTCTCTCACCTGGCCTTACCTTGGTTGATACAATTTCATTAGAACTGACTGTAGTGCTGCTGTAGTAGTGCTGTATGCTTAGTATAAGTCTTTTCACCAAATACTTCTCGATCGCGTTTACGTTAAACTTTCAATTACTATGGAAATATTAACTTAGCGCGATCGAGAAGTATTTGAAGGGTCCACGGAAAGAACATGTCTAGTCACCTAAACAACTTTTTGAGTTATAGCGGATTGAAAGTTAGTCATCACGAACAATTACTAAGGTAACCATTTCGTTAAAAGTAAAAAAAATATATATTATTTGCAGATATCCCTATTTAATATAATGGTAAGTTATAGTGCTTTGCAAGCTCAACATTTTGAGATTAAAATATCAATTTTCAAAAAAAGTGACTAGACATGTTCTTTCCGTGGGCCCTTCATTTGTTTTACTTCACTAAATACTTCTCGATCGCGTTTACGTAAAAATTTCAATTCTATGGAAACATGTAGGTATGCTTAGTATAAGTTTTACTTCACCAAAATACTCCTCGATCGCGTTTACGTAAAAATTTCAATTCTATGGAAACATGGAGGCGCGCGCGCGGAGGCGCTGTCCATATTTCCATAGTAATTGATTTTTATTACGTAAACGCGATCGAGAAGTATTTGGTGAAGTAAAACTTATACTAAGCATAATGGACGCGCGCGCGCGGAGGCGCTGTCCATGTTTCGATAGTAATTGATTTTTTTACGTAAACGCGATCGAGAAGTATTTGTTGAAGTAAAACTTATACTAAGCATATTGTGTTGTACTCTAGTCTTATTTCAAATTCATCAAAACTTTCGAGTGCTATATTGTCACAGATGTAATTACAAAAATTGCTCCTATTCTATTTAATCAAAGAAAGTTTTCACGACACTGCTCGAAAATGTGGCCATAGATAACCTAAATCCAGTACCCAAAACTGCCTATATTATGTACATTTAACAGCTGACTCCAATGTAACACATTACGAAAACAGGACGTATCATGTATTTCATAGTGATAATACGATACGACTTTTTGAAAGATAATTTCTGAATTTCATTCCCGGCGTGCTGAAACGACAATTGGACCCATCAAAAGTATTGTCTGCTGCATGTAAAATTAAATTGACCAATGAGAATGCGTCATTCATGACTTTAATGAGGTGTTTTTTCCTTTAAACGCATAATATGCACAAAATGCTTTAATTTTTTTAAGTATAAAAAAACGCCACAGCATTAACTTTTTAAGCCTGCTGCACACTGCACTGCACTGGCTGAACAGCCAGGCTCGTCATGTTCATCGTGCTGCCGCAGCCAGACTGCTCAGTGCGCGAGTATACATCCTCGTCATGCCCGTCTTGCTGCCGCAGGTCGGACATGACGAGGATGAGTTTTTTATTTTTTTATTATGTGGTTTTGGGTACTGGCCACTAAGAATGGTCTCACAAAAATTATGTCACAAAAGAAAAAGTAAAATCGGCGGGAGCAACGCAGCGTTTCGATTCTTTAATTGTTATTTCCTCGCATTAGTCGTGAAAAGCACAATGTTTAGTCTCGGCCAAAAGTGCAATAAATGGACTCGTACTTTCGAGGGCCTCCGCTACGCGTCGGCCCTCAAACTAACTCGTCCCTATATTGCTTACTTTCTAGCCTCTACAACAATGTACTAATCTACATTATTTAGCAACGAGCCGTAAAATGTACCTATTGAATGAGGGCATCAATTCCTTTGTAACTGTCTTAGTTTTGACTTAAAGCGCTTCAACATGACAAATTATTCTGGATGGAATATTTTAGTTTCTTTTTTATCGGTTTTCGAATCTTGATTGCCTCATTTTATTATATGTACTAGCATAATTAATTCTAAAAGCAAGTCTAATATTTCATATTTAAGACTTAATTTATAATTTACTATTCTATAACGGATGATTAATTTTGTAATGCCTACGATCAGTGCTTGATGGGAGGCTGGCTGCAATATTACAGCTTAAGGTGCCAGCCCGTCGACTACTCGGAAAATCCAATAGCTACTAGAGTAAGTGAAGCTACCTGTGTCACACGGACATACGAGGAACTGATTAATCTAATTACTAACCAATACTCACTATAATTGTACATTATTTTCAGGATAAGAAATAATGTGAATATAGATTAAGAATTATAGCAATGGTAATCGGACACTGGGTCAGCCTTATAGGTAATGACGCACGCCGACATAATGAACAAACAATTGCACTAAAGCGAAAGTCCCTGTGAAGAGACTTGCTCTTTGTTAAAAACTATTTTTTTTCTTCTAAGTCTCGCTTAATGCCGTAGGATAATAGCTCGTTAACGTCGACGTGCGTCATATGGATTACGGGAAAGTTATCAGTAGTTTATTATTCTGCACACTAACACGCGTAACAGTTGATTACCTCGAGTATGATAGCATGTGGCGGCTATTGTGCTAAGAGTAGGAGAAGATGTAATTATACAAGTACAAATAACACAGGGCCAGGTGTCGGTGTCTTGTTTCAGCTCGGATTCTCAGGATGGTTCTCAGGCAGATATAACTATCAATGTCAGCCGGTCGACTACTCCAATCATCCACAAACAATGAGGGTGATTTACCAATTCAATAATTAATAATTTCCCTCTTAGACGAGATGGTTAAAAAATATAACTTGGTTAAGTGGGACCTGGATAAGTTATAAACTTCTGTAGCTAAAAATTATGTTGATTTTCCGCCACTTATGCACTGAATTACTATAACTGCGATTCATTACCTCTAACTGGACTATGCCAACACATTTCCATTTTTGTCTACTTCGTCTACTAGCTAAAAGGCGTAGCTACCTATTTTTTACAGACTTCAATAAAAGGAGGAGGTTCTATGTTCGAATGTATGTATTTAAAAAGTGTTATACATTGAAAAACATCGTTATATTACGATAAAAAAAATCAAGGTATTTTTGTTTACCTTTATTTGATTATTGTTAATTACACAAAATATTTAATTTAATAAGCAATTCTCATCTTTGTTAATGAGCCCTCAGTCAAACAAACAGGCATTTATTTATACCCGGTATGCCTCTATAAATGAGACAAACTTGTTTGTTCTTTAACCATAGTTACCTACCACAGTTATCCAGGTTTCACTTTACCTTTTTCCTTTACCTGTTAGATATCTACAGTTACTTATTGCTTTTGCTTTTGCTCCACACCTTTTCAATCTTCGTCTACATAACATTATTTTTCAAGCATTTCAAAACAACTATGGAAAGTTGATTGCTCTCACCGTAAAATTGAAACCCTCTTTGTAAATTTCTGCAACTATAGTCGGCCCGGGGAACCTTGATCCCTATGACATTAACAGTTATTCCCACGACACAACCTTGTAGTAGTTACATTAGAATCGAATTGGAGGTGTCTAAAAATGTCATTTATTAATTTTAGGTAGATATATGTCATTAGATATATGTCGTTGGAATTATAACAATTCTTGACATTCACAAGAAATTATCTCAATCAGACTTTACGTTTACGTCTTGCAAAACTTACTTCGTTTGGAAGATATCGACTAGTGCGGAAAAGAATCAATGAACAAATCCATAATCATGAGTGTCATTAATTTTTTCATACTTAAGTTTTAGTTCATTGAATAGAACGGAGCGCAGCATACATACATACATACACTCACGATTGTATACCCAAGAGAATTAAAAAATTAACATTAACATTAGGACAAAACCAAATAAAACAGCGATCATTTATTTATATATTTTAAACTGAATCTGATAATGACATAAATAATTTATTGAATCAGGCGTTACTTTGCGGAGGTCCATATTAATGAACTAAAAAAAAAAATAATAAAATAAAAATAATAAATAATAGTAATTGTTTTAGTTCATTAATGACATAAATGCTTGTGTCTCAGACTCGGAATCTGAACTGCAGCTGCTGTCGCCTACGTTTATTAAAAACGGCTGATCTACAATGCTGTCGTATCGCACGTCTCGATCCCAATCATCAAAACAAAGTTTTTTGGTCTTCTCAACGACTTTCCTCCAATTGTCCGGAGACACTTGACTGCAAGCTTCTTCTAATAATGTCAGCATATTATTGGCTGTGAATGGCGGAGTGGTGTTAAGCCTGGCTGCACAACCTGAAACAATATTTATTTAGATTGAATATGAAGCAAAGTCAAAGAGTGAGATTGGAGTAACAGTACATAATATGTACATAATTATGTTAAAATAAATACAAATTGGGGATGTCTATTTTTTTGCAATGTATAATAAATCGAAAACCATTTCGAGATAAATAATTTTTGACTCGTTTTCTGTATTTATTTAATTTTAATATTATGTAATGAATTTATAACATAACAAATAAGCAATGACCTTCATTTGACATTGGTGTAAATTGCGTGACCGGCCCAAATCGTACTTTATTCTGTGTGGTTAGAATTCTTCACAATTTACGCGTGGATTATACTACGTAGTTTGATTTGGACCCGCTTTCTGACATCTAGCACTTTGACAGCGCCAATAAAGTGACACTAGTTACAGTCTACCACTACGCAAAAAATAATTAAAGGGGTTTAGATAGATTTAGAAATTTGTCAGTGTGGGAGTCCTCAATTATAATCTGACGTCATCAACTAAAATAGTTTCAATAATTAATTTTGAAAAAGTAGTGAACTAAATGACAAAATATTAAAAAAAAAATCGTTTATTGACCAAGATAAATTAATAAATTAGTTTCTTTTAATTGACTTTTCTATACAAAAAAAAATAAAACCACTGTTATTTTTTTTAGACATTCCCAATTACCCACCTTTGATTTGCGCCCATATCATGTCGATAGCATTATATTGGCAGTGGTAGGGCGGTAGCTGAATCACTGTGTGACCTTTGGACTTTGCCATTTCATCCATGAAATATGTCCGCTTTGTTTGCAGTTTCTGCAGGTTCAACAGTCTGATCAATTCCTTTTTCAGCATTTGACTGTTAGCTGCCACACCATTGCGTTGCAACCACTCTAGGATTTCACCTTTATTATTGTTGCTGGTAGGTGCTTTATTCTCTTGCACGGAATGGTATGGGGCGTTGTCCATCAAAATATGGTGAAGCTCATGTAAATTATCCAAAAGTTTTATGAACCATTTCTTGAAGTTTTCGAAATTCATTTCTTCGTGATAATCGGTCGTCTTTACTGATTTGAAGGCCCACAAGCAATTAGGCACAAATCCTTTGGCTGTGCCAGCGTGGCAGATAATCAAACGCTGGCCCTTGCCTTCTGGCGCTTTGGTACAGGGTTTTTCTGTGTCGTCTGTCCATGTTTTGGGGACTGTGTGATTGGCGTTGAGCCACGTTTCGTCCAGGTAAACCACATTGTCCCAGTTCTCAATGTTCTTTATTTTTCATAGAAAATCACATCTCATCAATGCTATATCCATTCGCTCCATTAACACTTTCCTTTTGTTACACTTTCCATACCGAAATCCACAATTTTTTATGATGACTCTGAGAGAAGTGACACCGCCTTTAAATAAATCAGCTGATTTCAGCGACGCCAATAACTTTTTGCAAGTCGGCAAGTCACCCCGCAAGTAGTAGGCGTAAATATGGTTCCGTATCGCAGCCATGTCGAAGTCACCGGGATTGGTTACGGGATGTGCCCTATTATGTTTTTTCTTCTTTGGAGTTGTCAGTTTGTTCTCCTCCATCGACGATTCGCCGAACTTCTCCTTTGTAATTCGGGAAACGGTAGCCTTGCCAATCCCCTGAGCATCAGCAACACGGTCGCGTACGTTGTCAACTGGCAACAAATGTCCGCCATTTTGTTGTTCGCGAGCAAAATAATCTCGCAAGCGCACAACAAACTCCCGAGTTTCACTGTTGAGTAGGTACAGTTTTCCGCAGTCTTTTCGGCATTTCACAACACCAAAAAAATATAATTCACATCGATTTTCAGTGCTAAAATTATACATTTTTAAAGTACAAAAAAAATATTTTGCATAATGCATAATAACCAATAATGAAATAAGTTTTCCAGGCACATTAAATGGGGATAGGTATCCTATTACATGACAAAATATATAAATGACCTGGTACCCATAACGAACGCGTGTTTACCGGGTAAAAAAATATGATAAGAAAATAAAATGGGTGTACTTTTATTTTTGGAAAACTTTCATTTTACTTACTTAATCTATGCCAAAAAACTTAAATCATTACAACAACAACATAACAAACATTAGAAATGCAGATTATATTTTTAAAAACATTTTTACCAACGTGGCTGAATGCAAGTCACGCCTTTGCCTATAAAAAAGTTAAGTTAAAATACATCGACACGACCCATCACTAACATGAACTGTCATAGGGATCAAGGTTCCCCGGGCCGACTTATAATTAAAAATGTAAAATGTAGTTTTGTACTTGGGATGTTTGCATGCGGGTTGTGTATTGTAGGAGGAATGTTTATTAAGAAATAGTGATTGACTGAGGTGTTTCTGCCTCGAGTTGGCTAAGAAATTAAACCATTGCTACGCCGCTGGTCGCAATCGCAGGCCTTGGAAAGCAACCGCCACCGCACGCCCACGGGCCGCACGGGCAGAAACTCCATCAAGTTGTTTTCGCGCAAAAGTGCACCAAATTTTTTTATTTAATCTTAATTGGCATTCCTCCTCGGCAGATTAAGAGGAACACCATGATTCTTCGAAATTCTAAACCACTTCTTGTTTCTTAAGCCTTGACTATGCATGAATACCCCCAGCATGAAAGATCCGCCTATTCCAAAAATCTGTGTTGTTAAATCTGCATACACACTTACTGAAAAGAGATTTAGCAGACACCTTACTAATTTTTACCTCACTGGCACAAATTTAATGCATGTATGACTGCACACCTGGTTGGTTAAACTCCTCTTTTGAATAGCTATCTTTTCGTAATTTATTTACCCAAATTACTCTAAAGTTTAACACTAAATTAAGTACATAAAACTTTTATGTAATGAAATAATTTGTACTGAGACGATATTATAAGTATGTACAGTCAACTACAAAGAGATGTATCCAAGTTAATCTTACAAAATGATGTATCCCTGCGGATGCCATAATTGGGGATGTCTATTTTTTTGCAATGTATAGTAATCGAAAACCCATTTCAAGCTAAACGCTTTTTAACTCTTTTTCTGTAGTTATTTAATTTTAATATTATGTAATGAATTTATTACATAACAAATAAATAATAACCTTCATTTGACATTGGTGTAAATTGCGTGACCGGTCCAAGTCGTGCTTTATTCTGTGTGGTTAGAATTCTTCACAATTAACGCGTGGATTTATTACCGAATTTGATTTGGACCCGCTGTCTGACATCTAGCGCTTTGACAGCGCCAGTAAAGTGACACTATAGTTACAGTGTACCACTACGCAAAAAATAATTAAAGGGGTTGCCTTATCGTACTCATTTAGATAGATTTAGAAATTTGACAGTGTCGGAGCCCTCAATTATAATCTGACGTCATCAACCAAAATAGTTTCAATAATTAATTTTGAAAAAAGTACAGAATTAAATGACAAAATATTGAAATTAGTTTCTTATAATTGACTTTTCTATACAAAAAAAATATAAAAACCACTGGTGACAAACATGGTATCAACCGAACCTGACAGAAACATGTATGCATCTAATGTGCAATATTTATGTATCCCCCATACATTTCCTCTGAAATGTATACTGACAACCTTAATCTAATACATATCTACTAAGAATATCTACTATCTATCCACAACCTGTGACAAAAAAAAATTTATTCAATGTTCCAAATTAATGTTGAGCTTGTCTAGTTTGAAATGACGCGCCCCACCACCGCGTTTGCGCACGGGATTTGGAGCTCAATTTGAGCTACAATAGAGTCTATTGTAGCTTGAATTGAGTTTCGAATCCTGTGCGTGAGTGCGGTGGTGGGGAGCGTCATTTTAAACTAGACAAGCTATAACCATCTTTGAATTCAGAACAGAGACCAAAAAGAGAAGTTTCCAATAGAAAACAAAAAAGCTTCTACTCTGAGAAGAATGCCATGTAAAAGTAAATTCATTACCTACGTTGCTCATTTGTCGAGTTCGTCATTATCTAGTGTCAGGCACTCCATATTATCTATCTGTTCTAATACAGGGTGCCCCGATTATACAGGGTGTCCCGTAAGTAGTACGACAAACTGAAATGGTAGATAGGTGGGCAGGTCATCTACCAAATATCAAAAAATTACTTCATTAAAAGTTTCACCATTTTCGAGAAATTTAGATTTTTCTGATTTTTTGTAAAATTTACACTCGCACGAAGATTTTGATTTGTGATATTCCGAATGAATTGCCATTTATTTTATTGAAAAATAATCTAGAATAGTTGTTACCACACGCAAAAAAAAACATTTTTAAAAAGCCATTGCTGTTTTTTATTTATTTTTATTTCAATTAAAATTTTGCCTTTTCTCCTTAACTTTGGTTAAGATTTTATCTATCACAGTGAAAAAAATATATATGACCTCTTTTTAGCTTACTAGCTTAAAATCATGTCCATTTAATGGACATTCAAAAAATGATAAATAGCTTATCAAAAAAATATTTACAGGAAACAAAATCTCCATACAAAGCATTAAGTATAGTCGGGGTAAGAAAAGGTTCGTCACTTTTCGACCGTATCTCGTTGACATAAGAGTCGAAAAGTGACGAACCTTTTGTTACCCCGACTATACCCTACGAATCTCGTTAAGCCAGTACTACCACCTTATCTAATTTGAGGCTCAAGATGGATCAGAATGCGCTCTGTTCTGTTCTGTTGCGCAAAACTAAATAAATAAATAAATTAAATTCCGCTTGTTTTTTTTAAAAAAAAAACAATTAAAACTCATTCATATTTGAACCCAATCTTACCGTTAATTTGGGTGTGGTTAAATAAACAAAATTATTTTTTGTTAATTTTGTCATCTTCAGTGTGAATTCAAAGCTTAAAAAATAAACATAAAAGTGAAAGCATCTTTGTTATTTTTTCACCCATCATCCAATCATAGTAAAACGTGAGATAGATGTATGCATTGACAATAGCGTACTTTTCTCGTGAAGCGTCAAAGTGTTTTGTTTTGCTGTTACCTTGTCAAAGATGGTTAATGGTTACATTAGGTAATTTGGAACATTGAATGAATTTTTTTTTGTCACAATTTGTGGATAGATATTAATTAGATTAAGGATGTCAGTATACATTTCAGAGGAAATGTATGGGGATACATAATTATTGCACATTATAGTCCGACAAGCTCGTGCGCGACCCTCCGCGGAACCCTGTCACAGTCAGCGTTTGCCACACTTAAAACAATCTCGTTAAGGACAGCAGAGGCTCCTTGCGACAGGGTTCTGCCGAGCGCCGCGCACGAGCTTGTCAAGGTATAGAAGCATACATGTTTTTCTGTCAGGTTCGGTGGATGCCATGTTTGTCACATTCTATGGCTACTTAATTATGGCAGCCACAGGGATACATCATTTTGTAAGATTAACTTGGATAAATCTCTTTGTAGTTGACTGTACTTAAATTTAGCTCACAATTTTCCAGATGGTACACGCTTGCTGGTGGTACTACTTCTCGAAATTCACAGAATTCTTTGATACGGTAAGTTCATTCTCAATACTATTCCCCTGAATTCTCACTAATATGAGAAGTATATCGACAGAATTTTAGTGTATACTGATCAAACATATCTCTGTGCCTAGTTTCTGTTAGTACCTAAATATTATTTTTGTGAATCTTGATTGTAGCCAAATAGTGTTAGTGTTAAAAAATGCATATGAATCGTCTTATCTTATATCGCTATTGTCATCGACATCATATGTCCATTTTTAAGTTATAATTAATAATAATGTTATCAGATCTTCTTCGTGATGCGTAAGAAGTATGACCACGTGTCGACGTTGCACGTAATCCACCACGGAGTAATGCCGATGTCTGTGTGGTTCGGAGTAAAGTTCACGCCAGGCGGACACTCCACGTTCTTCGGTCTGCTCAACACATTCGTGCACATCATAATGTACGCGTACTACATGCTCGCGGCCATGGGACCCTCGCTGAGGAAATACCTGTGGTGGAAGAAATACCTCACTGCGCTGCAAATGGTAAGCCTTTACTACTGCTATAGAACAAGGTTGTTTAATAGTAGAATTTTCTGATATCAATACAGCTACCCATTCAAAAGTACCTACACTTAAGATATTTATGAACAATTTTTTTTTACATATTTTAGAAGTTAGTGTATAATATGAAATTAATTACTTAAATGTACGTAGGTTGTGAGCATACCTGTTCTTGTGAGGGCAAAAACTCTTAACGGAACATAGCAGTTCAAGTTTATGATTATGACATAAAAAATTGGAAGATTTATTACCTACCTGCCCTTACCTTCTATCGGTAATAAAACAATAAAATAAATAGAAACAATTCCACGTGGTTGCTCTTAAAATAATATTGTGTGTACTTACATACACATAATATAAAAGAACAAGCCAACTAAATGACTGAGAGCCCAAACTACTGAGGCTAGGAGCTCGATACTTCGCACGGTAGTTCCTATTATCATGTAGACGAGCAAACCTTTTGAACGCCATACATCGTTTTTGTTACGAACAAAATTGATTCTTATGCGGATACGTTAATTTTTGTATTACCAGTGTCGTCTATTACCGACACTGGCGTTCAAAACGTGAACAGGTTTTACGAAATCCTCATAGCCTCTGATTAAGCGAAATATTTAAAGTTGTTTGTTTTCTCCAGGTGCAGTTCATAGGCATCATGCTGCACGCGTTCCAGCTGCTGTTCATCGAGTGCGACTACCCGCGCGCCTTCGTCTGGTGGATCGGCATGCACGCCGTCATGTTCTTCTTCCTCTTCAAAGACTTCTACAACCAGTCTTACAACAAGATGGCTAAGGTACGTAACGTCTCAAGGCTGTACAATCGGCATCATAAACATCGCCGCGTTCAAGATGGTCAAAAATATCTGAAAACGACCGTATTATCAATCGCGTACGTGCGTGTTTAGATATTTTAGAGAAACTTGACTGCTCCGATGTTTATGACAGGGACTAAATAGGTACTTGGAGGTTTAGGTACAAATTATGGAACGAAACTAATTACCAAGTTTTTCCGTGGTATAAAGAAGTGTTAAGCTCTAGGACGTAATTGTCCCGTGATATTTAACTTATTTGAATAACTAAAACACACGCTTGCGTTATTATGCATATAGTATTGATAGGTAGAATTAAGAATTTCATTTGCCATCTAATAGATCTGTTTAACTACTTTTAAGCTTAACTGGACTTGGTTAGTGAAAATTAAGCGTGCTAAAATGTGACTCATTGAATAGTTATCAACCAATCTTGGTCCAATGGTTATTCAGTCTGAATATTGTACCGAATTAATTCATAACGTTGACTAACTGTGTAATCGAGCATAAAGAAGCGTTATCAGTTCACAAAAATATCCTTTGCTCATTTCCGTGTCCCTAAACTCAAAAAACGACAACGTAATTTGTTTACTGGTTTTTATAGTAGTACGCGCTATTCGAGCATCTGTTTAGAGTCATTTTCGTCGACACATTTTTATAGTAATGGCAGAAGATTCCGATACAGTTTTCAATTATCTGGTAAAAATACAGGATCTTTAATAAATAACGGCAAACGCCATCAAAATCTACAGTCAATTCACAAAAAAATTGTCCACGAAAGTGGGGCGGTTGAAACGCTCGATTAATGATCCTATAACATCGTCCTACTTGCAGGTTCGCGCAGCGTCGTCCAAGCCAGAGGTAACGGAGATATCGGAGGTGCCATACAAGAATGGGGCGCCGCTAAAGAACGGGTTCAGCAACGGGCACGCCGTGGGCGCGCCGGCGCTGCGCGCGCGCACCGTGCTGCCGGCCGGGAACTGACCGGCGCGCCGGCGCCCCCTGTGATGCCTCGCCGCCGCCGCCCCCCGAACACCCGCGCCGGCCCGAGCCTCCGAAAAAAAACCTGCCCTAGCTTAACGAACCGGTGACGTGCGCGCCCTGCGGTTTAGTGTTCGATGTGATTTTATTCTAGTGTACAAACATTTAGGCGGTATAAACGGTGTATATTATTATTTTGTAAAAAGTTGTAGCTGGATTTGTGATCGCATAGCGTTTTCTACCTTTATTAGATAGTGGTGTGGTTTAGAAGAGGACCTCGGAGATGTAATTTCGGCGGTCGTGCCGCTCGACCGTTTTGGTTTACGAAACGCTTGGTGCTTGCATAAGATCTGTAACGTTTCGTTATACGAAATAGAGTACCTTGCCTACATTAATTTTAAAGCAGTCTTAGGAGCAGAAGCAAAAGTGGTCATGCAACTAATTAAAATTATGAAACAAGACATACCTACCTGCATAGATAAATTTATAGTTAATTTTTAATATTAAAATGTTTGCTATTGTTCAAATAATATAATTGCAATATAATTTAAATTCTACATTATGCGTATTTTTACCTTGATTTTATATAATTTTGAGTAAATATAAATTGTATAATGTAGCTTCGACATTCAGCTCAGATTTAGTTGATAATATTATTAAAGTGGTTGTGTTGGTTATTTATTGTATTGTTTAATTTATCATATATTAGGTTTACCAAAATTAACTGTAAATAGAATCAAATTAGTAACGGGTTTATAGTTGTAGTTATCAAAGTTCTTCCTTTACCGAGTTCTTAGTCTTCCCTTGTTTTGTACTTACTCTTAAATAACCAGGTGTTTTTCGGTACTTTTTCGCGATCCATGCTTTTATCAGGAAAGCTAGAACTGGTCATTTAAAAGATGCTGATCATAAATATTGAATCTGTTACACCTTTTATTCTTTTTTATACGAAGACATTGCAAATAAATAATAAGTTAATTTAATATACTTAGTATTTTTATTGTAACATCACAATTCAGCTGCAAAAAAATCCCCATGAGAGCATAACCGCACCAGAGGTGTTCATTTCGTTACTTCCTAACGATACCACAACACTAAACAGGCAATAATTCCTATATGAAAAAAAAGCAAAGAAAAAAGGTATGTAATACCGCCAAGGAGCATATTGGGGCCATCCATAAATTACGTCACACATTTAGAGGGGGGGGGGGGGGTCAAGCGATCTGTGACACTAGAACAAAATAATGGAGATTTTTCATAGTAATAAGTGTGACAAGGGGGGGAGGGGTCCAAATTGATCGAAATTGGTGTGACGTAATTTATGGATACCCCCTATGCTCTGCCGCGGTATTGCTCGCTGCCGCGGTATTGCTCGTTTAATCCTTGGGACCCAGTCATCACAATTTACGAAATCCTGGACCCAAAATTAAACATCTTAAATGTTCATTGAATTTTTTTTTTCTAATTTTAATTCTGAGACGAACTATTGGAGCTCGTAATTCTGAAAATTAATTTGTCTTAAAGGTAATAGATGACTTAGACCCAGGGATCGGAAGCGCTTAGTCTTAAATGGGTTTTCGATATGGTATTTGATAAACTTGTTTTTACAAACCCTGACGACACGCTAAACCTATCATCGACTTATTCAAATGAAAGGGTAAGCAAATGATACTGTTAATTCAACTAAGCACAAACCATATCCCAAAACCCTAAGGGCCCTCGCCCACGGCGACTTTTTGTAGCGATGCAGTAGCGATGCTGTCGCGCGTTCGCATCGATACAGTCGCGTCTAACATGTGTAACCCATTTGAAACTTAATTGAACAGTTTCAAGCAGTTTTAATCGCTATGCGCATGTGTTTCGACTTATTATTCCACAATCTAACAATTAAATGTGTAGCGAGTGCGTGGTCGCTCATACTAGACTACAGCTTAAAATACTACCCGACATTAATTCGTTCCACTTTGTTCTTATGACAGTTTTTTTTATAATGTCCTTGCACAACGAAAACCTAGATTCCCCGCCGAACTGTCGTCCGTGTTGTGTGATCGTGCCGAACATCTATATCTGTAGCAGTACGACCGGTGGCACAAATAAGAACCACCCTTTTTCACTTTTTCTTTAGGCTGAAATCAAAACCACACCATACAAGTAATGCCAAGCACGAGTGAATAAAACATCTTGCGACCAAAACGAGACCTAATGATGCAAAAATGCTTTGCAAAATATTGCGTCGCGATTCGCGTCGCTCATTAATATTTTATCACCCATTTACCAACAGAATTCGAGAACTACATGCGAAATCGAAAATTCAAGTCGCATCGTAATGTTAAGTTGTGTAATAGTATCGCTTGATATTGTAGTATTAAATTTAGGCCCCATGTAAATTACTTAGTATCTTACTTACATTATCAGGAGTCCACGCGTCCTCAGTCCACTCCCAAACATTGCCTGCCATGTTGTGTAAACCAAATCCATTCTGCTCAAACAGGTTAATTGGATTTGTTCCAATGTAACCATCTGTTGCTGAATTATGATTAGGAAATGTGCCTTGCCATATGTTAGCCCTGGAAATACATTGCAATACATATTTTAGCTTATTGAGATGGCATCATACGAAATAAAGAGAAGTATACTCTAGACCGGACCGGAAGTCGCGGCAGCTTAGTGGTTTAACTTGTAGCTTCTCAAGCAGAAAGTCGTGGGTTCGAGTCCGGGCTTGCACCTCTGAGAATTTCAGAATTTATGTGCAAAATTACATTTTAACCCTTTATAAGGCCCCATTTATTGGAGCATACTACCACAGAATCAAAAGCAGCTATTGAATGCGTACCTGACAAAGGATATTTTTAAAGCTAGTCGTATTTTCAATAATTACAATGGAAATTGTGACGTATAGTGTAATCAATAAAGTTAAAATTCCAACTCAATACATGTGGTCGCTAAATCGTCTCTGCCTTATAAAGGGTTAAATTTACCATGAGCTTTACAGTGAGAAAACCTGCACACTTCTGAAAAGAAATTCAATGGTGTGTGTGAAGTTCCCAATCCGCGCTAGGCCCGCACGGGAACTACAGCCCACAGTAAGAGGAGGCCCGTGCTCTGCAATTGGATGTGATTAGTGATTGATTACAAATGAAACATACATATGCTTCCGGTCTGGGAACAGTTTGTCACCCCACGGGTACTTGGTCTCACGCTTGCCCCCGCGGCAGGCAGCCTCCCACTCGGCCTCCGTCGGCAACCGAGCGCCGCGCCATTTGCAATAAGCGCGAGCATCCCTCCAGGACACGTGGATTACAGGGTGGTCCATGGTATCTAAAATGAAGCAGAATAAAGTTATATTATAGACAAACAGATGGCCTAGTGGTTAGAGAACCTGACTACGAAGCTCGAGGTCCCGGGTTTGATTCCCGTGTCGGGGCATATATATAAGTATGTTTATCCGTTGCCTAGTACCCATAACACAAGCTTTGCTTACTTTGGGACTAGGTCAAATTGGTGTGATTTGTCCCATGATATTTATTTATTATAACTACCTAGAGACCGGATTAAGTACATGCAATTGCATATTTACCCCATATAACATAGCATATTTTACCTAAAATCTTGTGATGATGCATATTTTCACTAGGTAAATTGCAATATTTCTGGGTAAGATTAGATTAATGATTTGTTGCCAGTACTAATAAATGCTAACACAGCACCTATATTTAAATACTGCTCGGTTGCCTTAGTGGATGTGGGTTGTTTTCCACTTGTAAAAATATTTTGAGTGATTAAAGGCACGATTTTAGTGCATGTATAGCAGAATGTTTGGAACAGTACCTCATTGTTATTGTCTATAAGAATACAAAATGTTAAATACCTAATTCTTAGGGTGGATCAACTATTTCTTGTTGTTATTCTGTCCTGTCAGCGAGGGGACAAAAGTAGTACAGTTTAATTAGAAGAAATGTTGTGTCACATTAACTCTACATGCTTATTAGATGACCAATTTGTAGAAGGGGTTTAAAACTACCACAAACATTCATGTTTGGCAAATTTTAATCAGATAAACTTACGGTTTAAAGAGTGACCCAGGTCACTATAGCAACAAGTGACAAAAAAAAGTTGATCAACCCCTTTATTAACTGTGATAATTCTATGTGATTTTTAAATAAAGATCTCTAGTTATTTTTAATTTACTGTTGCATATTTTTAGCAATTTTTATGCATATTTCAAGCTTTTTATGTTGTGTATAATCCGGCCTCAAGTTATATCATAAAGCCCAATGATCAAGATTAGAACTTATACAAATGAAGGAGTTACATCCTGTACTACTAGAGCTGCCACCACTCCTACATGCTACAGGCTACGGGTTTGACATCAATATGTCCAGGTGGCGGGAAAAAGTCAAACTTTCATTGGACAATGTATCCTCAGTCCTCAGTTCGTAAAAAGCAATGGCATTTCATCAACATCAGTTGATTTACAATGGGTTGAGTTATTTAAAGTCACTATTTTTACAGAATTATCTACAATAATAGGAGAAATGTTATGAGTGAGTAATGCATTTGTTGAACATCTTTTGTCATTAATGGAGAATTTATAGACCTATGAGCGAAACTGCTTTTTAGTTATCAGTCAGCATGGTAAAGACGAAAATTAGTATGTTCTCTGGGTCTGGTTTTTTTAAAGGTGGCAGCCCTATGTACTACTCTGGAGATGCAAGCATAAACAAACTTTCAGATCTGGCAGTCAAAATCGGAAATTTCCAGAATAATACTAAATTCTCATCAGAATCTCCCAAACTTAAATAGTCCTCTATGTTAATGTTGTATAAGGAACACTTCTGCCAAATTTTGTCTCTAAACCTGGTGGTTGAGATTTCGGTACTTTAGGTTCCATGAGAGTATAGGATTAAATGGTAGCTTATGAGTTATTACTTCTGGAAGATAGCTAGCATCCAGCACCAAATTTCATCCAGATCGCCCAGCCATTTTAGCATAAAGGAGTAACAAACAAAGATACACACAGACACACACACATGCAAACACATACGGATTAGAGAGAGTTAGGAAACTTTTTCCATCATTCACATCTACAATGCCGTGATGCAGATCTGTACCAAATTGAAGTATTATTATTATTATTATAGCCTTTTTATTTCCATTATGAATTCATTCAACATAATATCATAGTAAATCATAGGTGCATGCATTACAATCTCAATATAATTAAATTAATTATTACACTAATTATTAAATCAACATTTCATAATTATTTCCAAATTAAATTTCATTTTGTAATAAATAATATTTCAGTATTAATAAATTATTTTATACTAATGATTTAATTCTATATTCTATTTTTGAATTGATTTTCATTAAATTAAACAGCACAATTCAATATGGACCCCTCAACAGGTAAAGGCCTCCTCCATTTCATTCCACATCCGTCTGTCCTTTGCTTTTACAGTCCAATGTTCGCCGGCTATTCCTACTATCTCATCAGCCCATCTTTCTTTTGGTCTACCTCTTTTTCTTTTGCCTGTTGGACCTCGCCAAGACGTTACTTTTTGCGCCCATTTGCCATTGTTCATGCGTGCAATATGACCTGCCCATTTCCACTTAAGTTTTTTTGAGTGTTCCAGAGCATCTATTAATTTTGTTGTTTTCCTTATCTCTGTATTTCTTTTTTTATGTATTCTTCGTATATTTAAAACACTCCTTTCCATTGCTCTTTGGCATACTTGTATTTTGTTTTCAATTTTATTATTATATATCCATGTCTGGCAGCCATATGTAAGACAGGGTAATAAACATGAGTCCATAACTTTTTTCTTTAGTTTTATAGGGAGTTTTGATTTTAAAGTTTCTTTATTGCTCCAGAATTTATTCCAAGTAATGTTAACTCTCCTTTTAACCTCATCTTCGAGTCTTGTTGTAGAGAAAGATACTTGTTGTCCCAAGTAAACATAGCTCTGAACATATATTGAAGTATATCTTTTTGTATTTTTATTTTAATTTGTAACATTGATACTATTTGTAAGACAACAGAACACAGGTTTTTAGGGTTCCGTACCCAAAGGGTAAAAACGGAAATCCTATTACTGAGGCTCCGCTGTCCGTCCGTCCGTCCGTCTGTCACCAGGCTGTATCTCGGGAACCGTGATTGATAACGGCAACAGGTAGAAGCTTGAAATATTCACAAAATATTTAATTATGTATTGACTTTAAAAATAAATCATTAAATTAAAATAAAAAAAATATTTAAAGGGGGCTCCCATACAACAAACGTGATTTTTATAAATAATTGTATGGAACCCTTCGTGCGCGAATCCAACTCGCACTTGGCCGGTTTTTTTTTTTATTCATGGCATCCAAAGGGTTAATAAAGATAAATGCTTGCTTGTACAATTATAACAATTAATTGCAAATGATGCTGTGCCATATTATTTGCATCCGCAACTCACAAAAACTATACTTCATTCAAGGTAATTTAACATTCATTTATGCAACTTTTCATCCAAAGTTGACTTATCAACAAGTAGGTACATTTTAACCGTGTCGCTCCCAACCGACTTCCCCAAAATTCTTAATTGCTTATATACGCCAACAGTCAAAGCCGCCGCCGAAAAACTTTTTTGCTTTTAAATAATCTTAGATTCGGTAAGCAGCCATACTACTAATAAAATAAATAATATTAGGTACATTTTATTAAGTACCTGATATATTTGAATCACTTCCGTAAGGGCATCTCCAGTTGGCTCCGTCCACTTTATACCACCATGGTGCCTGGACTACTCTAAAATCCTTCAATTCTTCTCTATATGTAGCATTTAAAAACAGTGTAAAAACAAAACTGTCCCCAAAAGTTTCAGCTTCAGTCTTATAGTTTGTAGATGAAACAAATTTCATAAAATCTCTGTTAGGTACTTCAAATCTATCGATGAGAAAAGATTCTAACTTAACTGTTCTAAAGGGGCCCTCATTATCAGTTTCAATCATGATGTCATCAGTGCCAAGTTGGTATTCTCCAGCAGGCACAGACACCATGTCTGCTGCGGTATCTTCCGCAGTAGTTGACTTTAAAGTATTTCTTTTCTCAAATGGGCATTGGTCAGCTTCTGTCTGTTCAGCACCATCTAAATATTTACTTTGAATGCCCTCGGCATGTTCACGATCAATGCTACAGCCACATCCGCCCTCATCATTGTACACGTATTTATTAAAACTTAACATGCAAATAAGTAAAATTTTAACAAACATCGCTGCAGACGTATAATAGAATTCAATTTGTAAACAAAACATTAAACATGACCGCGGCTAATCAAGCAGTTAAATTGATTATTTGCCTGGGCTGGGGGGCAGTAACGCCGTAGTGTGGAATACGTAAGTAAATAAACCTAAACGGAATGCGACCAGCGAATAAAATAACAATTTTTTGATAGCATTTTCGTTTGGTTCCGTTCCGATCGCAAAAAATTAGACCCATAACACACGGGCGGTTCTCCCACCGCGGGAAACCGCTTATGAACCGCCACTAGACACAATTTTATATGGAAGTTGTATGGTGCAAACTACACTGCGCAGCTCCGTCGAGCGGTTTCCCGCGGCGGGAAACCGCCCGTGTAGTATAGGCCTTAATACAAGCAATTTAAAATTGCAGAATAGGATCTGACAGCAACGACACAGGTAAGTTGACACTTGACAGTGACGGTTCATATAATATTACAATACTCTTTGCAGTGACGGGACGGCAGGCATAATTTAGATACCTGAAAAACCGTTCATAATACAATATTATTGCACAGCAAATATCTTAATAGACAACTTGGACTTTGTTCCCAATCCTAAAAAAATATTTTAAACTTAGGTCAGGGCAACCTACACTTTTAGGTATAGTCGGGGTAAAAAAAGGTTCGTCACTTTTCGACCTTAATTCGTTGATATAGAGTCGAAAAGTGACGAACCTTTTCTAACCCGACTATACCTATAATACCTAACCTGGACTGAGTACTAACTTTTATTAGTCAATCAGAAGTGACCCATATTACCAAGCCATACAGTTTAATAATGGCAACTAGAGACAGCGGTCCGAGAGATAGCAACAAACTATAGTATGGGCCATAATTCGAGAGACAAGCTTGACAATTAAAGGGTTACCAGGGTTAGACGAAATTAAATAGTGATGTGGCCGATATCGATAATCATTGTCGATTGGACTATATATGATTCGATATAAGACGGGTTTTTTCTACTTCCTTTAATGATATCTTACATTGAAATGTAAATTGTTAAATTAATTTAATCATATCCATATCACCGTAAGTAATGAATAAATACCACAGGTAGCCAAAGCCGTAATGTTTTTTTATTATCGACACGAACAGCACTACCCTGTCTGTGGCAACATTTGAGCAAAATGAATTGTCAAAGTTGTCTCTCGAATTATGGCCCCTACTATACAGGGTTATTTGTAATTCACTAGCATCCTTTTAACCCTAAACTCCTACCACTTAAACAAATGTTTTTTGTTTTACGGCTTTTGTCATAACTTAATATTTTTGGTGTAATAACGTTTTGAAAATTTGAGATTTCCTCTTATTTTTACGGTACTCTGTGTATTTGTATGGGAAAAAAAGTGCCTCATTTTAAAAAGTCGTAAAACAAAAAACATTTGTTTGAGTGACAGGAATTCAGGGCTAAGAGGATGTCAGTGAGTTAAAAATAACCCTGTAGATAAACTAGAGAATTGTGTCCCACTCGCACCAGTACTTGATCACCCTAATTAGAACGAGATGCATTTCTCTGGTTTGTTTTTTTTTCGGCCTCACTTTTTTGTCGCAGTAAGGTATTGAGTCCATGACCTAGGTAGAAATATTTATTTTTCTCAGGCTCGTAAAGTTGTTCTTTATGTCAAGAGAATGCTGCAAAAAATGGCTTTTTAAGCTTCTAGTGTACAAAGTAAATCTAAGGCAAAGGCAATCGGACCCAAACAGCAACAAGCAGTAGAAATTTGTAAAATAAAATAATTTATACATCTGCTCAGATCAAATAAAAAGTAAAGATTGAGCGCGGTGGAAAGTCGAATGAGGCCGGTTTTATAAACATGTGTGCGTAGGCCGGTGTTGCCATAATAATTCTTAGTAGATACCCCGATACTACAAAAATATCGTTACCGTTAATAACGTTTTAATAGCGTTATTAAATATTGAAACTCAAGTAGTTCGTCAACCATTCTGACGTGTGGTGTAGTGTAGGCATAGTGGCGGTAGTAGGAGAGGAAGGAAATGGGAAAAGTGTATAGAAAATAAAATTACAGGGTATAAATTTTCTATGTGTTTATCAATTTATTTACAGACCTTGGTGTTGAATTAATTTCTTATAAGATTGCCTTTTTCTGTCTATTGATTTTGAAATATTTTCCAACTTGGCTATGTGGTGGAACCTTATACTTAAATATTTTTCTATTACACACCGTATAAATTAATTTTATGTTCCTGTCCAGCATATTCATGTTCAATATCTAAATTGGTGAAAACCTGATTATTACCAATGAATTTTTTAAATATATTCATCACGATAGTTTGGTGTTTCTTTTCCGTGGTTAATGGAATGTTTTCAACCAATAATTTTCACACAACTGCTTCACAAATGACACAAATTTCAAAAAGATCCTTGGACGGGAAGCAAAGACCTCCTTTGTTTTACAAATTAATAAGATTATGAAAATCAAATTTGTCGTCGGTCTGCAAGTATTCTAAACATTTAGCACATTTTATAATTTTAACCAGATAGCGCACTGTACTCCCTGATTATATATCCAATTATTATTTTTTTGTAATCATCAAATGCATTGTTATGTAAGCGACTTGCCAAATCAACCGATTCGTTAACAATCTCACGAAGAAGTTGCAGCGAAGAATTTTCATCGCATTCTTCTTCTTCGTGTCTGTATGACAATGAAGTGCTGTTTATAATTAGTGTCGTTGAATTACAGTTAAGAATTGCTATTCTTTCTAACGGAACGCAATTACCTTTTGTAAGGCACTTTAATTCTAAATGTGTCAGTATTTTTCTGTAACTTCCTTTAAAGTGCTTTACATTAGGGTTATCATTGAACCCTCCATACATCCTGATAAACGTATATAATATTTCCAAATGGTCTTGACTAATTTATAGGTAGGTAAGAAAATCAACTTTTTTTTTCAGATTCTATGAATTTTGTATATATAGCACTTTTAAACTTTCCTTTTTAAAAATCCTGATTTGCATTTGGCTTCCACGACTGGTACATAAAAACCCGTGATGAGAAAGACAGGTCGCCCATCCCGTTTATCTTTCCTTTTGGTAACTTTTAGATTCAAAATATATTCTTTTAAAATATCTAAAAAATTAAATATTTGATTTTTATTATTCTCGCATAGAGGTTTTTTATGATCAAATTGCCACATTTTTCTCGAATTAAATATATCGAACATATCATTAAACTGTTGAATAAACGATTCAGTAGCCTCGGAATCCTGGAATTGCAGAAGGTTCAAGTCCTGTCTACATATTTTCAAAGCGTTCGCAACACTATTGACAAACATTTCATATTTCAAAGACTATAATTTGATTCGTTCTCTGTATTCTGTTTGGAAAGAGAAAGACGCTGATAGTTTTAAATTATCACTAGGATTGTTAATTAATTTCTTACAATTTTTTAAAGATGCTTATTCCGAAAGAGCGTAACGATAGAATAGATCCATTACTTTTGTCTATTCTCTATTAAAAAAAAGTGATGGCGTAAATTTGACGTTAAGGTGGAACAGCACGCTCTAGGCGCGAAATTCAAAATTTTTACAGGTTTTAATTTATTTTGGGTAAACGGTGTAACTGTTTAACTTCATATGGTAATGGTACTTGCGCTTGTAAAACAGTGTTCTTTATATTATTGTGTAAAGCTTTTTAAGAATAAAACTGTTAGCTTGATATAAAAGTTGTCAAACATAGAAATTCGGACTTTCAACGTTTTGACCACTTTTATTTCAAGCTAATAGTGTTAGTCTTAAAAAACTTTACACAATAATATAAAGAACACTGTTTTACAAGCGCAAATACCATATGAAGTTAAACAGTTACACCATTTACCCACAATAAATTAAAAACTGTAAAAAGTTTGAATTTCGCGCCTAGAGCGTGCGCTTCCACCTTAAGCATACGTTAAGGTTGTTATCAAATTTAAGATTATGACAGCTCTTTTTTCTAGTGAAAAGGGTAAAGAAACATATCTATTCCGTGGCACTATTTGTAAGTACATATATGTTTTTAAATTTGTTGTATTTTTTAAAATATGGAGAAATAAATTATATTTATTTTTCCGTGTTCAGGAGGCGAAACTCTTTCGATTCCGGCAGTAATTTTCAGGTGTTAAAAAAATGAAAGGTTGTCAATTGCTGAGGAGCTGAATGGCTAGCTTAACTTTCATTATCTGATTTTTATAGTGTATGTTTCTTTTTGAAAGTTTATTAGCTAGGTGGATCCCCTCCTCGTTTTGCAAAATATTTAACTTTTCTAAAAAAATCCACTGTATTAATTTATCATTTTGATCAAGAAATTCTTTTTTGATTCGAACTGATTTCTCACAAGTTTAATAACGTGACTAGGATCCACAACGCAAGTGACTTCGTATTGAGCATTTGGGTGAGGATGTTCAAATGTTGTTTTTAATGCCTTTGCATCTTTGATTTCGCAACCAAGTAATTCAACTGCGGTAAAATTCGTCGAGTGCCCATCGAACGTTAACGAAGCGACATCTATATCGGCATAAAAACACTTGATTAGACACATCCTTATAAGATTAGCTTTTTGCTCCAATGTTATACCATTGATAAGGAAATATCCTAAAGGTATTTTAAAACGGTGATTTATCCCTACTAATAAAAACACTAATGCCTGAGAGGCCAAAGCAGCAGTTTCTCTATACCAGTTCCCATATCTACAAAACCAATGTATTTCTTTCTATCCCATAATTTTTGAGGTCGGATAGCCACCTCGTCAAAGACCAAGTTACATATGGGTTTATGTTCGCTGACTTCGGTTTACCTTTTAATGCTTGGAAAGATTCTTCCGTAAATCCGGGCTCTCCTTTTATGTGACCGTACACACATTTGGCTAAAGTTTTAGGGTGCGGAAGAGACGTATTAAATGTAGCTCTCACATACTCATACGCTTTAGGTGAGTGATAGTTTAGCGTGAGACAGAATTTTTTCATGGCAGGGGTATATTTGAATTTTTTTTACTTTTTTCTGTTTAATGCGTTAAACATGTCAGCAACAGCAATATTGGTCATTTAATGAATTAAACAAGTCTATAGTTTTGTTTTTGCAGATTATCTAATATTATTTTTAACGATTTATTCCTCATGTGAAGACGCCTAACTTTTTGGTTTAAAATTTTTATTTTCCTTTTATCTTTTTTTTGTTTATTCTCTAAAAATAAAACTCTTTCTCGTAGCTTGTACGTCTTGGGGGTGTCGAAAACTGAAGGATCTTGCTCTGACTGACATAGTCGAACAGCACATGAAGTAGAAGGCTGGTTTAAATCAGGAGATGATAAGTCTGATACGGTAGGTTGAACATGAAGAGAATGTGAAACAGAAGCTGCAGAAGGCTTGTTTAATTCTGACGATTCTGGGTCTGGTATCGCAGTTTCTGTATCTGATGCAGCATGAAGATGGACATTAGGAGGTTGGCTGGAGTCTGTATTGTCTAATCGCTCTGGTACGCCTGGCAGAATCTTTGGATAGCCGTTTTGTGTCACACGACGTAACCCTTTTTTATTTGTGTAGTACAAGTCGTCGCTTTTAAAATGAGCCGAACAAACTACGCTACGGGCAGTTGGATGCCATAATGGTTCAATCCGATTATCACGAATTACTCCAATCCACTTCTCTGTAACATTTTTATTGCGCTTTGGAAATCTGAAAAAATACTTAAAACGGTAAGTATACAAGTAAATAACATGTTTAAAAAAAAAAACTACGGAAAAATTGTAGCCTTTGACAGTCGCGTCGCAAAGACAAATTCAACGATACCTCATTTTTCAAATCATCTAAGCCGTGGGTAATGGGCATACATACATACATGACGGTTGAAAAACAACCCTCGTCCTTTTTGGCTCCGCCGCAGTCGGGTGTTAGCGTCAGCGAACGAAAAAAACATAGAACGCGAGCTTCCTGCAAAATTCCAGTTTAAACGGGTCAATTATTCCAACTACGCATGCGTCTTGTAGTACCAATAAGAAATAGCTAAAATATCAGCCGATTTTCTATTACCCAAAACAAATAAACGTGATTGGTCAATTTCAAAATGAATGGCTAGGATTGTATCCTAGCTCTGACATTTTATGTGTCTAAAATGGCGGTGACAGTGAGAACGCTTAACTGATGGATGGTTGCATGCAACGGAGAGTCATTTTTGTAGGCTAAATCGTCGTAATTAATTACATTTGATTTTAAGCTTTATTTTGATTTAAAATATCATAAGATAACTAACTTAATTAGGTGTTACCTTTAATGTAGTGTAATACCTTTAAACACTATGCGTATAAAACCTACTCCAAAAAATTGCACTTAAACGATAAAAAGATAACTGCGTAATTTCATTTCTTTAATTTACTTACAATTTATCTTTTATCAAAAGTTGTTGCACTGTAATATTATTTGGATAGCTAAATTTCAGAGTTATTTTCTTACTTTTTAGTGCAGTTTTTGTCCCTTTTATTGTTTTTGTTAATAAATAAATTTATTTCTGACTTTTCTCGTATAGTTAATTAGTCTTATTAGAATCAATAGTCTAGTTAGGATGACCCAGATCAATTGCAATAAATAGAAAAAACATTGTTAGCACTATATTCCTAAACTGTGTGAAAACTTATGAAATTGCGCTACCTTTTTCGAACAATGTATACAAATTGTTATGTGCGTGCATGAAACCATGTATCTCAACAAATAACGATTTAAATGTTTAATAGGTATCTTAGGTACCCTTTCATTCACCTATAAACATTTTGATGATGTAAGGTTGCATAACACAATTCCTATACAAAATCTGTTACGATTAAAAAAAATTAAACATGTATGTTTACGGCTTTATTTATATATGAAAAGTGATTCCATCTTTTTTTTATGTTTTCCAGAGTGATTAACACACTATTTCACAGTACAATACGGCACATTTTGTTTATTTTTCTGACCACTTCATACAACTGTTACGCTGCGCCGCCATGTGCAAACTAAACAGCCGTTTGACACAGTTTTGATGCCCCGCCTTCTTTGACACAGTTTAGGTGGTGTCGTTTTGCGATGCTAGTTGTGATTCTATGCTTTTTTCGTTCGCTGGTTAGCGTACTATGTTTTTTATAACGAGTTTAGCTATGTATCGAGCTGTGAAGTGTGAGCTGTAAGGGATAGTTGGCGCCACCGGTCGGACAAGCAAGGCGATGGCCAGCTGTGCGACCGGGCCGCGGGGGAATTATTATTGTTTTGACTCAAAGCGCGCGTGAGAGCTCAGTGAATATCATTTTGTAAAAAGAACTAAATTATATGTATTAAAAACCACTGTGAGTATATTTTTCCTTCACGGGTAATAAGTCCATACGATATTTATGTACTAATTACTTTCTCACTTTAATACCGTTACTACATTAAAATAAGTTAGTAAACTTTGACAAGAAACAAACAACTTTACGTTGCGTGTCACGTTCTCACGTTTTAAGCCGTGCTAATAAAGAATTGAATTTAAAATGAAAAAGAAAAGGTTGTATTACATAGGCGGCATTTACCCAATAATAGGGTAACTACAACATTATAATGGCAACACTAATGTTGACGTTTTGGGTTCTAAGCAAAATTATTTCGATTTGTATTGAAAATATTGGTTTTCGAGTTGACTTACGTGTGAAAAGTGATTCCATCCTGCTTTTTATTTTTGGACGAATAGTTTTTACATCCTTTCACTACGCAATTTGGCATTATTAGTGATAATATCGAATTTAAAAATACGTTGTCCTCCACCGGAATGCGTAGTTGAAGTAATAAGGTTTTGGTGTAGTTGGGTTGCAAGTGTGTGCGTGCCACTGGGTAAGCACACACGGAGTGGATTGGTGTAGTTTGATTGACCGGCCTCACTTCGTTGTTCGCAGCGTTCTATCTTTACTTTTTATTTGATCTGAGTACATCTGATGTTTTATACTTACTTAGATAAAATTATCGAATATTATTATAGAAATTGCAATGCATGAAAAATAAGTCTCGGATAAAATAGTTCATTTTATGCTCTTTTTTTTGCTATTCACTCTACCATTTTTTGATATTTGTTCGTCGGCGGGATGCCACGATATAGTGTGACTAAGAACTTTCAATCTTGTCTTTTGAAACAAGTAAATAAAATCAGGTTTTGAGTTTAGGTAGGTACATTTATTATCAGAAGCTCACTTAACCAAAAAAAAGTCTATAGAAAAAAGAAAAAACTAGAAAATAAAATGTTAATTTAAGACCTTTCCTTATCAATACGGTGTAAAACGGCTTTGGAGGCACACTGGAAGAAAAAAGTTGATTAAGTAATTAACTACAACAACTACATTTGTTTTTCAACTGAACGGCCACTTGCTAGAAAAAAATAATCTCGATTTAGCGTTACGCTCAATTTAATAAGAAAATGATACACTGAGCAATAAAGTGAGTCGTGGTATATGGTGCTAGAGCCGTGAAGAAACATATTTATAAATGATAAGTGTACATTGAAAAGTCCAAAAGAACTATAAATCTCACCTTATTAAAATTATTTTGGTGACTGATTGGGTTTAGGAGACTCGATAATACATTTATTTGGTAGAAAATTAGTGGTTTGCCATAGTAAATAGTTATACGCTGAAAATAAGAAAACATAATATTAAAATCACAGTCGTACATTTTTGTATTAAAACAGCGCACGACCATATCGCAAAACTAAGCGTTACTTTAATTTCCGGCTTCAAAACCAATTTAAGGAAAGACTTGAATGAAAGTAAACCATCGTACGACCGTGATTTAAAACGAAATTACACTATTTACGATGGCGAACTACGTAATCAAGCACAGTAGGTAGAGGAGAAACTTAGGTACTAGCAGTCAGTTGACTTTTAAATTAGCGCGAGCGTACTTAATGTGCGTACGCGTACGTTGATCTATTCGCATTAAATAAATAGACAAGTCAATACATATATCCAACTTACAAAAGAAGAGGTACGATGTCCTCTTGTTTCATTTTGCCGTAATATTTCATAATACCGTCCACATGGCCCATTCCGACGACTGCCAGCACTCGAGGATTCTCAGGTACTGCTTTAGAAAAAAAAAAGCAATTAATTATATTTTCATATTGAAGGAATATGTTAGAAAAAAAATTAAAGGTATAATTCCGTGCAACGCGGTCGATCACAGCGACTGACGCACGCGGCTGATGCGACAATAGTTATCTAAGCGACATTTTGGTTTAAATGTAATTATCTCAATACCTATGTATTTACAATTTACAGTGTATTTACTCTATTTACCGCAAAATGTCGCTTAGATAATTTCTCCTTTCAAGCGTCGATATGATCATGGTCATCATGAATGACAGGATCTATAGTCAGGGGGGTTACTACGAAATTCGAAGTTCGAAGTTCGGATCGTGCGGCCCCTCTCACTCTCGTAATAAATACCATTAGCGTGAGCGGAACGGCATGAAACGAAGTTCGAATTTCGCGCTTCGTAGTATAGGGCCTGTTTATGAAAATGTATGGCCCGTTTCTAAAGTCTGCCGCAGAACGCGCCCGCCGCGGATTTCGAAAACTTTGAAAACATTGACTATTGTCGCATCAGCCGCAAGTGTCAGTCTCACGTGATGCACGGAATTGCATCTTAACACTCACTATTTCGAACACACTCTTGCAAAGAATAAGCAAGACACTTGTCGCGTTCGTCGACAAACACATGAAATATCTTTTTGAACGCTGGCACGTCGCGCGTGATCTCTTCGAATTGAGCTTGCACGAAGTCTTTATCTTTATATCTTTCTAGTTGATTTTTGCTGTGAAACAAATGATTATTAATGTACGTAGGTAAGAAGTTTTAACAATCACTTTACAAAACGTTTTGCTATTCCTACTCCCTACGCATTAACTTCTTTACAAACTACTTACATCAAATCATACAGTTGTAGAGCTATTGACATAATTTCGATCAAACAATGTAATAAAACAGGTTAACTAATAACGTACTCTAATGGTTTCGATGATCCTGATTTACTGAGATGAAACATCACTTGTCCTAATTCATAAATGCTTAAAGATTGAAATGCTCTTGCTATCGTAACTTGTATAGGTCTGTCACCCAGAAACAGTTTGCAGCCGGGTATTTTCTTCATCTGAAATAGTGAATCAATAGTCGTGAAGCGGAGCGAGGCAGCGGAGCGGAGCGTGAGGGTAATACGGAGCGGAGTAGCGGAGCGTGTCTGTCCATAGGTGCGGAGCTAGATAGGTAGATAGCGGAGCAGAGCGGAGTCGCCGACAGTTTTTCCATTCACGGAACTAAACCGCGAGCACGCGACTAGTCATGCGTGCTTTGCTTTTAATACATAACGATCTCATAGTACCTAATAATGATCTGATGGTCCCAAAGGAAGATCTATGCCGGTCGCAAGATTTGAACCATTTCGTTATATTCGAAGTTATTATTGTTTTTAAGTATTTTATTTGATTTTTTGTTGTAACGAATGTTTCTTTCTTTCATTTGAGCTGCCGGGGCGGGGTTGCAACCCGCACCCGCGCTCGTTTCTCCGGCCCGGTTCCCCGCTCATCTTCCTCGCTCCGCTTCTCGGTTTTTTATTAGCAACTCGCTATCCACTGAGAGGAGCGGAGATGTTATGCAATTCTATTGGTAGATTTTGACCTCGCTCATCGCTCCGCTCCAATGGACAGGCCGCCTAAAACAACAATTCGGCGTTTTAAACGCTGCCCTTTAATTGCGTATAATTAGGTATCATTGCAAATCGAAATTACTACTAGGTACTCAATTACTCATACCAATTTTGTCGTAAACGTGCCTGGTATACCTACTTATTTTTTTGTTATATTAAGTACTAAGTACAGCCACTATAAATAGATTGATAAGTAAGGTTTACTCTTTCCAAAGTAGAATCACATTTGCTTTCTTACCTCGTGGTATGCCCTGCGAAATTCACCACCGGGTGCAACGCCTAACTCCTTAGCTATATCCGCGTAGGTTTTGAGAAGCATTGCATGCAGCATGCCCGAGACAACGTTCTGACCTTTCATTGCTTGTCTATAGTGAAACGTGATAAAATAACAACATCAGCCACTAAGAAAAGTTACAAAATACATAATCCACAGCAAAACTAATGACATTACTCACTTCATTTTTGTTGAATCAAAAGCTTTAGCATCTTCTAAGAACTTTTTCTCGTCCAGCTCCAACAACGAAACTCTTTGCCGACATAACTCCACTAAAATCCCATTTGGATTTAACACCTTGACTATCTGCATTATAAAAACCATTAGATTACGACCGCGTATCAAGAATGGGCACCTGAGTATCATTAAAAAAATCTACCTGAGACACATCTTCCACGGATTGCTTGCTGAAGTGGACAGTGCCGAGGAGAACAACTGTAGCCTTACTGTCATCTTGTAAAAGAGTTGCTGCAGACGGGAGTGGTAACGAGCTGCCGGAGGAATGTCTTGATAATATCGAACACACGGCTGAAACCACGTCAAAATTTGTACGCAAAGTAGATATAGTATGAGAAGTGCTAAAACATTTCAAATGTACGTCAAAAGGAACTTACAAAACCTATTCTGTCGAATTTGCTTGCACAGTACTGCAGTTTCCTTTAAATTCCACAACTGCCTGGTGATTACCCATGTCCGAATCATCTCATAATTGGTTTACGTAATATATCACACAAAATTTTAGCATATTACAAACAATTTATTTCAAGTAGATGGAATGTTTCGCAGCCAGAATTTATTGGGTTTCGTCCATTTTTGAATAATTTACCTACAACGTCATTTTGTAAGTGCATGTCAAGGGTACATTTTGATGTGTCTATTGTCAAAATATTACATGCCAGTTCATTCCGAAGTAAAATGATATTGAGCCTACATGTGCGATATCTCTACCATTTAACTGAATTATTTCGACTAAAATTTTCAACTAGGTGGCTTCGCCTCCGCTGAATTTTTTTTCATACAAACCTCCTGACAATATCAAATGCAACAAAAGAGAATTATCCAATTTGGTGCAGTCGATCGGAAGTTATGCGCGTACAAACATTTCGGTGATTCAAGTTTATAATCATATATAATCGGAATCACCGAAGAAGTAATAATAATGCAAGTGAAGGCTATTTGCATTTGAAATAAATTTCACCATGAATACACATACAGCAAATCATGATTTTACTTTTAACATTTTATATATATTTTATATTGCAGAATCGATGTTTCCAGACAAGGGCAGTGCAGTACCTACTTTCTCTGAATTTGTATTTCTGCAACAGAACAATAAAATTAGTATATATATTAGTAGTTAAAGAAGTTGACAAAGGTATGAAGTGTTTGGCTGTTTTCCTTGACCTAAAAAAAGCATTCAACACGGTCTCCCTTCCCACTCTTGTAAACAAGCTGGAACTTTATGGAGTTAGGGGTAAACCTCTGGAACTGTTGTGTGACTACCTGAAGGACCGGAGTCAGAGGGTTAAGGTTGGCAAGTACGTTAGTGAGGACTTAAGAGTGCTATTTGGCGTCCCCCAAGGCAGTGTGCTTGGTCCCACACTTTTTCTGATTTATATCAACGATCTCACAAACCTTCAATTAAACAATGGTCAGATAATCTCGTACGCGGATGACACTGTGGTAGTTTTTACTGGAAGGGATTGGGACTCTGTTTACAGTGTTGCTAATGAGGGTCTTCAAAGGATACACTCCTGGCTGACTTCCAACCTACTTACGCTAAATATAGACAAATTACATTTGTTTCACTAAAAATAAAAGCACTCAACCGTCTGGCAGTTTTAACCTTAAAATTCACAACTGTAACATAAGTAAGGATATGCTTTGTAGCTGGACACAAATACAAAAGGTTGTATCGACAAAGTATCTAGGGCTTATCATCGACCAATCGCTATCATGGCACCCTCACGTAGAATATATTAAAAACATAATACGTAAACTAACATGGATTTTTAAAATACTAAGGCATGTTGCCACGAGAAATCTGCTTCAGCAGATATACATTGCATTAGCGCAGTCTGTAATGTCTTACTGCATCTCTGTCTGGGGTGGGGCGTCAAAATCCAAATTCTTGGAAGTGGAGAGGGGACAGAGATGTTTGTTGAAAACTATGTATTTTAAGCCATACAGATATCCCACGGTTGAACTATACAAACATTGTGAGCACCTAACGATGCGGAAGTTGTACATCGAAGCAGTAGTCTTGAAACTCCACAGAAAATTGATCTTTGACCCCTTATTGCCTAACCGAAGAAGAGTCAATGTGCTTGCACCTGTACCCAACAGTAAATCAATGTATGCGAAAAGACAATTTGCTGCGCAATCTGCTCACCTATATAATAGAATTTGTAAAGAAATTAATATACATCCGTTGAACCTACATGATTGTAAAAATAAACTTGCTGAATGGTTAACTAAACTTGACTATGAGGAAACTGAGACACTCCTAAGATGGGGGTTTTAATGGCTTTAAAGTATTGAATATATAAAAAAGTCACAAATTTGTACAATAGTTATAAGTTTACTCTTAAGATTTAGTATTGTTTAACATATTAATGAAACCACATATTTGTTTTGGAAGAGCGAGGTCTTCTGTCACAAGCATTATGAATGCCTACTAGAAGGTCTCAACAATTTGTTTGTACACCATTTTGTTGTTAACAGAAATAAATTATTATTATTATTATAGTATATGGCGGTACTCCGATGGCGATTAGTCTCTATTTACAGTGCACTCGGTTGTTGTACAGTCAGCAGCAAAAGTGGATGAGCAGTTGAGGAGCTCAAAATGATCTACACGCGTCTCTGTTGCTAAGGTAATAAGAGGGTGCGTAGGTAATTTTTAGTGTCACCACCGATCCACTTTTGCTCCTGACTGTACACATATATATATATACAACTATCGCGTCAAATATATAGTAACACCATCCATTATGGTTAGTGGCATAGAGTTGTATAGATATTTTTGACGTCTTAATTGTAATGTACCTACATTATATTTATTTTATTATCTAAGGACTTTTTTCCTGCCGAATTATGAACTTTTGTTGAAATCAAATAATTTATAGTTGGTTTTAGAATAGCATTTATTTCATATTTATACACAATAATTATGTGGAATAACCAGATAAAACAAAATAATTTTTTCTATGCGAAATTGTTTAATCGCAGTCGCAATAATAGATTATGCCAATTTATTTACATCTCTTAAAATAGGTACCTTAAAGTGAAATAATGATCTGTGCATTATACTAAGTATATTGATTGAATTATTTTATGACTAAATAATTTTGACACACAATTTCCGTACATTATTTGTTTATTTTGTCAAAGATTAAAGTTACACTAGCAAAAAATAACTGCAAAGATATGTTATCATTTAGTAAAATGTGGTGCACGAGTTCCTTTGGTCCTTATATAAGAACTTTAAGTCTTAGTTTTAATGAAGATATACTCAGCATTTTTTTTTCAAGCAATCAATTAACTACAGTGAAAGGTTATTACAGGACAAGTATCGTGTACTAATCTAACATGTTTTTCCCCTTATGTTACAAATGGATGGATAAATTTAACATTAATTTCTTACATTATCACAGTCCTTATCAAAATATATAAATCAACGTGAAACAAATAATTTACAACTAGAGAAAACAAATACCTTTTTAACGCCATGTAGAAAAAAACCATCTTAGTGCGTGCCAGGCCCCGCGCAATCTAGAATTCCATACTTATATGCGGCAAATATTCAATAAGTAGTAAGCTTTGATCGACTATTACTGATTATCTTTATCTTGTGAAGTCTACCAAGCACTCTTCCTTTTAAATTAGTTAAATATACAACAATTATGATTTCTTCCAGATTTTTTTCAAGCAAATGGTGCTTGTAGAAGAGACACTTGATTCTAATAAAAGCTTAATAGTTTTGCAAACGGATCCCGAAATCGAAAAATGGTTTAATCAAAACAGCAGTCTTAGATTATTTATACACTAGATAGAGCTTTGGCGGCATGAAAACGTCCCGAAAAATATAAGCCAACTTGGCTTATATGTCATTTGCCTCCCTTCAGTTTGAATGACGTAACGCGATCGTAATATGAAGCTGTCAAAAGAAATTTGTGGACGTTTTGTATCGCAATGTTTGCTACTGACACTCTATCTAGTGCATAAATAATCTAAGCCAGCAGTGTTTTAAAAAACTTATCAAACGATACTCTTACACTATGGGTTTAAATGAGCAAAAAATCGTTCCCACTTTGTGTAGGAGAGGTACCCTTGTTCTATTATTTCAAAATTTTAATTTTATATCTATCTATACCCATGCAAAATGATTACAACTTTCTAACACTAGCAGTCTCTTAGCTAAGCCGCGGAGCTACGGACTGACGGACGGACATGGCGAAACTATAAGAGGCTAAAAAAGAAGAAACTATAAAAGGCGTCATTGGCATTCAACTAAAGTTAAAGTAATAGTGACGAAGAAAAGATTATAAGTGGTATAAACTTTACTAAGTACAGTCGAGTTCACCAATATCTGTACAGCAAACTTTCATATATATCTATACATAGACCTTATTATGGTAACATAAGGTCTATGTAAAGATATTTATGAAAGGTTGGCGATGCATATATTGGTGAACTCGACTGTACATATAGCTTTTTCATATTTGTTTCATTTTCTTACTCGCACAGAAAAATGGAGATACTGAGCCAAGCGAGAAAATGGCAAGCACGCTTAATATAATAAATAGCTCAGATGTGTGAGAATTCCACAATACACTTTCTGGTCTCCAATTCACTTGGTGATTCAATTGAATTAGTTTAGAGCGTTAGTCATGCTTAATACCTTACCAGGCATGTAGACAACATAAAGTGCACAATTAGAACAATGAACATACATACATATTAAATAGCGTAAAATGCGCAAATGCATCGACAACTCAATTTAATAAAATAGTTATTTGTCATTGACGTACATCTCAAACAGGACTGTGCGCTGTGTGACAAATGACAATAAAGTATTTGCCACACTGGACGCGTTGCGCATTCTGGACGATCATATTGTATTTACACAAAATATAATACATATAGACTGCAAATGATAATTACACAGGGTGCGGGCTGCGTTAGATTTGACGGGACCGCAGGACGCCGAGGCTGTCCAGTGTGACGAGTCATTAGCCGTGTCTCCACTGAGCGAGCCGCCTCGCGAGGCAGCCATTTTCAGTGCGATTTTGAGCTTTGTGTTGAACAAAATCATGCCTCATGCACTTGCCTCGCGAGGCGGCTCGCTCATTGGAGACCCGACAATTTAAAACAGAACGAGCCTTCTAAAGCGCCAGTTGTTTTGTACAACAGTCATAATAAGTTACATCTAGATACACTATAAAAAAACCTGCATTATGTGTATGTTAATAATAGTTTATATTTATAAGTTCTGTGAATATTTTTAAATTTTTATTTGCTTTACCAGATTTCAAAAGATAGTTTTTGCGATGGTCTAATGCCCAGTCCCGTTTCATCTATACGTCCATCTTGATCCCACATATTACTTCTTATTTTTATAGAAATTATTCTACATACAATAACAACAATACCGAAAAACAGAAATAGGCAATATCAATTAATTGACAAAAGATTTTAAAATGAATACAACATACATATATCGAACCACACGATTTCAACACACAATTAAGTCGATCATTAAACATATTTAATTCTACACAACATGAACTCATATTCTTTTTGATATCAAATATTTACATTCTTTTCATGAGATATCTACTTAAGATCCATAGTCACGGCAGCAACTCCTACTCGGAGTCTAGTTGATCATTCTTTGAAAATGCTAAGCTTAGTGGCAAGCGCTAGGATAACCACTTAAAATATGTATCCTAACAAACAAACTAAAGTGAACTGTGCTAACACAAAGACGCATTTGAGACGCGTACTCTATGCTCCTCACAAACGCGTGCCACACCCATTGTGGGCTTCATTACGAATTAAAATATAACTATGCTGAATATAAATGATTAAGCAATCCATTTAACCTTTAGCCATGCCATCAAAATATGATAACAATCGAATTAGTGTCAAAGAAAGAAGTAAGTGAACAAAAATAAGAGGTGTCTTGGGATACCCAGTGGGAACGAAGTTCATTTTGCTAAATAACAGGCGCATAATATAATAGTGAGAAGAGTTAGAAAACAATGAAGAAAGGTTACAAGTGTCGCGCACGACGCGCAAGGATCGCTAAATAAACGCTGTAGTTAATATTATAAAATATTTAGCTTCGAAAGTGCATAGCTATCTTAGCAACGTCGTCATAATATAATTTTGTGTGTAATTTTTCCTAATATATTAATTTAAATTAAATAACGTAATGTCTACCTGAATTTTTTATTTTTGTAATGTTACTGTACTGTTTTTGGTGATCAATAAAGAATATTTGTATTGTATTGTATTGTATTGTATTGTATTGTATTGTAATGGGCAATTGTATTTTAAACAATTTTTTTAAGATGATTAGCATATTAATTTTAACAGAAATTGATACTAACTCGTTAAAACACCGTCGGATATAAATAACTAATTTAGAAAAAAATTCAAAATCACGAAAATTATTATTATAAGTAATAATTAATAGACCTGTGACATTCTGGTCTCTTTTAAAACTTTTTTAACACGAGGTAAGCTTCCAACATTAATTATTTAAGCAGCGCACGCCACGGACACTCTTAGAGAGATAAAGATAAGGGGGCTTGTTTTCGCAAATTGTTTATAAATAATGTATAGTGAAAACCGTATGAAATGCGAATGGTAGTTGCTGATATTATTCCTCACTGCACTAACTAAATGCATGACAGTAACGTACATACAATAGCAAAAGTATCGTATCGGACACTTTTCGGCCTAGCTCTCATTCGCAAGTGACTGAAGCAGCCATGCTCAACCTTTTTGTAATAGTCACAAATGTCTCGTGTCAATGGTGCAGCGAGTCGCAGCATTGATTGTCAACAGTACTAAAAGTCAAAATAGCCGAAAATAAATACAGTCAAAACCGTTTATAGCGACACCAATTACAACGACATATTGGATGTAACAACCAAGAAAAAAACCCAACACGATCTTATTGTTGGGGAGCAGCTTGCCTCAACGTGAGAAGAAGACCAGTAAATGAAGCAACTTATCTTGTGAATAATTATAATAGAGATCCAAACAGGAGTTACAGTACGTGTGTCAATATTTCGAATATAACAAACATGACATGAGTACACAAAAATAATTTTCTTTTTAATTTGAATAGGCATAATACAACCTATTCCAATACTTATATACCAAAGTAACACTGGTTACAATGACCAACCGTGTTTAACGACCAAATATTGCTGTCCCTTAAATGTCGTTATAAACGGTTTTGACTGTATATCTTTTTGTGCCAGGGCGGCTCTACTAATAAAAGCATGGCGAGCCACATGCGGTCCGCGGGTCGAAGATTGAGTATAGCTTGTCTGGAGTGTAACTTGCGATGAGGAACTTCGTTTCAAATAAGGCTTGGTTAAAAGTTAAACTGTTCCGTAATCTCTTATTAATCAAAGGTGACGAGCAAATATTTGTTTTGTTTATATGCACGCCTTAGTCTGAAGAAATAAAGATTATCGATCCATTATTCGTTTCAGATGGTCCATTTAGATATCTGAAAATGAAAACATGATTTTTTAAATCAAACCTAGATAAGTTATCCGTTTCAGTTTATTTTTAAATGATCTTAAATAATGATTAAAGTAGATATTTGACACTTGACTGTTAGGGCATCTCCAAATTCATCAAAAATGCTTTATGTCCACGGAATTAGAGCGAAAAAGACGTTGATCGGCTTTGACAGTAAGGTCAGTCCAAAGTCACACGTAGCTGCGCTAATTAAAAATCGAGGTCTGTATCCGTATCTGTCTATACATGTAAATAGATAAAAAACAGGAGGAAATGTTCCGTCTCGTTTTGTACCTAAACCAGTGTCGCCGGAAATGCTCACAGCATTCATACTTTGAAATCTTGGCGACTATTGGTTGTACTTTTCGAAAAGAGTAATAACTAGAGTAATAGTTACGTGCGGGGATCACGGCAGCCAGCGGCGCGGCAACAGCCGGTAGCAGCCGTACACGACGGCGCCGACGCACGCCACTCGCACCGACACGCGGATTATGCGCGTCGACAGCGACTCCGGTGGAATCCTGGGAAAAATTACTGATAACTATCCGCAACTCTGAATTTTACCGAATTTATGTGCGAAATTGGGATTGTCTAAAAAAATAACCAATGGTTTTTATAATATTTTTTTTGTATTGAGAAGTCAATTATAAGAAACTAATTTCAATATTTTTTTTCATTTTGGTGACTACTTTTTTTTTCAAAATTATTATTGAAACTATTTTGGTTGATGACGTCAGATTTTAATTGAGGGCTCTTATGCAGCCAAATTTCTAAATCTATCTAAACGAGTACGGTAAGGCAACCGCTTTATTTTATTTTGTGTAGTTGTAGTGCTAGATGTTAGACAGCGGGTCCAAATAAAACTCCGTATTATAAACTCACGTGTAAATTGTAAAGAATTCTAACTAATGCTATTCCAAACAGATTAAAGTACAACTTGGACCTTCTACGACATCTATGTAATATCAAATGAAGGTCATTGCTTATTTGATATGTAATAAATGCTTTCATTATATTAAAATTAAATAACTACAGAAAACGATTTAAAAAGCATTTATCTCGAAATGGTTTTCAATTTACTACAAAAACAAAAAAATAGACAACGCCAATAGGGATGTTGACACCACCAATCAACTGACGTACATTTTATGAGCTGTCAAAACACAGTTCTCCCATAGAGTTTGAATGGCAATAGCAACTTATGACGTCACTTGTTCGCCAACTCAATCAACTAACTATTTATTTGTTTTAAAGCAACAAGAAATCTAATTTTGCAGTTAATCGAAAATTAATCTGGGTTTCAGGGCTAAAATAAAGCGTTTTTTTACTGGAGTCTTTTCTTCGAATTATTTTTAACTAACTTTTGCCCGCGACTCCGTCCGCGTGGAATTAGTAATTTGGGCAGCTTATTTTTTTATCCAATTGGCTTTTTCATCAATTATGGCTCTCCTCAGTTCCTCGATATAAAAAAATTTACCCTCCCCCCCGCAACGGTGCATCCTACGGCAAAATCAATGAAATTTTCATCCCCTTTTAATACCCCCGCACCCTCTCTCCCGTACCCTTCCCGGCACCCCACCCCCCCTCAACCCAACCAGGGTTTTTGTCAAATATCTTGAAAACGGTCATCCTACGGCAAAATCATTGAAATTTTAATCCCCCTTTGCAGCCCCCCTCCCCAGCACCCTCACCCCCCTCACAACCCCACCCCCTGGAGTTTTTGTCAAATATCTTGAAAACGGTGCATCCTACGGCAAAATCAATAAAATTTTCATCCCCCCTCTGGAACCCCCGCACCCACTCCCCCGCACCCTCACCCCACCTCAAACCACCCCCCCACCCCCCGGTGTTAACACTGAAAGAATTTTTCAAATCGGAGCAGTAGTTCCTGAGATTAGCGCCTATAGAAGTTTTACTTCAAAAACCCCCGATTTTGAAACATTCTTCCGCTCCGCTCCGCTCCTATTGGTGTTAGCGTGATGATATATAGCCTATAGCCTTTCTCGATAAATGGGCTATCTAACACTGAAAGAATTTTTCATATCGGAGCAGTAGTTCCTGAGATTAGCGCGTTCAAACAAACAAACACACAAACAAACAAACAAACTCTTCAGCTTTATATATTAGTATAGAAGTATAGATGGCACCAACATCCCCATTATATTTGAAATTGTACCATTCGCTTCCAGGTGAAGGAAAACATCGCGTGTGAAGTTCTCAATCCGCACAGGGCCCGCGTGTAAACTACAGCTCCAACCTTTATATCAAACTAAAAGCCCTGTCTGTGGCCGGCAGACCCCAGAATGGTCTAGTGTCGACTCTGCTTCGGCCCTGTAAGTCATGGCATCTTAGGGATCAGAGGCCGTATGCCTAACGCGTGGACGCTGGCTATTGCATTCGCTATTTCTTTCTATCAACGGTATAAGATGGTAACAGAAAGACATGGTGAAAACAAAGGCAAGCGCTCGCGAGATAGACAATACGGCCCCAGGTCCCGTTGGAAAATTACCCTAGATAAGCCATTGATTTGAAGACTTACTTGAGCAGCGGTGGTATGTCGTGCGGGCGCACCTTGCCCCAGTGTTCGACGATGCCGGACACGTGGCCAATGCCCACCACGCCCACGATACGGCACGGCTCGCGACCTGACCCGACCCAATCAAACTTTAGTTATAGCGGTGTTTTACAAAAACAAATGTACCTACATAATTAAGGAACTAATCAAAACAAAATTACGATCGCTTCCTTTGTGTAACGAAAATTAGTCATACGAACTATAAGGGTAACTTCCGTTACACAAAGGAATCCTTTAAGTTTTGTTTTAATTAAATCCCTTAATTGTTTAAATTTAAAAAAAAAAACCCTTAATTGTTGTAAACTCTCAGCTTAAATAACAAGGTGTTAGTATGAGTTTCAGTGAGTTATTTTGCAGAACACTACTCGTCAATTTCGATAAAGCGTGCTTAGCGTGCAACTGATCACTCCATTCAAAAACATAACCCTCCTTCGACAGTCAGGTGAAAATATGAAAGCGTTTAAAGGGCAAGATTGGATTTGCTGACAAATTTGATTGTTGCCAGTGTAAAGTTGCCAGTTTGTAACATCTCCTTCATCAAATCATCCCCATACCAAATTTCATGTACATCGGTTCAGCAGTTTAAGCGTGAAGACGTAACAGACAGACATCAACACTTTCGCATTTATTAGTATAGATGATGAATTATGCCAAATCAATTATGCGTAAAAATTTTATGCGATCCAACATTGAACCGTCTATGATAGCATTGAGGAAGTGCTCTATTGTACAACTCAATTCACAATAGCTAGCACAAATGGATTGAACGAAAGTAATGGCACTTTGACATTTGTGTAGGAAAATGACTGATGCATGCTTTGATCAATTATAACTGAAGATACACATTGCCGAACAAAATCCCCTTCAAAGAATGTCCGAACTTTTTTATTTGTTTGCATAACAATTAAAATCATCACCTACACAGAAATTTGAACCTAGTCTTTACTTCATTACAGTCGAATTTCGGTTGAAACTTGACAGCTAAACTTGACAATTTCACGCAACGTACTGAGAAAAAAAGAAGGCCACTTTTATCAAAGTGGCGCTCATTTGGCTCGGACATTTTCGGGCGCGCGACTGTGGATCTACAGTTATAATTGATCAAAGGATGCATGTCATTTTCATATTTTTGTGAAGTGTATTCAAATGGATAACACACAGACACAAGAGAAGTATACAAGGTACTACATTTAGATCGGCCAGTATGGGCAAGTCTGTGACTATAAGACATACAAAGATCTTCTTAATAATATTAAAAATATAACATTGAAAAAAATATATTACATTTCATTTAAGAAAAATAACGGTCTTTCTAAGATTGTTCTTAGGAACCATGTCATCGATTTTAGTTACAAGAAAATCTGCGTTCATAAATTAAAAAAAAAAGAAAAGAAAATTGTAAAATCTAATTTTTAATACCTACAAGTTTTTTTTGCTAACTGTACTTTTGTTAACTGTTTTTTTATAGATACATCCTATCTACATTTTGTATACCATATTTAAAGTCAATCCGACCACGAGAACGGGATCAAATTTGACTTTTTTGATTTGGTTACCGACAGACAGGTACAGGGACTGGAATGTAAATATTTTTCTTCAATACGACCGGGTTTGATTCACGAACCAAAAAAGTTTTTTTTTTAAATCTGTGTGTTATATATTAGGATGTGGGTAGAATCTGCAGGGTACCCTCAGTCTTGAATCTAACCCAAGTAAGTAACGAACATTACAAGTGGCGACAGGAATAAAATTATACTTTAAACATAGTGTTTGAATGTCTAAAAGTGTTAATAAGTGGTAATTAATCGAAATGGCAGTGAAATTCAGTGAATTTAACCCGGACAAGGACACATGGAAAAATTATATTGATAGGTTTAGTTATTGCTTGCTAGCGAACCAGATTGAGGCAGATGAGTTAAAAAAGGCTAATTTACTATCAGTTTGTGGGCATTCTTTGTATGATTTGATACTTTCATTAATATCTCCGCAGAAAATAGAGAGTATAACCTATGTTCAAATCAAGTCTCTGTTGGATGATCATTATGATCCGAAGCAAAATGAAATAGTGCAATCTTATAAATTTCACATGAGAAATCAGCTGGATGGTGAAAAGGTTAAGGATTATGTTGCCAATTTACGGAAGTTGGCAATAGATTGCAACTTTGCTGATTTGGACAGGACATTACGAGATCGCTTGGTTTGTGGTATTAGGATCAAAGAAATACAAAAACGATTGCTACAGCAAGCAACATTGTCATTTGACCAGGCAGTCAAATTAGCTTTGACTGCAGAAATGGCAGATGCTGGTGTTTTGATTATGTCAACACAAGAACAGGTGACCATGCAAGGTACCCCTGGGCCGAGCAGTGTTGAAGAGCCAATGGAGGTTAACAAGATCCGAGCTAAGTCAGTACAACAGGGTAATGAGTGCTGGCGGTGTGGCAAGGTGCATGGCAAATTTTGTAAATTTCGGTGGAGCAGGTGTTACATTTGTAAAAAAACAGGTCATATTGCTGTGGTTTGTTCAAGTACTCATGAGAAAGGTAAGCTGAAGGAAGAAAGTAAATTCAATGGCTTGTATGAAGATGCTCCATGCTACTATGTGTCGCATAAAGTTGCTCCTTATAATGTAAATGTTAAAATAAATAATCAACTAGTAGATTTGGAAGTTGATTCTGGGGCGGCATATACAATGATTAGGGAGAGCACAGCAAAGGAGATCTGGAATGGGCAAATACCAATTCTAAGCGAGCCAAAGGTAAGGCTAACTACATGGACTAACAGTAAAGTGGCTTTACTTGGAGAAGCTTTTGTTGATGTAAGGTTTAAGGATATAAGCAAAAAACTGAAGGTTTTAATTGCTAGAGGAGAAGGCCCAAACCTATTAGGCCGGGATTGGTTTCCTGAGTTGAAAATAGAGCTGAGTGGGATTTTACATGTTAGAGTAGATAGTGGACATGTGGGCAGTATATTAGATAAATATCGAAATATATTTCAGCCTGGTCTTGGAAAGTATACGGGACCCGTGGTGACCATACCTTTAAAACCTGATGCAAAACCAACGTTTTTGAAATGCAGGCCAATTGCTTTTGCGGTGAAAGACAGAGTGTTAAAAGAGATTGACAGGTTAGTTGCAGACGAGGTACTGGAACCGGTTAGTCATTCCGAATTTGCTAGTCCCATTGTTCCCATAATTAAAAAGGATGGCACAGTCAGACTTTGTGGTGATTATAGGTCCACTGTAAATAAGGTCACGGAGACCGATACTTACCCGTTGCCAACGTTGAATGAAGCATTTGCTGCATTACAGGGAGGGGCCATATTCAGTAAAATTGACCTTGAGCAAGCATATACTCAAGTTGTTGTTGATGAGTCTACGTCTAATTTGCTTACCTTAAACACTCCAAAGGGATTGTTTAAAGTTAAGAGGTTAGCATTCGGAGTTAAAGCATGTCCTGGCATTTTCCAAAGAATGATGTCAAATTTATTAGCAGGGATACCAGGTACAGCAGTACTCTTAGACGATATTGTGGTCAGTGGACGCACGACACATGAACATAACAGCAGGTTAGAGTCAGTGTTGAGCGTTTTAAGCAATGCTGGACTACGTGTCAATAAGAAAAAATGCAAATTTGGGACAGGAAGTGTTGAATTTTTGGGCCATTTTATAGATGTTGCAGGAGTACATCCATGCCAAGATAAGATCAAGGCTATATTGGAGACGCCAGCGCCGAAAGATGTAAAACATTTACAGGCTTTCCTGGGTCTGTTGAATTTCTATGACAGATTCTTACCAAAAAAGGCTACTGTGGCTGAACCACTGTATAAGCTACTGTTGAAGGGAGCCAAGTGGTCGTGGACAAGGAATTGCCAGCAAGCTTTTGAAATTTTGAAGACTATGCTAACTGCAGGAGATACCTTAGTCCACTACGACCTTAAAAAGCCTTTGTTTATGACATGCGATGCTTCGCAGTATGGTTTGGGAGCTGTACTGGAACATAGGATGGAAGATGGTACCTTAAGACCAATTATGTTTGCATCTAGAACTATGTCGGGCCATGAAAGAAATTATTCACAAATTGATAAAGAAGCGGCGGCTATAGTTTTCGGATTGCAAAAGTTTTACCAGTATATATTTGGACGCAAGGTAACTATTCGTACAGATCACAAGCCACTTTTGGGTATTTTTGATCCATGTAAGCCGATACCCAATGTCATATCGCCAAGGATGCTACGATGGACATTGTTGCTCAATTCATATGATTATGAAATTAAATATATAGAGGGAACAAAAATAGGCAACGCAGACGCATTGAGCCGATGGCCATCTCCAGGATGTAAAGTCAATGAGGAAGAAAACGAAGAAATCAATGTGCTCTTGATAAATGAAACTCCAGTGGAATTACTGATGACTGCTAGAGATGTGGCTAAGCTAAGCAGTAAGGATGAAATTTTATCGAAAATATTGTTTTGGATAAGAAATGGATGGCCTAATAAGGTTGAAGATAAATTAAAGGATTACTATGTTAGAAAAGATGAATTGTCAGAATATAACGGATGCATTTTGTGGGGAAGTAGAGTGGTCTTACCTAAAAGAATGCATCAACAAATTCTACAAGAACTACATGATAACCATGATGGTATAGTCATGACAAAAGCAATAGCTAGAAGCTATTTTTGGTGGCCAGGGTTAGATAGAGAAATTGAAAGAGTTGTGCAAGAGTGTCAGATATGCAGGGAAGTAAGAAACATGCCACCAAAAGTGACACACAGATGGATAACGCCCCCAAAGCCGTGGTCTCGGCTACACATCGATTTTGCGGGCCCGTTCATGGGTAAAGTGTTCTTGATTCTGATAGATGCCTATTCCAAATGGCCAGAAGTAAAGATAGTAAACGAACAGAGCTCAACTATGGTCATTAATAAGCTGGAAGAAATATTTACGGAGCAAGGTTTGCCAGACACAATAGTTAGTGACAATGGGAAAGCTTTTGTGTCAGAGGAATTGCAAAGATATTTGAAAAGAAACGGGATAAAACAGATTTTAGTGCCACCATATCACCCAGCATCGAATGGCCAAGCTGAAAGAACCGTGCAAACAGTGAAGCAGAAATTAAAAAAAATATCTAACCAGCCCTGGGCAACGCGTCTTAATCAAATTTTATATAGTATTCGGACCACACCTAGTTCTGTTACTGGAAAAACTCCAGCTGAGTTACTTAATAACCGTAAATTCAAGACCAAATTCGACCGGCTTCACCCCCTTTCGGAACAAGCAAAGGAGACTGAAGAGATAATAGAAAATGAATCAAAGAAAACTAGAGAATTTAAAACCGGTGAATGTGTGTATTTTAGGAACTATAGGACTGGTCCACGCTGGTTAAATGGTATGGTAACCAAGAGAATTGGCATTGTAAGGTATAAAATTAAACATGGAGACAAGATATTCATTAGACACGTAAACCAAATGCTGGGCTTCACAAAAAAATCTAGCAATAGGCTAGATAATGCCGGGAATAGAGATGATATACCTCAGAATGAGGACAAACGTAAGAAGCAAAGAGAGAGCGAAGTTGAAGGGGAGGAAGATAATGAAGCATATGGCACTATAAGAATTCCATCACCAAGTCAATGGGCTGAGATCATTGGGGTTGATGGTTCAGAAGATTGCCATGTGGATGCGCCAAGCGTCAATGCGTCAGCAGTGAAGGCGAGCAAAAGAACTAGGTCATCTGAAAGCCCACCGTCAGCCACACCTGTTTTTAAGCGTATGACACTGCGAGAACTGGATGATAGTGGGAATAGTATAGTAAGTGGGGATGACATTAGTGATGCCTCGGACAATTGACTTTTGCGATAAAATAAATAAATAATAATAGTTAATGTTGTGTATGTGTATTAAACAAAAAAGTGAACAGTGTAATAGTGAATGTGCGTGTTCAGTCTGATAATAGTTAAGAGATTTATAAAGTCTAACAGTGTTCCTCTTATCCCGGGGGAAAGGCATGTTATATATTAGGATGTGGGTAGAATCTGCAGGGTACCCTCAGTCTTGAATCTAACCCAAGTAAGTAACGAACATTACACTGTGAATGCACTTTTTCTTGACACCAAGATTGATGACATGGTCCCTAAAACAGATCTTTGTAGGTTTTATAGTTACAGGAGACTATATGTCAGGCTATATGTCAGCGCCATCTAGATTTAATAATGGAACTATTTTTCCGCGGCCGATCTGTACTATGGCGATTGCTAATCCAGTCTATATCATCCTTGCCCTTACTGACGGATCTAACTGTACCATTCTGCATAATGAAGTGATTATACTCACGGGGCTGCATGGCCGCGACCTGTAACGAGTGGCACAGGTACATGTCCCGCTCCAGCACGAACACGCGCTTCAGCGCCGGGAACTCTTCGGCCATCTCCTCTAACATGTCTTCGAGCATCTTCTTCTGCTTACACTTCTCTACTTCTTCCACGCTGGAACAAACAGAGGATTATTTCAAAACCCAAAACACTTTCCTCCGAGGTCACCATTGACATTAAAAATAAGAGGAAAATGTTATTTTGAACATGATACTACCGTGACGGGTATGTATTACAATACCGAAGTACGAAAGGCCGAATGTATTAAAACATCGAATGGATCAAAAGACCGACACGTTTTTTTTCTGAAACCGTAAACTTTTCAGAATTTATTAAAACGGCATAATACAGAACCCATTAGGTTAGGTTAGGTTTGTTTTATAACAATCTTAAAAAGTTAACGGTATCAGAAAAAAATCGTGTCGGTCTTTTGACCCATTCGATGTTTTAATACATTCGGTCTTTCGTACTTCGCTATTGTAATACATACCCCACGGATAGATTAGCTCGATATGTTTGTCCTGGAGCACACCAAACGCGCACTACGCGCCACCGACCGCTCTGCTCGACGAAACTGATTCCATCGCACAACTACCTACGTTTTCATCGTCATTTTTATTGTCATTGTCAAATGCAGGGTAGCACATAACACTAACAAAACAACATCACTCTGTAAAGGCACGTTCATACTCACCTTTGACACATTACGAATATTCATAGTTATTTGTGTCGCAAGGGAGCAAAATGATGTATTTACGGCGAGGGCAGTACATTGAATCCAGAGTGAAGCGAAGGATTCTACAATAGAATCCTGAGCGCAGCGAGGGATTCTAAGTTAGAATCCTGAGCGTAACGAAGGATTCAAGTGTTAACGCCCAAGATGAAAATAATTTTGCTCCTGAGTGGCACATACAATTTTTCACACCGACTATGAGGAAAATGGGTTGTTGTAATAGATAGGGAAAGGTCACCACAGATAAAGTATTCCTGTGCTACTTTCAACAATGTTAAAAAATAATCGAATATTACAATGGTATCGGATATCAATATTCATTAAATCACAATAACAATCATCGATAGTTTTCATTTAAGTAAAACGTATAATTTATTGTGACATTTTTTAAACTATTACGAAAAGTTCATCAATATTCATATAACATTGTTAAAGTTAAAACATGAAATTAATATGTTCGTTTTTAATCAATTACGATGAAATTGCAATCGATTATTTTGAACAGTAAAATAGCATAACGACCGCTTTAGCCTAGTTGGTAGTGACCCTGCCTACGAAGCAAGAGGTCCTGGGTTCAAATCCCGGTAAGGGCATTTATTTGTGTGATGAGCACGAATATTTGTTCCTGAGTTATGGATGTTTTCTATGTATTTAAGTATTTATTTATTTATATAAGTATGTTTATCGTCGTCTAGTACCCATAGTACAAGCTTTGCTTAGTTTGGGACTAGGTTGATTTGTGTAAGATTGTCCCCTAATATTTATTTATTTATTATTTATTTATTTATTTTGATCCCTGTCGCAAAATCTACTTTTCCGAATGAAAGGTGTGAAAACACTATTTACCAACGCGGGGGTATCGGCCAACCACTATCCCGGTCTATTTCGGTATATCGGTCTATGTCGAGCTAAACTCGTTCATAGACGTAAGTTATTTTTTTATACTATGGAAAATGTCATTCCTTATATATCCTTTGAGTCACAGATGTAGATCAATGATCACTTATCGACACTTGCCTCATCCCTCTCTCTCTTCCTTGCTTGTTCGCCTTTATACATCTGTTTCTCTTGTTATCTGTTAATTCACTGTGCAGTAGTTTTTTTAAAGACTAGGCACGCACTCTGATCTAAATGTAACGATTATTTCTAAAGTCATTTATGAAAACAAAACCATAGAGTAATATAGCTTTATCATAGTTTTTACTCATAGCGTGATTTTGCGATACGAAACTACAAATTTGCAGTTTTCGACAGTTTCGACTAACCTTATGGACTGATTAGACGTGAGCAGGTGCCATATGAAGCGTATGGTCTGACCCCAGGAGAGAGATGCTATAGCTCTGTGCAGAGTGACATCTATCGCACGGTCCCCTAACTGGACCATACAATTAGGAATTTTCTTGGCCTGTGAAACAATAAAATTGTGAAATGTTAGATAACTGTATAATTCAATGCTAATTTTGGGTGTATAGTATGTTCCAGTTAAAATGACGAAAAGTACTTAAAACCAACATCTATTGTTTAATTGGGATGCACCAAAAAAAATAACCTATAGTTTTTATATTTTTTTTTGGAAAGAATAGGATATTTTAAGACACCATTTTCATCGATTTTGAATTTGGTTGAGTATTTAATTTTTTATATTTTTTTTAGAAATACGTTGGATGACGTCACAGTGAGAGAGCCACGTTCCATAGCCTAGAAAAATTCAAGTCGTACATAACATAATCTGTGGCACTACCACGGCACTACTGAGACCCTACTACGAAGTGCATAATTCGAACTTCGTTTCATGCCGTCCCGCTCACGCTAATATGATTTGACACGAGAGTGAGAGGGATGATACGATACGAACTTCGATTTTTGTAGTAGTGACCCTGATTTTTCTTGTCACTGTCAATATTACAAGCACGGCTTAGGGTCCTAAATGAACCATGACAAAATAGTTTTATTTATTTCTCTTCTTTTAGCTTCGATTATTCCTGTTTGTTTAATGGTGTGATAGTAAATAGATATTTTTTATTAAAATCTGATATTTAAATTCTTTCATATTTACTTGTAACGTAGTAATTTAATAATTAAATTTGTAAAAATACATTGCGAGTATTGTATACATTTCGGACTTTATGATAAACTAGCTATTGCCCGCGGCTTCGCTCGCGTGTGAATAAAAAAATAATTTTTAAAATCGGTCCACAATTGACCGAGAAATCGGTGAACATACTTACATAAAAAAAAATACATTAAGTGGAATGCATAACCTCCTCCTTTTTTTGAAGTCGGTTAAAGAGCCCTTTGCGGCCTACTTACAGTATAAACTTATGAATTTTGAAATTTTAGCTTACAATCAGTAAAACGCAAAATCCCGTATTTTCCCGTTCTCGTAAGAATTTCGGGAAATAGTTTCTTAATACTCCCCTACACTCCCCAGGAAACCCACTTGCCAAATTTCAGCTTTCTACGGCCAGTAAAACGAAAAATCCCGTTTTTTCCCGTTCCCGTGGGAATTTTGTATAGTCCTCCCTTAATGCTCTTCTACACTTCCCAAGCAACCTACATGCCAAATTTCAGCTTTCTACGACCAGTAAAACGAAAAATCCCGTTTTTTCCCGTTCCCGTGGGAATTTTGGAAAGTCCTCTCTCAATGCTCCTCTACACTCCCCAAGCAACCTCATGCCGAATTTCAGCTTTCTACGACCAGTAAAATGAAAAATCCCGTTTTTCTCGTTCCCGTGGGAATTTTGTATAGTCCTCCCTTAATGCTCTTCTACACTTCTCAAGCAACCTACATGCCAAATTTCAGCTTTCTACGACCAGTAAAATGAAAAAATCCCGTTTTTCTCGTTCCCGTGGGAATTTTGTATAGTCCTCCCTTAATGCTCTTCTACACTTCCCAAGCAACCTACATGCCAAATTTCGGCTTTCTACGACCAGTAAAACGAAAAATCCCGTTTTTTCCCGTTCCCGTGGGAATTTTGGAAAGTTCTCTCTCAATGCTCCTCTACACTCCCCAAGCAACCTCATGCCGAATTTCAGCTTTCTACGACCAGTAAAATGAAAAATCCCGTTTTTCCCGTTCCAGTGGGAATTTTTGATAGTCCTCCCTTAATGCTCTTCTACACTTCCCAAGCAACCTACATGCCAAATTTCAGCTTTCTACGACCAGTATAACGAAAAATCCCGTTTTTTCCCGTTCCCGTTGGAATTTTGGAAAGTCCTCTCTCAATGCTCCTCTACACTCCCCAAGCAACCTACATGCCGAATTTTAGCTTTCTACGACCAGTAAACCGAAAAATCCCGTTTTTTCCCGTTCCCATGAGAATTTTGGAAAGTCCTCTCTTAAGCCTCCTCTACACTTTTCAAGCAACCCAGATGCCGAATTTCAGCTTTCTACGACCAGTAAAGCGAAAAATCCCGTTTTTTCCTTATATCGTGGGAATTTTCGAAAATCCTTCAAACTGTTTTTTACTATTATAATTACCTACTTCTATGCCAAATTTCAAGAGTCTAGTAATTATACTTCATAGGATCCCGTTGAACTGAATATATAAATCCCGTTTTTTTCCTTATCCCGAGGGAATTTTGAAAAATCCTGAAATCAATGTTTTAACTAATGTAATACCTACTTGTGTATCAAGTTTGAAGAGTCTAGTTATTATAGTTAATGAGATAGGGTCACTCGGAATCGAATATATAAATCCCGTTTTTTCCCGTCCCCGTGGGAATTCCCAAAAATCCTGGATGCTTAAATTGTATAAGGTATCTATGTGCAAAATTTCAAGTCTCTAGGTCCAGTTGTTTGGGCTGTGCGTTGGTATATCAACAGTCATTTAGTTTAATTAGACATTTCAACCCCATCCAGGGAGATGGTATTTTACGTCCGCCACATCGGATTTTAAAACCGTTGTTGTTTTCATAACCAGCGACCCGATAAACCATAGAAACAACACCCATGTTGATTATCAGACTTTGTTACCCCTTTCCCCCCTTTTAGGGGTTGAATTCTCAAAAAACCTGAAACACGTGTTTACTCATTTACCATTAGGAGTACTTCTGTGAAGTTTCGAATAAAATAGTCGAACTAATCTTGTTTCCCCATACAAATTTTGGACCCCCTTTTCACCCTCTTAGGGAGTGAATTTTGAAAAATCCTTTCTTAGTGCACCCCTAGACCTTATAAGGAACCTACGTGCCAAATTTGGAATCTCTAGGCCCAGCGGTTTGGGCTGTGCGTTGATATGTCAGTCAGTCAGTCAGTCAGTCAGTCAGTCAGTCAGTTTCTTCTTTTATATATATAGATGACAACTGTTTAAAGCCAGGTGTGCATCATGTGATTAAAGTTCTGTCTTTGTCACTCTTTGCTATTATAAGCAGGACAGCAACATTTCAAACTGTCAAGTTGCTTTAGAGTGTAGACCTGCTTTATATCTGCCTTTGTGACGATTCACTGCAGGGGTCAAATGAAGGACATTACTTAAATTTTCTTTATTTAATTCAGATTATCATATTTTTGGAATCTGATTTCTGAAAACGCTTCACAAAGCCTATTTCTCCAAACGGTTTTCGATTTATTATACGTTGCCAAAAATTGGGACATCCCAATTGTTATGTTCAAGTGGGGTTGTAAAACAATTATGCAGGTGTATCGGTCGGTAGGCCATACTTCGGTCAGTTTTATTACGTCTCTTTGTTATCTTTTCCTTTCATATTCAGCAACAAAAGAAGTTGTAAAATGTTAAGTGCACTTTCGTCATTTTAACTGGAACATACTATAATAAATGTACGACCCTGAATGAACGCCTTGATTTTACATTGATTCCGATTATCATGGTGTAGGGTCAACGTCATAAATAAGTGATTACTTTTGTACTTTGTCACATTAACGTCATGCTTGAAAAGCCATACGAAATTATGTAACGACTGAAAGCGATAAGGTACAAAAGTGATCACTTATTTATGACTTTGACTGGACGTTATTGACTTATTGAATGTATCGTCAACCAAGTGAGTGCTTTACCATCGACGGTCAAAAAGCGACTTGATTCATTCGGCATCCTGGGTGATATTGAATTATAATACAATTCCAATTAGGTTTAACTTCAATATCGCCCAGGATGGCGCTTGAATCAAGTCGCCTTTTGACCGTCGCCGCCATTATTTTATGTTGAAGAGTTGTTTTATGTTGTTGACAGACTGGGCGTGATAGGTGACGGATGTTTGGTTTAATGTTTTTGAGAAAACAGATTGTCTTTTGTGTTATATTTGAGATGTCAAATATCTTGTCACGAAAATTGTAATAAATAACTTTATTGAATCTTAAATGTGTTTCTATACTTACAAGCTCATATTGTGGCATATATAGCTGACACAAAGCAAAACTTTTACTTGTCATATTACAAAAAAAATATTTTTTGTCCAATGGCCTAAGTGGAGGGTCCTGGGTTTGAGCACGAGCTCTCAGTTGTATGTGTGAAATTACATTTGAAATTTTTCCATGAGCTTCACGGCGAAGGAAAACATCGTGATGACTCGCCTGCAAACAAATTCAATGGTGTGAGTGAAGTTCCCAATCCGCACTGGGCCCGCGTGGGAACTACAGCCCAAGCCCTCATTCTCAGAAAAGGCCTGGGCCCTGCAGTGGGACGTATATAAGCAGAGGTGACGAGTGTCAATACAGTTGTTGTTTGTTGTAGTTGTTGTTGTTGTTACCTCAGCCATAGCGCGCCGGAACTCGCCGCCGGGCGCCATGCCGAGTTCGCGGGTGATGTGCGCGGACATATTCAGCAGCAGGATGTACATTAGCCCGTTAAACACGCCGTTCTGCGCCATTGTCGCCCTGCACAAACGTAAACGTAAACGTGGTTCAACGTATTGCCTATCGCAAGTCTAATACAATTCAATGATACCCAAAGTGCATACCGACCCCCAGGGGTATTAGACCTACGAGGGCTCTACGTACGCGAAAAAAACCACATTTGACCGATTACTTTGCGATAAATATTAAGTAAGCAGGTCTACCTAAAATTGAAAAATATGACTATACTAGTGGCCATAATTCGAGAGACAAGCAAATTAAAGGGTTACCAGGGTTAGACGAAATTAAATAGCGATGTGGCCGATATCGATAATCAGTGTCGACTAGACTATATGATTTACTATAAGATGGATTTTTTTTTACTTCCTCTAATGATATCTTACATTGAAAAGTAAATTGTTAAATTAATTTAATCATATCACCGTAAGTAATGAATAAATATCACAGGTAGCCAAAGCCGTAATGTTTATTTAATATCGACACGGACAGCACTACCCTGTCTGTGGCAACAATGAATTGTCAAAGTTGTCTCTCGAATTATGACCACTAGTATAGGGGTCTACTAGACAAAAGTTTGGGGATGTCTGGTCTAATTGATAGCTCCGAACGGGGCAGTATTATTGACGGAGTGCAATACTATCGATAATATCAATACTATTACGTAGTTTTTTTATATGATAGGGGGATAACGAGTCGGCGAGTCACCTGATGAAAAGCAATCACCACCGCCCATGGACACCCACAACACAAGTTGAAGTTGAGTTACGGATGCGTTGCCGGCCCTTTGTTTTAATCGCAACTTTTATGTGGCGGAACTACGTTTGCAGGGTCAGCTAGTAATACTGTAGATAGTATTGTACTCCATCAATAGTGTTGCCATTGCTTGCACTATCGTTAGTATCGATAGGCTTATTGATCATGGACCATGCACGGTGAGCATCGTTCGTCGACGACAAGGGTAGTCGCGCCTTTTGCTTTCACCTTTTTGCTGTCTGGCAAAACACTATCTAACGTTGGACGTAAAAAAAAACACTAAATAACATTCACGGTTAATTATATTAGATTAGACGCATGTTCAGCGGAATGTAGACAGCGATTACTTTTAATGAGCTCCCGATATATTATTAGCTACCAGCGTCACATAAAAATTGTTACAATATGTTTACTTTAACACCATACAAATAAAGTAGCTATTACAAAACCTGCAAACGTGGGTAACAGTATTCTAAAATTGGCTTTATTTGTAGGTCGTTAAAGTTGAATATGAAATGAAGGCGAACCATCTGTCAGTGGTAAACTTTATGTAATTTTACTGTAAGTACCACCACGTCAGCGAGCGACGACGCCACGAACAGTGCGAAACTGAACAGAGTGGGTCATAAACTGCATAAGAAACAAAAGTCTCTCCTGTGGACATGACTAAAAAATATTGGCTATAGACTTGGCTTAACTTTTTCCATGTCCACAGAAGAGACGCAAACAAATTGGCCACTGGCAATTATTGTCCCTCATCATGTGCTAGGCTATTGGCTATGTGCGATGCGGGTGGTGGGGTACAGAAAACGATCGCAGCGCACAACATGGCAAAAATTGGAAGTAAATGAGGAGGAAATGTTGTCTACGCTACGCGGCGCCACCGTCGTGCACGTAGCCAGAAGCGGGTGGTGGGGGTACAGAGAACGATCGCAGCGCTCAACATGGCAAAAATTGGAAGTAAATGAGGAGGAAATGTTGTCTACGCTACGCGGCGCCACCGTCGTGCACGTAGCCAGAAGCGGGTGGTGGGGGTACAGAGAACGATCGCAGCGCTCAACATGGCAAAAATTGGAAGTAAATGAGGAGGAAATGTTGTCTACGCTACGCGGCGCCACCGTCGTGCACGTAGCCAGAAGCGGGTGGTGGGGGTACAGAAAACGATCGCAGCGCTCAACATGGCAAAAATTGGAAGTAAATGTTGTCAACGCTACGCGGCGCCACCGTCGTGCATGGTCCCAATAGAGCCTGTACAGCGTCTGTAGGGGGGTCCCCAGAGGTCAAGAAAACTTTAGGAAAAAAACAATTAAGATTATAAAGGAGGTCGTATGGAATGAATATTTGTAACACTGTAACATACACATACAAACATGATAAAAAAGCGAAGGGTCGGGGGGTCGCGAAATATTTTTTCATACCAGGGGGGTCGCATCACGAAAAAGGTTGAAAAACACTGCTGTACACGATAGTGATGGCCTGCCACTTCTGTAATCATGCAGGTCGCGTTGGTGCGAGAAGAGTCGAATCTCATACAATAGGACCAATACCTAACACTACACCTTTTACTCACGCAGCAAAACCAAAATGTTGAGAACGTGAAACTTACCTGATCTTCTTAATGTTAATGTTTTTGGCTTCTCTTAGGATAATTTCTTCATCTAATAAGAGTATGTTGGTTCTCTGTTCGCACAACTCCACCATTACAATGTGTGGGTTCACATCTTGTATTACCTGAAAATGATAAAGAATATGATAGAGGCCTATAGAGCAAAAGTGATTTGTTCACATACATATGCAGAAGTTAGTCTGGGATATGTTTAATAAACTACTTGCAGTTAAGATATGAAATCTTGGATTTAACTGCCCTATGATATTGTAATTTTTTTATGTGCAAGAAGTGGGCCAGATCGTAGCATTCAGGGAGCATAAATGCAGACAGGAAATTCCGTTCTAGATAATAAAAGACGAGCCAAAACGATTTCTGCGATATTAAGAGATGTTGACAACATCCATAGTACAAATAAATTGGTTAGATACTCGTAGAGCTGTCAAAAAGTGCCACATTGTAAAAAAAATAAGAAATATTTAGCAACATCTATCTACACTACACATACCCTTGACACATCTTCTTGTGACTGCAAGCTGAAGTGGGCTGTTCCTACCAGGTACACTTTTCCTCCGTCCGGAGCATCCAAGATGGTCACAGTGCTTGGCATGCCATCGTCCATGGGCAAATCTGGGACTCCTTAAATATAAACAATAAGAGTATGCATCCTTTAACAAAATATTATTTGCTTTCCTCTTCATTTTGTTCTTTCCTCTTGATTTTATTATTTCATTTTCTTCTGTTTGAACTTAAGTATATGTGAGATATTTTAGCTATAGAAATAAGGTAAATAACCTTAGCACTTTAATTTTCTTCTCATTGAAAAATGTCTAGTAAAAATTAAATACTGGTACAAATGAAACCATAGCAATACAAATGCATATGTTCCATCTAGAGACTCCAGTTCAATCTATGATTAGGTTATACTAAAAATGATTGGAATCCTAGGGTCACAGCATGCTTGAGACACCAATTGCCTACTGACATGATAATTTAGTTAAATTTTAGCTAAATCTAACATTATTAAGGGGTCACTCAGAAATGACGCTTTTTTGAACATTAAGAAAAACCAGATGATGTGTAAGTTTGTGTTAGTTAGTTTTAATAAACTAATATCGAATGAGCCGCAATATATTGTGCACGTGATAAATTCTAAAATTGATTGTTGTAGGTACTAGGGGATTTCAAAAATTATTTTACTTACAAATCCAAATGACGTCAAAACATAGTCATAGAAAGCTCAATTTTGGTAAATAAAAACGTTTTCATACTAAAATGGTACAGCTTTAATAGAGACAAATATTCAAATACTAAACAGCCTAATTTACATAAGGCAAATATAATAGGTTTTTCTATTGCCACACAGATTGCTATTTAGCTAGAGTTTTGAGACTAGAACCACTTAGACTTACCTTCAATATCACATTCTGGATTAGAGTCAGCTATTTGATTTTCTGAAGGGCTCTCTCTTTTCTGATCTGGGGTTGAGGTCACAAATTTAGGTTTCTCTGTAAAACAATCAAGGAAAAAATCATGTAAACAATTGAATAAATAACAAAAAATTTAGAAGAAAAATAATTACTTCTTCTGATGGCATTTTTCCTTTTCAAAGACATTCTTAAAGTGTATGTAACTAGCAGTAGATCAGCTGTGGCACCACTGAACCACTATTTACTCACTGAACTGAAGGGAAGCCCAACTTGTGCATGCCAGCTTAGATTGCAAGATTTACTTATTAGATTATCTACTTTAGCTAACATGCTATGAACATATTTCAAAAGTTGCCAGTTTAACATCTTGATTGACTCTGTTAGCTAGAATTTTTTTTTTTAATTTTTTTTTACAATTAGTGGGTTGAAAACTGGCACATGGGCCACTAGATTGCACAAGTATTGCCACCCAAGAGAGATAAGATAAGAATGTGTACATAACTGGTACAAATTTTTTATAACGTCTATGGTGTATTTATAACAATAGGGACAAATGGCGAAAAAAAGCGGAGGCCTTTGCCCAGCAGTGGGATACTTTAACAGGCTAAAAAAAAATGGTGTAATAAAATCTAATGTACCTACAAAAAAATGTACTTGTGCAATGCTACAAAAATATATATCACACATGCTTATTCCTACACAATGAGGTTGTAGTATCATTTTTGAGTGGTTCAAATAAATGCACATATTTTTACATGTGACTACATACAATCAGTGATTCATTTTGTTGGTAAGCTAATGACACAATGTTGTTACTTTGAGAAATAGTATCACTACATAGTATAAAACAAAGTCGCTTTCCGTCTGTCTGTCCCTATGTATGCTTAGATCTTTAAAACTATGCAAAGGATTTAGATGCAGTTTTTTTTTAATAGATAGTGATTCCAGAGGAAGCGAAAGCCGGGGCAGGTCACTACTTGTTTAATAGAAGCATGGGCAAACATAAACTAGCCTGTGTTGTCTCATTGTTGGCAAAAGGCTTCTCTTTATATAAAACATTTTATCATAAAATAGTACCTGGGCGACCGAGCTCTGCTCGGGCAGAAACTCGGTACCAAGCGTTTTCCCAGAGATAAGACCAAGCTAGACCAATTTTTCATCCCCGAAAACCCCCAAATACCAAATTTCATCGAAATCGTTGGAACCGTTTCCGAGATCCTGATTATATACACCGGAGGGGTGGGGGAGGGGGGGTGAGAGGGGGGGAGGGGATGCGGGGGAGGGAGCGCGGGGGTATTAAAGGGGGGATGAAAATTTCATTGATTTTGCCGTAGGATGCACCGTTTTCAAGATATTTGACAAAAACACCGGAGGGGGGGGGGGGTGAGTCACGTTAAACTATCGTCCGTAAACCGACTTTACAGACAACCGGCTTTTCCTGTTCTGTGCTCCCAATAGGGAACGTGCACATAGACGGTGCTGCCAACTGGTGCCATAAGGGTGGCATCAATTTGAATGTTTTACCTTGATAAGTTTGTTTTACTGTCCGCATAGTGTCTCTTCTGTCGCATTAGTGCTGCCGCCTATAGTTACTGCACGTTCCCTATAATACTTTTTCTAACAAAAAAGTAACTTTTTCTCACAAAAAAGTAACTTTTTCTCACAAAAGAAGAAACTTGACGTTTTCTCATAAAAAATAAACTTAAAAAAAAAAACTAAAAATCTTGAAAAAAAACGTGGTATCGAACCGAGGTCGCCTGGATCCGCGACCACCCGATTTCTAATGTGCCATTATGATCTGCTCGAAGTCGGCGAAATTTAGCTTTATATTCTAATGCAAACAAAAATAGCCGGAAAACACGAGTAAAAGCGATTTTCTGAAAATGAAACATAGCTAGATCAGTTTTTCATCCCCGAAAACCCCCACATACCAAATTTCATCGAAATCGTTGGAGCCGTTTCCGAGATCCTGATTATATATATACATATATATATACATATATACAAGAATTGCTCGTTTAAAGGTATTAGATAGATAGAATAGGACAAAACTTGTCAGTATCAGCAAACCCAAAGCCGTTTATACAAGAATCAACTTTACATTTTAATCTTTAACATATCTGCTGCACAGTGGCATAGCGTGCCTTGGAGGGGCCCTGTATCAAAATAAAACTGGGGGGTCTTTCCTGGGAAGCTGAAGATTAACACTTTGATGGACAGTATGCCTATAGGCGTCCAAATATATAGCTTAACAACACTTAATTGAAAGTACTGTCCAGCAACGTGTTAAATGACATTGTGGATAACATTTTACTAATTTTTGCTTACACATGTTATGGGCCTCTGTAGCCCAGGGGCCCCGTATCATTAATACGGCGGTAGCTGCACCCCTCCTGCTGCAATAAAACTAATGCTCCCGTCATTTTAAAAAGTTATATTACCTGCTCCACTGGTCCCTGGATTCATATTAGCAGTGTTGTGTTGTCCGTCGCCTCCTCCGTCCTCAGCCCTCATGAACATTTGGCATTCATTGACAATGTCATATGTAACATCCGATTTCTTTTTAGACTTGAGGAGCAAGTCTTGTTCGCCTAGATCCTGTTTAGCTGCCACACCTTTGTCACTAAGCAGGGCATCGGCAGCATCCATTGTAAATGTTGAATAGCTGAAATATTTTACAATAATTACGCGCTTTGGGCTTAAAACCACTAAATTTCATAATACCTTATTCACTAATACCTCTAATTTTCAAATTACCATGGGCTCATAATACCTAAAATTTCAAATTGTCTCATCTTAAAATTTGAAATTTTAGGTATTTTTAGGTATTATGAGCCCATGGTAATTTGAAAATTAGGGGTATTAGTGAATAAGGTATTATGAAATTTAGTGGTTTTAAGCCCAAAGCAATTACGCTAGTCTGTAAGTATTTAATACGACTAAACGGCGGTAGTTATTGTGATCAATCATGACAGCTGGTTTATAGTTAAACTTTGATGGCGATATGTCAAATTGTGTATTGTAAAGTGCAGAGTGATGTTACAAACGAAGGACTGCAGAAAGACTACATGGCCACTTTTTACGTACCCCGCTTCGCTTCCAAATAAACTATTTTTATTTATAACAAATGAACATGCACGCATATCTACTTGATACGTAGAAATACTCACAGTTAACCACAGGGCTACATACACGTAAGTAGAATATAACTTATACTACAAAGTTAAAACTATCCCGGTAAATCAGTAGATAGAATGTTGAGTCTTTTTGTTGAGCAACTGAAAATTCGTAGTTCGTACACGAATTAGATCAAATATCAACGCAACGCAACGTCACTCAAATATTTTCTGAAATGACAGTCGTCGTGGCTACATTGCTAGATTTAAAAAAAAAACAATAACATAATCCTTTCTTTTCCCGAATCGGTTCAAAGTTCAAAATAAATTATGTGCTCCAAAGCGTTATCAAATAATTAATAAAGATAATGTAGGTGAAATATTTAGATTAAAGCTCTTTTCTATTTAATGAACTCATTATTATTTCTAGAATCACAAAATTGCTGCAAAATAAAATCCTAAATTTAGGGAATTGGTACCACTATCTGGTAACACCAAAGCCCAAACCGTTCGAGGTTAAAACAAAAACGCTGAGAGATATGGTTATGTTGGTAACATAGTTATACTTTTATAACTATTTTATATTTTGTTATCTGCATTCTAACCTTTAAATTTGACATTGTCTATCTAGTCTATAGTCTATGCGAGCTGTTACATCATTTGCTTTTGATCCGAACTCGATTTTAAAGGCCCATTTTGTGGAGTCTTTGCTAATTCCTTAAAATTAAATAATAAAACTCTGTCACAATGAGTGCCTGGAGAACAGCTGGTCTTAAGTAAGTTTGATTCTGTAACTTTAATAATATCATCTCGGAGTTTTTAACGGATAAGGAATGTAAATTTCAGCTACATCAACTACTCGAACATTGCTGCTAAGGTTCTTCGCAGAGCCCTGAAGCCGGAACACCGCTCTGAAGCATTAAGGCGAGACGAAACGCACATCAGAATTACCCCATGGGCCAATGGCAAACCTGCCCGTAAGTTTACTCTTCACTCAGTTCTTTAGAAGATTAATTTGACGTAATACAATCTCAATATGCAGTTTGCTGGAGTAATTAATTACCTTTCAAAATCTATGCCAAAACATTCTAGGAATTTGTTTAAAAAATCATACCTTGTACACCTGCGAGTCTGTATTTTATTCAAAGGTAAGTATTTTTAATTGATTTGGTTGTTTTTCAGATGAGAAGGACTAGAAACAGTTCTGGTGTAAGTTAGGATGTGAAACTGCAAAAAATATTTATAGATGCTTTTATGTTGTTACATGTTTTGAAAGTGTGTGTAAGAAAATTAGGAGCAATAATGTATTAGTTAAAAAAAAACTAATAAGATAGATTAGTTAAGTTTTTAACCACTAATTTTACTACAAATTGAATTGTCCTTTCCAGTCAGATAACCATGTTTTTGTATGCAAGAACTGCCTTTCTGATAGATGCTTTATTATTGTAATAAAAAAATAAATAATGGATTATGATCACTGATCATTAAGAAAATTTAGCACACTAATATGCCATTGCCTGGATTTAGAGTGTCAGAATGTATTAATATTACAGTGTGTGCTCAACTAACACTTTGTGTCTTTGTTTTCTAAATACTAATATTTCATAATTTTTTGCAGATTTGCAACAAGCGGTGCCAAAGTAGATTCAATGGAACCACTGGGAAACATGCATGATGATTAATAATCGATATAACAGCAAGTGATAGTTTTAATTTATTAAAAACCAGTTTAAAAAATTGATTTTTATTTACAATTTACATAAAAGTTCATCTAATTTAATGTTCTGAACCTATCAACCTGCTGCTCCGCACTCAATTTGTGTAGTACCAATAGACCAACATCGAGTGTAAATAAATAAAATAAATAAATAAATAAATATTAGGGGACAATCTTACACAAATCAACCTAGTCCCAAACTAAGCAAAGCTTGTACTATGGGTACTAGACGACGATAAACATACTTGTAAGTTTTTTATATTTATTTTGACAGGCTGCACTATGTATCTGTACACTACACATGGCTATACTTGTAACAATAGTCCAGAGCAAGTAATTTAGTCAACAACGTAAAAATTGGTAACAGCCCCATGGCTGGACATAAACATTTCATTGATGTTAGGTAGCTGCCATTTTCTTTCTTATCCTAGTGACTCTCACTTGTAAATTAGCATCTCTGACTTCATTTTGAATATCCTTTCCTAGTTTAGCATATGCATCTACTTGAACATCCATATTTAAAATGGGTTCTTTCTTTAGTTTCTCTATTCCATTCCAGGCTATCATGATGCCATTATCTGTACAAACTTTTGGTGGTGGACGGTAGACTTTATATCCCCTTTTGTCACCAATGACCTTGATTGATTCAAATAGATAATCATTACAAGCCACACCACCTGACACTACTATGTTCTTGCTGGATGTGATAATTTTCTTAAATTCACAGAACAAAGCTGCTCTCTCTGTTCTGTGTGCTATATGCTCTGCAACACCATGTAAAAAACCTGCACACAGATTATTTATTTCTGGAATAATGCCATCACCTATTATTTTATGTTCAGTTTCTTTCTCTTTTAATTTCCTTTCTACATAATCCTTCAAACCACTGAAACTGAAACTACAATCCCTGAGTTTAACTAAAGGTAATGGAAACTCAAACATTTCGGGCTTATTGGCATTTTTTGCTGCTAATTCAATTGCTCTCCCCCCAGCTACTTGGGAGTACTCAGGCATATCTCTCAGCTTCATGCGTCGAGCCACTTTGTCCATTACTTCGCCAGGGGCATTGTCTAAGGTGTCCCCTAGTAACAGGAAGTCATCAACATCTCTAACAGCAGCTAAAAGACTGTTGCCCCCAGATACTAATAAAGCTAGGAAGGGGAAGGGTATGTTATAGTACATTCTAGCAACAAGAGCATGTGCTTCCATATGATGTATAGGAATCAATGGTTTATTATGTAACCTTGCTAGGTGCTTTGCATATCTGACTCCTACTTCCAGGCTATTGTGTAAACCAGGTTTAACTGTTACAGCTATAGCGTCTATATTATCAATTTTGGTAGAAGCTTTTTGGAACGCTTCTTCTACAGCCTTCTCGATGTTGTCGCGATGCAATTCATGAGCAATTGTAGGATTTATGCCACCATACCTTAGATGTCTCACATTTTGAGAGAATAAAGAGTCACCTAATAAATCACCAGCACCATTAACAATAGCACAGCCGGTATCGTCGCATGAAGTTTCTATTCCTAAAATTAACGAGTTTTGCGAAAAGTTTCGGTGTATCCTTTGACGAAGTAACCATAACGGTTTTGAAACTTGTAATCTAGAAATAGCTGTTGAGCAGTAGATACTAAACATGTCGGTAAGTAAAAATATTTTTCTAAGAACGAAGTACTGTAGACAACGTTCAAATAAGTATAATAATCACTAATCAATCATTGTTATAATTTGTTTAACCATTATTAGTCTCGTACAGTCGGTCTTGGATAGGGTTATCAATTATTACCACAGACTAGACTACTGTAGTTAGTGATAGTGACAGTATTTTACATTTTGACTTTGACATGAAGTCAATGTCATGTCAGGAAGTGTGTCATTTCGGCTTGGGATCGTTTCGTCGTTTTTATTAGAATCTTAAACTTACTCTTTATTATTTGTAGTCTATGCACCTTAGGGTATGCGCGCACGAACAAACTTTTGTCTCCGCGACTATTTATTTTATCAAGTCTATGGGTTAGTATGGAATTGTGCCACATAGCGCCGCGACTCCCGGGATACAAATACATAACACAAAAAAAAATCGCGACTTTGATTACTCCTTCGTACTTTGGGTAGTCCTTTTGGTATATTTATCTTATTTACTTACTTCTATCTACCGCTCACTCCCACCCGATTGTCTTGTCTTGCTTGCTCGCTCGCATCGCACTAGCTTGCTACTATTCTTGCAATCTGTGGCTGCAGACTTGCAGTCAGTCAGATCAGACCAAGTCAGACAGACAATCAGTCAGTCAGTCTGTCGGTCAATCATGTGGTAATGGTCTTGGTGAATCTCATCCACTTTCCGCAGTTTATTTGGTAATACGGAATATAAAATCGGTTTGATGGACTTTGCTCGGCGTTTCTGGTAATTGGTAAGTAAAAATAGAAAAAATACTTAGGTTAATATTATAGAATGTTTTTATATTCCTTGACAATAATAAACTATAACCCATGACGATTTTGGATTTTTTATGCATATACGTTTTTTTAAACTTAAATCCACTGCGTGTAGGATTAGATGATAGCGTTTAAGCGGTTTATTGTAAAATTTCTGTTGTACTTTCATTATTAAAGTAATATATGTATGAATGGGGCCGCTTCTTTAAATGAATTGGCTTCTGTTAACTTTGCGACCGACGACGCACGGAAACTGATATAAATAGTCACCTGCATGCTTCATAGAGACTGTGATATGATCATGGTTGACAACAGCTCAAAGTTACGTGATACTGATAAACAAACACTTAAAATTCATGGTCATTTTTATTCTGATCCTGAGCTAAACAATCACTACTTCCAACTTACTTATGTTAAACATCTAAAAAAAGGTGGGAAAACTTTTGAAGATGCTAATTCAAATTAAATAATTCTACTCTACTACTATAGTGTAAAAGTTCAAAAAAATCAAAAATGATCTAACAAAAAATTTGCAAACTTTAAAATTTCTAGGATGACTTTTCAATGTTTTTGTACTAATCATGTAATAAAAGGTTTTCAAACTTATATCCTGAAATATTTGTCAGTCTTAGCATGTTTTTAAATGTGTAATATCATTAAAAATAAAATGTTATTTACATATGTAGTTATAAATTGTCATTGATTTTCAACTGAATTTGTATGTTTTCTGAATATTATGAGTTGGTAATCTGACCAATCATTTATTTATCATGCATTAAAAATTTGTCCTTCAATATAACTTTAAATTGACCACTGGGCAAAATTTACATGTTTGTATATTTTACAAACAATAATGTGTATTTAATTAAAATGTTGGTTTACAGTTGGTCTCTAATGAGTGAAATTGGAAAGAACATTAATTAATAGGATGAAAAGTCCAGAATTAACAGATAAATGCTCATTTGTCATGTTTCAGTTATAACTTACGTCTCATTAAATTTAATTGATAAAAAAATTTCATTATTAGGTAATTTTATTTGATCATGCTATTTACAATCAGCAACAGAAGTTGATGAGAAATAATGAAGCTTAAAATGTTTCACATATCCTCTTATTGGCTTGGCAGGCGAGTTGTGTGTAACCAATACACCAATGCAATACACCTTTGCTGTTGAATGCACCTATTTAAAAAAGTGATGTTGTGAAATTAAATTATTTCTGCATGTTATTTGTACAATAATTTTAAATATTTTATTGACATATTTTTTTACAGATTTGATGACTACTGAAACAAGCTGACAAAATTGGCAACATGATTAACCTAAACATAATAAAACAATCAACCTTTGTCCATGTCTGTTTTGCTATATCCTACTTCACATCAGGATTAGCACTCAGCATGGTACAAGCATGCCTGTACTTTGGACTCAGACCTTTCAACAAGAGGTTGTACAGAAAAATAAACTACTATCTGGCTTACTCACTAAACAGCCGTAAGTATTTAGCTGATTGTGAGTTAATACTCTTTGTATAGTATAAATCTTCCCAGGTGAATTTTTCGCTTCGAACTATTACATTAAATTTGAACCTTAATACTATGACAATACCGTTTGTTTTGAAAGATAAGGGTTCGAAGCGAAAAATTCATCTGGGAAGATTTATACTATACTTGGCATTTTGCATATTGTTAACTTTGCAATTGATAATGGTTGACAAATATAAGGTTGTTGTTAAAAAAAAATGAAATACATATAATAATGTATGCTCAGTACCCTATTACACCTTATGATCTGATTTGAAACTTTTTTGATAGTATGAAGTACATTCAAGGTGGTCCCATCTCAATTTCGTAAAGATCCTGATGATAGAATCTATCAAAAAAAAAACAGAGAATCTGCAACTGAATTTTTTTATGGATAAAAATGTGCTGATGCATAATTGTTTCAGAATTGGTATTCATGTCTCAATGGTGGGCGAGGACCAAAATGTCAGTTTACATCAAGAAAGACGAGTATGATAGGTATTATGGCAAAGAACATGGCTACCTTTTGATGAACCATAGCTTTGAAATAGATTGGCTAATGGGTTGGCACTTCTGTGACGTCATCAAAGTGTTAGGTGTAAGTATTCTAATTTTAAGCAGAAATAAAAATAAAATTCGCATCTATGTCCTGCCAGCTTTAACTTAGGTGTCAATTTGATTATATTATATGCTAGCCACATCCGCGGCTTTATTCGCGTTAATATTTTTGAATTAAATTGAAAACCCGGGAATATCCCATGGGTATTCCCAAAAATTACATTGTGGTCTGCATTAACGACGCATAAAACACTGTTACTGAATTTCATGTCTCTAAACCTAGCGGTTGAGATTTCGAAGTTTTTCCCGATCCCGAGACCGTAGGAACATGAAGGCTCTGGAGACAACAAAGGTTCTATTGCTGTTGTAAAGTTTGCAAAGTTGCACACTAACTTAATTTCCTTTTTTTTTGCAGAACACCAAAGCCTACGCCAAAAAATCTATTCAGTATATGCCGCCCATTGGTTGGATGTGGAAGTTTTCAGAATTCGTATTTTTGGAGAGGTCATTCGAGAAAGATAAGGAAACCATAAAGACGCAGATAAAAGAAATATGCGACTATCCCGATCCAGTTTGGGTGAGTAATGTCATGAACATTTTATAACAACATGATAATGTATTATAATGACCAGTTGATGATAACACTTTATAGATCCGTGATCCTTATCGCAATCTGAATCCCGTTTAATATAGTTAAACATACAGGACCCTGAAGGCTCTAACACAAATTACCATATTATTTTATCAAAAAAAAAAAATTTTAATTACGGTAGGGGTGTGAAAAATACTTTACGACAACAGATAACTACCAAATATAAAATAAAAAACATAAAAATCAATCGGAATGCGACCATTAACATCGTGACACTAGTTTTTTATATGTATATTAGAAGATTATGTTACAGATATTTCTAGACTAGGTATAAATTTCATTGGAAGAATATCTTTCCTTTAGAACACGGATACGTTTTAACGAGATCAAAAAGTGAAAGATAAAAGATTATGTATAAGTACCGATTTTAATGTATAGGTAGTAAGTATAAGTATAGCTAGCTGTTATAAAATTACTTTTCGTGTTATAAGTTATTAGCCCCATAGGACCATTGCTCAAATATTACATTAGAATATATTATTACATGTTCTATAACTGAGGTAATTAATTTCGCTAGTAAAAATAATCAACATCCTTTACTGTTTCTGAGAGCGTATCTGTGATATTTTTTCGTTTTTATTAACAGTTTTTACACCTTTATTAATAATCTAGAAAAATAATTCTCAAGTCCATAAATTTTTTCTTCATGTAAATATCTAATCGCTTTACTCGCAAGCAGCAGGTACGTGGTTAGACACGTGGGTAGCATACTCAATTACTCACACGTACAGTCATCAACCAACATTATATCTATCGGCGATCAAATGCTTAGAACTACGTTCTACAGGTGCAAATTTTGTATTTGTAATTTTAGTTTTAAAATTGTGTATAAATTAAAATACCCCATTGGACCGATGATAAAATTACACTGTCACCGGACGCTCTTCAAATAAATTCCGTTTCCGATCTATTTTTTTAAATGGGGCTAAACCAGCCAGACTAGTACTTAATTTTAATCTGAATTTGACGCCCCCTTGTGGTATCTTTTGAGACGAATGGCGCGGTTTCACCTTCCACCATCTGTACATATTTACAATAACACTCGTAAAATAACGAAAATACTGATTTGATTTAAAAACACCTATATTCATTTGCATTGTCATTCTTATTATGTTAAACAGTCATACAATTGTGAAAAAGTTTGTTGACACTGACTGAACAAGGCATGCAATTAACCGGACTAAAATTTAAAATTGCGGAGTAGCAAGATAATTGGTTTTCAACGAGAATTAGCTCTCTGTTGTTGGGATGAAAATAAAGAAAGAATTGTAAAACGATCTTAATATATTACTTTAAAATTTTGGCAATTTTTTGACCCACATGAGTTGCAAAAGTTACCTGTGTGCAGAATATCGTCACAAACTACTTCCTATATCTTACGCCGATTCAAAAAAAAAAATGCAAAACAATAGGCATTGACTACTTGTATTGTGGAGATTTTTTTTTACAATTGGCCTGGGGTTTTAAGTCTAGATTTACCATTTGCTTGACAGGGTACTATTAATCAAACATTCCAATATACAACTCATTAACTGTAGAATTTGTTTTGAAATAAATATTCAGTTAGGATTTAGGAAGTAAGTGACTTCACAGCTTGCTGTTGTCATACAAAATTTAGGGAATCGCATTTTGTCAGCTCATAAAATGTACGTCAATTGACTGATGGTGTGAACTATCCTCTTGCTCTACTGTATTAAGATTTCGCTGAGACCAATTACAGGGCTGTCCAATATGCCTTCTAATTCTATCAAGAAAAATTAGCTTCCTTTCATTGACACAAAAATAAAGAAGCAATGTTTTAATCCTACTAAGCAATGTCACAAAAATGCTTCTACAAATTCTGTATAGGGGCCAACCAAGTAGATACAATGGGCACACTTGTCCGTTCATTGTAAACAAACCCCATCAATTTAACACCTTTAGTACGCCTGCGATTACGTAGTTACATCATTTGGCTGATGACGCCTATAACTACAACATAATACCTGCAGAAGGTCGCTTGCCTTACGTCGGTTCAGGCCATTGACCTTAATGGCTCGAGTATAGTTTATAATAGAGATCGCCGCAGACTTCGATAGTGGCCTAGGTTATCACAATCTCTGCCATTCACTATATAAAAACTATTATGTACCTATCTGTCTGTCACGCTCTCACGCTTCGTGGGCTTTGGATTTGCAATATTGCATGTGTGCACTGCGGTCATTGTAGGTACGTGATTTCAGAGGTTGTTTATGTTAGGTATGTTAAATAAAAATAAATAAATATCACGGGACAATTCACACCAATTGACCTAGTCCCAAAGTAAGCTAAGCAAAGCTTGTGTTATGGGTACTAGGCAACGGATAAACATACTTATATAGATAGATACATACTTAAATACATATTAAACACCCAAGACCTGAGAACAAACATTCGTATTTTTGATACAAATATCTGCCCCGACACGGGAATCGAACCCGGGACCTCAAGCTTCGTAGTCAGGTTCTCTAACCACTAGGCCATCTGGTATATGTTCATAGTACCTGGGCGACCGAGCTCTGCTCGGGCAGAAACTCGGTACCAAGCGTTTTCCCAGAGATAAGACCAAGCTAGATCAATTTTTCATCCCCGAAAACCCCCAAATACCAAATTTCATCGAAATCGTTGGAGCCGTTTCCGAGATCCTGATTATATATGTGCGGGGGAGGGGGTTCAGGGATTTCAAAGGGGGATGAAAATTTCATTGATTTTGCCGTAGGATGCACCGTTTTCAAGATATTTGACAAAAACACCGGAGGGGGTGGGGGGGGGGGGGGGGGGGGGGCGAGTCACGTTAAACTATCATCCGTAAACCGACTTTACAGACAACCGGCTTTTCCTGTTCTGTGCTCCCAATAGGGAACGTGCACATAGACGGTGCTGCCAACTGGTGCCATAAGGGTGCCATCAATTTGATAAGTTTGTTTTACTGTCCGCATAGTGTCTCTTCTGTCGCATTAGTGCTGCCGCCTATAGTTACTGCACGTTCCCTATAATACTTTTTCTCACAAAAAAATAACTTTTTCTCACAAAAAATTAACTTTTTCTCACAAAAAAAGAAACTTGACGTTTTCTCATGAAAAATAAACTTAAAAAAAACTAAAACTAAAAAATACGTGGAATCGAACCGAGGTCGGCTGGATCCGCGACCACCCGATTTCTAATGTGCTATTATGATCTGCTCGACGAAGGCGAAATTTAGCTTTGTATTCTAATGCAAACAAAAATAGCCGGAAAACACGAGTAAAAGCGGTTTTCTGAAAATGAAACATAGCTAGATCAGTTTTTCATCCCCGAAAACCCCCACATACCAAATTTCATCGAAATCGTTGGAGCCGTTTCCGAGATCCTGATTATATATATATATATATATATATATATACATATATACAAGAATTGCTCGTTTATAGGTATTAGATTAGATACCAGATGCTGATTGCTGGTTGTATGTTCATACATAATTGCAAATTAATTTGAAGATGTTAGTTCTTTGTTCTTTTAGATGTTTGTTTGTCTATACTTTAGGTGCTAAAACAGATAACAATGTTTTTTATAGTTAATGAATGAACCTAATTAAATTATAGTAGGTAGTAGTTTTATTTCTTTGTTTTTAAAATCCTTAACTATTCACAGTTGTAAAAAAGAGATAGTAAAACTAGGCTTTCGTATTTGGTAATATAGGTAATTACTACCTATGAATACAGACAAAATCTAATATATAAAAATCTCGTGTCACGGTGTTTGTTATCGAACTCCTCCGAAACGGCTTGACCGATTTATATGAAACTTTTTTTCTCTATACTCGGTAGGTCTGAGAATAGGTCAAAGGGTATTTTTTATACCCCTATTCTTTGCAGACGGAGTCGCGGGTAACAGCTAGTTTCATTATATATATTTATTTCAGTATGTCCGTTTCACACTTGTTTTGTAATATAGTTTGTAATAATTTTTTTTTTTCTTTCAGCTATTAATGACACCAGAGGGAACGAGATTTACGAAGAAAAAACACGAAGCCTCATTAAAATTTGCGAAGGAGAAAAATTTACCCCTCCTTAAGCACCATTTAACGCCTCGCACTAGGGGTTTCACGACTAGCTTACCCCATTTCAAGGGGAAGATTCCTGCCATTTATAACATAACGTTGGCGTTTGAGAAAGATGCCAAGGTAAGAACTACTTTTTAGGGTTCCGTAATTCCTTACCTCAAAAGGAATAAAACGGAATCGGAAATCCGAACTTTTACAGGAAATTCGCTGTCTTTCTGTCACCACTGTTTTCTCAGAAACTGGCCTCTGCCTGTATCTATCACATTAAAATAATTATCAAATACTTCGAGCTATTTTCTCTTGAAATAATAAGTTAACTTACAGCAAAGTCCACGCGATCAGCATATAAAACCCTTTAAAAGTTTATTTTTCATTAGTAAAACCGTAGATATCAAAATTTGTAAGGTTCTTGGGCAAGACTGATATCAACACGACACAAAAGGGGTAAATCTGAGAATCACTGATTTCTACGGATCGTAAACGCCAAGCGCAAAAAATTAATGTTTTTTATAGAAATACAAACTTATAGTTTGCATAATAATATGCTTGTAAGTAAACTTATACGAAACATTAAGAGCAGCGCCAAGTTGACTACTTAAAGGTTCGGCCAAACCGCTGCTTAAAATACGGCGACGGTACGGAATCGCAGTGACGCATCGTAAACGCGACTACTATGGAGAGCATGCGTTAAAGTCTGACGTTTACGGCACGTCACTGCGATTCCGTAACGTTTCCGTATTTTAAGCAGCGGTATGGCCGAACCTTAACACTTGACCATTTCAAAAATCACTTTTTAATTAATCAATAAAGAAATATTTCTTAACAACTGGACTAAAAACGGATGGTCACAACGTTATTTATATATAACCTGGTCACATCAGCCAACCTGAACAGCATCAACGCCATGTCTGAAGCCGGCTGGGCTGAAATTTCCACAAACATTCCCGTGTCATACTTGCTCAGGTTGGCTGTTGCGGGAAACGCCTCTCCCGCATTAAGGAAAGGATAGCCGACTTATAAAATTTTCAGCAGTTGTAGCACTACGCTTTATTCACTATGATACAGTGTTATAACGAAATCCGGTTTTGTATCAAGTTAACAACTCAATTACTTGCTCCAGAATCCCCCAACCATAACGAGCTTGCTGTTTGGGAAGCAAATCCATGCTCATATGCACATTGAGAGGATTCCCGTGGAGACCGTGCCAGAGGACGAAGCAGCGGCATCGAAATGGGTCCATGACCTCTTCGTCGTCAAAGTAAGTAGCAAACTGTTTTATCTTTACGAGTCGCAACAAAGATATGCTGAGATGAAAAAAAAATCTGATAAATATATGTCATAAAAATGCACGTATAAAACATAAAACGGACAATGTCAATGAGGTATTATCAAAGTTCCTCTTAAATTTTCCATAAATCGTAAATTTTCTGCATAATCATTATCTTTTAGCACCTAAACTACAATGTGTGATTTATACCGTGTGAAGAAGAATGCACTGTTAAGGGTGTTAGTAACACTGCTAGTTACTACACAATTATATTATTTTAGTACTGTTTACTCATACTCACGGAATCTTGGACTCACGGAAAAATCGTGCATTCTAGTCTCAACTGTTTTATATAAATCCAATTATGCAGTTTAAAAAGAATACAAAAAGAATGGCTTAAATCTTAAGCATACGTCGTTGGGTTAAGAACTCTTATTTGAAAGTACTGTCAATCAATGTGTTAATACTGAAAAAAATAGGAAAATAAATCAATGACCGAATAACTTGTTTCCGTCGGCATGAATAAAAAAAACTGTAGCAGATTAATTTCTAACATATTTTTTCCCATAAAAGTCTGTAATAAGCTTATATTTACACGAATATCATAAAGAGATAATTTTTCGTTTGTTGGTATGAAGGCACCAATAGAAAGCTACACTATCTTAGATTAACATAGACTACTTTAAATCCCGGGAAAGTGCAAAGTTTCCACGGGGTGCAGACGAAGTTGCGGCCAACGCCTAGTAGAACACAAAATTTATCTCTAAAGTCTTACGTTATTTTTATAACGTAAAGATATTTTATAATCAGGGATATTTAAAGCAATAAATTATGACCGATAATCTGACGCCATGAAATTAAATGTAATACCTACTGGTTTGCCTTGTTTAATACCTTATGAACGATTCGATATTGATCTAGGCGATAATTTTTTTCAGTTAGTGATGAATGGTAACTTGCTAACATATTCAGATTCAGATTCGTTTATTTGGCCAAGTAACATCAGTCACATTTAGCAAGTCATTAAAACTATTTACAATCATATAAGTACTCTTAATCTAAGTGCTTAAACAATTTCAGTACATCAGATTTAGACTTTTCTTTGAACAAGTCCGTGAACTCATTTATTGAATACAGTGTATGTAGTTCAAAAAACTGATTTAATTTCGTCTTAAACCTATTCATAATCTAATGAAGTAATTTCAAATGGTATTAAATTATATAAACTTATTTTAATTGGTAAACCTTGTTCAAATGTTTTTCTTAATTTAGATATTGGTACATACAATTTTTCTTTGTTTCTGGTGTTATACTTATGAATGTCTGACCATTTCTTTAAATTAGTTTTTCTTGATGGACTTCAATTAGACTAGTAAATAAATACAAAGAAATCACTGTCATTATTTTGTTTTTAGTCTTGCTGATGTCTTTCTGTGCAGTCCATTTATAATTCTCACAGCTCGTTTCTGTAATATTAATAATTTCTGAATAATTTATTGAATCAGGCGTTACTTTGCGGAGGTCCATATTAATGAACTAAAACAATTACTTTGCTCACCCGCGACCTTACAATAGTTACGTTTATGCAAGAAATGTGTGTTCATGCAGTTCCTCCACCTCCACACTGTACGAACACACACAAATCACATAAACCCAACCATCACCACCACCAAGCTACACTGACGCGTTTCGAACTCAACCAGAGCTCATCTTCAGAGTTACCACAACCGTATGCTACGCTAACAAATGTTAAACCTTTGGAACCAAATGTTAAACCGTGCGGGTAGGGGAAAGGGAGATGAAAAATGTGAAGTTACCGCCTTTTGTTAAAGATTTTATTATTTCATCTCTTTTTTGCACTCGTTCGAAGCCAAGGCGATTCGCTAGTAAACACTAATCACGAAAATGATCTACGATTTTGACATAATGCTCAACCTCCGTTTGTTTAAGGACAAAATGGCGGATTCGTTTCACAACACGGGAGATTTCTTCCTCGAATCTGGAGTGGAGAGGGTAGAGCCATTCGACTACCCTATCCGGATCTACTCCCTCATCAACACGCTGGGTTGGGCCATCATCACGCTCACGCCGATGCTGTACTATCTCATGGGCCTGCTGCTGAGCGGCAAACTTCTGTATTTCTCCATTGGCGTCGCTATTTTCTTCGGATGTAAGTTTTTTTTAACTATGGCCTTGTGAGTTCTAATGTGTGTAATAAAGAACAAATCGTGTGTAAGAATAACGGCCGAATGTACGATATGAAGTACAAATTATTCATAGCGAAAAAAAATACGGATAACTCACGTCCATGATCAACTTTAGCTCTACGTGTTTCGGGCTAATCCGTAACATGTCGAGCGAAACTCGACCTGAGTTATCCGTATTTTTTTCGCTATGACTGAGTCTCACGGTAGTTTTTATATTCAAAGTTACAAAATTATTCATTGAATAAAAAACTTTAACGCGCTTCAATAAGTTCCAAAATTACAAAACTTATGACTCTTATCTAGGTACAAACTCTAAAGCTCTACATCGTTTAGAAAATTGGCAAAATGATGGCATTGATTTCAGACCCGTTTTCTAATATGTCAATTAATATTTAATCTTTAAATTGACGATTTTCTCATCCATCCTTGATCACAATATTAAATATGTCCGCATTAAAAAAACTTAATAATTGTTGCTATATTCTAGCAGATAACAAATAAAAAATGTGAAAACGAGTAAAGGTGCGACCAAACCGCCGCTTAAAAAACGGTGACGGTTCGGAATCGCAGTGACGCATCGTAAACGTTACGTTACGTTTCGTTACGATTCCGTAACGTTTCCGTATTTTAAGCAGCGGTATGGCCGAACCTTAATGCAACTTATTACACAAACCTAAGGCCGTATTGTCTAACGCGCGGGCGCTTGCCATCGCTATCACCATCTCTTTCTGTCACCGTCTTATCCCGTTTGACAGAAAGAAATGATGAATGCGATAGCAACCGTCCGCGCGTTAGACAATACGGCATTGGATCTATAGTTCAAGTGAGAAATTAGAGGTTTCCCCAAAAACGTCGGTTTTTATTTCATATTTTCTGTAGGTAGTCGAAATGGAAAACGAAAGTGTTTAGGATGTATCTAGTAATTTACGTAGGTATACATAATGTTCACTTTGTATTCCTGTTTGCACATAGGCATTTCAACGGTTGTCAATAATGTTTTTTTTTTCTTTCCTTATTTTTGTACAATAAAGAGTCTGTAACATATTTTTTTTTTGTGTATCTTTTTTCTAAACGGAATGCAGTACTAGCAAGAAAAAACAATAGAAAAATTTACTAAGTTGAACAGGATTGTTTACGATTGTTACATTAAGACTTCATACACTTTGAGAGACAAGTATAAGTAGCTATTCTACTCAAATTGTTAAAAAAACTGAATAGGTTAATGGTTATCTACGCGATTACAATAGACCAAACAAATTCAGGATTGAAACCGTTCACACCAACATACAAAGTCCAAATTTCTAGTGATAATGTGGTTTAAAATGTCTTGATTACATACTGTAACTAAGTCTTGATTACATATTGCAGTGTTCTTGAATATTTTTCCAAGATAATTAGGTAGGTACGAATTAAATAAAATAGGTACATACGTACATATTTATTAAAATGTAATGCGCTTAATTAATCTCTGGTTCCATTTCCATTGCACTTTTATGTAAGTACGATGCAATGTTGATTGATTAGATTTGGATTATTTGTTGTTCTCGTTGCTTCTACTTACGTAGCCAAGTGTCGCTAGTGAGTTGTCTTCATGTTTGAATTACGTACATGAAGATATGCCGCCACAGGAAATAAATACCTACCTATAGATGAAATTTATTATGTTACTTTTATATTCTATTGACGTTAGTATAAAGCATAGTTTAAAAAAAATGTACATAGTTAAGGGTTTCATCAAAACAAAATTACAATCGCTTCCTTTGTTTAACGAAAATTCATCATCATCATTTCAGCCGTAGGACGTCCACTGCTGGACATAGGCCTCCCTCATTGATGCCCAATCATTACGATTGGAAGCGATTTGCATCCACCCTGAACCTGCGGCCTTCACCAAATCGTCCGTCCATCTCGTTGGTGGACGTCCCACGCTGCGCTTGCCAGTCCGTGGTCTCCATTCCAGAACTTTTGGCCCCCAACGGCCATCTGTTCTACGTGCTATATGGCCTGCCCATTGCCATTCAACGAGCTAATCCGTTTAACGAAAATTAGTTGTGCAAAATAATAAGTATTTTGGGTAACTTTCGTTACACAGAGGAATAAATTAAGTTTTTTTTTTATTAAATCCCTTAATTGTGTATTATTTTTAAAAGTCTCATAATTTGCATTCATATATCGCGAAATGGCGCCCTATTTAGTACCTATATCGGTTTAAGGCCAATATCTTAACTTGGTTTTGTTTTCTCCTTCGGAAATATTGACAGTAGGTATTACGATTTGGTACTTCGTAAGTTAATTAATGCCATGAATTTGATTGAACGTATTTGTGCCAAAAGATATCATAAGATTAACTGTTCAGTTAATTCCATATTAATCCAATTTTTGACAGCTAAAATACGGGCCTACGTTGTGATCGATATCATATCAGAAATAAGATATCGTGTCTACTGTCTTAACTTTTTTTATCTTTCGCGAAATTAACTACGTGATAAAATTAGTCATTGTCAATGTCAAGTCCGTCAATCGGTATATTATATCAGTGCTGCTAACGAGATGCGGACCTTGCTGTCGCCATGGGCTACCACGACTAAGCGCGACCGGCGGCGCGGCGAGTGTTTTTAGAGTTCCATAGACAAAATGTCAAAACAGAACTCTTATAGTTTCGCTATGTCCGTCTGTGGCTTAACTAAGAGACTATTAATACTAGAGAGCTGTCGCACGCTTTATAAAATACTGCATCAATTTTAATTATTCTTATTTCAAAACTAAACCTTACGTAGAAAAAATAAGGTTAAGGTTAAGAATAATTAAAATTGATGCAGTTTTTTATTAAGCGTGCGCTGTGTTTTTGCATGGATATATGTAGCAATTACCCTGATAACGTGGTAAAATAAAAGGTAGAAAAAAAATTTAGGGTAGGTACCTCCCATAGATGTAAAATGGGGGTGATATTTTTTTCTCGTTAAACTTTATAGAGTGGGATATGGTGTATCGTGCCGTCCCTTTCAATCTTCTGTTTAATACTGAACGGAACGACACGATACGAAAATTGAATTTCGTATAAGTACTTCGTTTTCTTTTAGAATAAGAAAGAAGGTAAGCGATCTTGATATGTCTTTATTGAAAGATAAATCGCAGCAAATATGTAACAATCAGCAAGGTCATATGGTCATTAACATTATTTTGGTTTCATAAAGTACTTACTATTTTTTCAAAAGCATTTTTCAATAAAAAAACTTCAAGATTGTTTTACCTTATTTCTAATGCTAAAAAAAACGAAGTATAGTTTGTCGAACTTTTTTTTTTTTTAAACAATATAAGTAGGCTTGCGTTTGGCCACAATCACGCCTGATGGAAAGCGAAGATGAAGCCTACGATGGAGCACGCTTGCCTAGTAAATGCTCATTCACCCTAGACTTGAAAGCGGCCAAATTGTTGTGTTCAGGGAACACAGTTGCAGGCAGGGAATCACCTAACGACCGCTTTAGCCTAGTTGGTAGTGACCCTGCCTACGAAGCAAGAGGTCCTGGGTTCAAATCCCGGTAAGGGCATTTATTTGTGTGATGAGCACGAATATTTGTTCTTGAGTTATGGATGTTTTCTATGTATTTAAGTATTTATTTATCTATATAAGTATGTTTATCGTCGTCTAGTACCCATAGTACAAGCTTTGCTTAGTTTGGGACTAGGTCGATTTGTGTAAGATTGTCCCCTAATATTTTTTATTTTTTTTTATTTTTTACCTGTTCTGTTCGCCGACCGTCACTTTAAAACGATTTTGAAACATTTTTCGACAGGATAAAAAAAAATATAATCGTTGTCTACTCACAAATATCGCGTAATAGTCCTTATTACGAGCTTATACCCGCCCGCGGCTTCGCCTACATTGAAATAATAAAAGTAGGCTAGTTCCCTTGGTAATTCCGAAAATTGCCAGTTTCCTTACTCAAGGTTGACATTGTCAATCATATCCGTATATCATTGTAGTGCCTTTTCATGACCTCAAATGAGACCGCATTTATTATTTGTCTGATCTGATCCCTTTTCGTGGTGCAATGCGATTGTGGGATTAATGTGCAAACAATCAAGTACAGTCCTCTAACTGCGTGAGGAATGCTTGACTAAAATAACTTCACGGAAATAGTTCAACGAAAACCGTGCTGTTACTTTGTATCTTAACTCTAAAAATAACTGCATAGAGCGTTCTTGCACTAGGTAGTAACTAACAGAACAGGTGGGATGCAATTTAACATAATGTTGTATGACGTTAACCTTGCACGTGACATCAAAGCTTTATTTCCATTCCTTGCCGACGTTGATAACTGACTTATTATTGCACAAATTTCAATAAATTATTTCTTTGTTAAAACTTTACGACAAATATCACGTATCATGAATTCACGACACTGTGTCGCTGCCGGAATTAAAATATTACATACAATACCTGGGTATAATGACTATAATGTGGCTCAGGAATGGTGTAAAATTAAATTACTAAATTAGAAAAAAAAAACAAAAACAATAAACTAATAATTTTATCCCATCTCTCTAATCTCTACTACCCAGGTAATAAGGTGTGTAGATAATTATGACCTCTACAATCCTTCACTCACTTCTGGTGATGACTGTACACAAACAAGCTGCTCCAATTTTGTTTTGGCTTGATTAAGTGCATTACTTATACTATACTATGGCGATAACATTTAACCGGCATTACTCATTTAATGTAACTGTTATCTTGAAGAATGTTGTTTTAATGAGCATATGACAAGCACCTTATTATTTTTAATTACCATAATAAGCAGCTTTTGATTATTTGCGCCAGGACTAGAATTTTCGTAGTAACGTTTGAAAGTTTTTTATTGCTTACTTTACATATGGAAGTGAATGATTCAAATTTTGCTTGCGATATTTGAACTAACGCCATCTTACCCATGTATAACAACATGCACGTTAAGTAAAATATTGTAAAAAGTAGCTTGGTCGGACTTAGCAACTCGCGATACAATAAATAAACTGTCGGTAAATTGCGAGTAACATGTGATTATATCTCAAACTAAGAACTCGCGTAGAATATTCCTTATCTTGTAACAATAACGGACACTTTGGAAATCTAATAATGTATCACTTCTTTTGTTTCAGTTTACATCATTCTGCAGAAATCTATAGGCATGTCAAAAATTAGTGAAGGTTCATCTTATGGAACTGAAAAAAAGTAAAATTAAGTATGTTATTCTTTCAGTATTCTAGTACCTCAGTTTAGAATGTTTCTGAAGCGAGTTGGTGCTCGATAATATTACTTTAACGCGAATCTATTTTAAGATTTGTTGGCGGTATTGTGTCTAATATTATTGATCATTACTGCTCCACTATATTTTATGCTGATAAATCTGTTAATGAACTAAAACAATTACTTTGCTCACCCGCGACCTTACCCTTACCTTTAAGGTCGCGGGTGAGCAAAGTAATTGTTTTAGTTCATTAATATGGACCTCCGCAAAGTAACGCCTGATTCAATAAATTAGATAAATCTGTTATTTAAAGAAACAATCATGAACGAAATTTCTTTGTAAAAATAATCTATTGTTGACCATCAAATCAGCCTTCTTTAGGTGTTTCACTTGATGTTGTATCTGTCGCAATAAAAATGTTTGATTAGAAAAGAGATGACTGTCATAAAATGATCAATTGCTTAAACTAAATTGTAAAAAAAATTGTTAAAAATGACAAAAATTTGTACTCCATTTGATTTTTCTTTAGTGTTATCATATTTCATTGTTTATAACTACAATTTAGAAAAAATTGTGAAACTTCAGATATTTCCAATTCAAAGTACAATATCTCAAAAACAGCTAAACCGATTTTAACGAAGCTTAATCTATGGCTCTTAAAATAGCTTCGTATTGGAAAAATACTTACCAAATCGGTATGTCCGTTTGGGAGCTGGAATAACAGAGATAAACACAGAGACGCGTTCAATTAACTTATGTATGACGCCCCTTTCTTTTGTGTCTGGGGTTAGGTACAACTAAATTAAAACTATTTTTTTTGCAACTGCCTTTTCGTCTCTTTTTTTTCTATTTGAAATGTTTGACTAAATTATCAGAGCAAGTAGCTAGTGCGGTTGTACCAGCATTGTTCTTGGCTAGAGCCTGTGAACTGTTAGACGAGCTGAAACGTTGGATGCAATTTATTATAATAATACACTGATTAATAATTATATTCTTATTTTAACCTTTTGAACGCCACACATCGTTTTTATTACGAACTAAATTTTTTTTTTTTATTGATTTTTATTCGGATGCGGGTATACATATAGGTTAATTTTTGTATTACCTTATTGTCGTCGATAGCCGACACTGGCGTTCAAAATGTTAATAATTTCAAGCACACTAGTTTCGCACAATATTTCATCACATCTAATTATAAACCTCCAAGTGGCTAGTTTTTGTTGATTAAGAAGCTTAGAGTATTTAATGACTGGAGAGGGAATCGGGGTGATGGTTCTGGTTGATCATAAGATTACTTCAATTTGATAATGAATGACTCATCTCGAAACCCTGTGAGTCGTCCATTTTTCAATGACCTAATGTCAGAAATATAATTTATTATGCTTATTACATAAGACAGAATGCAAGAATAAGACATACATTTTTGACAGAGTATTTTCTATGCAAAGTAAGCCCGTTCTCCGGTCCAGATACTGCATAGTCGAAGTTATGTGGACATTTTTTCGTCCTGCCAAGCTAATCTAAAGACTGACGTTCTTTTAAATATGTAATTGCATCCACATTGTTTCGCGATTAAAGAGCATGTTCTTGTAGTATTTTTATAGATTTGTCGTTGTAGGTCCCTTCAGTTTATTTTAGAATAAGATTTACAGTGTTTATGAGGTGTCCAACCATTTTTAACGAAATGAAATACTGACTTGATTTAAAAATAAGTTGCACTCACAGACGAATTCAACTGACCACTAAAATCAGTGTGTGAGAAATTGTCTGTAGTCCAAAGATAAATCTTCTCTTTACTACTTACTGATACCATACCATGGTTTCTGTTCCGTTTTTAATGATCAGTTGGATGCTTCATTAGTATATCTCTGAGCCTAACTAAAGCAGCCCTTTCGAATGTGGATTGCTCATTAATTATTAACTGAAATTTTCTCTTGTCATAATTTTATTGTATTCTAGCACAAAATTTTGGTTGGACCTTATGGCCATTTGCTGGATAAGAATAAATTTTAGTCGTTAACCCTGGTTTCAATCTTGACATGACATGTTCATAGATTTTGACACTTTTAAAAAAAAACTAAGCGTATCTGTAATTGAGATTTCAGCAAATGGCCATTAATTAACATCTTGTTTTATTTGAGGATGATTTAAAAATCATGTGACAAATATTTTTTAAAGTGTACCTAATGTAAATGTAAGATAATTTCGGCGAATAAAGCGAAAAATTTAGATAAAGAATGTAGGTACTTATTCCTATTTTTGTAATCAATGTCAGTACCGTGAAACAAGCACAAGATTTGTGATAAATTATTTGTAACAACATTGTGTTTATTTATCGTTTTATTATATAGTTATCAACTTGTATTGCAGTTTTATTGCTATTAATTCAACATCATAGTCCTTTTCAGTTATTCGACAATACTCTTATTGTCTAACGCGCGGGTGCTTACTATCGCATTCACCATTTCTTTCTGTTAAATACGGTATGAAATGGCGACAGAAAAATATGGTGAATTCCATAGTAAGCGCCCGCTCGTTAGACTAAATGGGCTCCGTTTTTATTACTATTCAGTCTTACTACGATCGTCACGGACTTCAATTGATGAGCCGTGGCAAGTGGCTCATTATTTCAGTCCGCGACCTTACAAGATTGCATTTTCTGTGTTGTGTTGTTTTACTTTAAACATTGAAAATTGTCAGAATTCGATCCCACTTGATTATGGTCAGGCATGGGGACCTGTCGTATAAATAAATGTTTGAAAAAAATATGTAATTCGTCATTTTGCGGTGGCAGCCATCTTGGAATTATAATAGTGTATAGTATTCTACTAGTCAAGCCCTTTCATTTGATACCAATATTGAGGGAGTTGTGAAAAATATGTGATTACATATTTTTCACAACTCCCTCAACTGAACTGCCATTTCGTGGCGGCGGCCATCTTGAACTGATTTTCATCAAACATAGCTAAGAACACTCCCGACTAATTCACCCATGGACGTAGGTACGTCCATGAATTCACCTTTCAAACAAAATAAGTTTGTTAAAAAAATCATTTTCAATTTCGACCACTGGAAGTGGGTCAAATTTAACTTTGAAGATTTAAGCCGTACATAATCATACATTGTAAGTTAATTAGTTAGTCCGTTCGGGAGCTACAATGCCACAGACACGTCAAACTAACAACAATTATAATATAACACACCCCGTCGTTTTTGTGTTGGGTTTAAAAAGACAAGACAAATTTCATATGGCCATATACATTCTAGAAATGAATAAATGACATCATTGTTTCTATCAAAATAATTTGTTGGATGTTCACCACTATGCTAAGTGAATACCGGAGTTGTTTAAAAAAATGTACCTACACAAAGATTTAATTAAAACATAATTGATTCCTTTGTGTAACAAAAGTTACCCATATATTTTGTATGACTAACTTTCGTTACACAAAGGAAGCAAGACCCATCTGAGAATGTGTGTGATAAATTGATAATTTAGGATTGGTAATACCTGCCACTGGTAAATAGTTAAATATAAAAAAAACAGCACAAGGTATTTAACACCATTTATATTACACAATATTATTCAGATACCTACTAAATAAGTAAACAATACTGTACTAAATGAGTAGACAATTTAATTTGAGTATGTTAGTTTCATACAAACGCATGAAATAAAAAAATACCAATTCATAGACAAATTTTTGAGGTCATCTATTTAATAAAATTATAGCTTAACTATACATAGTAACATTATGTTAATATTCTTAATTAAATCACTAATTAAGGACATAGATATACCAGGATGTACACAATGTGTGGGTATAATCAGGGTATATCCATCTTGCTAAGTCTTAATATAAAATCTAGCAGGTACATTTGCACTTTGACTTCAAGTGGTTTATTAGTCACAAAGAATCCAGGCACTCCTGCTTTTTCCAACGTCACTTGCTGATCGCTGACCTGGAAATAATAAACTTTCATTGAAGACACTACAAACCACTGCAGTATTCTCCAATACAAAAAAAGATGGCCTTAAATTTGGCGCAGATCCACGGAACAGCATCCAAGAGGTTTAATTATTCCTTGAAATAATTCTCCAGTAAAGTTCCAGATTTTCAGATTCAAATCACTAAAAAAAAACAAAAGTAACTTACTTTTTGGTCTAACTGAATCACTAATTTCATGTCAGTTTGTTTTAACTCTTCCTTATGTCTTCTCTGCAAAATAGTTTTTTGCAATTCAAGTTCGTCTAGATTAGGTGTGCTATTGGCAATATTTTGAATTTCCCCTGTAAAAAAATGGAGTTACAAATAATAGTAGCTAAATAACTTGCATTTTACATTAGAGCTTGTGAGAATGTGCATTTAAAGTATTGAAGGTGGCTTGTTCATCAGTAATTTAAAGATACTTCAAAGATACTTCATAGCTAAGCTAACTTGTTTAAATATCACAGGACAATTCACACCAATTGACCTAGTCCCAAAGTAAGCTAAGCAAAGCTTGTGTTATGGGTACTAGGCAACGGATAAACATACGGATATAGATAGATATATACTTAAATACTTATTAAACACCCAAGACCCGAGAACAAACATTCGTATTTTTGATACAAATATCTGCCCCGACACGGGAATCGAACCCGGGACCTCAAGCTTCGTAGTCAGGTTCTCTAACCACTAAGCCATCTGGTCGTCTAAATTTATTGTATGCCTTCATGGAAACATAAAATGTGGCAGAGTTCTCTATTTAGTGAAATGTACTCAAGGTCTCAAGCTATAGGTCTGTGTACCAACACAATAGTGTAATGTAATTTTTTAACTTGGTACCAATAAACTTACATGTATGTTTACTAATTACTTGTAACCTTTGCTGAAACAAGTGTTTTTCAGTCACATGTTGTATTTCCATTAAACCTTTTACTATTTCGAAGACAGTGTCGTTCAGTAGACAGTTAGCTAGTCCAGAGAGGAGCTCGATTGGTACGCGCATCTGATATTTTCTGAAATTAAAAAAAGGTTTGTGTCACTCAAACTAGTTTTTTTTACAACTCTTATCTTCATTTTATTATTTTCTTACGGTGGGAGTTCTCTGGCCATGTCTTGTAGTTGTTCTAGCAAAAAATAAAGTTTTCTTTGCAAAACTTCTGGTGTTTGTTCCACAAATTCCAATGTTTCCATTTCCATTGTTATATTTTATTTAAAGCATTGTATTAAATTGAAATGTAAATACCAGTTAGGTAAATACACTAAATAGCACAGCACAACAGAATTTAAATGTCAAAATTGTCAAACTTTTTTTTAATATGTCAGTATTGCCGTATTGCCTTTTGCAACAAGCTGTGAAGTTATTCGGTCTCTGGTGTCACTAAACATGAGCGTTTTAGAAAGTATTTGAAATAGTTTTTAGATGTTGCTGTCCTAAAAAATAGGACGTCAAAATAAATGCGTCAGCGTCACACACAAAACAGCTGTCAGTCAGTTGCAGTCAGTCAAGTCCAATCCAAATCAAATGGTATAATATAAACAAAAGGAAGAAATTAGGCTTGTAAAAAAGATCAAGTGACTCTTCAAAGTTATCTGTTCAGCCTAGGCTGAACTAAAATACTAATTTATTGTCCGACAAAGTGCCTTAGAAATAACTTCACTCCATATTAGTTCATAATTGCGAATTACTACAGACGGTGTACAATTTGATGATTATGTTATTTGTTAACCAACTTAGTGTATAATCTAGACTTACATGGAAAATTTTAATATTTTTATCTGACTGAGGCATACATGAGAGCAGGATTGTCAAAATGTTGAGAAATTATTGTTTACTCATTACCATGTTTTTAAATTTCCAACACTTCACAGCTGATGTGTCATTGTTGTAAGTTTTTTTAATGTTTTCTGCTTAGTATAGATTAACAGTAGTATTTCTTCTAATAATGTATCTTGAATAATATTGTTGAAATTATCATAAAAGTTCCATTCCATAATAGCATCCTAATATAAAACTTGTGACTTCTGTGCGAGTTGATGAATGTCACATTGCAATATTAAGTCCTATATAAGGTGCTTCAGACCAGGATAGGTGGTATTAAATTTTATAATATTCTTATTTCTTCTTCTAGGTCTTATCCATTTGGCACAGATGACTTACTACATCATTCTGAAAAATGTGCCACCCTCTTGCACACATTTGCTCAATCAGCTTCCAACCTAACAATGTGCTCAATAATGTATGCTAGACCAGTAAGGCTGTGTGGGAAATGTGTAAATGAATATGTTAACTTTGAATTAGATTATAATGAATTACTGGATACTGTAGACAATGGTACTTCCTGCAAGTCCATGTTTATATCCAGGGACAGGTTGGATTCTGTGCTAGAGTTTCATGATGGGATAGCAAGAATATGGGAGAAAGGAAATTGTATTAGTAAGTACCACTTTCAGACTTAAGGCCCACAGGGTAAGGTCGGCACTTAGCAGTCTTCTCCTGCCAATGCGTCCTGTGTGACAAGGCCTGAAAGCTTTATCTACACTAATATTATAATGAGGAAAGATTTGTATTTTTATGCATAACAAATAAACTTAAAAACTAATGGACCGATTTTAAAAATTCTTTTGTTTTTTTTTTTCTTTTCTTTCCGATGCTTAAGTGCACCTGTGTGACTATACCAGCCTCATTGGGAGACTCAATGGCTAAATTCATCAAACACTTCTCCCGCTATGTCTGTTTCCGTTAGAAAGCTACATTACCATTGAGTGACATAGGCTACTGTTTAATTTAAAAATTAATTTATTGTGGGCGACGCGGCGGACAGAAGACTAGTAAAATAATATAATAATTTAGTGCTAATCACTAAATAATTTTGTTTCATCTTTTTCAGATTGTTTTGAGTGGGATGGGACTATTCCTACTATTTCCAATGACACAAAAAAGTTTAATAAAATGTACAATGAAACAATGGACTGCATATTAGACAACTTAAATCAATTTGGGAATAACACTGATGAAGTCTGTATGAAATGCTACCAGTTGTATGTTGGGTTAGTTGAATTTTACAAAACATTAAGCCCTGATGGTATTGGTGTGGACACTGTATGCATGGATGTTGTTGATTTGGTAAGATTTTTACTCAACATACAAAAATTAACCTTCCTTCATCCACATAAGAATCAATTTTGTTTGTTACAAAAATGTGTGGCATTCAGAAGGTAAACAATAATCTCTAATATCTAATAGATACTGGCTGCCAGAGAAGTGAAGTAAAACTTGTACATCTATTTGTGGTTATTGTTCAGCATTAGCAGTATATTTATTTATGTCTATTTTCAGATGAACACCACAAGGTCAGTTTGGAGCAAAAACCTTGATTGCTGTAAACTTAGGAGGGCCCCAGAAATAGTGTTCTTATGTTGTACAGCTGTCATTTCTATCTTGCCTGTGCTTTTCTACCTATCTATGAAATATTGTGGACCAATTCGAGACCTGCCTAATGTACTGAAACGTAAGTCTAATTTGGTATTTTCTGTACCTACTGTGTGCATTAAAAATTTGTGTGAATCTTAATGATTTTATTTGATTTCAGAATCCAGATTTAGTCAAACATTCCTGAGATCAGTAAATGCAAGGATAAATTAGATTACCTAGGTAACCTCCACTCTAGCTTTCAATAAACTCTCAATTGACAGTGATTTATCATAAAGTACAGTAAGTTGAACAGTGGAAGTTGACTGTGACATACCAAGTTAGCTATGAAGTATCTTTTTGTATTTATTTTTTCAACTTCATTTTTATTACTTTTACGGTCATCCCGTGAAATCATAATATTTCATACTATATACAAACTGAAATATAGATGCACAACTAACTTGTTTAAAGTTGCACAGTAGCGCCATCTCTTGTCCAGGTGAGCGGTTACTTCCAAAGGAGTGTTGAAATCTCTCGATAGAGGGTGTAACATAGATGTGCACTTGTCACTGCATAAGGTGATGATTTAGCAGACTGAAATGTATGATGTATAGGAAAGATTTGTGTCTAATCTCTAGACCAGTGGTGGTGTAGGGGTTTAGCACGCAGCACGGAATGCTGAGGACCTGGGTTCAATTCCCAGCATTGGTCTTTTTTCTGTGCATCTATATTTCAGTTTGTATTTAGTATGAAATATGTGACATACCGTAAAACGGGGTAACTTTAAAATGCAGGGGCTACTTTGGAAAACAGTTTTTACACTGTGTCCTTATTTTTTTAGACCATCTGCGGCAGTGAAATAACTACCTTGATAAATTACTTAACTTTTCACGTCATTTGCACAATCGAGTTATGAAAATTTGCATTATTATAACCATTTTAAATCTATCACAGTAGCCCCAATATTTCCTAAAGTAACCCCAGTAGACCGTACTTGATTCCCAGATCCAGATTCCTCAGAGCCAGTGATTGACAAGGAGTGAGCATAATTTAAAATATGTATCATATTTATATTGTAGATTATTGCCAAAGACAACAAATAAAAAACATTATTTTGTAAACATGATGTATTTTATTTTCAAATTCATTTTCCAAGAACCAAACAGTAGATAGTTCTTAGGCACATTGTTATTTCTTCATTTTTCATACTTGTACATCTGTATTATTGCATTAAAACGCTTGTGCTCAAAATACCATGTTCCCAAAATACCAGATTTTCCTAAAATATTACATTACCCATTTATAACATTCCCATCACACCAGATGTCCAAAATAAGACATTCCACTAAAAAAAAATACTTCCTTAAATAATCATTGATTTTTCAATGAGGTGCAATGAGAATCTGGTGAGTTAGCAATGTGATATATGTATACCATTATATTTGTACACCTGCATTTGCAGGTAAGACATAGCAACCAAAATGTAAAATACCACCATCCACTATTGTACCTATGTTCTAGCAAATAAACTTACTGATTATGTAGTATTTTGAAAAATCTTGTATTTTTGGGGACGTGGTATTTTAGGGAGAAGCACATTAAAATACTTACATCACTTTTTTATCTATGTCTAGCTTTTTTATTATTGTTCTTTTTGACACTACTGCTACTGTTGTTATTGGTTAGCTTATGTTTCAATGAGTTTGGTGTTGAGTCTCCCTTGTTCAAAGCATTTATACTGGAGTCCTTGTCTTTTGGAGTGCCAGGTCTGCTGTCCAGCCCTACAGCAGATAGCATCTTATTGTCGCTGCCAAATGCCTTCTGCAGCATGCCTGATGAGGTAGCTATTTTCTGTGTAGCATTTTGTTTTGTCTGAGAATGGTTAATGACTTTTTCAATGCCGTTGGTGTGCTGTTTGCCAGAAGGTTTTGATGCTATGCTTTCTGAAGAGCCATGTATTGTTGTGTGGTTCAAGCTTCCAATGTTCAGACTGGAGCTGATTTGTGTATCAGATGAATCCTCATTGGTTTGAGACTCCGTTTCACTGTGCCTCTCATCTGCAAAGATGTAAAAAAAAAAAATGAAAAATGTTTTATTTGTTAGGTAATAGGATTATACATAATAGTGGCCGGAGCCTCCTTTTAAGCTTGAGATGTAGTTGGGATAAGACATTTTCATTTCAGTTAAAACCTACATCAGAAAAGCGAGTAAGTACTTACTTTTGGCTTCTGCTGGGTCAACGAGTCCACTGACAGCCTAAAAAATATTAAAACATTACTATCAGGAACATATTATTTATGTATAACCACATAACCAGAGATATATGATGGTCATTTTCCAGGGGAGGGACAGGTGTCAATACCCCAATCTTAGGGTGCTCACTAGACCATTCTAGGGTGGGCATGGCCATTCTTTTCATATCCAGATTTATTTTTACTCATTAACCCTTTCAACGCCACGCCTCAACAAAACGTAAACCTGCTTTGAATCTTATATCATTGTGTCAAGATCACTTTGACACTCTGTACTATGTGACACCTATAATATGTGTTGTTGGCGGTGAAAAGGTTAAGAAATTATATAAATTAGTAAAACAGAGGCCATATTGTCTACCACACTTGAATCACTATCACATTTTTCTTTGTCATAATAAGGGTTGAAAGACATGGTAAAAATGATCATGGGCACTTGCACTTTAAGGAATATGGTTTCAGTATGTATTTTAACAAATCTAGAGTTTGAAAATACAATTCATCTTTCTTCACCAGACTGTCAAAGGAGGGTTATGTTTTTTGACTGTATGTATCTGTGACCGACAGAAAGAGACAGCAATATGCGTTGTGAATAAAGCAGTCACACCGTTGAAATAATCGCTACCTGACGGAGAGTAGTGCAACCAGTCAGGCTCAAACTCCGACGAGCTGGGTTGATGGTACCGCCGCTCGACAGCAGAGGGCGTAGCCTCAAACCTATTGTCTTTTTCCCTAGTCTCGCCCTACTCCCTGTCAGAGGGCGCCGTGAACACGTTATAACTTCTAGATTAGACGCGAATGTTCTAGAAGGCGGAAATGGGTTGTAACTTCCGCCCAGTTTAGACTCCTAGCGACAACGGACGAATCCCCTTTTTTTTCCTCGGAGTCTTAGCCGCACAGCCGTAGAGAGCGGTCACGTTACGTCATCTAATTAATTGTTCCGAGTTAGTCCGCGCGGGTGTATTAATTTAAGTATCGATTTGTGTAAAATATCACGAGTTTGTATGCATAATAGTGTGTTTAAATGTTGGAATAAAAGTGATAATAGCCAGTTTTGTTTTACCATTCATCCTCCCAGCGCCAAACCTATAGGAAAGCCCATCAGGCATCCGCTGTGCTCCACATTGGTCCATACGAACCGGAAAGCTGGTGGATGGTGGTAACGCGAAACATGGCTCGCGGTCATGGAACGGAAGAGGAAACGGCCGGTCCATCGGCGGAGGCGCCTTGCCTTGAAGAGGGAACAGCCCCGCCCGCCGCCTCCGACACGGAATCCGAGGCCGCGCGACTGCAACCCGCAGCACCCGCGGCCCCCCTGGCGCCTACGCATTTACAGACGCCGCCACTGGAGACACGGGCAGCGGCCGGACACGACGGACAATTGGAGGACGTGACGATAAGAAGAAGGGCCTTAGCTGAAGCTAGGCTAGAGCTCGCCGAGGCAAGAGTGGCAGCTCTGGAAGCAGGATTGCTCTGTGACGACAGGACGTCACACAGCGTGCCGCCATTAACCCCAACGAGCCCTGTGATTTCTGGCGCCACCGCGTACTCCGCGGCACACACGAAGTCACCACAGCTCGGAGACTCCAGGAGATATCCCATCACGTCGGAGGCGTATGTGACGGGTAATTACGGCGCGTCGGGGACGTACACGCCGGGAGTCAGGGGCACAGACGCGTCACAGACGCACGCGTCAGGCGGCATCGGCGAGTCAGCAACAGACACGCGAGGCATCGGTGTGTCACAGGCGTGTGCGTCAGACGACATCGGCGCGTCACGACCATACGCGTCTGGCGGCAACATCGGCGCGTCACAGGCGTGCGCGTCAGACGGCATCGGCGCGTCACGACCATACGTGCCTGGCGGCAACATCGGAGCGTCACAGGCGTGCGCGTCAGACGACATCGGCGCGTCACGACCACACGCGACGAGTAGCGACATTGGCGCATCGGGGGCGCATGCGCCGGGCCACAACATACCACCGGCGAGTGTGCCACACCACACCCACGACACCGGTCAGACCTTGAAGGATTTAGCGACGGCAATTCTCGAGGTAGCTCGCGGGGGTCGCCCCGCGAGTAACAGGTATGGATTTGATTTGCCTAATTTTAATGGCTCGATTAGCGAGTGGATGCATTTTAAGGCAGCGTATTTAGAATCGGCGTCGGCCTATTCAGTGACCGAAAACTTAGCCCGCCTTAGAAAGAGCCTTAAGGGCGAGGCTATGGAAGCTGTCAAATGTTTATTCTTGGGATCCACACCAGACGAAATCATGGGAAAATTAGAGTGTAGATTTGGGCGGCCAAATGCTCTCATAATGCACGAGTTGGACAAACTACGCCACCTACCTAGATTAATAGACAATCCTAGGGAGGTGTGTGCATTCACATCTAAAGTTTGCAATATAATTGCCACGGTTAAAGCCTTAAAAAGGCTAGAATATCTCCATAGTCCCGAAATGGTTAATGTAGTGGTTGATAAATTAACTCCAATTATTCGTAACAGATGGTATGAGTACGAAATGAAGTCAGGCGACACAGAACCCGGTTTGGTGGTTTTAGGGCGTTTCCTTGACGCCGAGGCCGAGCTTAACGCGCGGCACGCTAAGGCAGAAATTATAGTGGAAAACCACCAACGCCGAGGTCCATGTGATAACACTCGCAAACCACACCGATCATTCAATGCCAAAGAAAGTAACTTGACATGTGTTATTTGCAGAGGAAAGTGTAGTAACGCAGCTGTTTGCTCCTTGTTCAAAAATATGTCTGTGTCAGAAAGATGGGAAGCGTCTCGCAAAAATCATTTATGTTTTAGGTGTCTACAGAAAAGGTCTTGGAAACATCGATGCAAAAGTAAGCAGTGCGACGCGCCGGGCTGTGAATACTTTCATCACAAGCTCCTGCACGGCAGTAGCGACGACAGCGGACGACGCTCCGAAGAGGGTGCGCGCGCTCAGCGCGAAGTCGCGCACGCCGCGAGTGGGAACGCCGCGTCAGATGCAAACTGCACGCGCTCCACTTCGTGCTGCGAACACGCCGAGCGCCCCGCCGCGGTCTCGACTGCAAGGGCCCCGCGCGCGCACACTCACACGCTGCTCAAAGTGATACCGGTTGTAATATCAGGACCTCAGGGTGAGATGAACACATACGCTCTTCTAGATGACGGCTCCACCGTGACGCTGCTAACAACGGAAGCTGCACAACACATCGGCGTAAGTGGCCCAAATGACCCATTTTACATAGAAGCAGTGGCCGGCGCGCGTATAGACGCAGCGAGCTCGCAACGTGTTAAATTCACAATACGGGGCAAACACGTAAGTAAATGTATAGACATACAGGCACGAACCATCGATCGACTCGACATATCTGCGCAGTCTGTACCAGTGGAGGCACTCGCCAGTTGCGAACACCTCACTTCTATATCGGAGCAACTCTTGTATGAGTCCGGAGTACCGTCTGTTCTAATAGGTCAGGACAACTGGGCGCTGCTGCTGTCATCGGAGGTACGAAGAGGGTCCGCGGGTCAGTTGGTAGCATCGCGCATGCCTCTCGGGTGGGCTCTGCACGGGCAGAGTTGCTACAGTGGGCGTGTGCAAGGCACGGAGCGGTGTGGCCATATGAGTGTTGACGAGTCACTCGAGCAGCTCGTAAAGGAACATTTCAATTTAGAATCACTAGGAGTGGAGCAGCGCCGACCACAAGGCGACCCCGAGACTCGTGCGCTTCAGATTTTAGAGAAAACTACACGCATTCTGCCTGAAGGGGGCTATGAAACAGGTATGCTATGGAAAAACGAGGAGAAAACTTTCCCTGACAATTACGCCGCTACACTAAGTCGACTCCAGGGCGTGGAGAAACGACTTAAGAAGGATCTAGTTCTGAGACAGAAATATTCAGAACAAATTAAGTCAATGATTCGAAATGGGTACGCGGAGTTGGCGCCGGCAACGCCATCTAGTCACCGCACGTGGTACTTACCCCATTTCCCAGTACTAAACGATTCAAAACCGGATAAGATTCGTATTGTTCATGACGCAGCTGCCCGTACGCACGGCGTGTGTTTGAATGATTTTTTGCTTACTGGACCTGACTTATTACAATCTCTTCTAGGAGTACTTATGCGATTTAGGCAAAAACCGGTAGCCGTGGCGGCTGACATAAAAGATATGTTTCTGCGCATATCAGTAAGGCCGGAAGATAGAGATGCATTGCGCTTTCTGTGGCGTGACGACCCGACCTCGACGCCTACAGAATACAGAATGCGATCTGTGTTATTTGGAGCAACGTCTTCCCCAAGCACTGCCATTTACATAAAAAATTATAACGCACAGTTACATAGATCTGAATATCCCGATGCCGTAGAGTCTATTATCAAAAATCATTATATGGACGATTTTTTACAGAGTTTCGATGACGTTGAAGAGGCGCAACGAGTGTCGCGCGCGGTAGACGCAGTGCACCGCCGAGGGAACTTCGTGCTGCAGAAATGGTCGGCCAACGACCCCGCGGCGGTAGCCGGCTTCGCGTCCGAGCCCGCGGCGCCAGATGTGCGCCTCAGCAAGGAAGAGAAAGTACTGGGGCTCGTCTGGCGACCCGCCGACGACACGCTGGGATTCAATTTCAGGAAAGTTGACCCCTCCTATTTAGATCAGCAAACGTCTAAACGCCAACTACTGAGCACGGCAATGGCATTATACGATCCTTTAGGCCTCGCCACGCCTATCACGGCGCAGGCAAAGCGCATACTTCAGAGTATATGGCGTCTTAAAATAGGTTGGGACGAAGCTCTTCCCCAGCCAATAAAATGTAAATGGCGCGAATGGTTAATTGCTTTGGAGAAACTTAAAAGTGTTCAAATACCACGTTGTTATCAGGGCTACAGTAAAGCAACGACATTAGAGTTGCATGTGTTCGTCGACGCAAGCGAACAGGGCTATGCCGCCGCCGCCTATTGGCGTTCCGTGACTATGACAGGCAATATTAGTGTTTCGCTCGCGGCGGCGAAGGGGCGCGTGGCCCCACTTAAGATCATATCTGTACCAAGGCTTGAATTACAGGGAGCTGTCCTGGGCGGTCGCCTGGCGCACACTGTGGCAGAGGAGCACGACCGGCGCGCCGACCGACGAGTCTTCTGGTCCGACTCGCGCACGGTACTGGCGTGGCTGCGCGCCGACGCGCGCTCATTCAAGCCATTCGTCGCACACCGGATAGCGGAATTGGAAGAGACCACAGCCGAGGCAGAGTGGCGCTGGGTACCTTCGGCTCACAATGTTGCCGACGACGCGACGCGCGACCTGCAGTCCGATTTGACGACGACGCACCGCTGGTTCCGGGGACCATCGTTCCTGTACGACGACGAAACGACCTGGCCGCGCGAACGCGACCCGCTCAAGACTACCGACACCGGAGAGGAGCGTGTCGCCGCAGCTGCGACCACGGAGGGACCGCTCCTGACGGAAGCCTTACCGGACGCCACACGGTTCTCCTCTTGGTTACGACTCGTTCGCACCACGGCTCGCGTGCTTCAGTTCATAAAACGTTGTCGGTCTCGAGCTACAATTACCGCATCAAAACGCACCCGACGCACTGCAGCAGATGACCCGACGTGGACGGCAGCTCGACCCGGCGGCGCACGCGCGACACGCGGCAAGCGATCACAAGGCGAGCCCACTGCAACACCAGCGGTCTGCGTGCCTCTGGCGGCGCAGTACACGCGCCGCGCTGAGCTCCTTTGGGCGCGCGCATCACAAGAAGAGCGTCTCCCTGACGAGCTTCGACACGTCACAAGTGGGAAAGCGGTGTCCACTCACAGCCGCCTCCACCGGCTGTCCCTGACCATAGATCAACACGGCATACTGAGGCTGCGCAGCCGCATCGCCGCTGCAGCAGACATCGCGCAAGACACGTATTTGCCCGCCGTACTGGACGGCGACCATCACTACTGTCGCCTCTACATAGATTGGATTCACCGGCGGCTACATCACAGTGGAGTCGAATCCGTCGTGAACGAAGTTCGGCAGCGCTACTGGATTTTGCGCCTACGGCCCACGGTGCGAACAGTCATCGGAAGGTGCCAGCCATGTCGTCTCCGCCGCGCTACGCCGTCGGAACCCCCAACCGGCGATCTACCGCCATGTCGTCTCGCTCATCATCAGCGTCCATTCACGCACACCGGCGTTGATTACTTCGGGCCACTGTCTGTCACAGTAGCACGACATCACGAGAAGCGATACGTGGCGCTCTTCACTTGTTTGACTACACGCGCCGTGCATCTGGAAGTCGCCGCTTCACTTTCAACGGACGCGGCCGTGCTAGCTCTACGGCGCATGATGGCGCGCCGGGGCGCTCCAGACACAATTTGGAGCGACAATGGCACCAATTTTCACGGCGCTGACGCAGAGCTTCGTAGGGCGGCATTAACAGCTTTACATCAAGAAGCCGACGTGCGACACATTGACTGGCGGTTCATCCCAGCAAGCGCGCCTTTCATGGGCGGGGCGTGGGAGAGAATGGTGTCTACAATTAAGACCGCATTGGCTGCCACACTCCACGAGCGCCACCCACACGAAGACGTCCTCCATACGCTATTGACGGAAGTCGAACACACGGTAAATTCACGACCTCTATCTCACGTATCTGTAGCATCAGAAGACGAAGAAGCGTTGACACCAAACCACTTCTTGCTCGGCGGGCCGTCCAAGGTGCCGTTACCAGGAACCTTCACCAAGGTGGACGAGATGGGTCGCTCACACTGGAGGGCCTCACAGCGGCTGGCAGACCTGTTTTGGCGGCGATGGGTACGTGAAGTCCTTCCCACACTCTCAAACCGGCGGGAGCCACACGGTCGCGGCGAAGCGATAAAGGAAGGGGACGTGGTCGTCATAGTAGATCCAAATTTGCCGAGAAACGTATGGCCGAAGGGCAGAGTTGAGCGCGTGTATCCCGGTGCGGACGGAGTCGTAAGAGTCGTTGATGTTACAACCAGGAGCGGTATAATGCGTCGTCCTACTAAGCGTCTTATCATCTTACCTATAGAATAATATGATTTCGTAGCCTTACAGATTGTAGCACTGTATAGTCAGTAGAATGTGCGACATTGTTTTTATATGGCGTTGCTACGCAATGCACTGTGTGGTGTCGCTTAGCTCCACGGACGTCGCGACATCCAACGGGTTAACCCCCTTGGGCGCCGCGGCGGCCGATGGGTTAATTGTTATTATGTTATAGCAGAGTGGAGACCGTAGTCAGCTACCCTTAAGTTTTTTGTATGTTTATAAATATGTATATATTGAAACTTTAGAGCTGAAATAGCTAAGATTTGTATAATCTTCTTACGTACGTAGTCATGTAGAGTTGAGGTACACTGTGTTGTTGTTTTTCATACCTAGACTTATGTATGTCGAGCCATAGCGTAGTTTCCTTAATCTGTTATCTAGTAAAGATTTGTCCAGGGTTGTTACCGAATACACCACTTAGTATGATTTAGTGAAATTTAGTATGCCAGTGTCAATAAGGTGTATACAGTAACAACTACCCCTTGTAGAATCACTCATCATGATAATAATTGTTATTAAAACTAGAGAGATCCAGACTGATGAAAGTAGATTAGATATTTCATGTTTACCTTGGATTGTATTCTAGACTGATAGGATTGTGTATGTGTAGACTTGTAATTGTATTAAGGAGAGTTAGACATTGTAGAGTTTCATCAGTCTGGATGTTTCAACGGTGTGATGTAGAGTCGTATCGGTCACTAGTAATTTATTATGTACACTTCATGTACACGGCGGGAGTAAATGTGACCGACAGAAAGAGACAGCAATATGCGTTGTGAATAAAGCAGTCACACCGTTGAAATAATCGCTACCTGACGGAGAGTAGTGCAACCAGTCAGGCTCAAACTCCGACGAGCTGGGTTGATGGTACCGCCGCTCGACAGCAGAGGGCGTAGCCTCAAACCTATTGTCTTTTTCCCTAGTCTCGCCCTACTCCCTGTCAGAGGGCGCCGTGAACACGTTATAACTTCTAGATTAGACGCGAATGTTCTAGAAGGCGGAAATGGGTTGTAACTTCCGCCCAGTTTAGACTCCTAGCGACAACGGACGAATCCCCTTTTTTTTCCTCGGAGTCTTAGCCGCACAGCCGTAGAGAGCGGTCACGTTACGTCATCTAATTAATTGTTCCGAGTTAGTCCGCGCGGGTGTATTAATTTAAGTATCGATTTGTGTAAAATATCACGAGTTTGTATGCATAATAGTGTGTTTAAATGTTGGAATAAAAGTGATAATAGCCAGTTTTGTTTTACCATTCATCCTCCCAGCGCCAAACCTATAGGAAAGCCCATCAGGCATCCGCTGTGCTCCACAGTATCATTCTTTGGCACACACTGCAGTCTAAACGGGTCAATAGATTTCGAAGTGTGAGGTGTCATTAGATTCGTCTCAGTTCCGCGAGTGACATAGGATTAATATTTTCCCGGTATTTCCATGGGAAGGGGAATTATACAGGTGGGTTTTTTTTATCTAGTATATAAATAAAGTTATTGTGTACACATGTAATGAGCTGTGTCCTAGGCAAATGTAATGAATACTCACTGCCATAGAGGTAATAGAAGATTTTGAGAACAATCTTTCAGCCTCTTTAAACTTCCTATTACGCTTATCTGCTTTAGAGTTAGTACTTTTGTTAGTAGTGAGGTAGCGGTCCCAGCCTCTAATAATGTTTCCATATAGCTGAGTGTCCTCCAGGTAGGATCCCTCAAAAGCATATATTTGACGTTCTAAGTTGGCCAGTGTTTCCTAGAAGAGAAAGTCAAATTTCGTTATTACAAGCAATTATTTAACTTACAATGTTTGTTTATTTGGTTTGGGTCAAATCTTGCAAGTCGAATATTACCCACTTTCAGATTTGGATTGGCTTGAAATGTGGTATGCATGTGCAGATTGGATGATAGCATAGTGTTGATGGTTTAAAAATGTAGAGACCGTTTCTTGTTAAGATTTGGGTTTACGAAAAAAAAAATGTCTATATCTGGTGTTGTCACCCTATCAAGTATCTGATAACCCAAGATAAAAATAGTCTTATCATAAACAAAATGAAATGTAGACTGTTCAACAAAACTTTGCTTACGTACAGCCACTTCAGCCTTTCTTTTGACTAATTCTGCTAGTTCTGCTCTTGTATCAGCGACAGAACTTTGTTTTGACGCCATATTGATTTTAGCAGCGCGTACAGTTTGGGTTTCGTCAACTGGGCTTTGCGGTGACACAACCATATCGCTTTCTGGTTATTAATTACGTTCTCATAATTTGATAACGTCACTTATTAGAAAAGTAATTAAGTTGCAACGTGTGTTAATTAACGCGATACGAGAAAACCAAAGCGCGTAGCTTAGAGACTAGCTCAGCTCGGAATTCCTTCTTAGTTTCGTTTCACTAAATTTGACAGATGTCAGTCAGGTCAGCTTTTTTTTAATCTTGAGGAAAAGTGACTCGCCCCATGCAGCTATGTCTCATGTCTCCGGTATATATGGTGTCAAAGTCAAAACTCTTTATTCAATTTAGGCATCAAATGATGCTCCTATGAACGTCCAAGAATCTACCACCGGTTCGGAAAAACCCTGTTGAGAAGAAACCGGCAAGAAACTCAACAAGGTATATTTTTTTCAATCAGATCTACATTGTTATTAAATTACATACATCTAAAGTATTTAATACAATTAAATTTTTTTAACACAGTAGATACGCTACTTGAGACTAGGGATCGCCAATGCGGATCGGAATTATTTCCAAACATCCCTGTCCATGATATAGTCATTAATTTTATAGTACGCCTTAGATATTAATTTATTGAATCAGGCGTTACTTTGCGGAGGTCCATATTAATGAACTAAAACCATTACTTTGCTCACCCGCGACCTTACAATAGTTACGTTTATGCAAGACATGTGTGTTCATGCAGTTCCTCCACCTCCACACTGTACGAACACACACAAATCATATAAACCCAACCATCACCACCACCAAGCTACACTGACGCGATTTAACGATTAAATCCAAAAAAACGATTTCAAAATTAAATGGTAAACATCAATTTAAAATATACCGTAAGCCCACGTACACAGATGCTATTATACCAGCATCTTCTAATAATCCGTGGCAGCATAAACTGGCCGCTTTCCATTGTTATGTTAATAGATTGCTGACTGTGCCTCTTTCTAAGGAACATTTTGATTTAGAGTTGAGTACTATTTATCAGATAGCGATCTCAAATGGTTATACAAAATCAATGGTAGATAGTTTAGTTCAAAAGAAGCAGGCACGGTTAGTAAATAGCATGCTTTACGCTGCGTTACCTTCTCAGTCGACTAACAAATATAGATCTAGCATCTCTTACGTTGGGGGTTTGTCTGATAAGATTTAAGGCATTTTAAAATCAAACAATATTAATGTTGCCTTTAAGACTAACAACTCTTTGTACTCTAGGCTATGTAACCACAAAGAACAGGTAGATAAGGGAACTAGATCGGGGGTATACAAGCTTACTTGTAATGACTGCAATGGGATATACGTAGGACAGACAGGCCGAAGTTTTAATACTAGATTTAAAGAGCATGTTTCGGCATATAGGAATGAGCATCCAGATAGATCGAATTTTGCAAAACATTTGTTGGAATCTAATCATTCATTGTTAGATTCAGATTCTCATGAAGTGTTACATTATTGCGGCAAGGGGTTGCGTCTGGATGCTCTGGAATGCATGGAAATAATTAGGTACAACACTATGGGGTCTATTATTAATGAACAGGTAAATTTAGTATCTTCTCCTTTACTGCGGCTTGGGTCTAATTTGAACAGTTAGTATTAATAAAATATGCCTTATAAATAAATAAACAAAAATTCAAGGTAGTTTTATAATATGTCAATAAAAGTTAATTTTTGTGGGGTAGTTTGAGAATCTGAAAAATAAAGTGGGTACTTGAGAAGTTACAGTGACAAGTTAAAACATTTGTTTTGGTTTGTTAGTTTATCATTTGGTAGCATAGCATACAGTTGTGGTAACTCTGAAGATGAGCTCTGGTTGAGTTCGAAACGCGTCAGTGTAGCTTGGTGGTAGTGATGGTTGTGTTTATGTGATTTGTGTGTGTTCGTACAGTGTGGAGGTGGAGGAACTGCATGAACACACATTTCTTGCATAAACGTAACTATTGTAAGGTCGCGGGTGAGCAAAGTAATTGTTTTAGTTCATTAGATATTAATGTCTTCTTCACAATGGATTTGAATTTTGTATCGGTTTGTTCGGTGTGTGTGACCAAATAGACACACTTGGGATTAATACGCCAAATGTTGCATCTCTATAGAAGTAGATACGATCAAGAAGCTTGTATCCAATTTGTTTTATTCTGCCATTTCTAAAATTCTCATTTCTTGAGTAATTTTATTTTCTAGTAAACAAAATAAAATTATTTTCCTGGCAATACTTTAAAAAACGAATAGAGATTTTTTTGTACACTCTAGCGCAGTCTGTCTCCCTCATAACGATTTTAGTTCTACAAGTAATAAATAAATAAATAAATACCATAACTATGTCATTATTTATTATATTAATTAATTTCCCACCCACTGACTGATTTCAACTTTTTGGTATGCAATCCAGTTTTTTTTTTTTTTACTTTTTTTTCAGAAATTGACACTTTTTAACAGTGACTTAAAGTCTGGCAAAACGAGTAGAAATTAAAAAGTAGCAACACTGTAGTGTCGTCCCTCTTTTTTCGTACACAAGAAAAGAGGGATGACACTACAGTGTTGCCACTTTTTAATTTCTACTTTTTTGCCAGTCTTTAAACAAGTGAAGTGACGCTGACTGACAGTGACAGTGACAGTCTGACTGACCGTCCGTCACACAAAACAACAATGAGATGTTTTGATTACGTTTCGTGCTTTATCAACGAGATAAATAAAATGTTTTTATAGAAAAGTAATTTAAAAAATACTAATTTGTATTATAAGCAATATTCTGCAAAAATATTTCAGCTGCCAAACTTTTTATGGCTTGCTCAGATATTTTACTTATGTTTTGATATTCGATCATTTAAGTGTACAATCTATCTGAAGAAAGTTGTTAAATATGGCCATAAGTTATATTCCTCGCGTAACTCAGGTAATACCTAATCACCCGGCGTGCCACTGTGCCACATAACGTTTTTTAACCCCAAACGTTGTTTTTTCAAATCTTATTGTTTTGATTTTAGTTGGATGCTGGTCAACTAGATGATCAATTAGAGGAATTATTAAAACAACAACTATTTAATGCCACTAAATATCTGGAGGTTTGTATTACTAGGTAACTAGTCTTGGATACCAAATAAGTAATAAATATGGTTGGATCATTTTACTTTTTTTTCAGCCTGGATTATTGCAGCCTGTGCTACCAGAACTTGAACTGCTGCTCCGTACATGGATATTCAAATATTCAGTTTATGATAAGAAGTTAACTTTTGGACAGCAAATGCTGTCACTGAAATACAAAACAGAAAACTTCTCAAAAAGCAAACTATACTGGTATTACGGTTATACAGTTGGGTTAAAATATTTGAAGGACAGAGCACTGTACAGTTTGACATCAAATGCAAGAGTACAGAGCTTTGTGTACCAATTGGAAACATTTCAATTATTTGGTGACATCTTGAATTTCTTGAGGTTCATACAAAGTGGGAAGTATCCGGTGTTGATAGATTTTATATTAGGCCTTGAGCTTACTGCAGACAAATTAACAAGAGAAGACCTGACTGATTTCTCATGGACAAGGGAACTTCTGTGGCACAATTTCATTGTAAGTGTATTTTCCTTCTGTACAATTGTGTTCATTTAAAGCTAAGTTAGTTTTTAGGGTTCTATACATTCTAGTAACAGAACAGAACCCATATAGGATCATTCGTCTGTCTGTCTGTCATAGCAAATTTGCTCTAAATGTACCGCACCAAGTTCTTAAATTCTTATTGGAGGCAGATATTTGTGTAAAAAATATGAATGTTTTAGTCTGGTCAACATCTACCTTTTTGCATAAAATTTTTGTATATTCACCGAAAATTAAGATCAAGGTGTCATTCGATTCGGAATATTATGTAGAAAGTTTAAGGAAAGGTCCCAAAAGGGGCCGATAAAAATTAAAAAAGTTATAAGCAATTTATTAAAAAAAATAATAGGAATTTGTTGTTTTTTTATTATCTCAAAAACTATCACAGATATTCAAAATTTGAAAAAAGATCTGAAAAGAGCAGGAAATTTCCAAAAAAAAAGTCCTACCTCATAGAACCGTATCTATAATATTTATAACTTTTACAGAGCCCTGAAAATAGAGGTAAAAGCGGGTGGTCTGGCTTCCGCGCGCGATTCGTCACTGACACAGTAATACAAAAAAACATTTTAACATATTAAATATGAATATTAAAGAATAAAAAAATTTGAGTACTTTTGGGATACATAAATAAACAATAATCCGCCGGCAAAAAAATTTTATCCCCATTTTTTCATTAGTTATGCATTTGTTAACCAACAACTTTTTCTCAATTGAATGTTAACATAAAAAATCCGATTATTATTGAACTACAACCGTAGAATTTTTTTCACTTCGTGGAGTTATTCTTAAGAGACACAAAAATAGATACCCGTTGAAAAAAACCAAAAATTTTAATTTTCCATTTATTTATTAACAATCTAAAATGTAAAAAAAATTAAAAACTGAATAAAGATAGATAAAATTTATTTTTATTTTTATTACTCAAATGTTTTGATTTGAAACGGTTAAAAGTTACTTAAAAATATATTTTTTAACTTTTTTACCACCATTATTTAAATAATTGTTATAAACAAATGCGTTATTTATAAGATAAAAAAAATATTTTTTTCCTAATCTATTTGTTGATTTAAATTATGATTTTTAAGAAAAAAATTATTCCTTTAAAAAAATATTTATAGCTTTAAAATGCATTTATTAATTAACAATCGTTTTTTACCACTAAATATGAATATTAAGGAACCGTTTTTCTCTAAAAATCATAAATTGTATGGTTTTTAAGGATTTTGGAAAATTCAAATTTTTAATTTTATTTAAAAATAATTAGTATTAAACTATTGATTTTTTTTAAATTCTTTATTTTACGATTTTTTTTCCATTTTTTATATACTATACTATACTATATACAGTGTTCATAATAAATAAATAAATAAATACTTAACTTTTAATATTTTTATGTCCGAAAACTTGTCGTTTCATCTCGCTCTTTTGATTTTATAATTGATATAACTTTTAAACAAAAAAAAATTGACAACAATAATTTTTTTAAATTTAAAAGTTATATCAATTATAAAAGCAAAAGAGCGAGATAAAAGGACAAGTTTTCGGACATAAAAATATTAAAAGTTAAGTATTTATTTATTGTGAACACTGTATATAGTATAGTATAGTATAAAAAAAAATGGGAAAAAAATCGTAAAATAAAGAATTAAAAAAAACTACCAAATTCTTTATTTTACGATTTTGTTTCCATTTTTTATACATGCTATACTATGCTATATACAGTGTTCACAATAAATAAATAAATAAATACTTAACTTTTAATATTTTTATGCCCGAAAACTTGTCCTTTTATCTCGCTCTTTTGCTTTTATAATTGATATAACTTTTAAATTAAAAAAAATTATTGTTGTCAATTTTTTTTTGTTTTAAAGTTATATCAATTATAAAAGCAAAAGAGCGAGATAAAACGACAAGTTTTCGGACATAAAAATATTAAAAGTTAAGTTTTTTTTATTTATTTATTGTGAACACTGTATATAGTATAGTATAGTATATAAAAAAAATGGAAATAAAATCGTAAAATAAAGAATTAAAAAAAATCAATAGTTTATAACAAATTATTTTAAATAAACAATTCAAAAACTGAAAAAAAAATTTTTTTTTCCAAAATCCTTAAAAACGTACACTTTATGATTTTTAGAGAAAAAAACGGTTCCTTAATATTCATATTTAGTGGTAAAAAACGATTGTTAATTAATAAATGCATTTTTTAGCTATAAATATCTTTTTAAAGGAATATTTGTTTCTTAAAAATCATAATTTAAATCAACAAATACATTAGGAAAAAAAATATTTTTTTATCTTATAAATAACGCATTTGTTTATAACAATTATTTAAATAATGGTGGTAAAAAAGTTAAAAAAAATATTTTTAAGTAACTTTTAACCGCTTCAAATCAAAACATTTGAGTAATAAAAATAAAAATAAATTTTACCTATCTTTATTCATATATTTCATACTAAATACAAACTGAAATATAGATGCACAGAAAAAACCCCAGAAAAAAGACCAATGCTGGGAATCGAACCCAGGTCCTCAGCATTCCGTGCTGCGTGCTAAACCCCTACACCACCACTGGTCTAAAACCAGTTCGATTCGATTCCCAGCATTGGTCTTTTTTCTGGAGTTTTTTCTGTGCATCTATATTTCAGTTTGTATTTAGTATGAAATATATGATTTCACGGGATGACCGTAAAAGTAATAAAAAATGAAGTAGAAAAAATAAATACAAAAAGATACTTCATAGCTAACTTGTTTATCTATATTCAGTTTTTAATTTTTTTTACATTTTAGATTGTTAATAAATAAATGGAAAATTAAAATTTTGGATTTTTTCCAACGGGGATCTATTTTTGTGTCTCCTAAGAATAACTCCACGAAGTGAAAAAAATCCTACGGTTGTAGTTCAATAATAATCGGATTTTTTATGTTAACATTCAATTGAGAAAATGTTGTTGGTTAACAAATGCATAACTAATGAAAAAATGGGGATAAAAATTTTTTGCCGGCGGATTATTGTTTATTTATGTATCTCAAAAGTACTCAAATTTTTTTATTCTTTAATATTCATATTCAATATGTTAAAATGATTTTTTTTGTTACCGTGTCCGAGTGACGAATTGCGCGCGGAAGCCAGACCCCCGCTTTTACCTCTATTTTCAGGGCTCTGTAAAAGTTATAAATATTATAGATACGGTTCTATGAGGTAGGACTTTTTTTTTTGGAAATTTCCTGCTCTTTTCAGATCTTTTTTCAAATTTTGAATATCTGTGATAGTTTTTGAGATAATAAAAAAACAACAAATTCCTATTATTTTTTTTAATAAATTGCTTACTACTTTTTTAATTTTTATTGGCCCCTTTTGGGACCTTTCCTTAAACTTTCTACATAATATTCCGAATTGAATGACACCTTGATCGTAATTTTCGGTGAATATACAATAATTTTATGCAATAAGGTACATGTTGACCAGACTATTTGTGCGAGTCTTGGATATGATATATATTTACTATAGATAGATATGTATTTAAGTATTTATCCTTTGTCTAGTATGTATAGTACAAGCTTTGCTTAGTTTGGGATTAGGATGATTGCTGTCAAATTGTCCCGTGATTTATTTATTAATTTATATAAGAAACAAACAATGTGACTAACCTCATTCAAAAGGGTTCAAAAACTAGAAAATATGCACTAATTTTGTCAACTGTTTCTATTTCAGGAACTAATAGGCACTCTTATATCCCTTATGAACATTTTTGGGCTGCGAAGACGACTGTCCAATGTCTTAAAGTATGTGTGGTGGAGACAGCACGTCAAACCTGCTGGGAAGATGGATGTGCCCACCATGACACTTGCAACAGTGTGTGCAATCTGCTCTCAAAGTCCAGTGCTGCCGCACACTATGGGCTGCGCCCATATCTTTTGTTATTATTGCTTAGCGGTAAGAATTCTTTATATAATCTAAATCTAATAATAGCCTATTTCATTTTTAATTGGAGTTATGAATTATCAGTGAGGAAAAGACGCTCAACAATGTGTGACCATGAAGTGACTCACTGTCAAGAAAGTTTACACCTTGAATGTTCAAAGCCTCAGCTAAAATTACAAAAAAAAAGGTACAGATGTAGTTTAAAATGATTTTCCATCAGGAAAACTCGGATCTCAATCGGAATACGATGGCACCTAGACTGTCAATCAATGATGTATTAAATGAGTGACGTTTTCATCTAATACCTTTAAACGAGCAATTCTTGTATATATGTATATATATAATCAGAATCTCAGAAACGGCTCCAACGATTTCGATCAAATTTGGTATGTGGGGGTTTTCGGGGATGAAAAATTGATCTAGCTTGGTCTTATCTCTGGGAAAACGCTTGGTACCGAGTTTCAGCCCGAGCGGAGCTCGGTTGCCCAGGTACTATCCATTAAAAATGGAACTTTATTGTTTAGTGTCAAATGTCAAAGTGAAAAATGTAAGATGGCTACATGGCTGTAAGATGGGTGCTGAAGCTAATTGAGAGAGCACAATAGATATGAACTTTTCCGATAAAGTCAAAAAAAAAATCAAAAAAAAAAAAAAAATCAAAATCGTTTAATGGTATCAAAAGTACAGTATTTTGATAGTGGTTGGCACCTCTTTTTAAGTATGAAATACCTGTATTAAGAGGGGGGAATGCGTGGAAAGTACGAAGGAAAATCGATTTGCACTACATCTGTAGTTTATGAAATGAAATGAAATGAAATGAAAGTCGCGGACAACAGTTAGTAGTAATATAAATGCATCAAAAATTATAAAAAAAAATATCTATTTTATAATCTTTTATTAATCTCCTGTTGATATATTTGTTGGGTCTAGAGTTGCCATCTGTCTAGATAAAGCCAGACAGTGTTAGGCTTTTTGACCTCTTGTCCGGCTGGTCCGGCTTTTGTTAGGTTTTTATTACTATCGCGCTGCGCACGCGCACGGCCTTGCCCAGTCTTGCCACGCCGCCCGCCCCCGCCCGCACCGCACGGACACACACTCAAAAATCCCTTATTTTAGCATCCGGCTTTGGAATTCAAAAGTCCGAGTTTTAAATATGAATATGTGTTTTATTCGTTATTTTTGTCAAAAATCCTTAATTTTTCTTAATGTCCGGCTTTGGGACCCAAAAGTCCGGCTTTTTTGACGGGTCAGTTCGGCTTTTTGATTTTTAGAGATGGCAACTCTAGTTGGGTCACATTAACAATGGTTTGATTTAAAATTTGTATTTTTTTCTTACAGGCAAATAAGGCGATAGATTCCGAGTTTGCGTGCCCTAAGTGTTACTACAGTGGAAAAGAAATAATTAAGTTTGTAATGGTTTAAGACCGTTTTTGAATACTAAGGGAAGGGTGAAGGTAAGGTGAAATTTATATATTTTTTTAATGAAACCTATTTAAAAACTTAACTTTTGAGCGATAAGAACGCCTATTGTCTGCCTGAATTTTTATTTTTATTAATTTTTCTGTACTGTTGTTGGTATTCGATAAAGAATATTTATGTTGTAAATATTGTATTGTAAAAATTAAACATAAAAACATACACATCTATGTATACATAGATAGGTCTTTCAAGTGGATTAAAAATAATACATTTATATTTAAACCATAATTAATTAATTATGTAAGGTAGCAATAACGGCTGTGTAATAAATAAATAATAAACAAACATGTATTTTAAGTGCATATTTATTGTTAAATAAATCATAATGGTTTTACAAAAATATGATTTCTTTTCTTTTAGCTTTATTATCGGTGAGATACTAAAAATATCGATTTTTATACACAAAAACAATCAAACAACAATATCACTGAACTAAAACTACCTTGCAACATGAACATAATATGTTTTCATGCAAAACCACCTCCTCTGGTTCCACATAAATAAACGTTATAGGTATGTCACACAGAAATAACTATCTCACTAACATCAAACAAACTCTTTTAAACTCTGTTTTGTTTTAGTTGAAACGCTTAAGAGTCTTATTGGATTTTGTAGACAGTTGGGTCTGTGTCACAAATGTTGATTTATGTGGAAGAGGAAAGTTTGCGTGGATACATGTGTCGCGCAGGCAAAGTTGCCTTGCACGTGTGGTTCTTGAGTGGCAGGCCCGGATCCAGCCCTCAAAAAGGGTCGTGGTCACAGCCACCCGAAAATCGGCCAGCCGCGAGTCGTTATCATCAGTCTATCGATCTCAACAGACTGAAAGTGTGTTGTCACAAGTCTATTTGGGTTGTGGGCATGTCCATCGTACCCACAACGGTGGATCCGCCCTTGTTGAGTGGCAAGGTGCGTTGGTTTTACTTTTGGATTAGGACCTCCGCAAAGTAACGCCTGGTTCAATCAATTAACAATCTCACTCTTAACTAGTAGATTATGTACCTAAAATGTATACATATCTTACGCTTATGATTATATACAGTTATACATCACGTCAGAAACGTAATTTACCTTATTTTCTATACTATAAATAGGTAATCAAAACATCATGTTCAAATAGTAATTAGTACACACACGCATGCACACTCGCGGAATGAAAAGGTTCGTTCTTATGTCGACTATTGCTTGTAGACAAGTACTTAGCCCTTTCAAACCGCGTTGATACGACCGTGACGTTTATGTCAATTAAATTTGAAATTTATTATCATTTCAGAGATTCTAAATATAAAAATAATATTAGTACCTACATTTCACAAGGTCCAATATTGTAACATTTTCATACTCAGTTGGGTTCGAAAGGGCTAGTTAACGTCAAGGAATTACAGGAAATTGCACTGATGACCGCCACAGGCATCCAGTCATGACAGCCAGTGAAAAAGCTCACGTCAACGTCATCAATGCATGACCAACATGCAACTCGAAAGAAATCCTTTTAAAATGTAAATAAATCCCTATTTATCGACTAAACTGTCAGTCAATTGAAATTGCAAACAATGTAAACAAACCTTGTATTTAAAATGTCTTTAATTTCCATTTTCCCTCATCAAATACCTACTGCTAAATCCGTGTGTTATTTAATCAATACTTACCACAACACTATATTTTATTAAATGGTTTGTTTACATTGTTCGCAATTTCAATTGCCAACGATTTTAGACGGTTCGTTCCGTGGCGTACAGAGCACGTCACGTCGTTTTGTTTTGTGGTGTTTAAGAGGTTAACAGAAACTGTTTGCATTTAGCAAAAACCAATCATCATCGTAAGCGAATAGATGTTATCACTTCGTTTTCAGAGTACCTAGGTAAATGGCAGGTCTTAACAAATTTAAAGGTTCAAAGAACATTGGTTTGATTTTTTCAAATCCTGTTGTCAAACAGTTAAGTATAACTTTCTATGCAACAGTCTGGTGTGTTCTTATATAGTTTAAAAAGGTAAAGGTGACATGCACTTGAAAGTGTCATATTAAAGTATTTGAAAACTGGCGAATATTTTCATTTCGCAACTCTACGTACCTACATCGTAGTATCCATGAATATGTACCTACACCTACTTAACTCTAAATTGCTGAAACAGCCAAAATAAGAAATGAAAAGGTTTAAAGAACATGGAATTGATTGGAGATCTCATCTGTTGGTGGCGCATTAATTAAAAGAAACAAGAGTAGCCACGAGTTACGTACATGGCACATGCCTATCCACGATACATACATACATACCTAATTCTTAATAAATAATTTGTCTTGAAATACGAGGCTGAGAAGCGCGCGCGCGTAGTAGATAGTTAGCACATGGTACCTAATGTAATGAATATAGACTTGGTATATGCTTTTTCCAGAGATAAGACAATTTTACTTAGACAATTTCATCGAAATCGTTAGAGCCGTTTCCAAAATAAATAAATAGACAAGACGTGCTCGTTTAAAGGTATTAAGTGGATATAGCTTACATATATAAAACGGATGAAGGAGGAACTATTTTTTTCTACTATACCATCGATGCTAATGGAATCCATTCCATACCTACCTGTAAGTATTTTACGTCAAATTAAAGTGAGACAGTGATGAAGAAAGTTTCACCCTCATTCTAATGTCGCAGGTACTATCGCCCCAAGCGCCAGATAACAACCTTAAAGGCCCAGTTTGCGTGCAGTGGCTAGACATCTGTCCATAACAATCCATAGCAATAAACATCAACGGCTGCAAGCAAATTTGTTTTGAAAATGGGTATCTGACGTCTGGGGCGATGGTACCTGCCTGTTCTGCACACTAGACGTATTAGGTACGATATATCCGCTACGCTCCTACATAGCTTAGTTAACCATGTTGCAGTATAAATAGCACCAGAAACCATAAGTCGTTTTCTCACGACGTGCGGTGCTTTTACCCATCTGGTAGGATAGAGCGATGAGTGACAAACGAGATAATTTTGTGTTCTATCACCTTCACAGGAACGACGAAAATAAAATCCTGTGCATGATCCCGCTGTGTTATTGGGTCGGAAAACGCCGGTCATTTAACTTGTAGTGCATGCAGTGCATGACTACGATTTAGGACTAATATATGACCCGAAAAAGTTCTCTTATTACGACATGATAGATAGGTACTTATATGTCTTTGTACTATTGGATCAACTGAATCCTGATCCGCTGTGGAACTTTCTGACAGAAAATGTCAATGACGTCGCATTGCCTGACAAGACAAAGCATTTTGACGTTTACTGCGAGAATGTTTTACAATGGGTTAGGAATCAAATGGGTTGATAATACCTACCTATACTATAAAGGTTTAGGTACTTTACTAAATGTAAACAAACTCCATAATTATGCGAATAAACTAAAGAGTAGGTACGTGGAAAAAGTGACGCGTGAAAGTCAATTAAAAAAAATAGCGCGTGCAGTTCCTCCGCGCGGAAGAAGTGAAACTTCGTAATGTGGAAATGAAAAAGGCACTTATACATCAATATGAACCTTATTGCAATAACTTAAGGAACTAAATTTACTTATGCATCTATGTGTTTAAATTACTCACTAGATGGCGCTTTTATCAAGTCTCATACATTTGCACAGACAGTATGAGTTCTGCATCGCACTATCGAAGTTTTTAACATCCGTTAGTATATATACAATGCGAGATGTGGACCAAGTGTACTTGCTTCGGCAGTACATATACTAATGCTTTCATACCCCCTCCATGGTAGCGTTAAACGTTTAACGCAACCTTGTTGGAAGTCGCATTAGAAGTTTCACTTCAAAAATATCATTTTGGCTGGTTAACCCGACGCCATAACTTTTGGTCGTGTTGGCAGCTGATGTTTATTTACATTTAGTAAAGTATAGTCGGGGTAAAAAAAGGTTCGTCACTTTTCGACCTTAACTCGTTGACCTAGAGTCGAAAAGTGACGAACCTTTTCTTACCCCGACTATACCTAAACCTTTACAGTATAACTATGTAGGCTATGCTTGCACCTGCTGTCCTGGCTAGTTAGAAATTGCAAGCGCGCCAGGCATTCAATGTTCGAGTGTAACTGACATACTTCGCCTTGCTTCAGAGTTTGTCCCGCTGCCGCTTTCCGTGTAGTCACAGCTTAATGCTTGTCACGGCTGTTATGAACGTTGGCGTGGAAACCGGTCTCCCAGTCGGCGACGTAGTCCACGGTGCGGACGGACCCGTCTGGCTCCACCAGCGAGTACTGACCTGGATACAGATATACGGTTATTGCTGTGGATCGATGGGGTTGGGTTACGAAAGTGGCTTATTAAACGATAAGTGTAGGTGTACACACACATACGCTTACACAAAAACATATTACATTGTCTTACGCAGCACATTCTAAAGCCACATACGATACCGGCTTATTACAAATTGCTATAGGTTTAAGTAAAGGTAGACTGGAGTGGAGGCATGCAAAAGCAATTACAGGGTGTAAATTATAGAAGGGAATGGACGTGCCTCGAAAAAGATAAATGTTTTTTTCTGGTTATTGCGCGGTCGAAACGCTCGCCGCACTGATTACCTGACAGCGTACGAAATATACAGAGAAAATGCTCGCTAGACGTGGCCGAGCTATAATTCACGGGCCATATAATATACCATGCTTTGGACAGCCCAGTTCTAAAGCAAATTAACAAATGATAAAATTCCGTCCGTAAAATCAAGGCGATTGCGTTAGTGGATAATGTATGAAACTTAATACGCCAGTCAGACATAGCGGATTTTTTAATTTAGCTCATGATTAGGGTAATGCCGTCATGCCGGTGACCCTGTACATACCTTTGACGACCTCCCCGTCACGCTGTTCCTTCTGGTGCTTGATGTCGCCGGTGTGAGGGTCGTTCACGGCGTACTCATACGCGTAACGCGGGTGTGCGTCCTGCAAAATTAAATATTGTTAGTCAAGGGTCTTCAACCTTTTTGAAGTCAAGGGCCTAGTGTACTCTGATATTGGTAAGGTGGGCCGCATCATAATAAAAACATTCCATTCTAAACTCTATTCTATATCGTTTTTTTTCTATTCTTTTTAATCTGTAAACAGGTATAATTTGTAGACATGTGAATTTAATTTTGTCAATACAATGTGGGGCCGCCATGGACGCAACCGCGGGCCGCCGGTGAAGCTCCTTGTTGTAAGTAATATAGGCCCTTTGTCTACTTAAGGGACTACAGAGTTTTTCGCGCTAATCGATTTTGGGAGGGCGATTTCTGGCGCGGGGCCGCCTGGGAGAGGCACGATAGCTCAAGATAGGTTGGTTAGGCTGCGTGTGTTTTTGGGTATTTTCATCTTATTACTAAAACAAATACATATTTTAAAAATGTAGCAAAACTACGCCCTAGAAAACATCTTGTTTTATTAACATTCAAAAAGTCACGACCTTCCGTGTAGTATTAGCGTCGTACTACGAGTTTATTTTATTATTTAGAGACGACTTTGGATTTTTTTCTATTGAGCGAACTACAAGTAATCGTGTTTCGAAAAAAACTGGTCACTAGAGTGAATCCTCAAATATCTTACATATGAATTTCAGGACTATAGCATTGCTAGTAATGATACAGCACGAGTTTAAATGAATGCAATAAAAGCGCCAAAAGCACGGTAGGGCCTGAAAGCCCTGCTTCCTACAACTGCCAAACATGCTATGGTTACGTGTGCATAGTGGATTTATATAGTGTTTAAAAATCGGTTGCGGTTAGTGTGCGACCCCGTATTTATCGATCCGGAATTATCATCATCGTCCTAGCCTATTGCGTCTCAGGCCTCAGAATGAGAGGGTTTGGGCCTTAGTTCCCACGCGGGCCCAGTGCGTATTGGGAATTTCTACAAATACTCATACAAATTTGCACAGACAGTATGAGTTCTGCATCGCACTGTCGAAGTTTTTAACATCCGTTAGTATAATTATATACAATGCGAGATTACTTGCTTCGGCAGTACACATACTAATGCTTTCATACCCCCTCCATGGTAGCGTTAAACGTTTAACGCGACCTTGTTGGAAGTCGCATTAGAAGTTTCACTTCAAAAACTCAGAGATCGAGCCCACGACCCTCTGCTTGAGATAAGTACAGCAGGTGAAAAATTATTGTCATTAATTCTGGGCCGACAATGAGGGTTTTCTGACAGGTGGAATATCGCTAGATGGCGTTTATCGTAAGGTCTATTTGACGTTACACCCATACAACAAATGTCAAAGTTGTCAAACGGACCCTGACGATACTAGCGCCAAATAGCCTCTCATCTTAGATTATTTATGCACTAGATGGAGCGTCAGGAGCAAACATCGCGATACAAAACGTCCACCATCCATTTGACAGCTTCATATTACGATCGCGTTACGTCATTCCGGTTGTGCTTAATGATACCAGTTAATTTCACATTCCCCAAAATGTGGGGAAAAAATATTAGAGGCCGATAGACGCGAGTAAAAGTGACTGTAAATGGTAATTAAATAAAGTATGAATAAATAAAACTAAAAACTGATTATATATATTTTTTTCTGTGGCAAAATCGAAATTTGAGCGGCCGCGGGGAAATCTAAACACGCGGTAGTGTGTCAAGCTAAGTTCAAGGAAATGAAACTGGCAAAGCAGCGCTGTGTGAATATTACACGAACCAATTGGAGCCACTTTTGACCCCTTCATAACTACAATACAAATAGATAGTAGATTGATAAATAAGGGTTGTACTACTCGGTACTCGGTGTACTCGGCAGTTTTTTTGATACTCGTACTCGGCCGAATAACTCGGTTCAAATGCCGAGTATACTCGGTCTAAATAAAATTATTATTAATCATGCGTATTAAAATAAAACGGGCTTGTAAAACAACTAGATTCGCAAACTTTTGCGTATACTCATTGTGTCAACAGTCACTGTACACAATCATCTATTTCCAATGTTTTTAAAATATTTAAGCAATTAATGTGCGGACCAAATGCGTATTACTCGTTAAACAAAAACTGACTAATTTGCGGGGAGAAGGCGGGGATCCCCGCGACGTTCGCTCGCGGTGGCTGGTAGCGCCGCGCGAACCTGTCTAAACCCGTTTTCGCGCCTCAAAACAGAACCGAGTAACTCGGCCGAGTACTCGGTTTGAGAAACTTTGAACCGAGTATACTCGGTAATCGGTTACTCGGTAAAAGTTGTACTCGGCGCATCTCTAGTTGTAAGTTGTAATTGATCATTTACACTCGAGTTGAACACTACTTTTTATCATAAATGCGAGGAAATAAAGAAAAACCGTTATGTTAAAAATATATACGCCATTTGTAAGAGAGCGCGTCGCGCCGCCCTTGCGGCCGGCACCGGCGTCACGTCGCCGCGGCCGCCTGCACACCTTGCTGAGCTTGGTGCGCAGGCGGCGAGGCGCTGCAGCTGCACGTGCAGCAGCGCACGGGCGGCGCGCGCGCGGCGTGGCGCAGCACGCGGCCACGGGGTTCGTGAATACAAAGGAGCACCATTCGATTTTCAAATTTACTTACATCCCTAAGGATGTAAATCGAATTTATATCCCGGATTTCAAGCTGAATGCAACCTACTTTCAGAGCTTGAGTGGTGAAAAAGAATTTATTTCCAAAAATAATAATGAAACACGGTTACATTACATTTATTTATTACACATTTAGTCATTTCTATAACGTTTCTCGCGCTGTCACAATGCAGACTGAAGGGAAAATGACAAATGAGTGTTGCCAATGTGTGCGGCAAAACTGCGGGGAAAGCGAAGCTGATTGGCGAATGTGTGGGGAGAGCTTCAATTCTGGGAAAATGAGGGGATTTTATGTATGAACACAAATACGCGACATTTGACATCAAATTTCTGCTAGTCTTGATTAATTTCCTACAATTCACTATTCGCAACAGCTCGAAACTAAGTCACTCGGCCCACATAATTTTTCATTCCCCACCCGTGGGGAATTTCGACAATGCGTTTGGGGATTTTAGCATATTACTATTGGCAACCCTGTCATTCGGAATGACGCAATTGACATATAAGCCAACAGTTGGCTTATATTTTTATGGGACGTTTTCATGCCGCCTATGCTCCATCTAGTGCATAAATAATCTAAGCCTCTCATAGAAAACCCTCATTACAGGTTGTGCTTTGACCGCACCCAAAAAATTCCTGTATTTATTCAAACACTCTGCTAACATAGCTGTTCCACGTGTGATAGCGGAGTAGCGGAGTAAATGGTGGTTTATCAAAGTCAAGATTTCCGATGTTGTGTTCCGATAGGTATAGTCAAGGAAACTGAATCGCGTACCAGGGTGGAACCCTTCCACAACCAATTTCGCGATGATTTCTTTGGCAGATGTACGGAATGTCAACATGACATTTGCAAAGAAAAGGGTTGACCCTGATATCTACGTGGTTCAGTTTCTTCGATTGTACCTGTCGTATGGCCTACAAGTGTCGGGAAGTGGACCAAAGCTAAGGACCCCATTATTCGTTCAGCACAATCTAACTGATAATGCCGTGGGAATGCCAGTAAAGTTCAACCGAGTTTTCGCAAGCTATTTGTACCGAATCGTTAGTTAGGAAAGTAATAGTACTTAGTTTCCTTTCATTATCCATTTATTTTATCTACCTCATCGATAAATTGCTATTGCACCTGCTTATCTTTTTTTATTGCATTAAGTATTCTGAAAAAATATACTCTCTAATTACGAGAAATTCGACGAGTTCTTCGTCCAATTAGTAAAATATAAATAATAAGAGTATTCTAGAGAGGTACCTACATACCCGTTGGGGTACAGACTGCGGCACTTATTGCAAAACCAAAATTTTTATCGGACATCTAATTAATGTAAAATTTTGCCCACAAATTAGTACCTAAGTACCCAATACTACTTAATTACAATACTTAGCAAAGGACTTCTTTATTTAACAGCTGCTTTTTGATTACCGACGTTTTTGTTTGCATTTAATGGCCTACGGCCCAGCTACGACTACACGCGACAAGCGGCGTGGCGAGGATTTTCTCAGTTCATTGCGTGTCCTACCATGGTACGGCTAACGTCTTGGTCCCGCAACGAACAGAGAAAATGTTCGCCACGCCGCGGTTGCGAATGGTCGTGGCCGGGCCCTACAATATGGCATCAGTCTGTCTTGCATCAATCACAAAAGAGAAAATACATTAGTGAAAATTACACATTGCCGAAGGGTACTTACTTATGTACTTATTAGTCTTATTACAAGTAGACTTTCAAAGACCAAAATTAACTAATTAACTCCGAGTTAAGTGCTAACCCAGGGTTAACCGTAACCACAGAATATATAAATAATAGTACTAACGTAGCGTAACTCGAGCTTGTCTGCATTTCGAGAATAAATAGGATTAATTTCCTTTCTCTGTAAAGATAAAATTGATTGCTTTATGTCGTGTAATATTATAACAGGTTGATACTTTGTTAATTAATGAATGAGTAATAAAGTTATGGTAAAATAAAAGGATAACTCACGTCTTTAAACGAGTAGGTATATCTCGACGAGTAAAGTTGTAGTTTGCGTATTAAACTGGTAGTTAACCAATTAAATAACAATCACTTAACTCTTTATCTTCTAAGATAAATAATTAGGTAGGTACGTCAATTTCGTCCTATCTATATATACCCGTGTGAATAAGAGCAAGAGATATGTATGATACGATAACAGAATATTTGAACTGTAATTTAAGCAAATACGTATTACGAATAGTACCTATAGGTACTATAAGTGGAGGTAAGAGATGGGTTGTAAATATTTTTTCAGCCAAAACGGGTTTACGCCATGGAAACTGTATTAAAATAGGTAACTGAAACGCAATCCGCAAAATACTTGTTATCGTATACTGATTTTAAGGTGTAAATATATTTTTGCCCCTAACTGGTACGGAAAGTTCGGTGCACGAGTCCGACTAGCACTTGGCCGATTTTTTACATAGGTATCAACCTGGAAGCAAAAGTATTTAACTTACTATTAAGCCCTAGGCTCGTGACATTGATATGTATTGCTTGCGTAAGCGGTTCTACCGATTGAACTGGCCTGTCGCTTCATAAACACGTCACCTTAGATAATTACCAAATATCTTATTAGATGTTTTTGACACTTGGACACGGTCATGAAATAGATATCAAACCGCTGAGGCTTGCTAATGAGGTGTTTGTGAGTTTTCGTAAGTTGACATACGACTTACGAAAAGCGAAGTTGTGTATAGGTACGAGTATAAAAGAAACCGACCACAATAACGCATTGGTATATTATGGTCTGGTGTGACCACATCTGCTTCAAAATGTTCTTAACAAAAACTTAATGATTCTGACAAATATGTACCTTATCCATTTAGGTCGAGAAAAAAGAACGCTAGATGGTATAGTTGTCAGAATAATTCGCCGGCCCCGGAGAACAAAATGATAACCACCATTATCTTAGTTTTATTTTTATGCCATATTTGGAATCCGTAGGTGCCAATGCACCAGCTCAATTTTTTTCGTAATTTTTGTACGGTAAATGACAAAATTGAAACATAATACAATATTATTCAATTTTTTTATTTATATACCTTGTAACTAGAATAAAAGTGTGCAATAATTTTATCATAAAATACTGAAAGCTCATCGCACGACAAACATCTATATTATTATGTTCTCGTCAAAATTAGATCGCTAAGTAATGATATGCGCAGTTATCTTTTTATTCTCGTCGCAAACCGCTAAATACTGTTCGTGCAATGGCGCTCACCAAAACTACGCATTTGAAACGGAACTCTAAAACGTCTTGCCATATCTTTTTGTCACATTGCACGGGTCGAATGTAAATTGCAATGGTCTATATCGACATGTCAACTGCTAAGGGTACGTGGCAATGTTAATTTACAATAACAAACTGCCTCTCAATGTGATCTCAAACCGGCTCGCGAAAACATTGTGTCGGCTTTTTAGTGTTCGATTTCTAAAACTATATAATTATTGGTGTGATCTATACATATAAAATCCTTTGTCCTGACTGACGGATCAACGCACAGCCTAAACCGCTGATCGTAGAGACCTGAAACTTGGAGGGTGTGTTCTTTGTATGACGTAGGCATCCGATAAGAAAGGATTTTCCGTAGTTCTACTTCTAAGGGGGTAAAAAAGGGGGGCAAAGTTTGTATGAGACATCGTGATTCCTTGGTCCAATCTACTTCAAATTTTGCATAAACATTCTTTAACAAAATTGATGGAAGACGTGTTTCGTATTTTATTGAAATTCATCCCTTGACGGGGTCAAAAAGTAGTAGAAAGTTATTTTGGGGGTGATTTGCTTCGAAGTTGATATCAATACTCCTTAGTGCTTTTGATTTAAACGAAACTTCAAATATTGCAAACCATTTTTGTCTATGTTTGTCAACCACGTCTTGATCTGATCTCTGATAATAGCTAATTATATGTATTAAGTATTTGCATTTCACCAAGCTTTTGCTTTTACAAGCGCAGCGTGGGACGTCCACCAACGAGATGGACGGACGTTTTTTTGGTGAAGGCCGCAGGTTCAGGGTGGATGCAAGTCGCTTCCAACCGTAATGATTGGACGTCAATGAGGGAGGCCTATGTCCAGCAGTGGACGTCCTACGGCTGAAATGATGATGATGATGAAGCTTTTATGCGAGTTCAACCTTTTTCGAATAAAATCGAATTGAGTATTCAAATATCATTGTTGAACTCGCATAAAAGCTTGGTGCAATGCAAATACATATAAAATGCTTTGTCCTGAAGTCCTAAATGACTGACTGCCGGATTAACGCACAGCCTAAACCGCTGTATGTAGAGACCTAAAACGTGGAGGGTGTGTTCTTTGTATGACGTAGGCATCCGATAAGAAAGGATTTTCCGGAATTTCCACGGGATAAGGAATAATCGGGATTTATATATTTCATCAAGAGTGACCCTATGCCCATAACGAAGATTACTAAACTGTATAAATTGGGCATGCAATTAGACTATTAGAATATAAAGCGAATATAAAGAATTTTGAAAATTTCCACGGGATAAAGTTAAATCAGGATTTATATATGTAGGTACTCAAATCAACTGGACCATATCTCCGTAACTACAATTACTAATCTTTTCAAATACAGTATTAACGAAAATGACCATAACAACAAAAAAACTTATTGCAGGATTTTTGGAAATTCCTGTGGGATAGATAATCTCTGAAACTTCCGAGCCGATTAAAAAAAAAAACTTTTACCAGTAAAAAGTTACACTATCCTTTATTGACATAGGCTACTTTTTTCCGGGGAAATGCAAAATTCCCAAGGGATAGAAAAAAGAAAATTCAACTTCGGAGCTCATTTTAAAATGTCTTACACCAATAGAAAAGATGCACTGTCCTTGGTTAACATAGGATGCTTTTTTCCGGATAAATGCAAAATTCCCGCGGTATAGAAAATAGTAAAATTAACTTCGGGGCTGAGTTTAAAAAAAAATCACCAATAGAAAGCTTCACTATCCTTTATTGGTATAGGCTACCTACTATTTATTCGGTAAAATGCAAAATTCCCCTGGGATATTAAGAAGTGAATTTCACTTCAGGGCTGATTTGAAAATTTCTTTCACCTATTAGTGAGTAGCTACACTAACCCTTACTTACATAGACTATTTTCTCCGTGAAAAATCAAAATTCCCACGGGAAAAAAATAAGTGAACTCAACTACGCGGCTGATTTTAAAAGTTCTTTTATCGGTAGAAAGCTTTAAGGACATAGGCTACTTTTCTCGGGGAAAATGCAAAATACCCGCGGGATAAAAATAAGTGTAATTTTGCAAAGAATAAGGACAAATTTGTTGAAATTCCCGCGGGATAGGGAATAAACGGGATTTATAATATTCACTAACTGATACTCATGATGAAATGATAATAATGATGGATGTTGCCGGTGCCGGATTTTTGTTTTATACAATGAAAGAGATGAAGAAGCTTTACCACAAATTGGAATTCTACGCGGACGAAGTCGCGGGCAAAAGCTAGTTGGAGTATAAGTGAAGTGAGTGACAATGAACAAACAAAGGACATCGCGTTTAATGAATATTATGAATAAACTGCGACGGATAAAAATGTAGTGACTACGAATCATATACAGTTGTGGCCATATAATTAAGAACGATTATTTATTGAGATGATTTTTTCAAAGTAACAAGTATAACTAATTGCCCGTATTATTTTTATTTCTCTCGGTATTGCAAAACTTTTCCGTACTACCGGTACATTCATTTATGCAACATTGTTGGCTAAAAAATTAATAGAGAAACTTTATACATTCGATCTGAACCTAGTATTAGTACTTACTGGCTGGTCACGTAATTAAGAACGCTGAATAGTTTATTGTTTTTTCAAATTTAAATAGAGAACACTGTGTGGCTCTGTGGTTGTAGATTATTATTCGTATAATTTTGGCGCCATTTCGTGCTGTTAAAGTCTTAAAAGTGATTACTTCGTATAAAAACAATGGGGAAAAATAAAAGTTGTGATAAATCTACAAGAGAAGTAATAATAAAACTTCGCGAGAAGAATTGGTCGTATAAAATGATAGCCGACCATCTGCAATGTTCAAAAACAATGGTTTTCCATGCCGTAAAGCATTTTTCCACGTATCAAACTACTTCAAACGTTCCGCGTGGACCTAGACAGAGAAAGTCATCTCGTCGAGATGATCGAAATATCGTTCGTTTGGCAAAACAAAATCCTTTTAAAGGGTCTAATGAGTTGAGAAAAGAATAGTTTGGCGAAAACAACCCTTCAGCAATCTCTGCACGCACTATTCGAAGGCGTTTGGTAGAAAATAAGTTGAACGGAAGGATAGCAAGGAAGGTGCCTATGTTGAAACGATGTCATAGGCAAGCCCGACTTGCATTTGCAAGAAGGTATGAAAACTGGACAGTCAGACAGTGGAAAAACGTTCTTTTTTTCTGACGAGACAAAAATAAATAGGGTATGTTCTGATGGAAAACGATATGTACGACGCCCTCCGAATAAAGCATTCGACCCAAAGTACACAAAAGTGACATTAAAGCATGGCGGGGGAAATGTGAAAATTTGGGGGTGCTTTTCTGGACATGGCGTTGGACCTGTTAGGCTGATAGAAGGAAACATGGATCAATTCCAATACAAAAATATACTGCAAGAAACAATGTTACCATATGCCGAAGACGTGCTTCCGGTTATTTGGACATTCCAGCACGACAATGATTCAAAGCATACTGCACGCACCGTTAAGGAATTCCTCACATCGCAATCAGTTTCAGTCTTAGATTGGCCAGCCAACAGCCCAGATCTTAACCCAATAGAGCATCTTTGGTGCGAAGTCAAGAAAAAGGTTTCAAATCGACAGTGTGGCAATTTGAGAGAGCTGTACGACGTTTTCTTAGAAGAATGGAACTCTTATTTCTCTTGCGAAATGTCAAAAATTGATAGATTCAATGCCTCACCGGTGTAAAGCCGTAATTAAAAGCCGTGGACATGCAACTAACTATTAATTTTAGTTCAAATGTATTAATTTGCTTTTTTTTCTATACCAACTTCACATTAATATGATTTATTTAATCTAAGTTTCATATAAAACAACTCTCGAGCAGTTTAATAAATCGTTCTTAATTATTTGTCCAGCTACATTACTATTTGAATTTATTAGTATAGAGAACAAATAAAATTTGTAAAAAAAAATGTTAGCAATTATACACTATTATTATTAATCCCGTTTGCTCTATCCATGTGGCTATTTTATAACATAACTTGTTACTTCTAAGAAGGAACACAACTAGACATATGACATGATGTAGATAAAAAAAAATCGGAAACTTCAAATCGTTCTTAATTGTATGACCACCACTGTATATGATTTAAGACAAATATCTAGAGAAAAAAAAATATTGCGATGAAAATGATTCTGAATTGAACCAAGATTTCTCACCAGATGTGTCTGAATATTTGCCTAGCCCAGAGAGATTTCAAAATTTACAGCGCAGTAAGAGTTCTTCAAGCATTGGAGGAGACTCAGATTATTTAGAAAAAGCCTCTCAAAATATAATAAGCACTCCATCAAATATATCGAACATTTCCCTCGTATTGAATTCTGTGAATTTTATAGCATCACCTTCAATCGTTTATCAACAACTTAAGGGAACTCCAGAAACAAACACTAATTGTTCTATTGATTTGACACCAACCTCAACACATGAATGTATAGGACCCTCTCATAAGAATTCAAAACGATGTTTGAGTCAAATATTCCCTAACGACGCTCAGCCGTCAACATCGTCTAATTCTATAGGTATTTTTGATAACCGAGAACAAGAACTAGCGTCGCCTTTTGACGGTAATGATTTAGATGAAACATTACAGAGGAATAGTAATTGTAGCAGTGTACTCTCAGATAAAACGATTATCGGTAATTCAAGCATGACGTATAGACCTGCCCACCAGAGTCCTGGCCCTCAGAGTCCTCCCTGTCACAGTTTTGGCAATGAGAGCCCGGTTCACCAAAGTCCTGTCCGTTGCAGTCCTGCCCATCAGAGTTCCGATCAGAGTTCAGCCCATCAAACTCTTGTCAATCATATTCCTGAGCAGTACACTCCCAACCATCAAAGTCCTAACCCTCAGAGATCTGCCCGTCACAGTCTTGACGGTGAGAGCTTGGTTCACCAAAGTCCTGTTCGTCGCAGTTCTGCCCATCAGAGTCCCGATCAGAGTCCAGTCCATCAAACTCCTGCCCATCATAGTCCAGAGCTGTACTCTCCCAGCCACCAGTGTCCTAACCCTCAGACTCCTGCCTGTCACAGTATTGACAATGAGAGTCCGTTTCACCAAAGTCGTGTCCGTCGCAGTCCTGCCCATCAGAGTCCCGATTACAGTCCACATCAAACTCTTGCCCATCATAGTCTTGAGCAGTACACTCCCAGCCACCAAAGTCCTGACCTTCAGAGTCCTATCCATCACAGTCTTGACAACGATGGCCAGAGTGAGGGAGACTCTGTGCACGCCAACATTGAAAGAGAATTAAAAAATAGAGTCGTGTACACCCCGGACCAGATGTACGCAATCATTATGAACGCGAAAGTCAACGGAGAAAAGTACAACGTTAAAGAAATGCTTCAAAAGGAGTTTTATAACATAAAAGAACTAATAAATAATAAAAATTGGGTCAAAAATGAGGTAGGGCAAAAAGTATCATGGACACAGATAAAGGAAGTGAGAGTCGCTTGCTCACAGCCCTCAATTTTACAGTATAAATATGATTTTGATTCTGGATATTCTCTAATGAACATAGAACCTGTCCAAAAAACAAAAAGCAAGCGGGGAACCAAGACAAACAGCAGTTCCTTAGTCAACCCAAATCCTGCCTCCGATTTTGAACATGCCACTCAGAATATGTTGAGAACTCCGTCAACTATTTCAAATATTTCGCTTATTTTGAATGCAGCAGATTTCATAGCATCACCTTCACCGACAGTCGGTGGAAATAACAAGATTTGTACTTCTGATTTGACACCAACTTCAAAGCATGCGTTGAATGAATCTTCATTGCAGCGGTCATCAAAACGATGTCTAAATCAAATATTCCAGAACTGCAACCAGCCCTCGACCTTTGATGCTTACGAAGGTGACAAGCACAAAGAACAAACAAGGACCCTTGATGCTACTGATTTGGACGAAACTCTACAACCAGAAAATAATACAGAAAGTATCTTAACGAACGAAACAATGATCAGCAATGAAAGCACAACAACGATTCAAAGTTAACCGATAATAATAAATAATAAAATAATGAAAGTCAGTGTTTCTTCTGCAGAGCCGTCAATTTTAAAACACAAATTTTAATATGACGTCGATTCTGAATATTTCCTAATAAACACAGAGTCAATCCAAAAATTAAGAAGCATGCGAGGTACCAGACAAACACTTAAATCTATAGTCAGCCCAAGCCCTGTCCTTGAAACCGAACTACCAGACCAGTATTATACACCCAGCTCTTGCCAATTATATTATGCGACGACCTGATTAGCCTTTGTAAGGCAGGTGATATTCCAAGCTACTATCATGCTTTTTATGAGTCCTTGACTTATGTAAAGAACTCTGAAATGAATAATGATGATCAAGAATAAGAATCAAGTAATAAGTACCTAATAAATTGTATTGTTTTAGTTTTTTTCGAGATTCTGTTAATTTTAACCTAATAATTGAAATAAAGCCAAAGTTGATTACCATGTTATTGTTTCATTGCAATACCAGATAAATTACATTATCATAAAACAAATTTCACAATATTAACGAGAATAAGATGATATGTAACTATTATTTTTACTAATCGAACCGTAAAAATTGTAGAATAAAATGATAAAACAACCATACAATACGTATTTTGAACCCTTGAAAAAGCGGGAATAAAATGATAATCGACTTTATAAATCACAGATGATGATCGATTTCCACTAACTTCTAATTTTTTAAATAACTCCTTTATAATATGTATTATATAAGTGACATTAAAAAAAGAAGAATTCTTAAAAAATTAGCTTTCCGTAACGCTGACTATCATCAGTTTACGTCCACTTGTTTAGAAGTAATTGGCAAAAATGTGTTTTTTATTTTTCCTGAAAAGTTACGTTTTTGCGATTATCATTTTATTCGCCGGAGGCGGCGAATTATGTTTTCAAACATTTTAAGATCTCGTTAATATTCCGTTGCCTAGTAGGTGATCTATCAATATTAATGATAATGAGAAATAACAACCTTTAAAATCACTACACGCAGTGCAGTGGCCCTCATCATCATCATCCCAGCCTATATACGCCCACTGCGGGGCACAGGCCTCCTCTCAGAATGAGAGGGGTTGGGCCGTAGTTCCCGCGGACCCAGTGCGGATTGGGAAATTCACATACACCATTGAATTTTTGCAGGTGTATGCAGGTTTCCTTACGATGTTTTCCTTCACCGTAAAGCTCGTGGTAAATTTCAAATTAATTTCGCCCATAGATTTCGAAAAATTCAGAGGTGCGAGCCGGGATTTGAACCCACGCCCTCTGCTTGAAAGGCTATAGGACAAACCACTAGGCCACCACGGCTTGTTGGCGGTGTCCCTACCTACTACCATTTTCACCAATGTAGGCTTTGAAGAAAACGCTTAAAGTACACTCAAATCAAGCATGTTAGGCATATTAGGGCAGATGAATTGATTCATGAAGTGCATGCAAGAAATTACACATAATAATAAAATAACAATTGTTATTATGCTGCTTCGTAATTTCAAGTTTTCTTTTCTGTATCGCGCGTTTTGTGTTTTTAATTTACAAATATCGATTTATGAATATGAGTATACTATACTCCATTTGTGGATTGTCGACACAGTGTTTAGGTCTGTTATTAAGTAGTTTTGTATGGGTTCGTATTGGCTCACACACTTAAATGGTTCTTGGTCATCTATGCTCCCAACCAGTGCCCGTAAGTATACGTGAAAATTCTCTCTTACTCTTTCATGTTGTTTGTACCATAATTGCACCAATCTCCAACCTACTTACAGTTAAAAACATTGAAAAACTGCAAACTCAAGCCGTTACCGTAACTGCTGCAATGTTTCATGCATTTTATTGTTGCAATTCGCAGTACTTTTATACACTTAACTGCCCAAACTTGTGATGCGACGCTCCAAAGATGATGAAACAACGATAAACGAGGGTATTTACCCACGTGTGACTCCGACTTTATGTGTCACGCCGACGAAGTAAGTACAAGTTTAAATAAATTGTTTTAAGGACTCTTGTTTCAAAATAACGACTTGTATTTTTAAGCGAAGCAATAAATGAGCGATGACTGGGAACTACGGCCCAAGCCCACTCATTTTTAAAGGAGGCCTATGCTCTTCAGTGGGACGTAAGCCAAGATGATGATGATGATGAATAAATAAACATTTCTCATAGTTTGATGATTTCATTTTTGACACCGCTTAGCTTTGATCAATTATAACTGAAGATCCACATTGCCGAACCAAATCCCCTTCAAAGAATGTCCGATCTTTTTTATTTGTTTGCGTAACAATTAAAATCATCACCTACACAGAAATTTGAACCTAGTTTTTACTTCATTACAGTCGAATTTCGGTTGACACTTGACAGCTAAACTTGACAATTTCACGCAACGTACTGAGAAATAAATAAAAAATAAAACCTCCTTCAAAAAACATTCAAAAACCATGAAATAATAATTGAACTGAACCGACTACAATAAGCATGAAAATATCTTTCTTCTAATCTGTTTTAAGTCGGTGCCTCAGCTCGAGCCAGCAGGAGTGGACCTAGTAATCTAACTTACCTACATACCTTACTATCTATAGGGCTTCTACACTCCTGCAAGCTCGTGCTGAGGCACCGACTTAAAACAGATTAGAAGAAAGATATTTTCATGCTTATTGTAGTCGGTTCAGTTCAATTATTATTTCATGGTTTTTGAATGTTTTTTGAAGGAGGTTTTATTTTTTATTTAATTTTTTTTATTTTTTGCTTTTTAGTTGTTTCTGTATAAAATAGATGCGTAGGATAAAATCATCAGTTTGACTTTGATATAAGGTTATGTTGAAAATTCTATTTTGAATTCTAATTGAAATTCTATTTAAATGCTCGACGGGGTTATGTCGTTTTATTACAGAGTTCCATGATACTTTCTGAATGCAAATGCTCGACTTGTCACCGAAAATACTGTAATCGCTATAAGTTTCTCTTGAATTTTTGAGGAGTTTCTTCAATTCCTCATGGATCCCATCATCAGAACTGGATTTTGGTAACAACGGGACCAACCTTGAAGCATGTGCTTTCAAACAACGAAAAAATTTTCCAAATCGGTTCATAAATGACGGAGTTCTGAGATAACACACGACAAAAAAAAAAAAAAAAAAAAGAACATACAACCGAATTGAGAACCTCCTCCTTTTTTTGAAGTCGGTTAAAAAGAAGGCCACTTTTATCAAAGTGGCGCTCATTTGGCTCGGACATTTTCGGGCGCGCGACTGTGGATCTACAGTTATAATTGATCAAAGCCGAATAGCATTAAAATTGCAGTATGGTAGGGTGAATGAATCTGAGTCTGATTTGCATAGTCTTCCAAAGGTCCTAATTCATTGGTATGATAAGCTACCAAAATGTCATCGTCCCTGATAAAAATAAATGTAGGATTTTTTGCTCTAATATTACTATCTACATTGGGAAAGAAAAACTGTCCAGGGACGCGGCATAACAACAAAACATTGACATTATTGAATTAGAATTGAAATGTGAAGGTAACACTATCGAAACGTAAGCGAACAAAAGCAGATAAATTTCAACAATGGAAATAGATATTGTTGAACTGAAGATTAATCAATGCAGCTCATTGTACGCTAATATGAGCTTAGAATTAGTGATACATTGACAAATAAGTGACTTTGAAATACCTATTAAGTAGGAATGATAATGTTTCATTCCATTTTTATCACTATTTGTTCTCCGACTCGTCAAATCGTGAGCAGGCAATTTTGTAGCGACACTTCCATTATTTCAACAATTCGCTCATCTGGGTTAACAGAGCAGTTCTTGTATGGTTATGATAATTCTTCTCCGCAACGGATATTAATTTTGTAGAGCAAAAAATTCTACCAAAATTAAAAGTCAGTAAGTGATTCAATATTGCACAACTTCTGCTACCGTTGAGTACTCAGTCACTAGGTAATTGGTCAAGATCTTTGAGTCGCAAAACTCGTCCTGGAGCCTATTTGAAACGCCTATCAAATGTTGTTACGATATCGATTAATCACTGGGATATTAAGTAATATTATGTGTGCTGTAATATCCCAGGACGCACTAATTAAATGCTATTTATGTACAGTACCATGACGATATGTTGTGACCGTTAGGGATCGGGGAAAAAATGTAACTAAAAATTTTGTGTTGCAAGTAGTGGCGATAATTTCATGTGCTATTTGATACCAATTAAAATTACTTTAAGGTAGACACGAATACCAACAAATACGAGTCTTCATTAAAAAAAAACACCATTTGATTTCTTCGTATCATATGCTTTTTACAACTGCTATACCCCCTGTGTGCTTTATTACGATTCATATTCATTTACTCATCGAGTACTTAGCATTGCTTATGATGATTAAGAGTAATTCTACTATACTCTGGTGCTCTGACTATATAAAACCGGTGCTAAACTGACTACGTCAAGTTGAGTATGTATGGAAGGAACGAATAACATTAGTGTTAACATTGTTGTCAAGGATAATTATTATAATGCATACTTACATAATTCTCCAGAAACTCGGTGTGCGCATTCTTAATATGCGCAAATCTCGCTGGTGCCGCAACGGCGACGTTGTGCGCGACGGCAACAGGCGCCGCGGCGTACTGGCGGATGCTGGCTCCTGAGTGCTGGGCAATAGACGACGTGGAGTACGCCACGGACTGCCCTGAGTGCTGGGTGATGGCTGAGGCAGCGTACTGAGCTACAGCAGGTGCCGCATACTGTGCCACTGGAGCTGCATACTGGGCAACTGCGGGTCCGGCGTATTGTGTTACTACCGGCGCAGACACATGGGCGTCTGATGCAGTTTGATATTGAGCTCCCACTGGTGCTCTGTACTGCGGAGCTACTTGCGCCACAGGCGTCAGTCCAGATATTGGCCCGATTTGACTATACTGGGCTCCGGCAGGCTGTGCTATCACGGCGGTGTAGCGCGAAGGTTCAAATAGCTGGGGACTTTGTTGCCTCAAATTAGGCGAAGTAGCGTATCCAGCGGAAGGTGCCGCGTAAACTTGGGATACAACAGGGCCAGCTTGTTCAGAACTGTACGAAGCCAAAGATGCTCTCGATGCAGACCCTGTGGCGTATGCAGCTTGTTGCGACAGTAAGTTCTGGACCACATAATCGTTTTTCGGGGCAGCTAATGAAAACCTTGCAATCAGCGGGGCCGCTGTTACTTTAGCTATGATCGGCGCCTGAGCGTACGTAGCCACAGGAGTCACTGTTCTTCCTGATGATGCTGCTGAAGATAGACCGGCTGAAGTAGCGTAGCCATGCACTTCTCTCTGGGCGGAATACAATTGTTGGGAAGCTGTATTTCCATGAGATACTAGTGATGAGGTTTGGTACGCCGGTGCGAGCTGTTGAATGCTGGGCACTTGATATGCTGCTCCAGATTGGTAGCTTGCTCCTGATTGATACGCAGCTCCGGCCTGGTATCCGCTTGAAGTAGACACTTGGTAAGCAGGTGCTGAGATTATTTGTTGCGAGACATAAGGAGTGGCAGCTGCCTTCACCCCGGCCGTCGTCAGCTGTACCGTAGGTGGCAAGTACGAGTATCCTGGACCCGCGCCTCCGTGTCCATTATCACAGTTTGGCGCTGATTGTAGCTGGTTTAGATGATAGTTCAAGTCTGGATCATGATAAGCGCATACACTCGTAAGAGTTAATGCAAGCGTCACTAGTATCTGAAACAAAAAGAAATGTGTTTAATTAATCAAGGTTCGGTTCAAGTCTGTCAAGTTATCTTATATAGATAATTATTTATAAGCAGTCTATGTTAGGTACTGTGTCATTCATTTCTAAGGTAACTAAGTTGCAATTGTCAGTTTTTTCTATGTGATATCAGCTTACCGTTTTCATTTTTAAAAAGATAATGTTTCTATCTAAGAGTGAATTTTCCTTAAAACTATATCATACAAAAATCGTCCCTATATGCGCCGAAATTATTAAATGTATTATCCAAACTTGAGCGTGAACCGAAATGAGAGCAAAGTGAGCCCGCTAAGACTTATATAGCAATCTCATATGTGTAAGAACGGGTCACACTTTTTCACGTTCGCCGCAGCACTGGTGGGCGCGGCCGCGTGTGCGCTGGCGACCTAGCGCAACGCTCTACAGCCCGCTGTATGATCTAACGGGGGTCACAGTTCAACATAACCCTTTAATAAATTACAAAAATCAGCGACCATTATTATTAGAGCGCGAGTTGCCATTTGTTTCTTAGTAGTATGATAACGGTTTAAGTATTAACTCATTGTGTCATATATGGTTATTTTTGTACCTACATAATGACTGATAGGAGCAAATTATCAAAGAAATTATTAGTTACATTACATTTCCTAAACATCAATGCTAAATTTATATCGATACGATACGTATTTTTAAATGCTAAAGCAGCGTTGATGCTTAGGAAATGTAATGTTGATTGATGGTTTGCTTTTATCTGCAGCTGTTTTTATTAATTATAAATTTTGTATTTTGTTATTTATTTTTTGTATTGCAATTTGTCGAAGCATTTGTATATATGTATAGATTCAGCGGGGTCGAATAGTACCAAAAAGTTACATGATTTCACCGTTTCGAATTCTAGTCTCTTTGACAGACAACTGATTCAACTTCAAGGTCTCTTTCAATTTACGTTGCGAGCCTTCAAAAGGATATGTGTACGTATATGGGGTGCTCTTGTATCACGATGACCGCGTGGTCAGCTCGTGTGTGCCAGGTCGTAAAACCTCACCCTGTTTCTGCATTGACACGTACTGCTTTGCATATCCGTCGCTGGATTTAGAACATTCGAATTGTAATAAGCATAATGATTACATTTATCACGAATAGGTAAACTAGGTTATTACGATACGTACTTAAGAACATGTTTGTCTCGTTTAGGTATTAAATACTTGCGACATTATATATGTTCATAGGAGTAATAATGAACTCAGTTTATTATACATAGGTATTATGTTATGTTTGCAAAAACGGGTGCGGAGATTTAATATACGTTATACTAATCCCCTTCAATTAGACACTAATGCCGATAGATTTGTTTATAAATACGTATCAATTATTTATAACAACCTACCTACCTACTCATTCAAGAGTTAAATGTGTAGGTGTTAAAACTTGAAAAAGTTGTAAAGTATGTGTTTTTAACCTGTCGAATAGATAGCTAAGAAAGATAGTTTACCATCTGTTATACCAGCCATTATTTCGCAACATTTGTGTTTGCGATTTGGGTCTAAAGAGTAATCCCGTACGAAGGGCAACACTGCACACTTAAGTAAGGTTAGTCTCGTAATAGCTCTTGATACATGAACTCGTTAATACATCTGCAGTCGAGCTCTTGAGGTCGCTTCATTTGATAATAAGCTATTCTTTTGGAGCTTACACCAGATTAAAATAGTTTATCGGGTAATCTTTAAGGGCTTTTGCCATGCTTCTCACGTTAATTAGGGAGAACGGACCGAACCACATTGTTTACCTAAGTCTTCATTGTCATAAATTTCGGCAATCAATTGAAATGATAATAAGCGTTATCAGTAAAGTTTGCGATCAAAATACGTCAAATTGGGCAACTGAAAGTTTGTGAGTATTGTGAAAATCTATCTTGTTATTAAAGTACGAAAATTTCCTAACGGTCGAACCGAACACACATGTTCCAGAGCGTAATTTACGTCGTTTAAAAGAGGTTTGGTGCGGCGCCTTGCACAAGGCGAGCCCCTAAGCTCTTTGCAGCTTACATGCAAATTACGACACCCCACGCATGCCCGCTAGAAGGATTCGTTTTACATCAGCAGCGGTGTTGACGGCAGCCATTTGAATAGCAATTAAAATGGCGCGAAGTTTCTGTGTTAATTTAAATAGAGCGGTTATTTCCTAATAGCAGGGACGAGAATTCGGTACGCTTCGGATTTCAATAACCCCGTAGAAGCTGCTAAGTACACATGATAGCATTGAATTTACTTATATTATTACGCATAATTTATTTTAAGTGTGCGAGTTTGTTGGACAATATCGGATATGCTTTACATTCCATTGGTTACGCTCGTTAATGAAGTTCTCGCATATGGTTTAATTTATTTCTATGTTGTGTTTAAAGTTCTCGCTATGGTGTTAGACAGGCCACTAATCTTTGTATTTCCATATGTCTGAATCAGTGCTAGCGGGCTAGGACCGTGCGGAGTTGTTAATTATGAGGTTTGCGTTTAAATGTTGTAGAGACAGTAATAAAGTTCGCAATACGGTGATTGGAACCAAGATAAAGCCAAGTTGTATATAGTGATATAGATTCGGTGGCTGTTGAGGCAGTGTGTCTATTTGTGCACCATACAAGTTTGAGCCCCCAGCAGCGATTAAAACCTGATCTGTAGATGTGTTTGCATTATTAGCTCACTTTTAAGTACTCGCAATAAAAAAACTTAATCCATTTATGATTTTACGTAATTTGGCGCAAGGTTTGCACAGTGATTGGATGAAATTTATTGTGCTCATCAAGGCCGCATTGGGATTGAAAATAATTAAGAAGAGGAAATATTTCGATACATTAACCTTATTGTTGACCTCAACACATTATTCTGGGCATTAATTTGACACACGTTTAAATAAAGCAAAATCGATAGGTTCTAAGTGTTAGGTTAGGTTAGGTTCTATTCGCTTAAGTAACACTAAACACTGATTCTGATTTCATAATAAACAACTAGTCTCGAGCTGTGAATAAGCTTTTAACTAAATGTTTGCAATACTTATACTTTTGTAACTCACACGCAAATAAATCTAAATATCCTTATAGAGCACCTCATTCGTTACCCATATTAGTCTCGATAAAAAAGACATTATAAATTAGAGCCTCGAGGTAGGTAGTCTATCTACTAAAAACACGTTTTTCAAATCGATATCGAAATATTTGTCTTCTTTCCCTTTTTCTTGAAAAGGATTCAGTCGAAATCCTACTTGCGAGTAGTTTGAGTAGGCAAAGTCGACCGAAAAATAATTTACCAGTATTTTAAACGCCTACAAAGCGGAAATGACCATTAAAGTTAATTGACGTTTTGACTTGGAAGTTTACACTAAAAAGTATTAATTTTTGGGATGCACAAAGAGAGACCACAAACACACTAATGCTACGTGTAACTATTATATATAAGGTAAATACCCCCGTGTTCGACATTTTAATTCCAATAATCATAAATTAAGATTGAAAGTGTCGGCTATTGGGGCACCGTCGAGCACTGGGGTATTGACCTTACTTAACCTATACCTACATAAAAAAAGAAAAAACCTGACTTATTGACTAACTCACTCGCTCACTGACTCATCAACGCAACGCCCAGCTTAAGCTGAAACTCTTGGCCCAAATGGTTGAAATTTTGCATACAGGTTGTTTTTATGATGTTAACATGGAATAAGGAAGGATTTGTTGAAATTCCCACAAGATAAAAAATGAACGGGATTTATATGTGCAATTTAGTGTGACTCTTTCTTCCTAACTATAATTACTCTTCTAGCATGTAGTAGGTAGGTAATCTAATATATAAAAATCTCGTGTCACTGTATTTGTTATCGAACTCCTCCGAGACGGTTTGACCGATTTTTATGAAACTTTTTTGTCTATACTCGGTAGGTCAGAGAATAGGTCGTAGGCTATTTTTATATTCCTATTCTTCGCGGACGGAGTCGCGGGCAACAGCTAGTTAATTAAAATATATAAAAACTAATTTCAGGATTTTTCAAAATTTACTCATCATTCCAGCCTATAATTATACGTCCCACTGCAGGGCACAGGCCTCCTTTCAGAATGAGAAAGGCTTGTGCCGTATTTCCCTCGTGGGCCCAGTGCGGATTGGGAACTTCACACACACCATTGAATTTTTCGCAGGCTTATGCAGGTTTCTTCACGATGTTTTCCTTCGCCGCAAAGCTCATGGTAAATTTTAAATGTAATTTCACACATAAATACCGAAAAACTCAGAGGTGTGAGCCGGGATTTAAACTCACGACCCTCTGCTTTACTATTCTACATAATAATATACGTATTCACTAACTGATACCGATGGCGATGGATTTTTGGATGTTGCTTTGGATTTTTATGTTTTTTGGATTTTTGGATTTTTCCTCTATTCTATGAAAGAGATGTCGTCTTCGCTGACAAAGTTGTGGGCAAAAGCGAGTCATTACCATCATACAAAGTCAGAATGTTACCGGCCTATTTCCTTCGATCCGGTGTTAAGATAATTATCTCGAATTTATACTAATGAATGTACATAGTAAGGTGTAGTCCAACAGTTTGCCAGTGCCTACAGAGCGTGGAGGTAAATGGGGTACGTTACCTAGTTCCATCACAATCATGTCCTCTGCCTACTATGTTTAGGTAATATGTATTTACTGTATGGAAAAAGTAACTATATATCGTAATACAGTTATGATTCTAGCAGCATAATAACTATCTTACTGAACTAATCTTGTAAAAATAACATTTACGCTTGAGTAAATAAAAACTTACCTACATTAAATATCTTACTTAAAATAAGTTAAAATTATTACTAAAAAAGGCGTGGTGGCCTAGCGGTTTGACCAATGGCCTCTCAATCAGAGGGTCGTGGGTAGGGCTTGCACTATCCGGTAACTTTTTACTATCCGGATATTTCGAATATTACAAATCTCTGTATCCGGATATCCGGTTTTTTCGGATAATTTGAATAATTTTCCAAATATTAAAAAATAACGCTAATAATAATTTATAAATTGTTTAATCAACTTAACGATGAGTGTTTTTAATCAATTTAACCAAAATTGTCTGATAAGGACTTAAAAATAATTGAGCACGATCCTCGGCCACTCTCATCCAGCTCTTGGTAGCCGCCTTGCGAAGATCATCTCTCCACCGAGTCTGAGGACGTCCTACCTACGCTACGTTTGCCGTTCCGTGGTCTCCACTCAAAAACTCGTCTACCCCAACGGTTATCAGTTCTTCGAGTTATATGGCCGGCCCATTACCACTTCAGCGTGATAATGCGGTGGGCTATGTCGGCAACTTTGGTTCTCTGTCGGATCACTTCGTAACGAATACGATCTTTCTGAGAAACTCCGAGCATAGCCCTTTCCATAGCACGTTGAGCAACTTTAAATTTGTGGACCAGCCCTAAAGTGAGTGTCCATGTTTCGGCACCGTATGTCATGACGGGTAGGACGCACTGATTGAAGACTTTCGTCTTTAGACTCTGTGGAATTGGCGATGTGAAGACTTGACGCAGTTTCCCATACGCTGCCCATCCCAGCTGTATTCTTCTGTTGGCTTCTTTCTCGAAATTGTTTTTACCTAACTGCATAGTTTGCCCGAGGTAAACATACTTCTAAACCACCTCGAGAATATTGCCTTGAACTGAAATTGGTTCTGGATGTACATGTTCATTGAACATAACCTTGGTTTTATCCAGGTTCATCCGAAGACCTACGCGTTGAGAAGAATCAGCTAGGCCATATGTTGCAAATCTTGCAGCGTTTCCGCCACGACGACGATATTATCATCTACAAATCGCAAGTGTGAGAGGTACTCGCCATTTATGTTAATGCCGCGCCCCTTCTAGTCCAGCGTCTTGAACATATCCTCCAATGCATTTGTGAACAATTTGGGGGATATAACGTCCCCTTGTCTCACACCACGATGCAAGGGGATAGGTTCAGACTGCCGGTTCTGGACTTGGACGGCCATGGTGACGACGTTGTAAAGACCTCTCAACACTTGTATGTATCGCCAATCGACTTGGCATCGCGGCAAAGATTCCAGAACAGACCAGATTTCGATCGAGTCAAAAGCCTTTTCATAGTCCACAATCGCTAAGCATAGGGGCCGATTATACTCTTCGGTCTTCTGTATAATTTGCCGCGCTGTATGGATGTGGTTTATGGTGCCGTATCCCGATCGAAACCCGGCCTGTTCGTGGCTGGAACTCGTCGAGCCTTCGCGCAAGACGGTTCGTGATGAATTTCGAAAACAGCTTATAGACGTGGCTTAAGAGTGAAATCGGTCGGTAGTTCTTCAAAAGAGTTTAATCACCCTTTTTGAAAAACAACACGTCAACACTCTTACGCCACGCCTCTGGAGTTCTCCCATCAAAAAGAACAGTACCTATTAAAAATGTTCTGGAGCTCCTTCATTATAAGTTTACCACCAGATTTCAGGAGCTCAGTCGTAAACGGTCTTCTCCAGGGGCTTTTCAATGTAAATGTGTAAAGTTTTTTAAAATATTAATCAGAATGAGATCCTTATTAGTTTACATTCAAATCAAATAATCGACAACAAATGTATGAATCGAAAACCATAAAAATACGTTACGTACTTACTTAAAAGCTATTATAAACCTTGTTCTTCACAGTTATGAGATTTTCCTTACAGGCAATCATTGACTTTTAAATTGGTGGTAAGTGGTGGTGATGAATTTTTGGTAAATGTGTTAACATTTACCAAAAATTCATCACCACCACTAAATCAAACAGTATAGTAAGAATGAACTTTAGTATTGTTGTATGTAAACCCACCTAATACAGATAAAAAATGTTTGAATATGCATACTCCACACCACACGTGTGCATTATTAACTGATATTCGAATTATCCAAATTATCCGGATAATGAAGTGCCTCCTATCCGGATTTGAAAATGTCCGGATATCCGGATAATATGGATATCCGGTTATCCGGATTGCAAGCCCTAGTCGTGGGTTTAAATCTCGGCTCGCACCTCTGAATTTTTCGGAATTTATGTGCAAAATTACATTTGAAATTTACCATGAGCTTTACGGTGAAGGAAACCTGCACACCTACACCTGCGAAGAAATTCAATGGTGTGTGTAAAGTTCCCAATCCGCACTGCGCCCGCGTGGGAACTACGGCCCAAACCCTCTCATTCTGAGAGGAGGCCCGTGCCCAGCAGCGGAACGTAAATAGGCTGAGATGATTACTAAAATTAAAATAAAAGTAACTAATAACTAAAATAAAACTAGAAAAAATTGTAAATGTATCCCCTGCGGCATGGACCCAAAGATGCTGGCAGCATTTCCTCGATGTATAGCAATGCTGATACGTTGTGCGAGGAAGCTAGTGAAATAATCATGGGCGAGATCGATGAGGAAGACCGAATTCGACGATGTCACCTTTAGCCTTCATTAGGTTTTTTTTTATAATGTAATTAATATTATTTCACTACTGACATTAGTCTCGTAATATAATCATATTACCATAATACGTATATACTCGTACCATAGTTATGTGGCTAGTTTACCGAGCGATCGCGAAGTGCGAGCGATGCGTCATACATACATATGTACATAGATAAAACTATAAAAAAAATTTAAAAAACCCCCATCGCAATTTGGTCGCACATAATTGTTTGAAGATAAAGTAAATGCCCATTATGCGTCTAAGATCCCTTCCGCAGCTGACAAAAGAGCTTATAACTTTAAAACGGCTGAACCGATTTTGATGAAACATATCTAAGAACTATCGCCAAGAAACCAGCTTTCAAATAAAAAAAAAACCGCATCCAAATCGGTTTACCCGTTTTAGAGTTATGGTGCCTCAGACAGACAGACAGACACACCCACACACATAGCGGTCAAACTTATAACACCCCTCTTTTTGTGTCGCGGGTTAAAAATCACGCTTGTATTTCCAAAGAGGATAGGCTAAGCAAACGAAACGTTACATTTACGTTTTGAGGCCACTTTTAGCAATTTTAGGTTTAAAGGTAAAAAGTGGTAAATAGTGTGTATTATAGTGACAGGTTGTTAGCCTATCGCCTACCATATACCTTAACCTACGAGTATTTCCTTAGTCGCTTCTTACGGCACCCACGGAAGAAATGGAGAGGTGTAATTCTAAACCCAAAACCACACGGGGGTCTTCGTTTCAGTTTGGGCAAAATATTTTCGTAGGTATTTTTGTCCAACGGATGTCAAACGGCTGTCCAGCTATATTCTCCTTTACCAGTCGCTTTTTTAAACCAATTCTCAAGAATTTTTGTCACCAGGTTTGATAATTATGTGGAACTAGGTGTTGCCCGCGACTCCGTCTGTGGAGAATGCGTTTAACGCCATCCGGCGGGAATTATGCAATTTTCCAGGATAAAAAGCATCCTATATGTCAGTGTTTTTCAACTTGTGGGTCAACAAAAACTTCTGTAGGGGAGTCGCCAGAGGTACTTATATCCGAATCCTAATTACGGAGACGCATAAAAACGTCGTATGGAATGAATATTTGTAACACTGTAACATACACATACATACATGATAAAAAAGCGAAGGGTCGAGGGTTCGCGAAATATTTTTTCATAGCAGGGGGGTCGCATCATGAAAAAGGTTGAAAAACACTGCTATATATATGTTAATCAAGGTTATATTAGTATAAACTATATGAGTGCCAAATTTCATATTTCATTAGAATCCGTTTTAGCGTGAAAGAGTAAGAAACATCCATATATAGTAGGTAGTTAAATTTGTTCGAGATTCAGTTTTCTGAAAATTTTCAATATGGCGGAGGGATATAAAATGTAAAAAATAGGCTCGTGAAGTTACTAGCAACAAGCGGGGCGTGAAAATTCTTGCAAGAAAAGCCGGAGCAAAAAATCCTTGAAACCCCATTTATCCTCTTCTTGAAAGTGCAGTAATGGAAGAGAAACGTTTGGTAACTTCAAAAGTTTAGTCAACCCGGGGGGAATTGGGTTGTTAGTACCCTTCCCCACTGGTTACTAAGTAAGATAGTTATGAACAACTTTCATAGAACTATGTTACGGTACGTGGCTATATCTCTAGGTATAACCATATCACACACAGCTTCAACCATGTTATTGCAACATATATATAAGTATACAAAGTAAAAGGAAAATTATCAAAGTTCAGTAGGCTTTTCAAATTAACAAGTAATACCTAGTCGGCTAACTTATAAAATTATCGCCGCGGCGCCACTAACGTTGCAGCATACGGAACCCAACACTGCGTGGCGTGCACTTGACCGGTAGGTATTCTAAATTGTCAATTCAATTCAATCATTTATTGCAACCATGGTGTTTGTACAGGTCTTAAAATATAATTGTGTCACGTGGACCCTGGTAGGGTATAGCAAGAGACATTTTATACTTATATTATAAACTATTATACATGCAGTTCAATAGTTCTAATAATTTAAAGCTAAATAAACATTTTATTAGAGAAGCACAAAATAAAATAAAAGCCGTAATCAAATACATAATCATAAGTTATGATTATTGAATTTATTGAATCAGGCGTTACTTTGCGGAGGTCCATATTAATGAACTAAAACAATTACTTTGCTCACCCGCGACTAACCATTCACACACAGCTTCAACTATGTTAGTCATGTTAACCATGTTTATGTCATTAGTCGCGGGTGAGCAAAGTAATTGTTTTAGTTCATTATGATTATTGATCATAAGTTATGATACTTATGATTATGTATTTGATTATGCCTTTTATTTTATTTTGTATGGTTTTGTATGGTTTTTGTAGGGTTTATTTGTTATGATTCATAACAAAAAGAATTTAAACCATACAAAATTAATAAGACTTTCATCCTTATAATAAAAATATCATGTACAATCAATGTCCAATCATTGTTTCAGGTATTTAATAATTTTAAATTCTGTCTGTTTTTACATCATGATAAAAATTAATTATCATTTATAATTGTATTGACCATATTTTGAAATTACTCTCCCCACAGTTCGACAAACACTGGAACTGAAACTCTGAAATAAAGATCAAAATGGGCGGGATCAAAATGACGGAACAGTGGTACTTACCTACCGAATGCATTCCAGGTACCAGTGCCATAGCACGAGTGGAGATAGCAGGAAAGGCCTCCGCCGAGGAAACGATGTTCCGTCTGAACTTACTATGTTAAACAAGAAAATAAAAACAGGCCAAGTGCGAGTCGGACTCGCGCACGAAGGGTTCCGTACCATTTTTTATAAAAACGGCAATAAAATCACGTTTGTTGTATGGGATCCCCCTTAAATATTTATTTCATTCTGGTTTTTAGTATTTGTTGTTATAGCGGCAACCAAAATACATCATCTGTGAAAATTTCAACTGTCTGGCTATCATGGTTCATGAGATACAGCCTGGTGCAGACGGACAGACAGATAGACAGAAGGATGGACAGCGGAGTCTCAGTAATAGGGTCCCGTCTTTACCCTTTGGGTAAATCCTAAAAACCAGCTAAAATAAAAAATTAAAAATATAAAATTTCGTCCACCTCAATAAAAAAAAAAACACGACGACACAGTTTTTAAAGACCACGCATTTGCATACACAAATGCAGTAGGTTTCCTAAAACGTCGAGTTCTTATCATGTACCTTTATCAACATGCAACTGGTGCATTTGAAACCCTGCGCGGACGCTCGGTTTAATCCACGTCTGTTGCAACCGCTCGCAACTTCCTGGTCCATGGCTAATCGAATTGGAAAAGCTCAGACGTTCTAGTTCTAGAAATTTGCGCATATGTGCTATGATATAATCTACCTTGTGCCTATTCGGTACGTGTAAATTATACATAATTAGTTTTACCCGTGGCTTTGCGGATACGAAATAGTACATTGTGCATTAAGGACCGTATGAAGGGGATTACTAACGGCTCTCAATTGTGGGAGATAGGTATCGGTGAACATACTCGTACATAAAAAAACATACAGTCCAACATAGAACCTCCTCCTTTTTTAGGGTTCCGTACCCAAGGGGTTTATACGGGACCCTATTACTGAGACTTCGCTGTCCGTCCGTTTGTCCGTTTATCACGAGGCTGTATCTCACGAACCGTGATAGCTGGACAGTTGAAATTTTTATAGATTATGTATTTTGGTTGCCGCTATAACAACAAATACTAAAAACAGCAAAATAAGTATTTAACGGGTTCCCATACAACAAATGTGATTTTTTTGCTCATTTTTGCTTGATATTGATAAAGGCAAAAGGTAGACGCTTGAATTATTTACAGAATATTAAGTTATTCACTTTAAAAATAAATAGTTTAATTAAAATAAAGCAAATATTTAAGGGGGCTACCATACAACAAACGTGTTTTTTTCCGTTTTTATACTTAATGGTACGGAACCTTTCGTGCGCGAATCCGACTCGCACTTGGCCAGTTTTTTGAAGTCGGTCAAAAGTGAGTTCGATTAAACTAACTTACGTGCTAGTAATAATTTATTATAACATACAAGTTGACTTAATAAAGGCTTTTAAATGCCTCCATGGAACTGTATGACTGGAATGTAAGTAACGGACGTGTAAATGGTGTACCTCATTTGTAGGTTTATTCAAATGTCAAAGGACAAGACACATTAATGAGTATATGAACCAATCTAGATTATCGACCAGCTACTTTATACCATTCAAGTAGATAAAGTTATGTCTCTAGTTTAATTTTATTGACGTTTGTACCTAAGTTAAATATGATTGACGAGACTGTGAGCAATTGTCTAAATTTAAGTGATAGCTATAGAATCATAAATAATATTATATTCTATTAAAATTTATACTTTTAGCTTATTTCCAACTATTCGAAAATATCTATAGAGTTTCGACTGCAAGGTAACAATCATCGTTAGCAAAAAGTGTGAATTATATTTTTTTTCAGAAAAGTTTATTATTAAACTTTTACCAAATTTAAATTTGTTTATACCACCACACCAACTACTACACCACCCGCCATACCACCAACACAATAATACAGTTAAGTAAATAAAATGAAATATTTCAGTTTATGATTTTTAATTCACCTACTTACAAAGGTACCATTAACTCAATAGGCATTTGTGAATGATCTACTTTTAAACTTTGTATCATTATGACTTCATCTTGAATAATTGCATTCTAAACTAGCTGATGCCCGCGGCTTCGCCCCCGTTGTATTTTTTTTAAATTTCTTACATAAGAACCTTCTCCTGACAATAACAAACGCAATAAAAAAAATTATCCAATTTGGTGCAGTCGATCGGAAGTTATGCGCTTAGCAACACATTCAGCGATTAATTTTTTTATATTATAGATAAAACTAAGCACAATTTAAATTTTGAAATGACAGAAACAAATTAATCCTATTATGTAAACAGCTAACTAATTTAATTTAATATAGCAATTTGATCTTTATCATTTGCCATTATTTATAGGAAATATGTAAGCAGCAGCCAGAGGTCCGAAGAAAACCAGGAGAATGACTTAAAACTACTTTAATTAAAATTAATAACTATTCCTACATCTTAAATACTAAATGACAATAGCCCGATGTGAGAAACTAAAGTGATACAGTTTACAATTGTCTTAACTAGGTAAACGCGAGTCACGTCCCGTTGATGCGTTGTCTCACGTAGTGGTAGGTGTCGCCTCACGTAGTGGCAGCTGGCGTAGGCTAATTCTTAATGTCAGGCTGCTATATGTTGGTTCGGCGACTCTCCTCGTAGTGCGCAGCGTAGTTACGTAACACCTCCACCCGTAGATCAGCAACTATTTTCCAACGCTTAGTGAAAATGTTGCTGGAAGTTCCTTCTGAAGATGGCCCTCTCGAATATTCTGGGGTTTCTCATGACTCGTGTATCTTCCGTAGTGTCTTTAGACATAGTACTTTTCATTAAGTGATATCTTCGGCCTAGCAAATAGATAGTGAGTACGCAGTTTGATGTGGTCCAAAGTTGAAGATTTGTATCCTTCCTGTAGAGATATTGATGACATACTTCGGGCATTCAGCCTCCATGTACACGAATGCGGTCTTATGAGTTGCTATATACGGGATAGATTATAGGGATAAGGATTTGGTTTGTCTTGTCAAGAACTATTGAAAGCCTATAAAAGTCAAAGGTGTCTGTAGAAACTATAGGAAACTGAAAAATACTAACTACATAACTTGTCCATCTGGATCTTGAAATTGGAATCTCTTAATATCTGGAATACCTTTTCAAGGTTAGTCATATATTCCTGAAGGGATGTGCTGAAAACTATTATATCGTCCAAGTAGGTAACGCAAATTTCGTTTTGGAGACCTTTCAGAATGTTATCCATAACGCGCTGAAAGGTATAGGGTGAATTTTTCAACCCCATGGGCATTCGTAGAAACTCGAAATGTCCATGTTCGACGTTAAACGCTGTCTTAGGAATATCTTGGGGGTCCATTTCAACCTGGTAAAATCCACTAGCAAGGTCTAGTGTGGTGAAATATAGTTTAACTGCACAAGGGCTAATAAAGGACTAGTTAGCGCCAGTATCTATTAAAAATTTTAGAGGAGGGTTGGAAATTTGGATATAAGGTGACTTCCAGCCTAACCGAAAAGAAATCATCACCATCGTTAGTACTAGTTCGGCCTTGTCAAGTCAGCTGAACGTCCAAAGTCGGTTCCGCGTAATGTGCGGGGTCATCATACTCGACAAAATTCACAAAGTCAGCATGGCTCGCGTACTTCCGTTCATTGTAATAATACTTAATCGTAATATGGATCTGGGGCATAAGGTGTATATTCATTCAAGTGCATTTCTTGTGATCTAAAATAGTCTTGAATCGGATTGGGCATCACCTTAGGGGTAAATGCTTGAATACGGCTCATGGGCTTGGGGCAGAATTAAATTGCGGAGGGTTGTTAAAGGGTGGTAAACGTAAAACGTTACTGAAAAATACTAACTAACTACATAATCTGCCTATCTCTATAATAAAAACTGGGCTCACTTAAATCATACTCTCTTAATTATAAATTCGTAGTTCTATCTATTCCACATAAATAGATTACCTAATCGAATCGCCTAAGTTACTAAATTAATTTATTCCTAATTTATTCTTTACTGGGGGCCTGGCGCGATGCAGGTTCCCAATACCCGAACTTCCAGGAAGGAAATTTTTGGGAATATCAATAGACTAAGGGTAAGGGAAGGAAGCAACACAAGATCGATTCAAGTGTACTTACCAAGTTTCATCTCTGGTCTCCTTCTAGAATCGATTTCTGGATTCACCTCTTGAACTGCAGCTCGTAGATTCTGGATACTCGGCAGCGGTGCTTGAAAGCGACCCGGGTGGCTCAGGAACTCAAAATCTTGATTTTGAAGGTTTCGGTTCCCGTTCGCGACCCGCGAGTAACCTAACGACTGCGCCAAATATGTAAGCAGCAGCCAGAGGTCCGAAGAAAACCAGGAGAATGACTTAAAACTACTTTAATTAAAATTAATAACTATTCCTACATCTTAAATACTAAATGACAATAGCCCGATGTGAGAAACTAAAGTGATACAGTTTACAATTGTCTTAACTAGGTAAACGCGAGTCACGTCCCGTTGATGCGTTGTCTCACGTAGTGGTAGGTGTCGCCTCACGTAGTGGCAGCTGGCGTAGGCTAATTCTTAATGTCAGGCTGCTATATGTTGGTTCGGCGACTCTCCTCGTAGTGCGCAGCGTAGTTACGTAACATAGGCTCCATTATCAATTGTGCAGATAACTGATATAAATGCACTAGCTGTATTCTTGTATCAGAATGATCTTTGAGCATAATTCTTGAAATGTTTCATAGGAGAAAAATTAGCTCTTATTACTGTGCAATAGAGTTTTTCTTTGAACAAGCTGAGAATAGTTGAGGAGTCAAGTTATATCTAGTAAGTGTATCGGCCATGCTACCGTCTGATGGATATTGAGCAACGTATCAGCTCTGAGATCTGTGGTTCATGACTCATGACCTATTTGCCTTAACCGTAGTCGGATGAAAAGGGATAAAAAAATTATGCCTAAGACTGATTACATGCTAAATAGTTAAGAGCACTGAGAAATTAGTAACGAGTCTTTTGTGTAACTAATTAGTTTGAGGGTGTTGAGATATTTTTAAACTCCTAGATAAAATCTACTTAGTCTTTCTGCTTTCGACTCTCTCTTACAGCCAGATGTAGCAACTCTACCCTCGTAAGTCAACTTAACAATGGCGTCGGAATATTTTCGTGATGAACCGGAGAATGTGAGATGCGCCAGTTAGTCACTGTCTTGGGATGCAATACCTCGTAGTAGTGTAAATATGTAACCTTTGCCACACTTGTCATCACTCGGAAATGTAGTTGTTACGACAGCACGCCACTTCTACTTAGGGTAGTTGTTATGACAAATATCGGATTATTCGCGGTAGTTACTTTGGCTTGTTCCTTTAAAGGGACTACTGCGAATATCCATATTGGAGTACAAAACAAAAACGCTATTGTTTCTTCAAAAGGAACTACCGCGAATAATCCCACATATCGTGTTAGATGCTGTGTTGTGAATTATATCATCAACATATAAATTCGTCACTAAAATACAGTGCATCGACATATCAGGCTTAACCACGCACCCCTAGTATTGTGACTCAAAGTAGATCTAGGTAGACTAGCCAGCCAACTTGGGTAGTACCTACTTATATGCCAGTTTACAACGCATGCAATGTGTTATCTACAGACTTTGAAATTGCATTGTCTAAAGCACACTACACGAGGAAACAACAGCAGTACATTACCTATACATATACAATTAAGTTTATAGGCAACTATCTAATATATTTTTAACTCACGACACAAATAGAGGGGTGTTATAAGTTTGACCGCTATGTGTGTGTGTGTGTGTGTGTGTGTCTGTCCGTCTGTCTGTCTGTCTGTGTGTCTGTCTGTGGCATCATAGCTCTTAAACGGGTGAACCGATTCGAATGCGGCTTTTTTTATTTGAAAGCAGGTTTCTTGGCGATGGTTCTTAGACTTTTTTCATCAAAATTGGTCCAGCCGTTTCAAAGTTATCAGCTCTTTTGTTAGCTGCGGAAGGGATGCGTCGGGGGTTTTTAAAATTTTTAATTTATAGCTTATTAATGATAATCACATTGGTTCCCACCCAAATGTAGGAGATGTCTTGTTGGAAGATATCCTGCTGCCTTCCAATGCTCCTCCTCCTCATTCAAACACCAAAACATCAACCAATTCAAATACCTTTTCAAGATTTATGTACAGTCGCGGAATGAAAAGGTTCGTCACTTCTCGACTCTATGTCAACGAGTTAAGGTCGAAAACTGACGAATCTTTTCATTCCGCTACTATATTAAAGTGAGCAGTTTAAATATTATCTAGTTCTAGTGCTTTGTGTCAGTTATGGAACCAGCTATAGAAACGAAGATGTTCAAGGTAATGTTGGAGAAGGTACATTCAACATGGAAAATGTAATTGGGGAGTAATCGGACGTTACATCAAATTCGTCCTTGCAGTTAACAAGTAATTGAGATAACGAAATAATCTGTGATTGAAAGCTATCACTTCTATTGTCGATTTCAAGGTTCCGATGTCTATTAGAGATTGGATGAGTCACAATCATAATCGCTTAAAACAATTTTATTGACACATCCTTGCAAATGCTTGCGACAAAGACCTGTAAAGGCCAAATAGATTCTGATCGTGTTTAGTCACGCCTTTACATTACTCAATTCGATATCACATAGAATGGGGAATATAGAGCGCGTTCTGACTGTTATAGCCGCAGCACACGACGACTTGAAAGGTGTCATAGAAGCGATCAGATTGCAAGGATCACACTAAAATCACTCTGTATTTATATTCTTAAAGCGGTACCGCCTCCTGTCATTACAATCACTTAATTCAAGCAGTAGCGTAATTTATGATATGTAACTTTGTTATCCTGGAAATCTTTTTGAAATAGGGATGTTCGTTCAGGCTATGGAGGTGAATTTCTTTACATGTACCTAAGTTATGTTAAATATTAAGGTTATGCCCATAAGTTTGATAAGTAAATAAATTACGCTAGCAAAATAATCACAGCAGTTTCTAGGAAAATAACGGGGAAAACAGCAGATTCATCAGACAGAGAATGAAACTGGGAACAAAATTTAAATGAATGAATAAAATTAAAAACGAATAATGGACGAAATAAATAATAGTCATTATATGTACTAAAATTTTCGATGAAACTATTAATTAAACGCACTTTTTAAATCGTGTAATCTACAGATAGGTTAAGTTTATGTTATGAAAATCCTGTAGAGTTGAGGATTTTTACGAAAATTGCATTATATCAAAGAAATGATGACCATTATGTATTTTGTTCATTATCCTTTTAAAACTGTATGTCATTTGATACGGTACTTAACTAACCCATGAAACTAAACATGATTCTCGTTTCAATACGTTATCTGGTAAAACGAATTTCCGAGTGTCTAGTTTCGCTAACACATTTTTATTTATTTATTTATGTATCAGTAAATACTTGCAGCATTATAGAAAAATTAACCTTATTAGGGTTCTGTACCCAGTGAGTGTCAACGGGACCCTATTACTGAGACTCCTTTGTCTATCCGTCTGACCGTATATAAAACATACGCATTTCTGTGTCGCTACAAAAAGTCGTCGTGTGCCAAAGCTCTAACTAACCCGTACACCTACATACTTACATACTTGGCGTCGTGACACTCGAATTTCAAAAACAAATAGACTCCAACCTCAAAGGTTAAATATGATAAAATTGGAAACAATGTTGTGCAAAAGAAGCGTGTGCGTGTTTCGGTGGCGGTGATGGATTATCTTGTTCACGACGTGAACGTGAGGTAAAAGAGCGTTAATTTTAGAAGTATGTAAAATATACGTAGGTACCTAATATTGATAGTGTATTGTATAAATTTGCTTAGAGAGATTAATTTGAGAGACAGCGGTATTTTGCTACCTTCCATATTATTAATATTATAATCTTGCTCGCAATTATCTGAGTTATTTCCTTATTTGATAGGTTGACTAAGGTTATTTTAAATATCTAAGTCAAAATTAAAAAAAAAGTTTGTATAAGTTTTGTTTGATCTTTATGTTTTAAGCAACGACGCGCTTATACGCGCAGTCACCGCGTACGAAACTATCCCGCGCGGGGTCAGTGCAGATTGGGAATTCCACGTACACCACTCAACTGCTTCGCAGGTGTGTACACAGGTTTCCTCACGATGTTTTCCTTCACCTTAAAGCTCGTGGTAAATTTCAAATTTGATTTCGCACGCAAATCACTCACTTTCATTCACTCATAGGCTGACTGATAGAGATCCCTTAAACTTTAAGGCTTAAAGGGATAAGTTCACCTTTGTACAATTATTTCAACGGTTGTAATTAGTTTTAATGTTTAGTTCTTTTTCTTATTTTTTTTTTGTACAATATAGAGATCGCCTCGCAATCGCCATCGCATTCATTTGGACAGTTCTTATATGGGCTGACGATTGGTATCGGAAACAACCAGCTGCACAGCCATACAAAAATTGTCATTTCAATCCGATGTTGGATGTCAAAAAAGTTATACAATTACCCAGCTGGCTGGAAACCACGACCCTCTGCTGGAGACGCCACTTGTAGTTTCTAAGCGCAAAAATTGTAGGTATGCCTAATTCCAATGACCATAAATGTGTACTTACTACATAATTTAAACCTTTAATTCTTATCGCATTCTAATTGTCACTTAATTAGGAAGTCGGGTTCTTCAACATGAAAGTGTTAATCTCGCTTTAGTTTTGATGGATCACGGCAATAATGAACTAAACCAACCAGATACCTTTTATTTATCAATCAATAACTGTCAATTGACGGACCAGTAACGTGTTGCAGTAGTCACTTTTAATTGCACGTAATTTGATTACGTAACTACTTAGTTACAATATGGCAATGACACTAGCAGAATTTGGTTGTAAGTAGTACCTATGGATCGAGCGAGGGTACGTAAGATGGGCCTTGATTAGAGAAGTATCCACGTAATTTTTAGGGTTCCGTACCTACCCAAATGGTACGAACGGGACCAGGGACAGGACTGAGACTGAGTTTCTGCTGTTTGGGCCATTCTACTTTTCGTTGACCAGTAATTTTTTGTACTGTGCTCTTCAAATATTTTTTTTACAAAAACGGTAAAGTGCTCGGTTTAAATCATTTAAGATTTAAATAGGCACATAATTAAGCTTAAATTTAAAATTATTACTACATATAAAAAGTAATCATTAATATCTATAAAGTAGGTAACGCAGTGGACATGCATGTCCCCGCCATTTATATGGAAATTGATGTATTTTCCGCTGAGTTACCAATTTTTTCCAAAAAATTTCTTTGAATTTAAAGTTTTATTGCTTTAAAACATTAAATTTAGGTGTTTCAGTTTGTATATAAGTTATTTACACTTGAAAAAAATCACCAGGTATGCCTTATATTTCACAAAAGATTAATGGTTACTTAAAAGTAGAATGGCCCGTTTGCCCATCCATTTGTTACAGGGTTCTATCTCTTGAACCGCTAGTCTAGACTGTACCTAAGTGTCTAGACGCTTAAATTTTCTACCGATTATATATTTACTGTGATCGATCACTATAACATTAAATACTAAAAATAAGATAAAGTAAAAAATTCAAGGAGGATAAAATTAAAAAGAAACGTGTTTTTTTTCGGCGTTTTTAACTCGATATTTATAATGGCATTAACTATAGAATACTTGAAATTTTCACAGAAAACATACTGGTACAGCCGCTATTATAAAAAATAACAATAATAAATTATATGGAGGAACCCTTCATGTACGAGTCCGACTCGCACTTGACCAGTTTTTTGGATTTATTTCTTAACTCTAATTTGGTTAGTAAAGTTATTCCTACGCATGTAAAGTTCGTATACGCGTTCACGCAGGCAAGCTAGCATCTATGTACATGCGATAGGGGTGATTACACAGTAAAACAATAATTCCGAGACGCAACCCAAAAAAAAAAACCACTTTATTTCAACCCTAAAAACAAAATAAATGAGCAAATAAATAAAGAATTTGATTTTTAGCTATTTTAAAATAAATAAATATTTAGTCCATTGAGTTGACATAGCACACGTTTAGATTGAGTTATTACTCATTTTTAAATAAGTATTCTCTATTCTAAAATAAAGTTTGTGCAAATAAAAAAAAAAGACAATGATTGCTAAGAAATGTCGTCATAACTAGCAATTGCTATACGAAAATCTATGTGAGAATCGTATTTTGATACTTCCTAAAAAGTCTGTCAGTTGATGGTGATATCATCATTCCTACTTATTGTCTCTTTGTAACTATAATTTTATGGGACTCAAGTAGAAAAGGAAAAGACAAAATAATAGGCTATTCAAAGATGATATTTCATATGATAGTTTTCTTCAATCATTTGTAAGATACATATTTGAATAATTCTTATTTTAAAACCTATTCTTCTAACACAGCAGTTTTTGTCGCCGATTCAAATACTAAACGATAATTTTTAATCGATGATCATGAACCAATTTTTCTAGATCAGTATTCGATGGCGGCCACGTTTAAGTCGCAGTTACACGAAAAAATCCGTATATTTTTTTTATATAATGATTATTTGGTTAACCACTTTTTAACTAAAATCATTGTCACCCTACGCATGGTTTAGTCTATGACTCTAAAACCTCTTTGACTAGTCAGTTTCTTTAACAAACTTTGACATTAGACCTGTCAAATTTCCCGCCAAAGCGATGACACTTGACGAAACTACTTAACATAAACAAATGTAGGATGACCATGCATTCGTTGGATGGAAAAGTTTTAAAAATAGTTTTTTTTGACGTGACAACGTCTAATAAATCGATGAACGCCGGCTGCACGCACGAAAAAGGAGGACTCAGTGTAATGTACATAACGCATTGTCCCGTTACGCTCGAGCCGATGAACGATCAGTACCTCTACCATGAGTTACACTAGTTTACAGTGACCGTACTCGCTAGCGAGGGCGTAAATGATTTTTATGGAGAATTGTGTACAGCGCCTCTAGCGGTCACTTACGGAAGTACAATTCTCCATACAAATCATTTACGCCTTCGCTAGCGAGTACGGTCACTGTAAACTAGTGTAACTCATGGTAGAGGTACGGAGCAAGAGCGCGGCACGGGCGAGCGAAAGGCACAATCGGCAAAAGTATGTAATCATTTCATCAATGTTTTGTTATGACGTTGTCACGTTAAACTATCGTCCGTAAATCGACTTTACAGACAACCGGTTTTTTATTAATTAAACTAAGACTGCATTGCTTTTAGACCTCGTATTTTAAATTCCATTTTGTCTAGGGATCAATATTTTTTAACTCCAGAATTAAAAATCATCGTGTATATTTCGTGTATATTTTTTGCGTTAGCCGCGGTTGTTTTTGATGCTCCTTTCCTTTGCTATTGCGACTGTAATTAATAGCTAGCCATCTTCCGCCATTGATATCTAATAAAACTAATATATATACGCTTTAACACGGTTTAAATCCGATGAGAACTAGGTAATTTGTAATTGTCCATGTTTGTTTACGCCATTGCGTCAACGGATGTTACAAATAATATAAATGTGCCTCAGAAGAAATATGAACATTATTTCTCACGTACCTTAACAAATTTTATAAATTGATGCTTGTTCCATATGGGAGCTAACGAGATAGGCAACAAATCATAAAGGGGCATTTCTACTTTTCCTTGTGTAACCTATTAAGAAATTGTTAATAGGGAGTTAAAATTAGTCCGTTTAGTTATGTACTTTTTCAAGCCTTACAATAAAGAAAAACGTAACAAATCGGACAAGTTTAACAATTTTTAACAAGAAGTGATGAATTCTCCGGTTTGTTACGTTTTTTACTTATTGTAAAGGCTTGAAAATGTGTGTAACGAAACGGAATAATTTTAACTCCCTATTAAAAATTTCTTAATTCGCTTGTAGCTGTCAATACATATAAACCTTGAACTATAAAACTAAAATATATATCATTATCCTAGCCTATATACAGTCGACCTCAGAAGTAGAAGTAGTAAATTTCAGTACTTTGTCACTTTCACTAATATCACATATTTCAAACTTCATAGAACAACTGGTTATTGCGACAATGTATATACCTACTAAAGTGTTCAGCACTTTATGAGGCTGACTGTACGTTCCACTGCAGGGCATAGGCTACCTCTCAGAATTAAACGGCTTGGGCCGTAGTTCATACGCAGATTGGGAAATTCACATACACACCATTGAATTTCCGTGCAGGCCTGCGCAAGGCCTCCTCACGATGTTTTCCTTCACCGTAAAAAGCTCATAGTAACTTTGAAATGAATTTCGCACATAAATTCCGAAAAATTCAGAGGTGTAAGCCCGGGCTCGAACCCACGACTCTCTGTTTGAGAAGCCGTAGGTCAAACCATCAGGCCACCTATGGTCAATAAAAGTTAATTTATGTGGGGTAGTTTGAGAATAAGAAAAATAAAGTGGGTACTTGGGAAGCTACAGTGACAAGTTAAAACTTTTGTTTTGGTTTGTTAGTTTAACATTTGGTAGCATAGCATACGGTTGTGGTAACTCTGAAGATGAGCTCTGGTTGAGTTCGAAACGCGTCAGTGTAGCTTGGTGGTGGTGATGGTTGGGTTTGTGTGATTTGTGTGTGTTCGTATAGTGGGGAGGTGGAGGAACTGCATGAACACACATTTCTTGCATAAACGTAACTATTGTAAGTCCGCGGGTGAGCAAACTAATTGTTTTAGTTCATTAATATGGACCTCCGCAAAGTAACGCCTGATTCAATAAATTATAAACACATACATAGATTACTTTTGTTTCCTGGTTTGTCATATAAATTAAGATATCTTGATTGGATTAAAGCGAAATGGTAATGAGCGTAAAATATAAACATCTATAACAAATACCTTTAAATCTATCTAATACCTTTAAACGAGCAATTCTTGTTTATACTTATGTTAGACATATAATCAGAATCTCAGAAACGGGTCCAACGATTTCGATGGGTATGTGGGGGTTTTCGGGGATGAAAAATTGATCTAGCTTGGTCTTATCTCTGGGAAAACGCTTGGTACCGAGTTTCAGCCCGAGCGGAGCTCGGTCGCCCAGGTACTTGTCATAGTAAGGTAAGTAATACAATATATCGCAAAAATCCGTATATACCTATGTCAGTTATTTGATCGAAATGTGACTTCAATAAATTGTTACACATGGGGCTATAACAACGTTTGTCCAGCAAATCTTTCTGCAAGTACTTACATTTCATTTATACATTTGTAACTTTTTCTTTAACAATTGCACGTTTTTTAAAGTAAGTAAATGAAATGCTGTAGAGCCTGACGCAAGTATTGGGTTTCGAGGAAACAAGATGGCGTGAGGGTAGAAACATTTTTTTTAGTATATTATGTGCCTTGCTGTGGTACGTACATAGGCTGGGTGATGATGATGATGATCATATGACACTTTATTTACTTTTTAACCAATGAGTGCAATTTTTAAAAAAAGGTTACAGAAATAACTATCGAAAAAGTACCTACACTTGTGGTAACATGTTGCAAGGCAATTATGCGGTATTGTCTGACTTCATGTGTGACTTTTTGAAAAATAATAGTTAGTTATTGGTGCAGAGTTTTTCGTTGGGATCTATCTAAGGCTAACTTTACATTGAGATATCGATTTATTTATTGATTGCTATGTATGTCTTTACGATTTATGTGTGATAGATACAATACAACGCCCTCTAACGCCGACGCTGTGCGTCATTTTCACATAGAACAGGCTCTCGAGAAGGTTGATCTTAAAGGTGATTGTATATCACTCGAAACATAACTGTGGCCGCGTTAGGTATTGGTCTGTGCAAGTAATTCAAGTCGCTCCAAGTAGATGGAGCTTTCTTCAGTAACGGCTGCAACGGCTAGCACAGGTGTTCGTTACCGTGTGAAATCGAAAGTACAAATTAATTGCTGTGGGTGGAACCTTTTCGAAACTACTTATATATATACATATTATATGACTGAGTAGCCTAGTGATTAATGATTCAGCGTCAGATTTATTCAGTGGTGCACGCTTTACGTAATTGGATTGACTGTTATCCATATATTTAGGTGAAAAACTTAAGTACAGACCTGACAAATGCAGTAGTGCACAGAATTAATATGGAGCCTAATTCGTTTTGCTGATTTGGAACGTCATTTGTTTATACGGACACGTTTCTTAACATACAACAGGTGTTTGAAGTGAACACGGAAAGAAGGAACATGTCTAGTCGCCTTTTTAGGGTTCCGTAGTCAACTAGGAACTCTTATAGTTTCGCCATGTCTGTCCGTCTGTCTGTCCGCGGCTAAGCTCAGAGACTGTTAGTACTAGAAAACTGTAATTTGGCATGAATATATATATTAGTCACGCCGACAAAGTGGTTAAATAAAAAAAACTAAAAAAATTTTTTTAGGGTATCTCCCATAGACGTAAAGTGGGGGTGATTTTTTTTTTCTCGACTAACCCTATAGTGTGGGGTATCGTTGGATAGGTCTTTTAATACCATTGGGGGGTTGCTTACATGATTTTTGTATTCAGTGATTTGTTTGCGAAATATTCAACTATAAAGTGAAAAATTTCATTAAAATCGACCGTCCCCCCCCCCTCTAAAATCTAAACTGTTGGGTGGAAAAATTTGAAAAAATTCAAAATGGTAGTAAATATATTAAATTTACAAGGAAAATTATAGCGGCTAAGATTGCTTGGGAATTATTTGTATTTTAAGAGTAAATAGTAGCCTAAGGTATTAAACATACCGTCACTGCTTTGAAAAACTCGTATCTCAAATCAGCATGTAAACAAAACTGAATCTTCTGAATCTGAACTGAATCTGAATCTGAATCGCGCGTAATAAAGTTCACTTTGCCAGATTAACGATTTTGAGATACGAGCTTTTTTCAAAGTATTGACGATACCTAACTTGGAAGATTCCGTACACATACGAAATCCTTAGAAAAATATTACTTGATTTTTTCGTAATGGCTACGGAATCCTATCTTGGGCGTGTCCAACACGCTCTTGGCCGGTTTTTTTGAAAAATGAGATTATAATTTCAAAATGAAGAGTTCGTAAAACATGTTATTTCCGTGTACCCTTAATTTTCTTAACTTACCTTAGCTGAATAAAAAAATTAGTAATTCAAAATCTCGGTGGGTGATGAGCGTGAAAATTGTAGAGTTGCAGCATTTCGGCCGTCTACCAGGGCTACATCGAATTGTACAGAACTGTTCACGTTAAACTAAGTTTAACCACTAATCTAGATTGAATTTTCTAGCAAATAAGTAGCCATTACAGATTTCCAACAAAATAAAATTTAGTAGTGGTAGAGCCATGTTGTAGCTAGCCGCTGCATCACTAATAGGCCGGCTCGTCCGGGGCAGTACCACCCTTTCACAGAACACCGGCGTGAAGCAGCATTAATCCTGCTGCGTTTCGTATGGTCAGTTTGAGCGCCGGGGGCCCAATACTTCTCCCCCTTCCATTCCGCTATTCCCTCTCCTTTTCAAAGGCTGACAACAGATCAGTGACTCTCTTTGACTTGTTGATATTTACGGGCGGTGGTGATCATTTTCCATCAGATGACCCGCTTGCTCGTTTGCCTCCCTCTCATAAAAAAAATAAAATAGCCGCTTTTTACAATTTTTCCGCTTTGGATAATAAAAAAATATGCATACGTCTTAGATTGATATACATCAGTCATTTTAGCCTTAGCGTGGTGCTCATGCTGATAGGATGGGTAGGACTGCTGGTTAGGTTACTGGTTAGCTAACCGGCTGGATAGGCTGGATATATGTAATTGAACGCTATAAATAATATATTCTGGTACAGATAAAAGAAGATAAATGCATCAGACACAAAAGAGTGACGTTCTTAATTAACATGCTTATAATGAGCCTGCCAACATGAATAGAGACCGTTGTAAGAATTTTTAGTACCTCATTTATCTAGACGAAGGTTTGCATACACTAAGATCAACAATTTTAATTGACAACAGGACCTTTGTCGATGCTAATACATCCGCCGACAACACATTGTTTAACTTATCAGATGAACTGACCCTATAAAAAGGGGGTTCGGCGTGATGAGCCCCTTCAATACACCGGGTCACTTTATAGGCACCATTGCTCGTGAACTGTGGAATATGGATATTGTTTGGTTAAAGGCATGTATTGCTAAATTAAGTAGCTACAAAATATAAGTTTCGCTATTTTTTATCATATCTAGTAAAAAATAAATTATTATTGTGTTATTGATATTATTATTCTTATCAATGTAAAGAACAGTGATGCAGTCAACCTGAATTTCAAGACAACTAAAGTAAATGAATACTTTAGTTTTCAAAAATTATGTATTTGTGTGATTTAGTAATCCATAACGAGCTCTATACCTCGTTAAACCATCGATAAGAATAATTTTAACGACCAGAGAATAAATGGGAATCTGTCTCAAAAAATACAAAATAAAAAAATGTGAAATATTTAAATCTTGATCGTTATATTGACACATTTTACCCAACTGCCGAGAAGGATTTTAATGAATTTAACATTCTGTATTGAAGATGGTGATTCTACTGAATGGCTGGTTATTCGCCAAGGGGTCACCGGTGGCCATGCTTCAGCACGCCACGTCTTCGCAAAGCATCGTGTTTCACCAGCCGCAACCCGCCCTGGCAGCGCCGGCCACAGCTGCTCGTAAGTCTGTCTGTATCATCATCATTTCAGCCGAAAGACGTCTACTGCTGAACATAGGCCTCCCCCAAGGCTATGTTCTGTCTGTATATTGCTGTTGCAAAAAAAGCGGATACCTAGTAGGGAAAAGGATTTAGCGTATTATAATAAAGGTGTAATAATGCGTATTTTGTGTCAGTTTCTATTGGTTGAGAAATTTGTTACAGTTTAAAAAGCTTTTTATGGTAGGACAGTGAGCTACATACATTATATATGGTATAAGACACATTCACATGTGATAATGCTACACAATGCGATCGATAATTTATCTCACTTCCACGCAAAAATCTCGCATACTTAAGCACGGTATTTTTTATCTGTCTACAAATTAAATTTTCATTACACTTGCTCGTCAATGGTGTTATTCCATGCTTGTATACTAAATGACAATGGCCTAAATTGTTCTTAAGGGAGTTATAGATTTACGTACAGTTTTTCTACCCAAGGGAGTTCTAACTTTAGTTTTAAAATTTGCAAACAAGTAATTTCAGACTAAGGAGGTTTCAAGTCAGCCAACGTTTTATTTATTATCTTTAAAACTTAGCTATGACCCAAATTTTACAACACAAAACTTATCTACGCTTCATAAAAATTCGTTATTTTTATGTTTTAAATTTATATCAAATAGTTTTGCAATAATTTTAGTAAAAATATTTTTTTAAACATGTTGGCAGAATCTGGCCGTATGACCTTTCGTATTCTAAACTAAACACAGTTTACATTATCTATGGTTGGTGACTCGAAAAAAGTGACAATCTGTATTGGCGGGTAGCCATTATTTTATTCAATTTAAGTGTTTAGAGACAAATTAATTTTATTTTTGAATTTTTTTTTCTCGCAATGTGATGAAAATCATTGTGTGTATCACGGGCAGTAAGGGGATTACAAACTCGAGTCATTAAAAGCCCTCCGCCTTCGGACTCTCATTAGTAATCCCCTACTTACGGCCCTAGATGCACAATGTACTATTCTGTTTTTAATTTTTTTTTGCATTTTGTTTTGTTTTTATTGTTTCATGATTTCCACAAATTATCTAGTCAAAATACAACTTAATTTTTGTGTGAAATAAAAACAAAAATTTTGAAATTCAATGACAATACATTAAATACAGTAAATAACAACGATGTTGAATATCCGATCTACGCCAGATCTGAGACAGAAAATTAAAAAAGACGCGATTTTCAATTTGCGGCATGTTACCTACTTTGCATGCGTTTATGAGGCGTGTCAGTATAATTGGTTGTATTGTTTCAGCCGTGTCTTCATTAGAACAGTACAGCAGGAATCAGGTACGTGATATGTTGTTTTGCAAAGGAAGTGGCTTGTTTCCACATATCTGGGTTAATGGCTAAGATGATGACGCACACATTGAATGTCCATTTGAAATGGGATATGAGAAAAATCTTCATAACAAATGTAGCTGCAAATGTAATTTGTGATATCTAGATTATTGGTTTAGATTGTTTTATTTTTCTTAACTCAGTTCAAAATCAAAGTGATTTCTTTGCAAGCATAGGTGTAACTGATTACAGTGGTGGTAATAGATATAAAAAAAGTATCAAATGATATGTTTTCTGCATACAAAATTCAGTTTCCGATACAGATTATTATTAAATTATCATACATAATGGTAATTTTAGTTTAATGTTCAAGACAAGATAAGATCAACAGGCTTGACTTATACCAAATAGGCGTTGGTGAACTGATAAGTAAAAAATACTAAAAAACATTCAAACTATCTTACTTACTATGTATGGATGTATGAATGTTTGTTACTCTTTCACGCTAAAACGGTTGGATGGATTGTGATGAAATTTGGCACACAGATAGTTTATAACTTGGTTTAACGTATAGAATACTTTTATCCTGGATAATTGCAAAGTTCCCACGGGATAGCGAGAAACGTATTCTTCGCAGACGGAGTCGCGGGCAAATATTCATAAAAGTTACAAATCTCAAAGCAAAGGCAAATGTCGATAGTGGCGTGCAATGTGGCAAAGGTGCATAGAGTACGAATTAGCAGACAAAGGGGTAAGTAAGTTTACGTGCGATTGTTTGTCTCCAGCCAAAGTACGAGTATAAGTATGAAGTGTCCGATCACCAGACAGGCGACAGGAAGAGTCACTGGGAGAGCCGGGAGGGCGACAAGGTGCGCGGAGTGTACTCGCTGTATGAACCTGACGGCGCGTTGAGAACCGTCGAGTATTCCGCTGACGCTGTTCATGGGTATGACTTATTTGTCACGTCTGAAAAGCCTAATTTCAAGTGTTTTCATTTTTTTTCCTGGAATACTCTCACCGGCCTACTTCTATTCCCTTTTTATGTCTGATTTGCTCACTTTTGGCGTAGTTTGTGACACCCGTGAGAGGGTTAATACTTTAACTGAGGGACTAGATACTTTTGAGGAAATAACAGCTTTGCATTTTCAGATTCAATGCCGTAGTGCGTCGCGAGGAGCCAACTAAACACCAGCACCTTCGGCTCCCTGACGTTTCCCGCGGTCGTGCCAACAGCGACTATGACCGCAGCCACGAGTACACACCAGACAGAAACTCTAACCCCAACCCGGGTTACACGGCGACGGCGAAATCTAATGTAGGATTTAGTGTCAACCATGTAGCGGGACTGCAGAGGAATGAGGACAGTTTGAACCATTTTTAAGGATTGATTATGAGGGAAACTTAGAGCATTGTATGCTCGTACAATATTTATATAATTAATAAGACCCAATGTATTTGTGGGATAATAGCAATATATGAAGTTAGAGTAATTATAATTACTGCAAACGATGAGTAGCTTACTTTAGATCCATACCTATCCATACCTTCCTTCATAAATAATTTATTAAATAAAAGAACAAAACTTATTAGATAAAGTATATTTATTCGTCAGCGCTGGCGTGATGTGTGAGGAAAATGTAGATAAAATATCAATATACGAAGTACTCGTTTTCTTGGCACCTAAAGTTTCGGTGCCGGCCTCACAAGTATAAATTAAAGCCAAAGTTCTGGTCGGAGTCGAAGAAGTCGTTTTGTGGTTGTAGAGCCTAATGATGATGATGCGGATGATGGATATGATGATGGGCCGTCGAGTGATGAACATGAGCATTGAATCTGAAAAGAAATAAGGTTAAGGTTTGGGAACTTGCTTTTAGATGCATGAGTGGGACGATTAAATTGAGCAATTTCAGAGCAATGTAGGTACGGTTTCATCTCCTTCTCCGGCCTTTACATAGATATGACTGTTGAGCACAGACCTCCTTCCAAAATAAGAGGATTTGGGCTGCAGTTTCAGGCGCATTGCGTATTAGGAACTTCACATTCTTACACTATTGAATTACTTCTGCACAAGTGTGTGCTGGTTCACAGTATTATTTTCACCGAAAAGCTTGAAGTAAAAACCAAATGTAATTTCGCGCAGCAATTTTAGAAAACTTGAGATGCGAGCCCGGGTTGAACTCACTATCCTCTGCGTGAGAGATAGGTTGAACTACTAAGCTACATCTAACATAATAATTATGGGTCATACACATTTTGCTGTTCGTATCTCTTCTGTGGACTGGACATGGCAGAAGTTTGGTATGGCGTCTGTAGCCAATGTTTTTAGTCAAGTCTACATCGGCTTATGCCTAGGTAGCTTTGGGCCCATTTAAATAAATATTAAGTTTTCCGTCTCGGAGTCGCTTTATGTCCACAGAAGAGACAACTTTTATTTCTTATGTTATATAATGACCTATAATTAAAAGCGCGCGCATAATGACTGCATCTCAATGAGATTTTTACTATAATCTTACCCCCGATGTGCGTCAGCGGAGTATTCGACCTTTCGCACGTTGCCGTCAGGCTCGACCAGCGAATACTCTCCGTGGACGGCGTCACCGTGGCGGGTCTCGTGCTGCGACTTGTGGTCGCCGGTGTGCGGGTCCGATACAGAGTACGCGAAGCTGTAGTCGGGATGTGCCTGGAAGATATAAGGGGACTTTGAATGCAGACGAAGTCTTATCTTAATGAGCAGTTCTCAAAAACTTCGTGTGTTGAATTTTGGACTCTGAGTTGCAATGATATCAAGTGTTTGACTGAAAATCAGCGCTGTAGCAGGCACCTACTGTAGCCGAATGCTGAGTCAAATCAGTTTCAACATCATTAAGTAAATATGGTTTTTATTTGTATGTCCAATAAAGTTATGTCTATGTTAAGTCATAAAAATCTTGATCTTTTCTGTAAAGTATGCAAGTCGGAGTCCAAAATTAAATGTACAAAGTTTTTGAAAAATATCTAATTTTTGACTATGGCGGTTACAAAGACGCGTCGGTGGGAGTATATTTGTGGCATCTTACCGGCTCATGTCGCACTAAGTATATTGTCTAGGATTAGTTGAGCTACGAATGGCTACGATACTGATTTTGTATCACCTAAAAATACCTGTATTATACTGAAGAACAAAATGACGGGTCGCTTTTCATTCAACTTTGTACTGGAATTGTCCTGATAACAGGACAATTCCAAAAAAATTTGAAAAAATCACGTAAGTTAAACTTAAAAAAAAAATATTTTTTTTTAAGTTTAACTTACGTGATTTTTTCAAATTTTTAAACGTGCGGTTCAAAAGTTAGAGGGGGGGGGACACATTATTTTGAACTTTCGGAGTGAATATCTCCGAAAATATTCACTTTATCAAAAAATAGTTTTAGCAAACTCCTATTTATATTCAAATACCTATCCAATGATACTCCACACTATAGGGTTAGTCGAGAAAAAAAATCACCCCCACTTTACGTCTATGGGAGGTACCCTAAAAAATTTTTTTTTAGTTTTTTTATTTACCACTTTGTCGGCGTGACTGATATATATTTATATTCATGCCAAATTACAACTTTCTAGTACTAACAGTCTCTGAGCTTAGCCGCGGACGCACAGACAGACAGACAGACATGGCGAAACTATAAGGGTTCCTAGTTGACTAACCCTAAAAATGGCAGTTATCTACGTGTATACATATATAAAATTCTAACTGTCTTACTGAGTGACTCACTGACTGATAATGTTGATGCACGGAATAAATAAAGTATATATTTTCGCTACAAAGTGGCCCTATCTGCGGAACTATAATTATTAGAGCAGGTATAAAGTTAGGTAGGTAAAGTAGGTATTATATTATAACAGTAAAAAAGCAATTTAACGAACTTCGGTAAATTCCAAGAGTAAAAAGGAATTTTTGGAATTTCCCGCGTGATAGAGATGGGGAGTTGGCCGAAATTTTATTTGTGCGTGGACGAAGTCGCGGGCAAAAGCTATAGAGGTATTAAAACTTATAGCTACTTAGGAACGATATAACGATAAAGAGGAATCAAATTTTAGTCCTTACGTGGTGCCCAAGACCTGCGTGGCCGTGGTGTCCAGCGTGGTTTAGGATGTTGTGTCCGTAAGAGATCGCATGTCCTGTATGAGCCAAACCGATGCCGTGGTGGGCGCCCCAGCCGTGGCTGAGGCCAGCATAGCCAAGGTTACCAGCGTGGCCCAGGTGACCTATGTGACCGATGTTGCCAAGGTGGCCATGGTAGCCGTGGTGATCGATGCGAGACGTATGCGACACCGCTACTGGGTGCGCGAACGCCACAGCAAGCAGGCAAAGAGCTGCGATCTATAAACATAATTATACATACAATGTAGGTAATGTATTGATTAGTATTTGCCTACCTACTTTACTTATTTTCAGATACCTGGAACCACATGTTGACTTGGACTTGTCTAATTGTGTGCAGGACTACTACTACGAAAAAAATGCTTGAGTCGTTACCTTATATTGAGGTTTGCTTGCTAAATTTGTGATGCGATACAAATGAGTAGGGACAAGTAATTAAATCCTGCTACAACTACTCAACTGCCGATAATTAAGTATATAACGAGCTAATTCCGTGAAATCCAGGTCTTGTCTTCGGATCCAAGGGTAATCGTCACGACCCACTGGGCAGCTTGATTGGAGCCATTTAAGTGTGCGTGTGGCGTAGGCCTAAATGTACATACATTCTATGTATGCAACTGTTCGCTTATTTAAAGGATGATTAGATAGAAAGTAGGTGTTGAAGTTATGAGTTCATTGATTGCTTAGAGCACGACGTGGCCGCCCCTTGTGGTTGAGTAAATTTTATCAAAGAGATTATAATATTTTTTTGTCTTTATTGCAAGTGGTCATAAAAATATTATCTTAGAACACACTGAAGGGTACCTGCCCTAAAAGTACCGTATTTTGTTTTAAAATGAATTCATACTCGTGATTCATTCGTAACAATTATCTATCCTTCATTTACGTGCGAAATTACATTTTTAAATTTACCATGATCTTTACGCTGAAGGAAAAATCGTGAGGAAACCTTCAAACACCTGCGAAGTAACTCAGTGGTGTGTGAGTGAAGTTCCTAATCCGCACTGGGCCCGCGTGGGAACTACGGCCCAACCTTTCTCATTTTGAGAGGAGGCCTGTGTCCCGTAGTGGGTATATAGGCTGGGATGATGATGATGAATTATCTACCCTATAATTAGGGGAAGGAAATAAAATTTATTTATTTTTTCAGTGCTTTCTGTTTACATGTATTTGTTACGTTACTTGTTATATTGTAATGAATCTTCTTCTTCTGAATCCCATTCAATTCTCCAAAAATACCTACATACATTTTGATGTCACATAAATATTCTGTAAATTTAAATCAAACAAATCGCAAAACGTTCTTAAAAAATCAGTAAAGTTTCGGGAAGGTCCGGAGAGTTTCACCAGAATTCAAAGCAAGTTTCTATTCAGTAAGTTTCTTGGGGGATTTTTTTCATAAATAAATAATAATAAATGTTTTATTATAGCACCAGGAGATTACAATCATTCATACTGTGGATCCCAAACTAGGCTGTACCTGTATCTTGGGACCCAAAATGCAAAAACACTTAACAAGCAACTTTTTGGATTAGTTACAATGTTGACACTCATCATGTATTGAGAAATAAACAATTCCTTTTATGTAGTACCTATTTATTTATTTTATTTACATTATGTTTGAAAATATTATAATATTTATTTAAGAAAAGCGTTGTTATAAGTAACATTAAGCTGCTAGACTCCTCTCGTGATTAACTCATGTGAATCAGTCAGTAGTAATTCAGGTAAGATCAAATTGAATTTACAGACTGTAAACAACAAATAAATCTAAAAATAAAAATAAGTATATTTATAATGAAAATAAAGTTTTTATTGTTGTTTATAATCAGTGGAACAAAAATTATTAATAGGATTTTAGACCAGGAAGAATTATTAATTTTAAGAGTATTTGTATAATACTAGCTTTTGCCCGCGGCTTCGCTCGCGTGTACCATGAGAATTTCAAAGAACCAAGATATCAAGCAAGCAAGCATACAGGCAAGCAAGCAAGCATGCAAGCAAGCATACAAGCAAGATGCAAGCAAGCATGCAAACATGCAAGCAAGCATGCAAGCAAGATGCAAGCAAGCATGCATGCACGCTTGCTTGCTTGCGTGACAATGGGATCATCTCAGGAGTATATTATATTCTTTCGAATAATAAAATATTTTTTAAAATCGGTCCACAATTGACCGAGAAATCGGAGAACATACCTACATAAAAAAATACATAAAGTGGAATGCATAACCTCCTCCTTTTTTTGAAGTCGGTTAAAGAGCCCATTTCGGCATACTTACAGTATATACTTATGAATTTTTAAATTTTAGCTTTCCACAATCAGTAAAACGCAAAATCCCGTTTTTTCCCGTTCCCGTAAGAATTTCGGGAAATTCTTTCTTAATGCTCCCTTGCCCTTCCCAAGGAACCCACTTGCCAAATTTCAGCTTTCTCCGACAAGTAAAACGAAAAATCCCGTTTTTTCCCGTTCCCGTGGGAATTTTGGAAAGTCCTATCTCAATGCTCCTCTACGCTCCCCAAGCAACCTCATGCCGAATTTCAGCTTTCTACGACCAGTAAAACGAAAAATCCCGTTTTTCCCGTTCCCGCGGGAATTTTGGATAGTCCTCTCTTAATGCTCTTCTACACTTCCCAAGCAACCTACATGCCGAATTTCAGCTTTCTACGACCAGTAAAACGAAAAATCCCGTTTTTTCCCGTTCCCGTGGGAATTTTGGAAAGTCCTCTCTCAATGCTCCTCTACACTCCCCAAGCAACCTATATGCCGAATTTCAGCTTTCAACGATTAGTAAAACGATAAATCCCGTTTTTTCTTTATCCCGTGATAATTTCCAAAAATCCTTAAAACTGTTTTTTTACTATTATAATTACCTACTTCTATGCCAAATTTGAAGAGTCTAGTAATTATAGTTCATAGGATTCCGTTGAACTGAATATATAAATCCCGGTTTTTCCTTATCCCGTGGGAATTTTGAAAAATCCTTAAATGAATATTTTACCTACTTGTGTATCAAATTTAAAGAGTCTAGTTATTATAGTTACTGAGATAGGGTCACTCGGAATCGAATATATAAATCCCGTTTTTTCCCGTTCCCGTGGGAATTTTGGAAATTCCTCTCACAATGCTCCTCTACACTCCCCAAGCAACCTATATGCCGAATTTCAGCTTTCTACGACCAGTAAAACGACAAATCCTGTTTTTCCCTTATCCCGTGGGAATTTCCGAAAATCCTTAAAACAGTTTTTTACTATTATAATAACCTACTTCTATGCCCAATTTGAAGAGTCTAGTAATTATAGGTCATAGGATTCCGTTGAACTGAATATATAAATCCTGTTTTTTCCTTATCCCGTGGGAATTTTGAAAAATCCTGAAATTAATGTTTTAACTATTGTAATACCTACTTGTGTATCAAATTTGAAGAGTCTAGTTATTATAGTTACTGAGATACGGTCACTCGGAATCGAATATATAAATCCCGTTTTTTCCCGTAACCCGTGACAATTCCCAAAAATCCTTCCTTAGTGGATGCCTACATTGTATAAGGTATCTATGTGCAAAATTTCAAGTCTCTAGGTCTAGTGGTTTGGGCTGTGCGTTGATATATTAACAGTCAGTTAGTCACTCAGTCTGTCAGTCAGTTTAGAATTTTATATATAGATATATAGATTAAGACATTCAACCCCATCGCACCCCATGCAGGGAGATTGTATTTTACGTCCGCCACGTCGGATTTTAAAACCGTTGTTGTTTTCATAACCAGAGACCCGATAAACTATAGAAACAACACCCATGTTTATTTTCAGATTTTGTAACCCCTTTCCCCCCTTTTAGGGGTTGAATTCTCAAAAAACCTGAAACACGTGTTAACTCATTTATCATTAGGAGTACTTCTGTGAAGTTTCGAATAAAATAGTCGAACTAATCTTGTTTTCCCATACAAACTTTGGACCCCCGTTTCACCCCCTTAGGGAGTGAATTTTGAAAAATCCTTTCTAAGTGCACCCCTAGACCTTATAAGGAACCTACATGCCAAATTTTGAATCTCTAGGCCCAGTGGTTCGGGCTGTGCGTTGATATGTCAGTCAGTCAGTCAGTCAGTTTAGAATTTTATATATATAGATAATAGACTAGTTTTACCAGCAACTTTGTTCGCGCAGAGATGAAATTCATGTTAAACTCCCGATCTCTATCCCGTGGGAAATTCCAAAAAAAAAGCTCCTTACTGTATCTTTATAATTCTAAAGTACGATATCTGTCAAGTATCTATAACAGCTACACTACACCTGATCACTTATTTAAAAATAGTTCTCTTTATGACTAACCCCACAGGAGTTTTAAAAACTTTTGTTCTGAATCTATTTACATTTTTACTTAAGTATATGCCAATTTTGGAGAGTCTTGTAATTATAGTTACGGAGGTAGGGTCCCATTGAATTAAATTGTATTATAAATTTAAAAAAAATCATCCTTATAACCTACCCCACATCGTAAGGGCGAGGTTTCAAGGACTTGATGAGTCAGTCAGTTATTCAATCGCCAGGACTTTTCTTTTTATACTACATTATGTATTGTAGATTTGATATCGATAACTCATTGATGGTCACTTACTGAAAAAAATATCTGGATTTAGTGTTAAGCTCGGTTCAGTAGAGTAGAGTCAAGGGTTACCTATCAAAATTTAGAAAAAAATAATTCCGAAGGCTTAAAATCCCGAATGCTTCATTTATCCGAATGCATTTTTTTCTGAAACTGTAAATATTTCAGGATTTTTATAAAACAACCCTAACCTAACCTAAAAGGTTCTACACGATGGTCCTGAAATAAATCCTGAAATATTTACAGTTTCAGAAAAAAATGCTTTCGGACAAATGAAGTTTTCGGGATTCTAAACCTTCGGAAATAAAATTTTCTAAACATCGATAGGATCTCAGAGTCAAGACGTATGGAATTGTCAAGAATAGAGGATTCAACGACTAAATCATTTTTTTCTGTAAGACTGCATAAATTAGCTAAATCAGTTGCGAACCTAAAAAATTAAGATACTAAATATAAATAAAAAAAAAAACATTCAATGCTCCTTTTCTCTTTCTTTAAAATAAAACACATACAGTCGAACATAGAACCTCCTCCTTTTTTGAAGTCGGTTAAAAATGATTTTTGGACTTAATCCGTATTAATAAAGCAGAAGTATTTATATGTAGGTATGTATAAATTTTAAAGTCAGGTTGCACTCTTGAAAATCCTGTTTGTATACTGGGTTACCCATAGCAAGAATAAAAAGGTAGGTAACTACATACAATAAAAACTTTATTGCCAATTAACTTGATTGTTAAAGATGAATAAATGTACTGAGAATTATCCAAATAGCCGCATTAGCGTCTCCACTTAATAACGCCAGTTTTCTCCATGTTTTCCTTGCTCTTCTTCGTGATGCTTATTTTTGGACTGCTCATTCAGCATCTTTAGACGCAGATGCTCAATCATCGAGTCGTAGTCTCGGGCGTTGTCCCCAGGCTGTTCCACGTAGTTCTTCGGAAGGATAAGGATATGGCCGCCCGGTCCGCGGACGTACTTCCTGCCGCCTGACTTCAAGAACCTGTAGTCCAACACCCATAAGGGCTCGTAGTATGTGGGACTATACACGTCTCTGATAATCCTGAAATGTACATAGCCAATTAATTCGAGCATAAAACATAAAGAACAACGGTAACTACATTCATCGGACGAATCTAACCCAATGAATGATTGATAAAGGAACACACAACACAAACTACTGGGACTAAAAGCTTGAAACTTTGCACAGGACTTCCTATTGTCATGGAAGCGAGCAGGAAAGCGAATTAAAAGAGTAAAATAAAGGAGGAAGTGTTGTATGGAAAATCGAAACTGCTAATCCACAGTTTTAAAATTTCTATTTTTTGACAAACTAACCCCTAGATGGGTGAAATTAAGGGATGGAATGTTGGCGCCATAGCTTCTAAAATAAGAAATTGGGGGGTAGATTTCTGCGCGGACAGAGTGGTAAAAGCTAGTAGAGGAATTATCTTACTCGTCTTGAGCTTCGATATCAGGACCGTGACCCTGAAAAGAAAAATTAAGTGGTTTTTATTCAGTTTACTGGCAGTGTACATTATTTTTCACCTCACTAGCTCGGAAAGCCCTTTTTTTTTGTTTGACATCTATTGAGAAAATCGCTTTTTATCCACATGTGAAGAAAGAGTTTTGACATTTGAAGGCAGCTTACGTGATATTTGACAGCTAACAAAACGTAAAACGTTAAAAGTGCTGAATTTTTAACATCACAATTAATGAATTGCATCGAGTAAAAAACACTAAATACAGTCTTACAACTTTATTTTAATTCATAAATATCAGCATTCAACATTAACCTTCATTCTTTTCTTGTTGCAAAAACGGATAAAATGTTCTGACAGTCCAAGTAAGTCGATGTGCGAACAAAACGCATCCGAAATAATAAAAAAAAACTTAAGTCAAAACTTTTCAATTAATTATTTTGAGTGAATAAATAAATAATAATTGATGGTACAAACCCTTTTTCTTATTTTCCTCGCTGTAGTGAGGTGAAAAGTTTTGTGTTATACACGGGTGAAAAGTTAAGTATTTTACGTCTCGTGTGTTGGAACACTCGCTATCGAAAGGATTCTATTTTTGAACCACTCGCTTCGCTCGTGGTCAATCATAGACTCCTTTCGATAGCTTGTGTTTCAAATGGACACTCGCTGGTAAAATACAACTTTCCCCCCTTGTATAACAAATAACTATTGTTCATGTTAAAAGCTTTTTTGTACGGTCAAGTGCAAAAATAAGTATCGATTTAATCCTCCCATCGTTACATACCTATACCTTAATTCGACGACATAAGAGCTATGGGACATATTTATGAGCAAGTTGTGTGCACCCATATTTTTACACTTGACTGTACATATCTATTGAGCAAAGAAATTGATTTTCAGTATAATTCTTGTTTGTTCTGTTTTATTTATGTTTGTAAATTAGACGCATTTGCTGCGGGGTGTAGACCTTGATTATCCTTAATGAGCTCCCGATATTTCGATGCGGTTGCATGCATCATGATCACGGGTACAGTGATTAAAAGTAATCACGTTCTACAACGTAGTGTAATTAACCGTGAATCAATAAACGCTGTTAAGCCTTGTAAATTCAAACTAGGGCATATTTCATAACGTAGAATATTGACAAGATATTTTTTCAAATCATCAACGGCTGTTCCCGTTCGATATCTATTTTTTGCAACTGAGACGATTCAAATGACACTTAGCACTTTTAAATCCATCGAGCCGTTTAGGCTGCAGGGCGTGCCAAAGAATGATACATACATAAATACGCTCGAAAAACATAACCCTCTTTCAACAGTCAGGTAACAATTGGTTATTTCAGTGATTGTACTTTAGAAAGGATTGAATTTCACTGGTGATTACCGTAACTTTGTAAAATACTGAAAACATGAAAAACGTGTAGGCATTGATAGCAAGGAAAAAAGAGGACAAACCGTCCAAATCGGTGACATCGATGGAATAAATACAAACGATTAACATTTGTATTCTTCTTAATATTAGTTCTGTGGTTTCTCTGGAAAAGTAACTGAAAAATAATTGAGTAAACCGTACAATAGAGCTATGCAGGGTGCGGGCGATGACGGGGCCGGAGGGCTGTTTTCCGTCAAGCTTGGCTTGGAGGTAGAGGTGGTCGTCGTGATCCGCTGAGTGCTCCGAGCGAGACTCCTCGGGCTGCGAGTCAGACGCCGCGAGCGCAACCAACAGTGCGAATAACACGAACTGAAACAGAATAAACTAATGGGACGATTGACACCAATTGGCCTAGTCCCAAAGTAAGCAAAGCTTGTACTATATGGGTACAACGGATAAACATACTTATATAATAAAATAAATACACACTTAACTATGTATATAGTAAACATCTAAGACTCGAGAAAAAAAAAAACATGTTTTGCACACAAATATCTGCTCCGACCGGGAATCGAGCCCGGGACCTCAAGCTTCGTAATCAGGTTCTCTAACCACTAGACCATCCGGTTTAACTAATAAAGATTTTAAAATGGATTATGTGAGGCTTGTATCCATTGCAGAGGCCGCCTGTCTTGGCTTGCCAGGCCAAGTATGCTTGCACATCATAATGTATCCAATCAACTTCTCTAAATAATTTGAAACCATTCTTCTTGGAGAAAAATAGTGTTAAAACGTTATCAAATTATTCAGAGGGGTTGACTAGATGTGAGCCAAAATCCGGTTACCTTAGGTACCTGAGTAAGTGAGTTAGTGTTTATCACCGACATAAAACATGTATCACCTTTAGCTTAGTATTTTTCACCTGTTTCATGGCGGGACTCCCTTCAGCCTGAAACATTTTTGTTAAAACCCTACCTATTTCCCTCTTCTTTTAGTGATTTGTATTTTCTTACGTTATATCCTCGCGTGTTGAGGCGAGGCCTTTGCTCAGCAGTGGGACAGAATAGGCTAATAATAATAATAATATACTCGCGTATACATAGTAAATATGTAAGCACATAATATTTTCTCATACAGTACTTATATAAAATCCTAGAATTTAAACACATAAAATATCCAAACCTATTTAATGTAAGTAATAAATAACAAAACCTCAGCCTAAGTATTGCACTTCCAATCTCTCTCGCTGTATATCGAGAATTGCCGAGTGCCAAAGTGGAAATAATCTTACCACACACTAAATATTATAATAAGCGTATGTGAAAGATATATGTATATAAGCCAAAATAATGTGCAAAGCAGCGCTAAAAAGGGGCCAGTGTTGCAATTTTTTAATGTCTACAACTGTAATTTTTAATTATTAGAATCAAATTAGATCCCACTCATATTAGTTCTAGGTAGGTACAACAAAAATATATAAGGTAAAAAAAAATTGAACTAAAAAAAAGCAACTCACGCGCAACATGTTGTTCGATTGAAGTCTGAGTACAAAACTGTTGTGATTGATGATATTCCACATAAATACTTGTTGTTCTAAATAAAGAAGTATAATTACAATTAATACCTACAGTGCTTCATTAGCATCCTGTATTTAATAGTTCATTATTTAAGAATTAATCTAAATTTATATGTGCTTTGGTTTGGTTTGGTTCGTTGAGCACTTTGGTATTGTTGGTATTAGACAACAAGTAATATTTAATTTACTTACTGCCTTATATTAGATTAGCTTTTGCCCGCGACTTTGTCCGCGCACAGATAAAAATTATCGTTAACTCTCGTTCTCTATCCTGCGACAAATTCCAAAAATCCCTTCTTATTTAAGAATGATATTTGCCAATTATCAAATATCTATAACAGCTACATCTAGTAGGTAGTTAGTTAAAAATAATCCTCTTTATAATTATGTTACTAGCTTTTGTCCGCGACTACATCCGCGCACAGCTAAAATTTATGGTTAATCCCCGATTTCTACCCTGCAGGAAACTCCGAAAGTCTCTTCATCGTCATCATCATCATCATCATAATCACCAAGGCGCGCTTCACAGATCGGCCTTGCGCCACCCGCATCCAACGCGTTCCCGCCACCTTAACCAAGTCGTCGCTCCATCTTGTTGGAGGTCTACCTACACTGCATCTTCCGGTCCGCGGACGCCACTCGAGAACCTTTAGGCCCGTCAATTTTACGAGCGATGTGCCCTGACCACTGCCACTTAAGTCTGGCAATTCTTTGAGCTAAGTATGTCCGTGACTTTAGTTCTTGCGCGGATTTCATCATTTCTAATGCGAGGATGCAGTAAAGAAGAAACTCCAACAATCTCTTCTTACTGCACCCTAAAGTTACACGGTTGAGTCTCTGGTCATCTATAGTTTTATTTTCATCTTATTTTTACTAATTCAATTTTGTTTCTCAATTTTGTGGCCCAGGACACAAGTCCCCTAGTTTTGGGGTCGGAATATTTAACAACTCTTGTGACTTTTCTGTACAAACTTACTTTAATTATAATATTAAGGTGGGGGTCGAAATCGCTCGCGTCCGCCGGTGTACCCTCGAGACCCTACACATGACCCCTGGGTGTTGCTAAACGAGCGATAAAACTCCGGTGTTAGGCTTCAGCCTCAATTTAGTGTGTTGTGTTAAGTGCTGGACTGACCTGATTAAAAAAGCTACTGAGTCCACCATGGTCCAGTGTACTCGCAACGCCTCTAACCGGCAGAAATGGAAGCAAATTGCTAAGAGGGCTGTCCTCGAAAAAGTCTGCGACCCACCGAACATCTCTCCGTGCACATCGTCTGCGCAACCACGACCACTCTGACAAGAGTGTCCGACTAAGAAGAGTTAAGTGCTCAGCTCAGCTGATATTCTTGAGATTTTTGAAATGTACATAAACAAAAATTCCCTCATTTTAGCCCCGTTGTTTAAAACGATATCAAAATAGAAGGAGGTAATCAACTGGGCTGTATTTATTTCTCAGAACTCCGTCATTTTTACACCGATTTCAAAAAAATTGGTTGCAAAGGCAATGCTTACTTTCTAAAAATCCGTATACAAACATTTGACATTAAGCTATTTGTAACTTATGTAGGTTACCTAATTAAGAAATAAAAAAAAAAACTATAAAAAACCTATATTAATAACAATAGACGAGCTGCCAGCACTTACCAGTCTTACCACTATGCATTTATCACTATAACGTCTTAACAGCTCCTTATTTAACTGTTCACCAGATATTATTAAATTTAACATCAAATAGTAACCCTAAAATTTAATAAACACCCTTTTGTGTGGATAGTTGACGGTGACTTGATCATTGCAGTGCCTCCGGAGCTATAAGAAATTTCAAGATGATCGGACCCTTAAAAGTGGGTTAAAATTGACTTACAAGACCTGTTTACGGTGTTAGTTTCTTGCAAGTGAAGGTAAATATAATAAGGGTGATAAATACATATTTTTTTTTTATTTGTAACTTAAAAATTGATGCGTCCGGTTTCACTTTATGTTTGTTGTTTTTCAATGGATGGATGACGTGATGGTCCCAAAGGAAGATCAGCGCTGTTCGCAAGATCCGCACTTTGCTGATTTGGCACCATTTCGTGATATGCGCATATTTTTTTTTTATTCCTTTGCTATCTTTTGATATCACGAATAAACGTTTTCTTTCTTTCTTTGTAAATACCTAATAAATGGTTACTAAAATCAGAGCCTGTTCTGTTTTATAGTAATTATAGCTAACCTAAAGTAATGACCAGATGCAGAAAATGTGGCCGCTGGGGTCGAAAAGTTCTAGAATGGAGACCACGGACCGGCAAGCGCCGCAGCGTGGGACGTCCACCAACGAGGTGGACGGACGATTTAGTAAAGGCCGCAGGTCCCGTACAACCAGAATGATTGGGTATCAATGAGGAAAGGCCTATGTCCAGCAGTGGACGTCCTACGGCTGAAACGATGTTGAAGATGAAACTATTGACCACCAAAATTAAAACCACTTTTTAGGGTTCCGTACATCCATTTGACAAAAAAGAATCCTTATAGGATCATCCGTGTGTGTCTGTCTGTCCGTCTAACACAGCAATGCTCCGAATCAACTTGACTGATTAAGTTGCAATTTGATATAGGTACTAGTACAATTATAGTGTCCAATAACGGACGTGTTTGCGTAAATTAATGCATTTCGAATTTAAGGGGCACTTTTGGGGAAAATCCGAAAATAACGTTAAAAAGTTTTCTAATCGCAAACTTTGGTTAAGTAAAATGAAAAATCTGGTTACAAGGTCTAATATCTTTTTGTGATTTTTCTGTGTATAGTTTTAAAGCTCTTTAATAAAATAGACACATAATGACGTTCCTCTTTTTATCTCGGAAATCACTTGGTCTAAAATTTTGAAATAAATAAGTACATAAAATAATTTTATCTTGTAGATTACAAGAAAATCTTTAAGAATTGTGTGGTGTGAATATGGGGCACAATTAAAAAAAAATGCAATTATTAAGTATATTTCTTTATTATACGAAATCCTGTCCACGCGAATTTAACTCGCACTTGTCTATTTAACCAAAAATACGTAAATACAAAAACACATAGTGTGCTAAAAAAATGAGATCGAGAAGTAGACTAGCTTTTGCATTGAGTTCATCCGCGTAGAATATGAAATTAGTGATGAAATATTTCCTCTCTTTTATCTAATAAAATAAAAAAGCAAGTGCATTATACAAATTAGAGTCGCAAGGGTTCTGTACAAAAAAAAACACTCTAGTTTTTAACTATGTTTTGTTTAATTATTTTATTTGAATTTATTATTATTTCTTCAGAATCCGTTTAGTCATTTTTGTGCTATTGACTAATATAAGTACATCGAAATATCATCGGCATCACCATTGATATCAGCCAGTCAGCTAGTATAAAATATAACTTTTTATTTAATTTCTCGTGAGAATTTCCGAAAACCTTAACAGCGAGCTAAGAGTAGGAACTAGCTGTTTTAATTATCTACTTGCATGCTTAATTTTGATGTCTCTAATAATTATAGCTTAGTGAAATATTTTTTCCTTATCCTACGGTAATTTTAAGAACTCCCTGTTTTTGGATCTCTATGATCTTCAATTATTCTTTACACGGTGGGAATTTTTGAAAATCCTGAAATAAATTTTTAGGTATTAGGTAACTACCTACTTGCATGCCATTTGTAGTAGAAACCAGCGAAGTGCGATTCGTACTCGCGCACTGAGGATTCCGTATTTCATTTTTTGTTATTGTAGCGGGCGCAAGTTGTTACAGTTCAAGAGTGACAGACTGACGGACAGACAGACAGACAAACAGTGGAGTCTTAGTAACAGAAACCTGTTTTCACCCTTTGGGTACGGAACCCTAAAAAATCAGTGGGCGCCTGGTCCAGTTCCATAAACGGACACACGCTACACTAGGAAAATAGCAGAAAAAATAAATACACAAACGTTTTTTATAAAAAGTTGACCTTTATTGTCACATAGCTAAAATAATTAATGCATTGTTTACAATATTTTAAGGCAACTGTTTTATAATGCTCCCTAATATCCCACATTTATATTAGAATCTTTTCCTATGTAATTTCTGTCAAATAAATAGCATTAATTTATTGACAATCATAATTCCAAGTACCGTTAGAAAGGTTAAACACTGCGATATTGCGGTCGAGTTAAATCATAAATAAATAATATTGAAGAAAAGAAAGACAATAGAATTGGCCGAAGACTGCACGATATTAAACCAACATCATTACCCCAGCCTATATTATTCGTCCCACTGCAAGGCACAGGCCTCCTCTCAGAATTTTAAACCATTTTAACAAAAATAAAAACGACTTCAGGGAATCTCATTTAGATTTTTTTTCAAATTGGACCATTACGGGAAGCAATTGCTTACAAAAATAAAAAATAATTTTCCAAATCGGTTCTTAAACGACGTAGTTCTAAGGTAACAAACAAAAAAATAAGCGAATTCAGAACCACCTTCTTTTTGAAGCCATTAAAAAAATGGGCAAGGCTTAAGTATGATTTCAATGGCAGGAAGAAATTACTTAGAAACGTATACGTTAGTTGAAATTATAATCGTCGTGTTGAGTGTACATCTCACTCTTTGGTGTTACCTCTTTTCGAAAGGGAGCGATAATGTTGACGACGGTGTTCCTTGTTGTGGTGGTTTTGCTGACGGTGGATCATTGGTTTGTATGGTTGTAGTGGTGGTATGTGGGCAGGGTGTTCAACGTGATGCTTTCTCTCCGCTTGGACTTCACTTACCTCCTCAGATTGATGTTTCTCCTTTTCGTTAGTGATCAAAGTCAAACGCTGAGGAGATTTATGCGTTGGGGCCTTGTGATGTTGGTGATAGTTGTAACTAATCATAGGTCTATAATGGATTTGATGATGATGATTCTCGTGTACATGACCGTGGTGCTCATTATGAATGGGATAGTGAATTTTTGAAAAGATTTCCACAGGCAAAGGTGTGTGGTGTTTAATCGGCTCATGATGTTCTTCTTGCTTTTCTTCATGTTTTATCTCATGTTCATCATGACGATATTTGTGCAGTACGTAGTACTCAATATGAGTAGGTCCGCGAGGTTTATGCTCAATATGTTTTTCTTGGTGCTCTTCTTCGGGCTCTTCTTTGGGTTCTTCTTTCTGTTCTTCAATCTCTGGAATAGAGTCTTCTTTCTGTTCTTCTTCACCTACTTCTTCAAAAACATTCTCGGGAATCTCTGCTTCTCTGGAAGGCTCATCATCCATATTTTCCTCGACTGGTTTAATCATTTCTTCCTGATGAGGCTCTTCGTGATGGTGATAATCAGTGTAATGAACATGGGCATTAAATCTGTAAATACAATACTTTGTTAGTCCATATGATATAATGCGTCTGTTTAAATTAAAAGGAGAATTTGGTGAACTGACCCTTTATGTTTATCAGCTTGGTACTTAACGGTCCGTTTTTTGCCATCTGGTTGCAAAAGCCAATATTCACCAGTAACCTCATCACCGTGTCTCTTTTCATGTTGACCTTTGTAGTCATGAGTGTGAGGATCATTCACCGAATAAGAGAACTCATATGACGGATACGCCCAAGCCTGAAAATTATAAAACCTTTAACATCTAAAGCAAGATGTGAGACAAAGATTTTCCGCTAATTGTGTTTAAAAGACAGAAACATTTAAAAGTCTTTTGTGTTATTAAATCAAAACATAATATACATAAAAGTCTTACGTATTCTTCATGATGCTCGGGCTCTTCAGATCCGATGTGTATCAGTTCTTTACGTTGTTCGGCATTGACACGGACATTCTTCTTTAGCCCCACGTCCGAGATAGGTATTCTGATAGCCTGGCTCCCAAGCGCCAACCCGATCAATATCACCGCCTAAACAAATAACTTTATAAGTTCACTCCTAAACAGATTATAAACAAAACCCAAAAATACCATCATCATCATCATCCAAGCCTATTCAGTGTGCCCAGTAAATAATGGATAAGCTTCTATCCACCAAAAGGGCACCTTAGTCTGGTCACTAAAATAGACACATAGGTTTAGTAAAATGTAATTTCTCACATAAATTCTGAAAAACTCAGAGGTGCAAGCTCAGGCTTTAACCCACAACCCTCTTCTTGAGAGGCCATAAGTCAAACCAATACTTTAGTCTACCACAGCTTAAAACCCCCAAAAATGTCTTCAAACTTAAATATTGAGATGTCGTATCAACTACAAAAATAATTGTTTAAATGTTCTTTTAAACACTTTCATTTCACAAAGTGTACAAGATGTTAACAAAAGCACTTTTAATTCCATTCGCCGTCAGATCACTAGTGTTTTTAGTTAATTTGACACTTTTTCTGCTTAAGACAATAACTACGATCACTCTTTATTGAACACCACAACCGGTACATAGTTGAAAAAATACAACGTAAGCAATAGACGGCGTTATTGCTTTAGAGCAACAGCGATAGGTATCAAAAATTAAGGTATAATTTTTCATGTTTGAATTTTATTTTACCTTCCAAATCATGACCGTATTTTACTGTAAGCGTAAAACGGTATTGATACTGGTATCGAAGATTCTTTACCTATATATACACATAACGTTATTGATTTAATTATCGATTTCCTCTGCATTATTTTTTGGGCGTCTACCAATGATAGACAATGCGTGCAACAGAAGCAGCAGGTTTTAATGAAGACTAGTTTTTGTAATTGTTTTTAAGTGTAATTATATTTGTCTTAAGCAGGAAACATAAAAAATGTGGTGGAAATCCTCCAGTTAACTAAGGAGTGTTAGGACAAGGTTAGGGTGTGGCTGCATGCGCACCATGAAGACGATTAGTAATTATAAAATAATTAGTTAACTAATTAGTTAGTTTATTATTTGCTTACTAGCTTTTGCCCGCGACTTCGTCTGCACAGAAATAGAATTCCAAACTTCATTCTTACTTGCACCTCTACGATCCTAAAGGATGATATCTCTCAAGTAACAAATCTCTACAAGCTACACCTAGTCAGTTAAAAATAATCCTCATTTTGCTATCCCACACGAATTTGGGTAAATCCTGTTCTAAGTATCAATTTGCAAGACTGTTTTAAAGCGAATATAATGATTCATTATTAATGAATGACTAGACTTCAAATTAGGCAAGCTATTTGGTAATTTTGGTAATTAGTATAGAATTTTTCCGAATTCCCAAGGTAGGTATAAAGCACAAAAAATATTACTTTTGACTAATGTGACTGGATGTAAGTAAATGCCATTTGGATTTGATACTTGGCAGATATCATCCTGGATGATAGATGTGCACTAAGAAGCGTTGCGAGTAAAAGCTAATGGAAAATATTTGAGAGAAACAGTTACTACAGACAGGTATTCATGAACACGATAGAACCCAAAGAGTAAGTGTATATCAGTAACCAGTACCTATAAAATGATGCCATATCAATGCGTAGGTAGGTGTCTGCCCGATATTGATAAAGGCAACAGGTAGACGCTTGAAATATTCACAGATTATTTAGTTATATATTCAATTTAAAAATAAATAGTTAAATTAAAATAAAACAAATATTTAAGGGGGACTCCCATACAACAAACGTGATTTTTTGCCGTTTTTATAGATAATGGTATGTATGGAACTCTTCGTGCGCGAGTTCGACTCGCACTTGGCCGTTTATTTCTGTGCGTCTGTGCGCGCCAACTTCCGTAACAGCTTAACCGATGCAGATGTGGTTTTAACTAATCTGTTGTGCTTTGCTGGGCTAATATTTAGTGTTTTATCAAAATAAATTCTTAGTTCAGTTAGATAGCCTTGCCTTTTCGTAGTTTTTAGGCTGCCGTATAGCTTAAATGGCTGTCTCTCTATCAGTTCAAATATAAAAGGGTCATTAGTCGAGCGTTCCAAAATTTAGTGGTCACATTTTTTACGAATCGACTGTAGAATTTGATGGCAGTTTCGGTTATTTATCACAGATCTTGTATTTCTACCAGATAACTGAACAGTGTATCAGAATCTTCTGCCATTTCTACAAAAATATGTCAGCAAAAGTGACTCGGCGCAAACGCTTAAATAATGACCTAAAAATTAAATTGGACTCCATACATTGCAACTTACGGAGATGTTAAAAACGTGTAATGGTACGTGATGTGTCATTACAAAGGGCTTTGATTTTTCGGAGAAGTCATACCAATCGTGTCCTGTCCCCCCCAACTTTTCAGCGTCAAAATTTGGACAAAATCAAGGAAATTGTACGTAAGTATAAGTATACTTTCAGTAAAATTCATTCTAACTTTTGTTCAATTCATAGAGCGCCTATTTAAATATTAATGATTAGCCATTTTATCTCGATTATTGCTAAAAAATTATTTAAGGAGATCGGAATCAACTAAAACTGTATTTATGTGTTTACTCGCGGTTTCACTCGCGTAAACCATTAAGTACTTACGTCTAGTAGTCGACCTAAAATTTTTGAATTTAATAAAATATATCGTACTCTTCATTTACGTTGTATGAAAAATGCCTTGCAAAATTTAGTGTCTCTAGATTTAGTTAGTGGTTAAGATTTTGTGATTTTATACGGATTAAAAGCACCCTCTGTATATTCCAGAAATCCAACTATTTGCATACCATAATTCATCCAAATCACACGCGCCGTTTTACAGTGATAGATTACCTAACATACATACGCACGTAGGAAATTCAGCACTGCAATTTAAACCCTTCTTCGGGGTAGTTATAAAAAGACTCTTCGCAGAATGAAGTCGCGAGCGGTGGTCTGTTATAAAATTAAGGAGGAAAATGAAACAAAAGTCTGTTTAGCGCTAAAAAGTACTGTGATTTTAATTCGTACTCTTTTAGCTTATTAACGACGAAATGTATCCGAAAGTCAGACTTATAAATGTAGGGGTCAATTCTAAGTGGGTTCCTCGCGGAGCTTCGGTGTTTAGATGTGGTGAGCGAAATGAACATGATGATGAGGCGAAGAGTGATGGACGACAGCGTTGAAGCTGAAAAATAGAAAAACATTTTTATAGTCAACACAAAACATAATTAATGTTATATATTTGATTGTTAAGTATTCCGTACTTGTACCTAAAAGGAAAAGACGAAAATATATATTAATTTCGTGGTCCGTTTGTCTGTCTGTCTGCAAAGTTTTGTCACAGTAACGCAAGTAAACAAAAGCTATAGGGTTCTTCCATCACCCCCTCACCAACCAGTTCAATAGGAAGTGGAGAATAAAAAATTGCGGTTTTCCTCCATCTTAAGAGGAGAAGTCTAGAATTTGAAAGCAAGAAAGAAAACATTTGGGCATTTGTACCCTGGAGAACCACCATCTTTAACAAAATTAACAATAGGTAGTTTTCCGTTGGCTAGTATCCGGAGGGGGGGAGGCGGATGGATTGTACAAGGCATACAGTAAAGTGACAGTTAGTAGGACAAAAAAGTAGACACAAAGGCAAACTTATCTCTGAAAAGGACCTACAGTTAACGTTTCCTTTAGGTTAGGTTAGATGCCAAAATAAAAACTTCGAAATCGTCGATTACATCGATGACATCATATTTCTTAATGATTAAGTATTAGGCGTTATATTGGGTTTGTTGGGTTTTTTGTTTGGGTTTGTTAATAATGTCTCCAGAGATATCTCTATACATGCTCAATCATTAACGATCTATGTCAACTCCGGTTGCAATACGGAGAAGTTATTACCTTTGCAGACGATACCGCCCTGATTTTTCGTGGAAACACGTGGAGTGAGGTCTTTCAGCATGCACAGAGTGGTTTTAATGTAGTGACAAATTGGCTGAATCAAAACATACTTTCTCTAAATGTTGACAAGACTAAATTCATGATGTTTTCTATGAAAGCTAGTAGTCATATGGACTCATCGCCATCCCACATCACAGCTCATACCTGCTTAAACCCCCCCAACTGCCTGGCTGTGATTGTTTGAGGATTGAAAAAGCATCACACATTAAATACCTTGGCGTTATTGTTGATGATCAATTGAACTTTCAAGACCATATTAAACAACTCACAGCAAGAACACCCTTATTATTATTATGGTCATGATAATATTATTAGGGGGGACAATCTTAGTACACAAATCGATCTAGTCCCAAACAATAATAAAGAGAGACGAATTCATAATAGCGCACATTCCGTACGTAGTAAGTACTTATTACTCCATGCTCGCAACCAAAGGAAAAATAAACATGTCCATAGGCTTTTATGATCATCTTACCCGGTGTGGTCGTCAGCCTTGTACTCAACCTTCCTTAGGTTGCCGTCGGGTTCGACGAGTTGGTACCCGCCCTTTACGAGGTCTCCTTGGCGATGCTCGTGCTGGGACTTCACATCTCCCGTGTGGTGGTCGTGCACGGAATACTCGAACTTGTACTCAGGGAAGGCCTGTGGAGTTTTTAATACTTTCAATAGGTTTAAGACGCAGTGTAGGCAGACCTCCAACAATATGGATTTTTATGTCCCACCTATGAGTAGACCTGCTAGGGCATGCTAGGGTTTTGTCTCCACTTTCTTCAACATTAGCTAGCTATTAGCCAACTAATAAATAAATAAATATTAGGGGACAATCTTACACAAATCGACCTAGTCCCAAACTAAGCAAAGCTTGTACTATGGGTGCTAGACGACGATAAACATACTTATATAGATAAATAAATACTTAAATACAGGAAAAAATATTCGTGCTCATCACACAAATAAATGCCCTTACCGGGATTTGAACCCAGGACCTCTTGCTTCGTAGGCAGGGTCACTACCAACAAGGCTAAAGCGGTCGTTAAAGATATAAAAATCTGTAGTGAGTTCCTACATTTTCGCTAAGCGCTTAGGCATGCGATGGCTTGATAAAACAATCATTTAGCTACAAGTTGTGTTATAACCCGTAGAAGTATAATGTAAGGGTTTGGAATTTATTACACTGATCTTTCAAAAGACTGTTATTACATTCCCGCTGAAAGCAAATCACTGGTTAAACTGTTAATTGCTACACTAGGGCTATTATTCACACTGGAATAGTTACCAAACATGTTGAAATTGACAGGAAGTCGAAAGAGTAACAGTGTAGTAGTCTTTTAGTCCATTTATGTCCTGCGTTAGTTAGTATTTTGTTGACAAAACGTTTTGTATAATTAATTTGAATATTTAGCACCTCTAGACACGATCTTGTAAGCAATGTAGTGAAATCAATCATAATAATCGAATTACTCGACTTTTAATTCTAACTATTATACTGTTGTAAGGCAAAGATAGTGTAAATGAGAATAAAAATTAATCTAAGTAAATAAAAAATAATTGCCAAAAGTGTTTCTAAGCACGAAACTCGAGAACCACAGCTCTAAATCGGATAATTCTTTTTTAAGGTATTTATGAAAAAAAAACTTTAGCTGGGGCAAAGCCGTGGGCATCAGCTAGTTTCTAATAAATAATAAAATAATCAATCACCTTTTTACGTTCCTACTCGTAACATAAATGTATGATATCTAGGGTTGCTTACACTTGATAGCATGATCAGTCTCAAAGAATGTTTCCTCAAACGCGTATTTTTCACTAACCTTAAAAGATTTTTGACGCTTGGGACATTGTAATGATTATGCAAAATTTCATGTCTCAATAAGGTCACATTGTTTTCTTTTCTTTTCTAATTATGGCAGATCAAACTCTGAAAGGCGCTCTTTGCGCGACTGATATTTAAGCAAACCAATTATTTTTGTTGCTTTTCTCTGGACTTTCTTCACAATATTGATATCCCTATTAAAGTATGGATTTGTTACTTGAAAGGCATACTTTAGTAATGGTCGAATATACGTCTTGTTTTAGTCAAAAAGTTCCTTCGTAATTAATAACAAAAAACGCTTTCCTAGTCATGTAAATCATGGAATTATCACCTTCAGAAATATGCGTTAGGTGTGCAGCACCTTGAGGTTATCATACATACTATACTCACATAATGATCGTGATGAATGGGGATATGGGGCACATGGTGTTGTTGATTCAGTAATGGTAAATGATGATGGTGGACGGGGAGCGGGTGGATAGGGATTGGGTGGTGGATTGGTATCGGATGGTGGATAGCCACCGGGTGGTGAGGGCCGCTATGTTTCTGCAGTTCTTGATGAGACACCGCTGGGTGAACATGGTGATGGTGGTGGAATGGGAAAATGGCCTGACAGGCTGATACCAAGAGGCAAGCTGTTAAGATCTGAAAAGGAAAAGTCAATTTAGAACATTAATATTACTTTCCTTAATAATAATTCACTTGTCATTACTGTAAGATAATAGTAGCTTTAAACAGCATTACAAGAAAAAGAAAACGTTTTGTTTAGAGTAAATTAACGTTTCCCGCAACATTAAATGTAACACTTATTTAATTTTATTTTTTAGGAAATTAATTCTTTTTCGATATTTCTTAAAACATGTTATGGCAGCATTCAATGGCATTAGTCACTGTACACTTCATTAAAACAAAATACCTGAACTTACTTTTAGCAACATGTTATCAAAAGGACACCGTTATGCTTTGTCGAATAGATTTGACACAATAATGCACACCATATACGGCGGTTCATTAGTTTATATAGGGGCTATAATTGTGGGAATTATTGGAGCAAAAAAACTGTTGATCAATTTCCCAGGGTTTGCAATGGCCCTAACGTAATATTTGCGTTTTACGCTAGCGCATGGTTGCTCATAGGTATATCACGTTGAGAATCAATAACATCGTCGAATTAATGTAATACATTGATATGTATCAACCCACCTGTAACTTGGGAAGTGTGCGCAGTCAGTCCTGAAACGATCTGAATTCAATCATGAAAAAAAATTAGTAGGTACTGGCTGCAGTTGGGTCGTACACAGAATAAAAACCTTTTTTTTTCTTTTGGACATTAATTAATTATACTTAACGATTTGGAGCCATTAAACTTATATTTCCTTTGTATGGGCTAAATTTGACTGAACGTACACTACATGTCTACCTACCTACCTAAAAAAAACTACAAAAGCCACCCGCTTGGCACTATAAGATTAAATTTTGTATAAAAAATTACGCATGTAGTCTGATGTCATGAGTCTAGATGTGGATGTCACTTTAACTTGACATGTCACACGGTATTGTTGGTATAACTTTTATTTTTATTTTCTGCTTCCCCTAGTCCCCCCAACCGTTTCAATATTAAAAGTTGTTTGTCTATAGAAGAACTATTTTTCAGCCAAAATATCAAAAGATTACACAAATTTGGCAACACTTACCAAAACTTATAAAGTTTTGTTTTAGAAAATCAGAAACTCACGCAATTTTTCATATTGTGCCTGTTTAAAACAAACTAATAGCTGTCCTAATGATTTTAAAATGGCAAAATAATCATAATATAGTTCATTTGCAGATTAAAGTAAAACCTATTTTAGGGGAAGTTGGGTAGTGAGTTAAGGACTCTTTTCGGAATATCGTGAACCAACTTTGTTTCCATTAATGCTAGCTTATATACCTGAATTTTACCTACTATCTACGTTACTAATCTATGGTAGCTTATCTTTTAATTAATTAAAAGGATAATTGTATTAATTATATGGTTTAAATAGGTTCAGTCAATTTGATAAAAGGACACAGAATAATATTTGCTTCTTGACAACAGAATACATGATTTGTGCATCAAACATTGTTACATGATAGTGAGCGCAGGAGTGCTATGGTTCTTGTGCCTAAACACCGGACCGCGGCATTCCGCGGAAGTTTTAAGTTCGCGGCGTCCAACTGCTGGAATGATATTCCTCCCCCTATCCAAGGAGCGTCTAGTAGGTACACCTTCAAGCACAAGCTGAAGGATCACTTATTAACGCTCCAAAAATCCTACCTATAAAACCAGCACTCACTCATTGATATGCCAACCTGTTGTTTTAACAGGGTTATGTTTTCGCAGTTTACTTTTTCTTTATTGTATTTATTTATTTACATATGATGCTACGCAATAATAAATCTAAATTATTTATTAATTCACTATCATTTTATTAAGTATTTTATATAGTATATTTGTGTATCGTTCCGTGAGTCACAGACGGTTCTGGCAGAAAATCAGCGCTGCAGGCGTCTAACGCCTCAGCATAATGCTTAGTCAGCGACCGTTTCACTTATGCATGGACACACATGCAGATCTATGTATATTTATTACTTCGTTGTTTTGTGAACTTTGTTTATTTGTATGAATTTGTGTGTATTTTCTTGTATTTGTGTGTCTTGTAAAAGTGAATAAATGTCTTCTTTCTTTCTTTCTTTACATAATTAAAACTTCAGGAACTATTCAGGTCCAATAATTTATTAAAGTAAACAATGTTAACAAATACTAAAATAGGACTATACATCAAACATTATTTGACTAATTATAGATTATTATTTGTAAGAGATCAATGGTATGTCGTGGAGTGTACGGTCGGGCCAGTGCGCTCTACCACGGCGTTGAATCTGAAAAAATAGGCAATGTTAAATGACAAAATTTTGACGTGCATTTCGAATCGCACACACACATTACCTCAGGTCATTACAGTTACCGTCACGATCATCGGAGCTATCTAGCTGTTTATGAAGTACCTGATCATGACCGTATTGTTAAATGGGTGTTCAAATATTTCTGAGCACCTAGACAGTTCCGATGTTTATGATGGCGGCGGCACATAAATACGGCATTATACGACGGCAACCGATTACTTGAACTTAGGTCATTAGTCATGTAGATATAATTATAATAAATCTAAATATACAAGTTTGCTGTCGGCTAATTTTAGAACGTTAGACGTGTTGGGGTTTAATTTGGAGCTTTTAAAGTATGCACGCAATATGCTGAGTTGTTTTAGTTAAGAGGTCTTTTTGGCTGCGTATCCACCGGAGCTGTGCGAGGATACGTTGCGAGGGATGTGTTTGTCATGAACCAATAGAAACACTTCATTTAAAAGGTCCTAAGTGAATGAAGTGTTTCTATTGGTTCATGACAAACACATCCCTCTTAACGCATCCTCGCACATGTCTGGTGGAAACGCAGCCTTATTGCGCTCTAAGTTTTGTCAAGTATGTATAAATGACTTTATATTTATTTCGGCGATCTTGGGAACGGTTCTAACAATTCCGATGAAATTTGCTATGTGGGGGTTTTGGGGCGAACAATCGAACGAGCTTGGTCTTTTCTCGGGGAAGTCTGTTTTCGTTTTTGGCCTGAGCGATTTTCGGTCGCTCAGGTACCTACTAGTATTCAATAAGTATATCGCTATAGTATCGTAGTGTTTTTTAAGAAAAATGTAAATTACGGCTTAAGTATTGGCCAACTGATCCCATTTATATTGTTTGTACATGTGAAAATGCTCGTGTGATGTGAAAATTTGTGACAATGCCACGAGAGTACGACGCTGGGCCGTTAACGTGTTTGTGCGTTGAGACACCGAGCTAATGGCTGGGTTTTAAGTATCCGTAAACTATAACTATTCTTAAATGGTACTAAGACCATTGATTAGCAACACGCAATAAAATAAATACTGAAACTTCAATTTATTGCTACGTTAAAAGAATGTAGTTTTAAATCTTAGCCCAACCTAGTAAACCAAGATAAAGAATTTTGGTAACAAATGTAATTTTTTGAGAGGCTACCTGCATTTTTTTGTAAATCGAAATCTCAAATTGAACGTAGAAACTTTTTGGAAAATATTCAGATAAAAAAGCTAATAATGCTCCAGAAATGATTGTTTGAAAAAAGAATAATAACTCTAAGTGATATTCGCTTTTACCTACTACTATTTTACTAATATTGCTATTTTATTCTTATTTAAGTTATTATCATTAATATTTAATTATTCGCTACTTGATCTGAGTTAATTAAATTAGTTCGCAGATCAAATTAAAACGTTTACAGTCAACAATTAACATAAATAATCCACATGAGTACAATTAGATCGATATCAAATATAATTACCAAAATAAAGATCACTGTTTATTGGTTGTAAATAACAGAAACGTAATTCACGAATTAATTAAACAACGCTCTACGTCCGTTACCGATAAAGAATTTTAAGTCTTTATAAACACGCCGTTACAATATTTACAAGGTGAAGCGAGTAAACAGCAATTGGGGAATTGCTCTGTTTGGGTGTCTTTGTTATTATGTAAGTAAACCTGGCAAGGCGGAGCGAATCGGTCAAGCGTTCTTCGACAGCCCAAACTGATACGAGTACCAAGGCCAAGCGTCATCAACGGTTCGATTCATGACCATAACTAGGTTACACTCGATAATCCATTACCATTACTTACTTCAATTAAATGCGCCTAAAACATTGTGTTATTGCTTATAGGATTATGACTCAGGACTAATAAATCCACCCATTTCATGAGTAGGTACTAGAGAGCGAAAGTGGTTCAAGAACTTTTCTCGACGAATATTGAGTAACACGCAGAATTACACAAAGCTTTAGCTAGCTCAAGGGCCGGAATCAGGCCTATTAATAGTCTAAGTATTCCGTGACATGATTTACGCGCATACGCAACGTTTTAAAAGCTGGTGTTCAGATTAGAGTGAATACTAATTAGCGCGCGATAAAATCGCGATGAAGTGCAGGTAGTTCGAGATACCGGTGCTGATTCTAATCGGAATCAAGTGTTACTTTATTCAACTCGTGACCACGGCCCCTGTAATGTGGCCGAAACGTCGAGGTAAATATAACGAGGTAATGATAAGTAACAAGTAATAGTAATAAGTGAGGTAATTTATGTGCGAAATTACATTTTAAATTTACCATGTGCTTTACGGTTAAGGAAAACATCGCGAGGAAACCTGCACACACCTGAGAAGAAATTCAGTGGTGTGTGTGAAGTTCCCAATCCACACTGGGACCGCGTGGGAATTACTGCCCTAGTCCTCTTAATCTGAGAGGAGACCTGTGCCCTGCAGTGGGGCGTATAGGCTGTGATGATGATGATGATGAATGATAAGCCCCGTTAGTGGTAATAGTTAATTAGCGTCACCTAAAGGTATAAGCTAAGCTTGGCACTTTGAAGTACCCGCTTCTAGCATTAGCAGTACTGACATAGTTTTGCACTTTGCAAACGCATGCTTGACATGTTTTGGGCTTGTTTTGGGATTAGTTTCACTCATAATTTATCGTTAAGCTGGTCTGCTTTATACCTACATCTCATTTCCTCTTGCAGATTGAATAGGTAGTATTTTTGATTGAACCTACTTTAACTAAAGATTGGGTGGGGCATTTTGACATTGTAGGAAATATAGAGTAAGTTACACTCAGATTCACGCACGATTTATATGGAAAACAAAGTATTTTTTTGCAGATTAGTTTTGATTACTTAAACAAAGAAAGAAATCGTGGTAGCCAAGTGGTTTTTCAGGTTCGAGCCCGGGCTCGCACCTCTGAGTTTTTTTGGAATTTATGTGCAAAATTACATTTGAAATTGACCATGACATTTACGGTGGAGAAAAAATCTTTCAGGAAACCTGATCACAACTACAAAGAAATTCAACGGTGTGTGTAAAATTCCCAATCTGCACTGGCTTCGCGTGGGAATTACGGCCCAACCTTTCTCATTCTAAGAGGGTCTGTGCCCTGCAGTGGGACGTTTATAGGCTGGAATGATGATGATGATGATGACTTAAACAGAGTCTTTGGCCATTCTTTAGAAAGCAGCGTTACCCATGAGCGTCATCAGCAGTGTAGTGGACGGTGCGAACGTTGCCGTCAGGTTCCACCAGCGTATACATGCCCTTGACGACGTCGCCATCTCGCGCCTCGAACTGCGACTTGTGGTCGCCGGTGTGAGGGTCCGACACCGAGTATGTGAAGTGGTATTTCGGAGGAGCCTGGAAAATTCATTTCGTAAAGATAAGCCTTTGTTAAACTTAAATTTTAAGATGCAAGCGCTTTCGCTAACGGACTTTCATTTTCATACTACATACCTATCTACACATCCAGAACAAATTTCAAGTTAATGCTATCAATACAGTGAATAAACTACTTAGTACTGAACCAGTGCAATACACCTTTGGCATCATCTGCAATTTTCATCAGGTAAGAGAGAAGTCAGTCACAGGTCAGTTTAAAAACAATATCACTAGAAGTGAGTGAAATTTCGAACTTGTAAGTCAAATAAATGCTTGAAAAAATAGAATAACTTTACCTATAGAAATACAATCAAGCTGCGTTTAAAATATTAAAATACTGGTAGTTGCTTCTGCATAGAATTAGCTTATCGATATCCTGCAGTAATTACGCAATTTTTGGAGATAGATTCCAACCTTTTTGTACAAATAAACGTACTAACAAACTTTAAAACGTTATAAAATTAGTAGGATTGTTGAATTCGTATAAGTTGTACAAATAGCTAACATATTTAGTTGTTGTAGAACAATCATCATTCGGTAAAGTAGCCGACAAAAACATGTGTAGACTCCACCATTGTTATTATTTGTAGGCACGCAGCGGAATAGGCGACTATGATTACTTTTGTTTTGTTTTGTCATGCCCCATTGTATTGCCTTGTTGGCGCGTTGCGTTGCCCAATGCACTCGGTATGCGCAAAACAAACCTGGATTATAATAATAATTGTTATACTTAGTTTTCAGGTCAATGTCCAACTGAGAAGGTGAAATAAAAGAGCGGTCAATCGGGCCGGCCACTCGCCCAGTGCCTGTATACGCACTATAATTGCTTGCGACACGAAATAAAAGATACTTATAATAATCCTTTTATTTAGCATTGGAGTGCCCCTTTTCACGGTCTCTTCTGGTTAGCATGACGTGGCTATTGTATACTATGTGCACGAAAGACCTATTATAGACAATCAGCTAAATACAACCAGATTATCCGTATCCTATGCATTACGATGAATGATTGATAAATTCAAGGTCTAATGCATGTTTCCAGGATGCACACGATAACGTTGATTGATAACTCTCCACCTTTAACCGACTTTAAGCACTAGTAGATGCATTTTTTAGCAGGTGTTGCATTAGAACTAATACATTCCACTTAAAACATTTATAAAAATTGCATTTTAATTAAAGATGTATCTAATGCAATCTAAGCAATGTGACTAACTGACTGATTTATTTATTTATTTATTTATTTATTTAAAAAAAAAACAATAATAGGCTTACAGTAAAAAACCAAAACGCCTATTACGTTACTTAACAAAAACTTCACATAGATGGACATGGAACACAAATTAATAAAGAATACAATACCTACCTGAAATAAAATAACCAAAAAAATAAAAAAAATAAAAAATGAACATAGAAAAACGGATTTGAATATTTTACAAATAATTATTGGATAAAAACTTCACAATACTAGCCAGCACAGAGTGCCAACTCCCAGCAAGTACGTCAGTATCCTGGTGCCTGGCCAACAGAGCGTTAAGCAGGGCTATTGCCCTGGCGGTGGGAGAGTTCCTGGCGCGCCTCGTGTTGAGCCCCTCCGGAGCAGTGAAGAGCGGATGGCGCCGGCGGTCGCCTGCTCGAACGTATTGATCGGGGACAAAAAAACGAATTCGTTCAAGAGTAGTCGGATTCTCAATTCTGTTTCGCAAGAGCAGACAAAAATGCACTAATAAGTGCATTTTACGTCTATGACGCAAGGTACACAACCCAACCATACCCAGAACGAACGCAGAGGGGTACAGGAATGGGTAATACCCATACATTCTTTTGTACAAATATCTGGCAAATCTACGCTGTACTCTCTCTAGCATTATCGTATAGTTTGCTTCCATTGGATCCCAGATTATACTGTTGTATTCCATTCTACTTCGAACAAAGGCATTGAATAAGATAATTGCAACCCCTACATCCTTGAATTGTGCTGCTGTCCGCATGACGAAACCCAACACCTTGCTGGCGCCTTTGCAGGTAGAGACAATGTGTTGATGAAAGTCCAGCTTCGAATCAATCTGATAGGCAACGCATAACCAATAAATATATCACGGGACAATTCACACCAATTGATCTAGTCCCAAAGTAAGCAAAGCTTGTGTATGGGTAGGTACTAGGCAACGGATAAACATAAGTACTTAAATAGATCTTAAACATCCAAGACTCGAGAACAAACATTCGTATTTTTCATACAAATCTCTGCCCCAATTGAATCCGGGAATGACAATGGAGCTAGAGACTTAAATTTAGCGGATACGTATATACATAATGTTGTGTAGAATAAAGTTGTAGTAAAATTTTATTTTAAGAAATTTTCATGGGAAATGTAACTGAGTGACTAGCCTTTTCTTCGTCCACCGGGGTCGCGGGAAAAAGATAGTTAAATCATAAACCTTTTTATTTTAAACTATAATATACTTACATAGTTTTTATAACCAGATGCATATGTAGCTAAAGGTTGGTAGCCTCCATAATGCTGAACACCCGACGAATATCCGTCGTAGGCTTCCTGCTGTCCGTAATAACTATTGTCGTAGTAATCTCCAGTTTCATAATTTTGCTCATAGATGGGAGCACCGACACCGATATGCCCGTCGAGCTCGTCGTGACGAACTACGGTTTGCGATGAAGTGGCGTCTAGGCCTATGTAGCCTGCATGGCATATAGCCACTACCGCACTGAACAGCACTACCTGAAACAAAACAGGATTTTGTTAACTACTTAGTAAATAAAACCATTTAAAAATCACTACACTAAAGTCTTTGTCACACTACACTAAAATTTAAAAACTCAAGGCAACACTTCACAAATTTTAACTTTATCGAGATTATAGAACAAAATAGAACAATGGATGTTTTTGTTGACCTACTTTGAGGCACATCACGCTGATGTCTTGATTCGAAGGTGTCAGTATAATGATACGGTGGGTGAGTATGTTGGTTTTTATACTGGTATCTATTTGTAATAATATACATACTTATCTACTTGTGACTGAAGCGCAGTCTCGGTAGAGTGCATTCTGTTTCCAGAGGTAAAGCACCGGTGTTCTTTATTATTAACTTAACACGTGCCTTACCAAAAATGATTTTCTGCTGTCATAAACCTTTTCTGCTGTTTTTAAACTGACTCAATATATTTTTTGTTAAAAATGAGACGTATTGAGATAAAATTAGTGTTGCTAGTTAAAACTCGGGAATAGTTTGTGAGTTATTCCCGAAGTAGCCTATGGGCTACATTTGATTCCGATATTCCCACGGCATCGGGATGCACCTACGCATGTCATCTCATCTCGACACCCATAAGTGTTCCACAGCTTGGCATAGGCCTCTTCTCAGAATAAGAGAGCTTGGATTGTAGTTCCCACGCTGGCCCAGTACGAGTCGGAAACTTCATACGCACGAATTTATTGGTTCACATGTGTGTACAGGATTCTTCACGATCTTTTCCTTCACCGTAAATCTCGCGGTAAATTTTAAAGGAATTTAAAAAAATCAGAAAGTCCGGGTTCAACCCGCGATCCGTGGCTTGAGAGGCCATTAGGTTAAACCTACCTTACGGCTGTAATCGTGTAAAGACAAAAAAAATGTAAAGTTTAAAGACATTAAATTTTGCACGAGTATTGTTAGATCATGATGTAATTCCTGCATCTGCCAGATCTACTGGTTCACGCGAACGAAGCCTGTGGTAAAATATAGTCATGACTCATCATCATTTCAGCCGAAAGACATCCACTAACCACTGCTGAACATAAGCCTTCCCCAAGGTTCGCCAAACAGACTGGTCCTGCGCCACCCGCAACCAAAGAGTTCTCGCAACCTTTACCAGGAGGCTTATTGTTTAACGCTACTGACGCTTGCCTTCGCAATCACTATTTCTTTCTGTCCAACGGTATAATATGATGACAGAAAGAGACGGTGAAAGCGAAGGCAAGCGTCAGAAGCGTTAGACAATACGGTATCTGGTCGCTTTATCTTGTTAGACCTACGCTGCGTCTTCTGGTCCATGGTAGCTATAAGGTCCTAAAGACGATACCATATTCTATTAATACTGTATTCAGTGGTTATCTATACATTAAATTTTGATACCTATAACCATTAATATCGTAGTACCTGGGCGACCGAGCTCTGCTCGGGCAGAAACTCGGTACCAAGCGTTTTCCCAGAGATAAGACCAAGCTAGATCAATTTTTCATCCCCGAAAACCCCCAAATACCAAATTTCATCGAAATCGTTGGAGCCGTTTCCGAGATCAAAACAACGGAAAGGGTGGGGGGGGGGGGGTGAGAGGGGGGACGGGATGCGGGGGAGGGAGCGCGAGGGTATTAAAGGGGGGATGAAAATTTCATTGATTTTGCCGTAGGATGCACCGTTTTCAAGATATTTGACAAAAACACCGGAGGGAGTGGGGGGGGGGGGGTGAGTCACGTTAAACTATCGTCCGTAAACCGACTTTACAGACAACCGGCTTTTCCTGTTCTGTGCTCCCAATAGGGAACGTGCACATAGACGGTGCTGCCAACTGGTGCCATCAATTTGAATGTTTTACCTTGATAAGTTTGTTTTACTGTCCGCATAGTGTCTCTTCTGTCGCATTAGTGCTGCCGCCTATAGTTACTGCACGTTCCCTATAATACTTTTTCTAACAAAAAAGTAACTTTTTCTCACAAAAGAAGAAACTTGACGTTTTTTCATGAAAAATAAACTTAAAAAAAAAACTAAAAATCTTGAAAAAATACGTGGAATCGAACCGAGGTCGGCTGGATCCGCGACCACCCGATTTCTAATGTGCCATTATGATCTGCTCGAAGTCGGCGAAATTTAGCTTTGTATTCTAATGCAAACAAAAATAGCCGGAAAACACGAGTAAAAGCGATTTTCTGAAAATGAAACATTGCTAGATCAGGTTTTCATCCCCGAAAACCCCCACATACCAAATTTCATCGAAATCGTTGGAGCCGTTTCCGAGATCCTGATTATATATATATATACATATATACAAGAATTGCTCGTTTAAAGGTATTAGATAGATAGATAGATAGATATCTTGCTCACTGGTGTAGACAGGTTTGATTAAGACACGACAAGATTACAGCGTCTAAGTAGAATATGCATACACGTCTGTGTTAAGTGTTTATACATAGGTACATGTAAAATGTTGGGCAGCCCTGTCAACCTAACGAACACCTAGTCCTCGTTTGGCTATTTTGTGAACTGCCCTTGTTATTTCGACACCTTTGTTTCATCATTGAGCGCATCCTCGTAAAACATTCTTAAGTGTAATTAAAAACTTATAAAGCAGTTACTTATAAGAATTCATATAAATTACTTATGTCATCAATTGGAGTACATCCATGACGAGTAGAAATTAAATAAGTGCACCACTTTCTTCGTAAATAGCATACATCATCATCATAGTATGGCAACTGTAGTGCTTAAAATGTTATTTCGTCTTTCATTTTTTGTTTTACTTATCATTGTATGTATGTATGTATGTGAAATAAAGTAACAAAAACAATTTGTAGGCATTAAATGTACAAAAGTGAACTTATCCTTTTAAATGATCCAGAACCAGTCAACCTTTGATTGGGTGAGAGGAGCCTTTAGTCAGCACAGTCGTATTTGTCGTATTGCAATGTGCATACGCATTAATCAGTGCGAAATTAAATGCTATTCTTTCTATTTTTATTTTTATTTGTAAAATTAGTATAATTTGTTGAGATTTAATCCAGATTTTTTTTTACATCTCAAGTACGAAAGGTTGAAATACCGTGAAGGCGGGTTACTTTAGCCTTGGTGGGTTATTTTGGCTATGAAAGAAAACTATGGCCATTGGGAGTGGCCGTATTGTCTAACCCGGCGGGCGCTTGCCATCGCTTTCACCATCTCTTTCTGTCACCATCTTATACCGTTTGACAGCTTTTTGTATTTTTAATAGACCCTTTTATGTAGTTGTGTGTGTGTGTTTTTTTTTCATGTGGGCCAAAGTTAATCTCCAATACTCTCGATTGGGTCTAAGTACCTCGACTTTACTGTCATTAACAAATATACTCACTGTGTTGGTATTTTGTATGGTTTTCGTTGTTCTACATTTTGAGATTTAAATCTCATTTTTCATAAAATGTACCCTTCAAATATTATTTAGCAGTTGCCAAGCTACTCTCTAACACCAAAACTATTATCATTTGATCGGAATTTCAGGCATTTGGAATAATGTCGGATCACAAATCTCGAACAATGACACAAATACATTAAACTGGTGACCAATAATGCTTGGGCACGAAGCTTACCGCACGACCGTCTACTATCTTATCCACGTATAATATGCCATTGCATAGTTTAAGTTTTAATACTACAAAATGCAGCCAGAAACTTCATTTCCATTCTTTCCTCCAATTACATACCAATAAAAAACCAAGTCAGTCGTTACTAAGTTACTAAATTATCTATTAATAAATTATTACTGCCTAAACATATTTTTAATTATCGACATAGCTCACCGCATTAGCACGCTGAAGTGGCAATGGGCCGGCCATATAACCCGAAGAACCGATAACCGTTGGGGTAGACGAGTTCTTGAGTGGAGACCACGGATCGGCAAACGTAGCGTGGGACGTCCTCGGACTCGGTGGAGCGATGATCTTCGCAAGGCGGCTGGCAAGAGCTGGATGAGAGTGGCCGAGGATCATGCTCAGTGGCGTGCCATGGGAGAGGCCTATGTCCAACAGTGGACGAACATAGACTGATGATGATGAAACATATTTAATTTTAAATGTATCTTGATATAAATGCCAGCTGTTGGCTAAATCTGATTACTATCATTTAAATATTAGAAGTTTGATTTCTAATTGTGTGTAACTGTATTTATTGAACATTTACCAGTACATGTAAACGTATTGAATAATACAAGAAAACATTTAGACACAAACCTTTATCTTGCTACATATCTTTAAACATATCCGTCACTCATTCGCTGCGGCATAAGTAATTTTTTTCGTTTTGTACTTACCTATCCCTTGATTGGACCGTATGGTTTTCAATTTGTCACTAATTTCGTTTCAACATGGTCGATGAATGAAATTAGTGTCGAAATAAAGTTAGTGAGTAAGTTTTATGTAGACTCCCGACCATAAGTCGGTACTACGTGGTAGCTAAACAAGCATTGTACCTACAGTCTACTCCTTGATTCCGGACCATATCTCAGATACGTACGTAACCAACCACCATTGAATGGTATGTATTTTGCGGCAATATTAAATTAAAATCCTTTGACAAGTAATTGATATGGGTAAACAATGTTGTAAATTGCACAGATTTATTTAAATGAAATAAACCTTTCTCCAGAACTAAGATTGTCGATGAGAGTATATGTAAAGACCGCCAAACTAAATTGGAACTGGGCGGGACATGTCTGGCGAATGCATCTCGATCGCTGAGCAAAAATCGTCACTGATTGTGTTCCATAAGCAACGGGCACCAGAGCAGGTGCAAGCCAAAACGGAGATGGCGGGATGAAACGGGTAAGATGAAATACGGGAGACCTTTGCCCAGAAGAGGGACGACTAATAATATAGGCTATTAAAAAACCCTTCTCACTTATATTTCAAACAATATATACTTACTATTAATAAAAATAGTGCACAATTCTCAAGTGTAGATGTCTAGACGGATTCCGCTATCCAATTTCTCTTTTGCGCCTATCGATACGAGTAAAGCAGAAAGTGAAAATAACACACTGGTCGGTCAGCCGGTCAGCGCGCTATTCTTACGTCTCGCGATGGTATCTCTAGTCCAAGGTCGCTGGAGCAGTTGGAATCTCTTGCAATACGTACAGACGTGATTTAAAAGATTAATTCCTAAAAGTAGCGCGCATAAAAGTCTGTTAGGTTAGGGTAGTAAAGGTAGCAAGTTCATGAGGTGACTATGTAAAGTTAAAAAACTGATAAGAAAACAAGAAGGTGACGTTATTCCCACATTTTCCAAAGCCAAAAATTGCAAATCCAATTTAATTTATAATGGAACTGAAAATTATGAATGCTTTATTAAATGTATTTAGTAGGGACATCCTCATAAAGCGCGAGTAAATTTTAGACTATCATAATTTGAAACTTATTGTCGACCAAGAAAAGTACACTGGGCCTTGCGAGGATATAATTTTTTCTAGACCTTGTATTTCTTATAAGTAAAGTATTTAGTAAGCCGTATTATTTTCTCGTGTTCGATTTGTTACCAAAATTCTTATGGTAAAGCAAGCCCATAGCTGCCCACAACACAAGAAGGTAGCTACGTAAACTAGTGCTAAAACGTGATCACTAAAACGTTAGTTGGATTTGAATACATTATTTTGAAATCCTGTTGCAAGTAGGGTAATTATCAATGGCCTTCAAATTTGAATTTGCATTGAAAAGACCAAGACGATGCACTGCACTAGATAACAAAAGGCAACGATTTGTTAAAACGCTTCCTAAAAGTTTATCTTCGCCTGTTTAAGTTGCTGTCAGCTATTAATTTTGAGTATTGCGAGTATTTGTTATAGTCATGTAGGTATGTTATTTTGAAGCAGGCATGGTTCTTCAAAAACGAATGAATAAGCTGGAACATAACATTATAAACTCAATTGATTCAAACCTCGAGATCAAAATATTTTGGTTTATTATAACAGTAAAGTCAATCGTAATTAATTATCATTAACTCTCATGTTCAGTTAAATGATTCACACTTGCTAGTAAAAATACTTAATATTGCAAGTTTTTGTTTGAAAAATACCCATTTTTGAACATGTGACCGATGTCACAGCGGTAGTAGAAAAAATAGAGTCTATTGTCAGCAGAGAGATTTTGACGCGTGAACGAAAAACAGTGTAAACCAGTGAAAAGATCAATAAATTTACAATATTATAGGTTTGCAGACATTAATTTTAGTTAGTTCTTTTAATGTCATACGAGTAATTTAATAGATACTGAAGTTTTGTTGCAAGCTTTAGAGTTGCGGGGTCTGATAGGAATAAATTCTTGTGAACTTCGTTACAACAAAATGTCGCTTTTATAGCAATGTCGTTTCAGTTGAATTGCTCTGGTTGCATGTGGTATTCAGTGTGTCTGTGCACTGCACAATCCACGTAGGGCAGTAATGACTAGGCTCTAGCGCCATTTCGCAAGCTAACCTTTGTCGGCTTGTGTACCTATCCCGACAATCGTGGCAATTTGGATCATTACCACTTACACTCATATTGTGATTTGTTTGTAAGCTTGCAAATTGGAAGTCGTTAGTCTGTGATTGCATTTAAATTGACGTTATAAAATGGCTTCAATGTTGAGACGTCTCATATGTATTATTGACATAAAAGGTAGGGACCAAAATTTTCGACATGTTATTGTAAATTATAATACAGTCAAGGAATTTAATGACCTACCCATTTCGTAAAAATGTCGTTAAATCTTGTCGTCATTAAGGTCGAAATGTCAAATGCAACACGTCAAACGCTGACAGCGTGCTGTACTTTATCAAACACAGGTGGGTTGAAAATTAAATTCATTGCTTGTACCTACTTTGGAATCTGGATTATAATCGGAATTGGAATCTGTTAAAGTTAAATGCAAATTTGATCCAAATGTGTTGGTTCAACCGAGGAAGAACCATTATCTTATTGCACTTCGTTTTGTTAGCGAGAGAGTCCAAACCGAAGCTCAATTTCTCTCCTTCGTGTTTAGTTTTTTTTAGTAGCCAGCAAAGCGTCTGCAATTTATTCAATACAATGAGTATCTATGGGCGACAGTAATCACGTAGGTACTCTGAAGGTTAGGTTCGCATTAGATTTCTAAGATCAAACCAAAATAAAAAAGCCTACACATACTCATTCATAAACGAAAAACCCACATACAACTAACAATTATTCGCTATCATAATAAAGTTTTTCTAGGCCGCTGGCGCATGCGTAGTAGCCATATATTATTTCGCAAGTTCCCATATAATATGCTGTAATTATCTCACCGAAACTTCAAAGTCAGCTCGCGCCTTGCCCGCACGCAACCACGCATGTTTCTGTGTAACTAGACAAATTATTCTAATGCCACAGCTCACCGTTCAAGGTCAAAGTTTAATTATTATAGCGCGTAATGTTCACCTATCTTGATTGGTTGAATGCCGAAATAATGACAAATTGGTATAACTAAGCAGACACACAATAAGGCTGCGTACGTCGTGGGTACAATGTCATTGGATAGTCCATTGTCATACCGTCTACTGCCAATTTAAAATATTACAATGCATTTACGCCAATAGTCATTCGTGTGACGACTTCCCGATTAGAAGGAGTATTTGCTAAGGTGACTCGCTAAAGATATTTTCTGCAATCCTAGAAACAGTCTTCAGAAATCTCGATTGGGAGGTGAAAGGAATGATAGGTGACGGAGAGTATCCGAGTCACCTTCGGATGATCGTGATATTCTTGCAGATAACCCAAAAGTTCTAGATCTAATGCTAAACGAGCTGATAGGAGAAAGTACTAAAATGAGCCTTTGCATGAATATTTCAAAAAGCAAAATATTGACGAATGACCACTAAGTATGTATGTATGTGTATCAGTTGGAAGCCAGGACATCGAATTTGTAAATTAGTATTAGTACTTGGTCAGTATCACACAGGGCAGGAAGTGGAAAAAGGGATTGCTATCGCTTGAAAAAAATAGTGGTATCACCGAGATAGTGAAAAATAACCACATCCCTATAAATATCACGAAAGGCTCTTCGATACATCGAACTATAGCTGTAGCCGTAACTTCCATGCTTTGCTTTGGCTGTCAAACTTGGCCTTTGTGGACGTGAAGAACAAAAACTTGCGATTTGTCAGCGCAGAATAGAAACGAGTATGGTTGGTAGGTATAAGAAAAAAAAAACCAAACACTCGTAGGTAATCGAATTATCCGAAATAGGACTAAAGTGACAGACGTAATTATGTACATTAATAAGGCATTCTAATTACTATTACTAATGCTTGCAAAAATGCAAAGTTAGTTTACGCTTTTGTACGTACATTGTTGATCATTTTCGAGATATTATAAAAATGTAGGGATAGTTGTTATACGTACTTGTGACATGTTGTAAAGAACTTGAACATTTAGGTATTTACAGTAACTGTAAAGAGGGTTTAAACGGACTAATACGACAAAATACTGTTCAGCAGCTGAGTATTTATTTACAATTGAGTATAAAATCACATTTCTTCATCACATCATTATGCACACATAAATATCACAATCATCAGTCATCCATCACGAGAGTAAAGCTAGGTCGTTGTTTAGTAGTGGAGACCATGATGGCCATGGGCGAGTGGGGCCACGGCGTAATGGGCCAGGGGGGCGGCGTGGACCACGGGCGCGTGCACCACGGGGGCGGGGTGGTGGCCGGCGGTCTTGTGGACGACAGCGTTGAAACTGAAAATAAAACAAACGACAGTCAAAAATTTGAAAAAAAAAAACAAATACATAGAACGCAATCAAGCTGAAAACAAATGAGTGTTAACCAATTCGGACTGTCGCAGTCCTTGTAGAAACAAAAGAGAATCGTCGATTTTTATAAACGTGAAAAGACGTTGGCGATCAGTCACGATGGCATTTAAGACAAATGAGAATCGTCTGGAAGTAAAGAATGGCTTACCCGTGGTGGTCATCAGCGGTGTATTCTACTTTGCGCACGGAACCGTCAGGTTCGACCAGGGAGTAGCTGCCATGCACGGCACCACCATCGCGGCTCTCGTGCTGGGTCTTGTGGTCACCGGTATGAGGGTCGGCCACGGAGTAAGCGTAGTCATACTTGGGGTGGGACTGAAATACCAACGTTATATGTAATAACAATATCCATAGCAAAGAAAAACACAGGATTGTGAATTAAAATGTACATTGTAGATTGTAGGGGATAAATCTGTTTGAAGGTTTGGATTCCTAAGCAAAACTTCATATTATTATTCTGAAAGAATTCACTCTGGATAGTTTAAAGAGCTACATAAGGAAGATCCCTGTTTTTCTTGTGTCTTGAATTATTACCACATTCTCTGTCACCCTCTTCAAACTTTTTCTTGGGCTTGTATTAATAGAGACTCCCTTGTCGTAGTCCACCATAGACCAACCATAAAAATAGAATACATACATATTCGTGGCCATGACCGAGAGCGAGGGGGGCAGCGTGTACGAGGGGGGCAGCGTGGACCAGGGGAGCGGCGTGGACGACGGGAGCGTAGTGAGCCGGGGCGGCGTAGTGAGCCGGGGCGTAGTGGACCGGGGCGTCGTGACGGACGATGCTCTGCGACGACACGGCGCTGTGGTGAAGCGGCAGCAGACCGGCGTTGGCGGCGGCCAACACGGCGCTAAGGGCGACCACCTGGCGATAAAAATACATTAAAAATGGGGCTGGGGGACTGTCGGCCCATTTGGGGTTATGTGCCCATTTTGAAGGAGACAACTTCCCACAGGCAGTTTCTTGAATATTTTACAAATATAAAACGTTGGCAAGGGCTGCTCGCAGTGTCTAATTGGAACTTTTTGTATTACTAAGGTATTTGTATAAACTATGTTGTGGTAGCTGGTTTTGAACACGCGTCCAGAAAAAACACGGATTTTGAATTTTGAACACTGAGTTGATCAAGGGTAAGAAAACTTTCTTTTTTTTAAATTTGTCTTTGATAAGACCAGGACCAGGAATTGACCAGGAATTGTAAGGATATAATTTAGAATATTTATATTTTATTTCCAGAAAATACTCGACTTACTTTGGTGAACATTTTGCACTAGTAATCAGAGCAGGTGACTGATACCATTATCGACTCGGAGTGTGACTTTTATATGAAAAGCAAAACGGAGCCGTTGTCCTACGGAGTGGGGAGTGCGGTCACTCCAGTTCCGTAACTTTGACACCGCGAGGTCGCTACTCGCATACCTTCGGTAATTCACCGCCCTCCCACTGTAGTGCTTGCGCCCTCCAGCGACACTACAAGCAATTATTGTCTACCAGACCATTGCGTGAGTAATGACTATGATGATGATTAAACTAGCTTTAATTAAGAAGCCCTTTCATCAAATTGATTTCCTCATATCTTGATATTGACTACCCATTTTTATAGCTACAAGGCTTTTGATCCAACCAATCGAACTAGAATTTTTAGATATCAATCACGAACATTAGCACAGAGGGCCGGTAATGCACCTGTGATTCTACTTAAGTTATGGATGTCCGTGAGCGGCGGTGATTGCTTTTCATCGTAAGTAACCTAAGTCACGTTACGTTTTCTCCCTTTCATAAAGAGGCAGAAAAGATCCGGGTTTAACTCTAATAAGGCCAAGCTCTTAAATGTATTAGCTTCAATATACAGGATATACAACCCCATAATCAGCTTAAAATCACCTTTTTTGCCTAGTAAAAATAATACCAAAAACAATCGCCTATTCTACTTTTAGATTTGAAACTTTCAATTGTTCACCTTACATTATTATACAAACACAATTAAATATTTAGGTCAAAGTCAAGAGACAACGATATGCATTTAAACCATTCTTACAAGTAGAGGCCAAAAGCTTCCAAGTAATCGTAAAAGTTTTAGATGGGCCGAGAACTTTAAAAATAATACGGATAATTGAACACGAGACTGCATGAAATGCGCGTATACATATTTGAGTTTGAAGGTAAAACGGAAATGCTCTAAGTAATTTATCTATACTAATATTATAAAGAGGAAAGATTTGATTGTTTGTTTGCATTGAATAGCCTCCGAAAGTACTGGACCGATTTCAAAAATTCTTTTGCCATTTTACATTATTGCTGAGTGACATAGGCTACTTTTTACCACGGGAAAATAACTATACGGAAAAATTAATTTATCGCGGGCGAAGGTGCGGATGGAAGGCTAGTAGTTTATATTGTAACCTTGTCTATTGACTCTTGTGGAAAACTATAGGTCTAGCACCTACAAAAAGTAATACAGTGATCATCTATGGCATCAGATGATCTCTTTAACGGACATCATGCTGCGTTTCTCTCAATTGGGAAACTTGATCACATTTGAGGCATCTTAATAGACTAATTAAACCAAATACTGATACCTGACCTTCCGCATTTACGTAAGGTTTTTTTAGGGACTTACCACCGAATGTATCTGACGTGGAAGTGTTACTGGTGCAATTGTTTCGATTTTTTTTCGTAACTTTACAAAAAAGCTAATAGTTCCCGAACCGTTTATTGTTATTCTGGGACCAAGTGATTAATTACAACAGTAGAACGCCGATACTGAAATAGTCTACGTAATTAAAAACTACCTACGTATGCTACCATGGCATTGGACCCTATTTCTGAAACAGTTAATAATAGCATTAAATTGTGATTGCGACAATCTTGTATCGAACGAACTGCGTCTTAATTTTAACCACACGCAGTCAGCGGGCGAAGCATACGGCGCCTGCATTGGGTAGATATTTAGTTTCCTAACCGATGCTCGTAACGTGATCACAGGGAGGCGATATTATAAATTTGGTGTTGCAACGAGAACGTAGTTGGTATGTTTTTAATTGCCCATAAAAAAGTTCATTGTTTATTAAAATCAAACTTCATTTTAAACGGAACGTCGCTAAAGGCATATTTACAACCAGTAGCGTCATTTAAAGCTTTAATAAGAAAATTATTAACTTAACGCCACATGAATTGAACCATTTGCACAATTGTTGCATATTAAGAGCGATTGAAAGGCCAGTTTTAATGCGGCACGATCGACGGGCATAGCTTATTTAATTGTTTTAAATCAGATTTCGTAATAACTATGGGTGCACAGTCATTCCGCCTACAATGCCGCATAGGTCCGGCAAGACAGCTACTGTACCTCTACCATGAGTTACACTAGTTTACAGTGGCCGTACTCGCTAGCGACGGCGTAAATGATTTGTATGGAGAATTCTACTTCCTTAAGTGACCGCTAGAGGCGCTCTACACAATTCTCCATACAAATCATTTACGCCGTCGCTAGCGAGTACGGTCACTGTAAACTAGTGTAACTCATGGTAGAGGTACCTAACAATACCGTGTTTTTCAATGATTGGTCGGTGGTGTTTCTCTCCTGCACATTATACTTAAGTTCGAGTAAGATAGCTGGTGCTTACTTTTTTATATTAATGTTTATATTTAATAGTTGTGTCCGGTGTGTGAGATCGTGAGTTTAAATGGTCGCGGAAGCGGGATTAGATAACTATTTTATGTTAACAAAGGCCTCCCTTTGTTATTTTCAAGGATGCCTGTTAAATTATTGAAAGGCATTACTTGAGTTCAGAGGTTACTCACCCGCGAATTATTCAACCGTAATATCTACAAAACCCATTCATTTTATAGTTGTCGACAAGTCTGACACTTAATTGAGTCGAATACCAGGATTTGAATAAGCGTTCTAGCTGTGATTGATTTGATAATCACAATGTTTGAAATAAGTTTGATTAGTTTGAATATGCGATTCCTGAATAAAACTGCATATTCATTGCCCACATTCAATAACTGCTGCGCGGCTCCTTTAGCTTTCGTAAACAGGAACGAGAGGGGGTAATTTAGCCACAACTACAGTATTAGTTCAGACAATATAGCTATTTTAAACCAAAGCTATAATTAAAAAAAAAACTAAAAGTCACATTTTAATGAATGACTAACCTCATAATATCGTCATCATATCATCAGACTCTGGTGCCATAATATTCTTGGTTAAAATACTAAAATGGATAGGTTGTTCTGTCTTGTTCTATTGTTATGTCTAGTCCAGCGTCGTCCGGCTTCATCGTCGGATCAGTTCGATGGTAGTTGGTACCATATTATTCATCAGAACTACGCATAGTTGGCAAGTTTCTTGTCTATTGATTTGAATTAGAAGTGGATGAATGAAATTCATGTTCAAAGATTCGGTTACATACATATTATGTTGTTACAACTATGTTTAATAATAAGAGGAACAGAAACGTCATATGAGCTAAAAATATGACCACAGATATAGCTAAAAGGCCTCATTGTGTATTTTTCCAGCTTAGTTTGTTTCTTGTTAAAAAAATAAAAAAAACTAATAATAATAAATATATATAAATAAACTAATAAATAAACTAATAATAATTAATTAATATTTTTTTTTTATTGCAGAGATGGCCATTCAAAAAGGATTGCATTTCATTTGCAATTGGGATCTTAACACATACCATTGAATTTTTCCTCCTTGTTTCCTCCTGATATTTTCCCTTATCGTAAAGCTCATGGTATATTTCAAATGTAATTTCGCATACCTACCTATAATTCCAAAAAACTCACAGGTGCAAGCCCGGGCTCGAATCTACGGCCTCTGCTTGAGAAACCATAGGTCATACCACTACGCTACCACGACTTCTAACCTTTTTATTTTTTTTTGTTTTTTTGCAATTTATTATTAACGAAGTGGAAACCTTTTACGTGTACCCCCGGGCCCGGGGAGACCCAGATGGTTATGTGGGGCTCTCTCTCCCGTCCTCTTCCCCTCTTCCCCTAACGGGAAGGGGAGGGGGGAGTATACCCACTAAAACCACTCCGACGTTGCCCTCTTGCCGAGGTTGGTAGGCGCCGTGGAGTCCCAAAGATTCTACGACTTCTTACCTAAGAAATTCACCTCATCTCATAGTTTACAATAACCTACCTATAATCAAGTTCAAAGTCACTTATCTAGATTATACTTAAGAACCTATTTGGCGCGGGTACAATCAAGTCGTGGGAAACAATCGCGGATTAAATTTGCGGCTCGTAAAAGGTTAAGACATTAATCATTATCTGATCGTTAACAGATTTGTATGTGCGTCGTATTGCATTCAAGTGTATATCTAAACCGATTCAGGCGTTACTTTGTGGAGGGTTATATCAGTGAACAACAAAATGTAACCGTTGTTTAACCACTAGTTCCGCTACCAAACGGAGGCAGTGAAGCTACGTCTGTGCGATACATAAATATATAAAGCGCCTTATATGATGTAGCGCCATAGCGCTATGGCGATTTTACCTTTCCAATGTCGATATGCTAACATGCAGGACCCTCCTCCTCTTCCTTTTATTATTTAACCGACTGCGGTGAAGATTAAAAATAAGAGATAGGATAGCTGAGAGATTAATGTGGGTAGTTTGGGGTTTCTTTGAATAATATAACATATCACGGGTACTTAAACACCCGAGACTCGAGAACAAATATTCGTATTTTTCATACAAATATCTGCCCCGACGCGGGAATCGAACCCGGGACCTCAAGCTTCGTAGTCAGGTTCTCTAACCACTAGGCCATTTATACAGTTTAGTACGTCATTCGTTTTGTTTGATAATGAACGAGTGCTCGTAGATAGTTTATGCATGCATTAGCATTTTGTGTAATGTTTGTAATAGCTGGGCCCTCGTTCTGCATGCTAACATACAGGATGTCCCAAAAGTCAATGATACTTGGTACCGGGCAAGAGAACAAGTTACATAAGTTCTAAAAAAAAAGAAAAAGTCCATGTCACTCAATTAAGGGATAATAGAGTGTCATAACATACCCACTCCTAGTTCAAGAGTCAACTAACTCAAAATAATACCCCATTCTAATTTAGACTTCATTTCCTATCAGGAGGGTCTAAATTAAAATGGTGGATTAGTTTGAGTTTGTGGACACTTGATCTGGGAGAGCGATATAGAGTTTAGTATTACGAGTGGATATTTTCGAAAAATGACTATTATATCGCTTCACTAAGTGACATGGATTTTGTTTCTTATTTTTTTTTATGTCCTGGTACCCGGTTACCATTGAGTTTACGTAGACTTATTTGTGTCACACAACCGTAACTATGCTGCATGCTTAGTAGCCGAGAAGCAAGGTGAAATTATTGTAATTCAATGTTTATCGTTGTGCTGTGTGTTTGATCGTACAGTAAGCGCCTGCTTAGAAATAGAATTCACGTGTTCTTAGCAATCAGAGCGGTTAAATGTAACGAAATAACATGAATAAAGATAACATTTAAAGTATAAACATTGCATTAAAGACGTATGCTGCTTCACCACATTTTATGAGTACCCATAGACCGTTCAAGATAGTTGTCTACTAAAATCAGGTATCAATTTCCTAATAGTATAGGCCACAAGAACTTTAAATGAAAAGGGGGAAAAGATAAATGTTACACATTATTCAGATTTTGTTTCACAAACTAGTCTGGTTAAAATTAAATATTAATTAAGGTGTTGTAAAAGACTGCGTATTAAGAAATGCTCTAGTAATTGCTTGTTGCTGAGATAGAGTATCTATCGAGCATGGGCGTAGCAGTTATTGCCTGGACTCGGATTATTACTTAATGTCCTGTACACAAGTTTTTAGGGTTCCGTATTTCAAGAGGACAAAATGCAACCGAAATTATAGGGTCACAAGTTGTGTGTGATCATCATTCTGAGTGGTCTGTGAACATATAAAAAAAAACATATAAAAATGTGCGACGGCTTTGTTTTTTAGTCTAGTTGAATGGAGTGTAAGCAAACTTTCCAGATTCTTTCATTATTTGGATATTTATGAAACGTAGCTCTTAGAAAAAAAAAGAGTCGTTAAAAAGGAAAGGTTGTCGTGGTAGTCGGAGTGTGGTGGTGGTAAAAATGTTGGTATCACCTTTGGCATTTCAAGGAAAGCATCGTGGCTCAGAGTTCAGGCTAGCACCTCCTGAGTTTTTCAAAATATATGTATCAAAATACATTTAAAATTTACCATGAGCTTTACTGTGAAGGGAAACTTCGTGAGGGGGAGGAGGTGTGTGAAGTTACCAAACCGCAATACGCTCGCGTGGGCTCTTGCCTTCTCAGAATGAGACTCCTCTATGTCTCCGCCTATGCTCAGCAGTGGGACTAGGCTACCACTTACTACAAAACTTAGACTTAGCAACAACATAATTTATTTGTTATTCCTATTTGCGAGAGACACAGCTAGTTATTAGGAATAAATGACCGAGTTTAGCTATATTGATTTGGTTCAAAGCGGAGATTAATAAACAGAGGCAGTACCTTAATGACTGTTTGTCGGTTATGATTATGAAAGAACAGATAAAACTAGGTAAGGTAAACGTATTTACATGCAGGCAGTTGATTCTAGAAATTGAACATTGTAGCGCTGCAGAAAAGACTAGTCAAGTGCCAGGTAAACTCGCCCACGAAGGATACCGTAGAACTTATACAACCTTACAATAGCCATGTTGTTACCTTTATTTTGATTATATTATTTCCTTGTAGCGGTTGCAGTAATACAAGTTCTGAAAATTATATCTACCGATTATGGATTAGATACATACATCATATGATAAACTAATTAATAGACAGCTCAATCATATAGCATATACTAACGATCTATGAGTGTACCTTACTTGAAATAAATGATTTATTATTATTATATAGTTCAGGGGTGCTATGAAGTCCTGACACATGGCCAAGGGTCGGAAAAACGCCCGTCATTTTATTTTTGAGTGCATAACGACGACAATTTAGGGCTCATTTATGAGTCGAAGAAGTTCGTTTACAGTTTACGGATATCACTGGAGTGTATTGTAACTTTGTATGGAAGTCTTCACTGCATAAAACAGGGGTAGGTTTATAAAATGACGGGCTGTTTTACGACCCTTCCACATGGCATAACTATGAACTTTCGTGAATATTGGAAATTGCAAACCATTGGAAAATATACTTGTTGTGTGACAGAATAGCAAGTATAGCATGTTTTCCTATGGGTCACATTGTCAACATTCAGAAACTTCATACTTCGTGGAATGTGTCAGGATTTACTTCATAACGGCTGTTGACTAACTATAGTAATAGTCCCGTAGGCACCCTTTGGCACGGAATCCTAAAACAAAATTGGAGAAGGAATGGTTTTAATTTTTTTTTTCATTATGTTTTATATAACAAATGTGTAAATATGACATGTGCACCCAATTTCTCCAATTGAACCTACTGACAAATTGTACCTTAGTTAACCTATTTTCATTAAGTTGTGATGAAATTGTTTTTATGTCAAGTAAATACTGATAACTATCGAATAATTTACTCAGCTGTGATCTGTTTGTTGTGGGATAGTATAGTCGTGATTGATCGGATCGATGTTACTTTGTAGCGATCCGAGTGACCGATTTTATAACTAGATCGCTGAGTTGAGGCAACCCGCTCTCAAAACGCCTATGACAGCTCACTGTATTTCTAAAATGCATATCATAACTGATTTTAGATACAAAACTGCATATTTTAGGTTTATATTAAAACTAATATTTATCACAGCTTGTGCAATGAAAATTATTTAAGCTAAGTAAATTGTGAAACGTAGAGATAGTTACATATTTTGATTCCATTACCCCCTGTTTCACCATCCATTGATCAAATTTATTTGACGGATAACTGTGATGCCGTCTCTGCTTGTTTTGTTCGAATAGACGGAGACGGCATCACATTTATCCGGCAGTTAAAATTAATCAATAGGTGGTGAAACAGCCCCTTAATGTCTCACTAAACTATACTGAGACCAATAATAACGGATATTTTTTCATACAACTTTGAGCTCGAAAATTGTAACTGTATTCTATTTATCTTGATCATTACTAAAATGTCCGAAATGAGCTGTTAAATTAATTGAATAACGCTGAAAATATAATCAAACCAAGAAATTATTTTAATTTACGTATCTTTAATGACTTCATTGTAATAACAATAGTACATCAAATACTAATAAATAAACAAGGTACAATTGACATATCAAACAAGCTTATTATTTATAAGAGATCTAGTAATGGTGGTGCTGGGAGGAGTACACGTGGTGGCTGGGGCCGGAGTTATGCACGACCGCGTTGAAACTGCAATTAGAACAGACAAAAGTTAACATCTTAAACGTTCAATTGTTTTTATTCAAACTCGTTTGAGAACGGGTTTGATGTCATGGCACCTGTTCTGGCTCACGCTGACAGACCCGCGGTGTAGGGGTCGCGGGAGGTCATTACTCATACGGCCGACACCGGAACGCGAGTGATACCGGTTTGACTACCATATGATAAAATGTAAACACATGCTAAAGTTACGACCGTATTACGTATCGGCAAAGCTTCCTGGGAAAGCAATGTCAAATACGACCAGCTACTCGTTAATTCGCCAGATTTACGCAATTGGGGGAAAGTTGCAATGTCATCAACTCGTGCTGGACGTTGCGTAGATTTTAACGACCACGCAGAGGTTAAGAATAAGAAACATAAGAACACATTAGCTACGACAATGCGCGTTGTTGTCAAAGACAATGTCCTTGTTGGTCAAATAGTTAATGATAATAATCCCGAGGTATTGAATGTGTGCTATTACACAAACAAAGGTTGAGAAAAGATTACTAATCATGATGTCAAAATACGCTTTGTTCTCTGGAATATGAATATGTATATCCAGGTTCTTTCCTTACCCATTGTGGTCATCAGCGGTGTAAGAGACCTTGCGGAAGGAACCATCAGGCTGCAGCAGAGAGTATTCTCCCTTTACGACATCACCATCGCGGCTCTCGTGCTGGGACTTGTGGTCACCGGTGTGGGGGTCTTCCACGGAGTAGGAGTAGTGATATTTGGGGTGGGCCTGTTAAAATAAAAAATGTTTAAGTGTGATAATCCAGTCTGCTAATTAATTCAAAGACTTTGCCGGCCATTTGAGCAATTTTGAATCAAATTATAGTATTATATTAATACTTACGTATTCGTCATGTCCGTCGTGATGAGAAGCGTAACCATGGTGAGCAATTGGGGCGGCGTGAGCGATGGGAGCGGCATGGATCAAGGGAGCTGAGTGGACAAGGGGAGCAGAGTGGAGGAGAGGGGCGGCGGCATAGTGGCCACCATGAGATCCGTAGTGGGCATCATGAGCCAGGGGAGCAGCGTAGTGATCATCATGGCCATAGTGAGCATCATGAGCGATGGGCGCGTAATGGGCTTCTGGAGCGTAATGCGTGTCGTGATGAACCACGTTGTGTTGAGAGGAGACGGAGTATCCGTGCCCGTGGCCAAGCAGACCTGCCTGGGCCGCCGCCACCATCGCGCCGAATGCTAATACCTGGAAATGCACAAAATAACAAGTCAGTCTAAAATTATTTTTTAGTCAATTTTGCATTGGTATCCGTTAAAGTGGCCTAGATCACAGGTGCCATGACATTATTGACATTAAAGCCTTTCAAAACCAAAATCAAGATATTACGTTCAAATTAATAGTTCAGTAAGGTTATCTTAAATAGGTATTATTAAATTCTATTTACAGTATACATTCAAACTGAGACTGTAACCGCAACGATTAGTGACTTGAGCTTTGTAACCCTATTTAACCAAATATTTGGTGACTTACTTTGGTGAACATTTTTTTTGGATAGTTGTGCGTGACTGACATACATTTGATAAGCAGCAGTGGTTTTTATAAGAAGTAGTGTGGCCGGTGGGGCGCGGGCCCGAAAGCATTTGGCTGAGTCCCAAGACGCAAGGTCGTCGCGCTTTGTCTTGAGCTCTCGTGGTACATAACATACACTATCAACCGAATGATCATTACTTAACGTAAATACGCACAAGATTATGCCTCGTTATTGTAGGTCAACGAGGTCTGAGAAAAGCGGCGATCATTCGTTGTTTGCCTCTGGTCCACTTAGGTAGTATAAATAACATCGACGCGTGCTTCGAAGTAGTGTTTGTTTAGTGTTTCTTAGTTAGGGATACATAATAATTGCAGTAAAATGACAATATTCGTATGAATATACATAATCTTGTCTAATGATGAGCCCAGTTAAAGCTTTCAAGAGTTTATGAAATGATGCATATGTTTTTTTTAAATGTACGAGTAGGAGACAAATTTAATGTTTCCACAGAAGATCAATGATAAAAGTATACGGCGTTAAAGCTGTGACTTCATTTTGAATTAACATTTACAGTAAAAAACATTAAAAAGAGAGTTCATTCAAACAAATCAAATCATCTGCTGAAATATACTTAGTGGATTAAGTTATATTTTCTTTTACATTCCAAAAAGGCTATTTTTATTGAGTATTTTAGGCAGCAAAGTTTATTCAATTTTGTGAGTATAAAAATTAATAAAACAAGAATAAGTTAAAAAAAAAACTTTTCTGTTATTTTATATTTTTTTCAATGACAAACTCAAAAGAACCTTCGTTGAACAGCCATTTTAGTATAACCGACTTAAAAAAAAGGGTCGCAATTTGAGTGTAATTTTTTTGTCACGTTGGGTGATATGAAAATGTATGAGTTATCTTCGCCCCGAAAACTTCTACCGTCTCCTTTACTAATCTTGGAGTAAAAACTGAGCCTCTGCACCCAATATGTGTTTACAGTTACCTAATTAGTGGGATTAGTTATTATAGGTGACCAAGAATTTGTGCATATTTTAAAATCCCTAAAACCGTACAACTTACGTTGTGGAATACTTTTGTAACGTTGTAAATTTCTAAGTAAATGTGTAATAGTTGTGATATTGTAAAATTTATGACGTTACGTGATGAAATTACGCGAGACTTAAAAAATGTGGCGAAGAGGGTCATAGCACGGCTTAATTATAACTGCATGCCTTCAACACACAAATTCTCAACATCATTCATCTTTTATTACGTAGGTAGGCACCGCTCGTTCATTGTTTGTTTACGTTTTTAGTCCCATATCAATTTTTATGATAAGCATCACTTAAGGTGTAGGCAGTGTTTAAGGGAATTAAGTTCAATTGCTTAATTAAGTCTATAGAGGTAACATTTTGTAAAGTTTTTTATTTAGTGGGTATACCACATTATATTTGATGGGAAAAGAATATGCGGTGATATTTGTATTGTGATTGTGTGATTGTGTTTATTTGTACCATTTGATTCGTGGCTCACTGTAGAAAGCTTTTCGCAAAAAATGTCATAGTGTCAAAAATGTATGAAATGTGTGCCAGGAATTAAATGAGCCGAGTCGACTGCACCTCATATAGTTTGATAACTAACATTACGGACCTTGTTTCATTTAACAGAAAAAAATAACGGTCAAAATCTCGCTTATTTTTATATGTATAATTCATTGTCGGAAGTGGAAAATAGGTTTGTTTTAGCATAAAAATCTTTAACAGGTTGTAAACCTGTTGCGATCACGAGAGATTTACAGAAAATCGTAAATCAAAAACATTAAATTATACAAGTTCACTCACTTCTTATTATAGTGTGGATGCAAACTTGGCAATTATGCGTAGCTGTTATGACAGCACAATATCTAATATGGTACCATCGAGCTGATCTGATGACTGAGGCGGTAGCTAGGCACTAGAACTCCAAGACAGAACAACGTATCCTAGCCATGTTTGGGCTTGTTAGAATAGTCTAAGGGTGTAGTTTGACTAAGAATGGTATGCAGGGTCTGATGATGGAGCAATCAGACAGGCAATGGAACTTCAAAGCAGAATGACGTAACCTAGGTATGTTTGGGCTTGTTCGAATGGTCTTAGGGGACATCTATTAGTTCGGTTTACCATCAAAGTGTGTTATTAGTTTTTTTAAATTGTAATTGGATGTTCGTACAAAGTACACAGTATTTTGTATAACACCAAAAAGTAACTTTTCATCTCTCATACTCGGAAAGTGAGGCAAAACATATCCGACATACGGGAGAAAAACTATACTTTCTTCCCAAGGGTAGAAATTAATTAAAAAAAAACAAAGGCATTGGGTGTCAATGGAACACATACGCATTCAGTAAAGAATTACGGCATACACAGGGTATAATTAAGTATTGAGTTTTTTTTTTCTTAATTGGTCATATTAAAAATTTTGTAATGCCAGTGAAATATTATTAATAGTAGATTGTTCAACAAGGGACTAAAACAAGCCATAATGGCTATAATTCGCGTGTCATTATGGCAGTTTAGTCTCGCGCTAAACACTCTACTTTTCACTTTGAATGCGAGGAAAAAAACGATATTTTAGGTATACTAATCTACAATATTACTTTTATAAAACGTACGCTCAATACGAGCAATGGACGTCTGTTCAGAATTCAAATAGCAATTTAAATTTGTTCCGCGGTTTTTTTTTGTTGAGTGACGCTTTATATGTTGCATATTTAGCCAAGATATTCAAACTTGAAAATTATTTCATAGCTAATTGGATTAAGTATGCATAACAAAAATGAATTCATCTTTAATATAATTAAACTAGCTTTTGCCCGCGGCTTCGCTCGCGTGTACCATGAGTATTCCTAAGAATCAAGATATCAAGCAAGCAAGCATACAGGCAAGCAAGCAAGCATGCAAGCAAGCATGCATGCACGGAAGCAAGCAAGCGTGCAAGCAAGCGTGCAAGCAAGCCCGACTAAACTTTTTTTATTATACAATGTTTTTCACTAATTCGGAAGCGGGCACTAAATAACCAAACTTGTTAATAATATAAAACCTATTATTACTTTCCCCTGTCCTGCATTAGGTATATTTCAATGTTTTCTTACCTTCTACGGAAACTTGAGTAACTGGAAGCGCTGTGTACCTACTTAGCATTGATATTATACATATTATAGTATCTTGTTAAGGTGTTGTGTGACCTAACCGTTAAGGAGTTATACCTTCCATCATCAGCTCATCTGAAAAACCAGAAAGAATACAACTAAAGTTCTATACGTGCATATGATATTTAAAGAAACTTCCTATAACTGCTAACCGTTAAGGAGTTTAACCTTCCATCATCAGCTCACTTGGATAACTTGAAAGAATACAACTATCGATCTATACGTCCCTATAATATTTGAAAAAGTATCCTCAACTCCTAACCGTTAAGGAGTTTACCTTCCATCATCAGCTCATCAACATGAGATGATGTCTACCAGACGCAAACACTAAAATAGCTTGAGAAAATATATGAAAAACGTAATGCGTGCCTACAAAATTTGAGGGTTGCCGTCGATTTCCCTGAGATCCCGTCATCAGATCCTGATTTGGTGACAATGGGACCATCTCAGGAGTATATTCCATTCTTTAGAACTAAAAAATAATTTTTATAATCGGTCCACAATTGACCGAGAAATCGGTGAACATACCTACATAAAAAAATACATAAAGTGGAATGCATAACCTCCTCTTTTTTTGAAGTCGGTTATAGAGCCCTTTGTGGCCTACTTACAGTATAAACTTTTGAATTTTGAAATTTTAGCTTTCTACAACCAGTAAAACGCAAAATCCCGTTTTTTCCCGGTCCCGTAAGAATTTCGGGAAATGCTTTCTTGATGCTCCCCTAAACTCCCCAAGGAACCCACTTGCCAAATTTCAGCTTTCTATGACCAGTAAAACGAAAAATCCCGTTTTTCCCGTTCCCGTGGGAATTTTGGAAAGTCCTCTCAATGCACCTCAACAATTCCCAAGCAACCTACATGCCGAATTTCAGCTTTCTACTACCAGTAAAACGAAAAATCTCGTTTTTTCCCGTTCCCGTAGGAATTTTGGAAAGCCCTCTCTCAATCCTCCTCTACACTTCCCAAGCAACCTACATGCCAAATTTCAACTTTCTACGACCAGTAAAACGAAAAATATCGTTTTTTCCTTATCCCGTGGGAATTTCCGAAAATCCTTAAAACTGTTTTTTACTATTATAATTACCTACTTTTATGCCAAATTTGAAGAGTCTAATAATTATAGTTTATAGGATCCCGTTGAACTGAATATATAAATCCCGTTTTTTCCTTATCCCGTGGGAATTTTGAAAAATCCTGAAATTAATGTTTTAACTATTGTAATACCTACCTGTGTATAAAATTTGAAGAGTCTAGTTATTATAGTTACTGAGATAGGGTCACTCGGAATCGAATATAATAAATCCCGTTTTTTCCCGTTCCCGTGGGATTTCCTAAAAACCCTTCCTTAGTGGATGCCTACATTGTATAAAGTATCTATGTGCAAAATTTCAAGTCTCTAGGTCCAGTGGTTTGGGCTGTGCGTTGATATATCAACAGTCATTTAGTTTATTTAGACATTTCAACCCCATCGCACCCCATCCAGGGAGATGGTATTTTACGTTCGCCATGTCGGATTTTAAAACCGTTGTTGTTTTCGTAACCAGCGACCCGATAAACCATAGAAACAATACTCATGTTGATTTCGGACTTTGTCACCCCATTTTCCCCTTTTCGGGGTTGAATTTCCAAAAAACCTGAAACACGTGTTTAATTATTTTTCGTTAGGAGTACTTCTGTGAAGTTTCGAATAAAATAGTCAAACTAATCTTGTTTCCCCATACAAACTTTGGACCCCCGTTTCACCCCCTTAGGGAGTGAATTTTGAAAAATCCTTTCTTAGTGCACCCTTAGACTTTATAAGGAACCTACGTGCCAAATTTGGAATCTCTAGGCCCAGCGGTTTGGGCTGTGCGTTGATATGTCAGTCAGTCAGTCAGTCAGTTTCTTCTTTTATATATATAGATAGATTAATATTCGTAATTATTCATGGTGTTTCACGAAATTATTATTTTTTAAAATATTTTTATACAGTTGTCATTATGAGGTTAGGTATTTCCACGCACTAAAGGCTTCCACAGACCGAAGCGCAGGGCGGTACGGAGCGCTACGGAGCGGGCGCTACGGAACGGAGCGCTTCGGAGCGTCCGCAGCGCGCTGCGGTCTGTGGAAAGCTTTAAAATTGTCTATGCCCAGTCACTGAAAATGGCAATAATCCTCCATCCACAAACACCGTGATACACACCTAGTACACATCGTTTAGGGGTTTCCAAAGTAAATTAAAAAAAATTACTTTAATCCCTAGAGATCAAAAAAGAGCTTTTGTCCCGATATGCAGAAACTAAAGTAACATTTTAAGAGCATGAGAAGTGAAAATTAAATTATAAATTTGTATTAGTTTCTTATACGTAGAACCAGAAAAGTTCAAAAAATCTTAAGAAAAAAACACGGCAAACGAGAATGGTATACGTCCAAACAGCTTATCTCTATAACCGTCTGTCTTTCCATCCTCACCATCTTGATGATTGGCAGTCTAGTACCGTGCGTTTTGTTTTAAGCGATACTTCTTTCACGCACGACGAAGATCTGGAATCAGTCAGAAGAATTCGTTCGGAGCGTTACAACTTAAGGATCTTTAAAAAACGAGCCTACCAATTCCTAAAAGGGTCGGCAACGCACCTGTGATTCCCCTCGTGTTGCGGGTGCGTGGAAAAGAACCAATGAGGAACCAAGGAGCGAGACCTCCTGGCACAGATATCTTTATATTTGAAAGGAGGTCCCAACCTTGATGTTAATATGTAAGGTTAAAAACGAAATAAACATTTTTCATTTTTTTTTGTTTTTCAATATAAAAACGACTTTAGTGTATAAAACATTTAATAAATAATTTATTTACATTTTTGTTCGTTAAAGTTTAACAGTCAAATTTATTCACTCAATAATGATGGTGGTAGGGTTCAGGGTGGATGGAGGGAGCGGAATTGTGAACCACCGCGTTGAATCTGAAACAAGAAACATTTTGTTAATGATGAACCTTTTTTCCAGTTGGACGTGATACTAAGGAATATAACCAGAGCCCGTACATTTGATGCCGATGTCGCCACGCCACGTACAGGATGATTGCAAATTTAGCAGTTGTGATAATCAATCATCAATCATTAAAAATAAACCAAATGTGAAAATCACATTTTGTGTGTCTCACAAATTTCTCATTCCCTCCTATCTTCAGTGTAGCCCATTTTCGTTTCATTTCATGAGATTTTTTGAGCAGGGTTAGCAATGTAGCTACTTGGTAAGCTTTCGACATTGTAGCCAGATACTAGAACGCGTTGTACGTGTAATAATTCTTTTAGTATGATATACCCACGATAAAAGATAAATTATTAACTCTCCGTGCCGTTTTAATGTAACTCGGATATTAGTTCGAAATAGTCAATGCAACATGCGCTGGCGTCGCCCGAGGTGATAAAATACGATGATTGTTTTGTAATGTCTTTCTACACCAATTTATGCAGTTATTGGGTCTGCAATAAACAAATGAGCCACGTCTTTGTGGAATGCGTCAACATTTTGCTTTTAATTTTATTTCGGTTTAGGTGATAATTGTTAGTTCAAAGCTGAAAGTCAGTGATTTCGAAAGTTAAAACCCGTACATAAAAAAAACAATCATTTCTGCCAACACTATTTTATAATACTGTAATTAATTTATATTCGGTTGATTTTCCTATGATTTTGTCTTAGACCTTAGATACAGGGTCAAAATTTTTTAAGCCTTCATATTGATAATTTTAGCTGCAAATAGTCCCATAGGTAGTAGTGTACATTTACAATTGAATAGTTAAGGTGGAACGGCACGCTCTAGGCGCGAAATTCATAATTTTTACAGGTTTTAATTTATTGTGGGTAAACGATGTAACTGTTTAACTTCATATGGTATTTGCGCTTGTAAAACAGTGTTCTTTATATTATTGTGTAAAGCTTTTTAAGAATAAAACTGTTAGCTTGATATAAAAGTTGTCAAACATAGAAATTCGGACTTTCAACGCTTTGACAACTTTTATTTCAAGCTAATAGTTTTATTGTTAAAAAACTTTACACAATAATATAAAAAACACTGTTTTACAAGCGCAAATACCATATGAAGTTAAACAGTTACACCGTTTACCTACAATAAATTAAAAACTGTAAAAAGTTTGCATTTCGCGCCTAGAGCGTGCCGTTCCACCTTAAGTACCATAGCCTACCTTTGCCGGAAATATGTAAAAAAATTAGGGTCGCCACACAAAAAAAAACTAGGTCAGGGGTGCTACGTTGTTAATAATAATGGAAGTTTCATAGCGTAACTTTTTTTGCAAGTGGTAGAACTATATCTTTTGCAGGGTCCGCCAGAATCACTACCATCATCTTACTTGCTAATTCTGCCACTAACCATTTGCACTGTTGTGTTTCTGGGCGGAGAGTCAAGCAATCGAGGAATTACCGACACAAGGAACATTAGTTTTAAGCCTTCTATTAGGTTGCAAAGGTATTTGTGATCCCGAGTATCTACAGGGAGGGATGATCACTTATAGCCTCAAATTTACAGGTCATCACTATGATGTGCTGGAGCAATGGCGCATAATGGCAGACGATTGCCAGTGGGCAATGGGTCGTGCCGCCTAATGACGATGTTACAGGTTTTTTCGTAGGGCACACGGCTCCTCTGAGACTGACAAGGCTTGGGTAGTTCCCACGCGGGTCCAGTTTGGATTGGGAATACTTTTTTGGCACACTTCAGTAGAATCGTCACTTATGGCCCTAAACAATGGTACTGGGAACATTTCAGGTGATCTACTTGCACGTTTTTCTTTCCTGCATGAAAAAAATCTTACCCGTTGTGATCGTCAGCGGTGTATTCGACCTTGCGCACGGAGCCATCAGGCTGCACCAGCGAGTAGTAGCCGTGCACGGCGTCGCCGTCGCGGGACTCGTGCTGCGACTTGTGGTCGCCGGTGTGCGGGTCGGCTACCGAGTACGCGAAGTCGTATTTCGGGTGAGCCTGGAAGCAACATGTCATATTGTGATTACAATTAATGTTTGGTAGAGACAAAAGTATCAGAGTACATGCGTGGATCGGGTTACGAAGTTTTCAATTTTCTCTTTTCGCTTGATGTATTAGAGGGTAAATGCACAGTCGTCATATCATAACCGATGCCGTATGGCATTGTCATTATAGTGGTGTCAGACTAAAATTATAATATACGACTATAAATTATGTACTATAGTGCCTATAAGTGTAGTTATGTACCTACTACAGTACACTGTAGTATTTAAGACTTGCATTATACTAATAATAGTACATTACTGCAGCGGCCGCGAAATAGGGGATTGCCGGCCGAGTAGTTATAGATGGCCGAGTGTTAACGAGGCTATCTAGAGATACGAGGCCGGCAATCTCTGTTCGTGGCCAAGGCTTGTATAGAGTTTTTCTCAAACATGCATCATCATCATCATCATCATCATCATCATCATCATCATCATCATCATCATCATCATCATCATCATCATCATTATCATCATCGGCATCGTCATCGATCCATCGATCCATCGATCCATCCATCCATCCATCCATCGATCCATCGATCCGTCGATCCATCGATCGATCAATCGATCGATCCATCGATCCATCCATCCATCCATCCATCCATCCATCGATCCATCGATCCATCGATCGATCGATCGATCGATCGATCGATCCATCGATCCATCCATCCATCCATCCATCCATCCATCGATCCATCGATCCATCCATCCATTCATCCATCCATCCATCCATCGATATCTATCGATCCATGCATCCATCCATCCATCCATCGATCCATCGATCCATCGATCCATGCATCCATCCATCGATCCATCGATCCATCCATCCATCCATCGATCTATCGATCCATCGATCCATCGATCGATCCATCCATACGTCCGTCCGTCCGTCCGTCCGCCTGTCCATCCGTCCGTCCGTCCGTCCATCCGTCCATCCACCATCCATCCATCCATCCACGTCGACCACGTCGACCTATTAAACGTCATGGTGCTGTGTCACATAAAACAATAGACGATCACTTTGCTGGCCAAGGCCAGCAATGTTGTATGAAATTTCATTATTGACCTCTCGTCTAGGCGCACCTGCAACGTGACAGTTCGTGGCGTATTATAAGGAACATAACGTCAATATTACACAACATGTTTGAGAAAAGGTACTTTATCAAAGGCTCTCGTTGTTGTCACTTTTCTTCGCCTCTCGTCTCCATGGTGACATTATATCAGGGATATATTTAATTTGACGATTTGTAACAGACAAGACAATTGACGCAAAAAATTGATGATGTTGAGCCTAACTTTATCTTCTACTACTTAAATAATCGAAGAGTTAGAATCAATTCAAAATGGACAACCAGTTTGCAGTTGCAGCATCAACTTAGAACAGCTAAATTTGTAATTATACTCAAATTTTTAAGCTAGGCCTGATTAAAAGTGGCAATGATTTCGATGGTCATATGGATAATCATGTTTTAATAGTACCCAATCTTACAAAAATACAGTAAGTGAGTTAGGTATTTACAGAGCTGGCAATATCATGACTTGTGGAATGCTCTCCGATTTGGTAGTCTCAATACGAAGAGCAATCTTGTCTCTTAGGAATGTGAATTTAGATTCAAAAAGGGTCGACTTCTGTAGCATAGACTTAAGATACCACATACTTGATTACTCTAATAAGAAATACAAATCTACGATTAGTTGTTTTGCTCAAAAAAAAACAGAATTGGTTGACCTGAAGAACAGACCAGTATACCCACCCATGTGGTTAAACCGTAACAATTAAGGGTACATTTTTGGTCTTATACTCTGAAGTTAAAATTTCGAACTTTGTATCGCTAAAATTATATGATATGGCAGGGAGAGGCACGGTGCTATACGAACTTCAAATTTCAAAACTGACAGTAGACCCTCTGTTCTAGGTACTTACGTATTCGTCATGCCCATCGTAGCCGTGGTCATAGGCGACGGGTGCAGCGTAGTGAGCCAGCGGCGCGGCGTGAGCAAGCGGCGCGGCGTAGTGCGCGGGCGCAGCAACGTACGGCGCGTAACCCTCGTCGTGACGCACGATGCTCTGGGAGGACACGGCGTGTCCGTGCCCGTGGCCGTACAAGCCCGCGTTAGCAGCCGCGAGCATGGCACCAAAAGCTACGAGCTGAAAAATGGGAGTTTTTTTTTAAATAGCTGATCTATATATATGTGTACAAAAGTAAATGGTGCATTTGCTTATGTGCTTTTTTTCGTCAAAACGTTGTTCGAAAGTTAGGGAAGTGAGTGTTTCCAATCCGTTTTTGAATAATATTGTTAAAACACAAAAAAAAAACTGTAAGTAAGTAGTAAGCTTTTAGAAATCGGAGATAAACAATCAGAACTGTCATACGAGAAAAAATATCTCTTCTATCCCAGCTCAAGTTAACTTTATACCCCCAAACTGTAAATTAATATCTCCAATGCTGGAAACAAATTTAAAAAGTGAGGCAACAAATAAATTTCAAAATTAACACTGTTCAAATAATAAACGCTTATTAAATGAACTCACTTTGCTGAACATTTTACTGTAGTTATTTTCAACGTTGGTCGCTGATTGATGTCAATATCAGCAGCCGCAGGTTTTTATATTAATTTAACACTCAAGAACAAGTGGGGCTGACCGCGGCAGGCCTCGCCGCGACAATAGATAAAGGTCGAATTAAAGCCATTATGGAATTGCAATAACGATATATGTCATGGTATCAGTTTCAATTGCTTTTGGCCATGCGACGCTGCTGAAGCGTGATGGAACACCAAAAAAACTTATTTAAAAACAACAGACGAATAGAGTTAGGGTGATAAGTTAATTTGTTTGTTGGAATTCAAGCTTTGAATTTTGGTATTATCTTTTGGATTACCTACCACTAAAACTTATTGGTTTTGCTATTATGTATTCCTGATTTCAAGTCCTCAGGAGCTCATAAAGTTAGTGAGATATAATATTCAGCATCCCAGCCTATTATACGTCTCACAGCAGTTCGCAGGCCTCCTCTCAGAATAAAAAAAAATTGTGTTAAATATAATAATTGTGCGTTTGTGTTGTGTAAATAATTGTGATAAAAAATAACTCTATTTTTCCGGACCATGCACAGGGGCGTCTTTGATATTGGGCAATTAGGATCATTGGGACCCCAATTGCTATGACCGACAAATCGAGTAGATAAGTCAAAGTATACATTTGCTCAGCTAAGAAGCAAGGCCTAAGCGTGAGACCTTGGACACCGGTGCCTCTGCAGGGGTGGAAAAGTGGAGTAATTTATACTTAGCTTATTCTGCAGAGTCGGTAAATGAAACTGTTCTTTTAAACGTCTATAAGTCGCCAGACATATCAACATCACCATTACATGGATGAGCCGAACAAAGGTTGATTTGCCATCAAAGTTATGTAAAGAAGGCTTAACTAATGTTTCGGATGCTCAGCTGAAAATATTATGGTTACGGATAGCGAAGGTCAAATTTAGATCATGAAGAAACAAGAATATAATTAATGCATTTAATGCTTAACGTTATCTTACAGCAATAAGATAAAAAAAGCCATATTAGGATACATAGCCCATTAATTTTGCTCTTGGAATGCAGGTAATCAGAAGTTTTATCTTATTTAATTATCATTATCTCCCTCTGTTACGCAAAAATTAATCGCTTATATAGAGGATGCAATCTGTTCAGCCGCATTCTATTGGATAGAACAGGTAGACGTACAACGTAACCTAGCCATGTTTGGGATTGTTACAATAGTCTTAGGGTGTAATTTGACGAAAATGCCATCTAGGATCTGATGATGCAGTCAGACAGGCATGAAAACTCCAACACAGAACAACGTAACGTAGCTTTTTGGGCTTGCTACAACAGTCAAAGATGTATTTTGACCAAAAATTGTATCTAGGATCTGATGATATAGTTAGCAGTCAGGCAGGAATTGGAACTTCAAGACAACATTGTAACCTAGCATCGTAGGTCTTAGGGTATGCCTAATTTGACCAATTATGTTTTAGATCGGTTCATCATTAAAGTGCATCTACTTTTTTTTATTCATAATATATAAAGCTAGCATAGCTTGATATAAAGTCGTGCACTTGGTACCAGAGGTTCCTGAGATATTAGAAATAAAATAGATTGGGATGATTCTTATTCTACTTTTGAAGAGCAGACAAGGCTTCATTGAGTAGGAAATAAATAAATACTGGTTACTTTGAGTCGGACACATAAACAGGGTTATCAATTTATATTTAGACGACCAGATGGCCTAGTGGTTAGAGAACCTGACTACGAAGCTTGAGGTCCCGGGTTCGATTCCCGTGTCGGGCCAGATATTTGTATGAAAAATACGAATGTTTGTTCTCGGGTCTTGGGTGTTTAATAATATGTATTTAAGTATGTATCTATCTATATAAGTATGTTTATCCGTTGCCTAGTACCCATAACACAAGCTTTGCTGAGCTTACTTTGGGACTGGGTCAATTGGTGTGAATTGTCCCGTGATATTATTATTATTATATTATTAAGGTTTGAAATCTTTCACTGAAATATTTATTAACACTTCGATTTAACCGGTTATTAAAAAAGTTCTCCGCTTAACTACCTATATTTCCTGTATCTCTTAATATAGTAAAGTTATTACCTTCAACGAATTTAGATATCGTAACTGGCCAGTAGTTACTTAATTTCGGAAGAAACTTCCGATCCAATTTGTGAACAAAAATAACATATTTTTTAACATTAACAGTTGAAATAAAAACCTTTATTTATATCAACGTCTCGCAAAGAACCTTCCATGAAAAATCGTAAAGTGGATTCCAAATGTTACCTAAATATGGTAAATGATCTCATAAAATATGTGGTTCGAGGTACATGAGACATTTCGACATATTATTGTTCCTGATAAGTATATGATATCTCGTTACATTTATTTTTAACCCAATTTGACATTGAATATTTTTAACGGCTTCTTTAAATTAGGTTCGGGTACTTAGTTGAAGAACAATACCAGAAACTGTATTATTTTTCCTGTCAAGTTCTACATAATATTATTAATTTATTACATAAGGACTTAGTTCAAAAAGTTGTAACAAGTGACAATGCAACCGCACTTAACTTTAACTAAACTTAAGTAAAAATACAAATTAGTTATGCACATTATAAATTATGTACAAAATCTAGCTATAATTAAGGATGCCCTCTCGTCACAAGTGACATTGATAAAAAAAGTACAAGATAAAACTCAAAATGGAGTTAATCATTCATTCGCATCTGAGACATTCTGTTTAGTCGTAACATATTTAAGTAGCAAAACAAAATCACGAAGGTGACATATATTTAACCATTTAAACGCCACGCATCGGTTTTGTTAGAAACAAAATTGATTCTTATGCGGATGCAGGTAGGTTTAATTTTGTATTACCGTACTGTCGTCTATATCCGACGCTGGCGGTCAAAAGGTTAATAATTTATCAAAGTTTACTTGCTAATTGGAATGAACTTACTTCAGTTGGGGTATAATAACAGGATAAGGAAAGTGCCTACTTACATAATTTTTTTTTTCGGACATTAAATAAAAAATAAAATAACTTGTAATAATCCTCCCCATTCACGATAATCGATAAAAACTAATGACGCCTGTACTTTAACTTAAGTATGTATGAAATGAAAAGTAAACTTTAGAAATTGATTTATACAAACCTTTTGAAATTTTCAAATCGATGTGACTTCATTATGTCTCTAGGGTAAGTCACGTCCAAAATTAATAAAGCTCTTTAGGGATGTTGTGGTTTTATTAAATGATTCTTCGGTTATAAAGCTTTTGATTCGAGAAAACAAATTATTCAAAAACAATGAAAATTACTAACAGTTAGGAAGATTGATTACCCGTGTTTTGTGAATTAACTTAACTACTGTAACCCCACCCTAAACTGCCCTTAAATAAGATTGCCTTGCAAAGTACGATCTCCAAACCAATACGACATACAAGTGGTATCGTTAAACCATGCACCTTATTCTTCAGACGACTGCGTTAGGTATTCAAGTTTTACATGGTAGCTGAAAATGAAATTTTCGCAATTGAGTGACGAATTTGGAATTTCAGCAAAGAATAGCGCTTCTTTTGTGACCATTCTGCATTTAGTTATTCTTCGTGTAGCTCTGATTACTGTCAGGAATATATTTTTTTTTAAATAGTTCCATATTTTTTTATTACTTAGGGGCTGTTTCACCACTAATTGATTAATTTTAATTGACGGATAAATGTGATACCATCTCCATCTATTCGAACAAAACAAACAGAGACGGCATCACATTTATCCGTCAAATAAATTTGATCAATGGATGGTGAAACAGGGGGTAAAAACCTCACAAATTGCCTAAAATAAAATCGTGCTTAAAATTTGTCTTACTAAAGTATGAATGCCAAAGCTTATAAGTTTGTTAGTTTTTTTTGTGGATCGGTCAGACGTAAACCGCTGCATGGGTTTTCAGAAAATCACATGCCCGGAAGCGGACATAAAATAGTTTTTATCGTGGAAAATTGTAAAGCTCGGAGGAAAATCGATAGCATGACCCAAGCCGTGTTATTAGTGACTTTTGTTTGCATTAACTATTATTTATTAAAAATTGACACTTCGGTCACTGTCGGTCACATTCAGATTTAATAGTTTATTACGAGGTATGTTTTTTACGTTTCTGAGTGCGGGTTAACTGTTATTATGACTACAAATAAAATTCTGCGCCGATGAAGACCCCGTTGAAAATTGGTACAAAATAACAAAGTCGTTATTTATAAAGATTAATTGCTTGAATTAAAGCAATTTGAAAATGTTTATTTGTAACTAGTGTCCATAATTGCGACACGTTAAATTTAAAAGTACTCATTAAGTTAATGAAGTCTTAATCTTTTGTAATGAACTCGCTTAGCTTCTTTTTTCTAAGACCGAAGTGATTTTGGTTATAATACCTTAATATTTAATATTGAGTTCGATTTAAACCACGTTATTATCATCGATTCACGCTTTATTTACAGTATTCTCGCATTCATTTATTAACAAAACATAAATAGTCTTCTTATAAATAATACTCGGCGATCCTTTTCTCAATAATGATGGTAGTCGTGGGCGGGAGCGGCGTGGATGGTAGGTGCTGAGTTGTGGACAACTGCGTTGAAACTGTAAACAGCAAAAAAAATTGTACGACATTGGCAGAGACTATATCGTACAGGTTATTAAAGACGAGACCTCTTTTCAAAAGGCACGCTACGCTAACCCAAATGCTACCTTTCGTACGCTTTTGTTTTGTAGGCTAGCTGCTATCCTGAATTAAACGCCCAGGTAGACTCAGATTCTTTATCCTATGGAAGCACTCGCATACTAGGTCAACAAAAAAAGATTGTTTCTGGGTACCAAATTTAATTTGATGCTAGTTAATGGTTGTTTCAGTTTAAAATTTTAACGTGTGTTTACTTGCACCTTCTATTGCTTCAATGCTGGTGTTGGTGTTATTGAATGATCACCTATTTTATTTGATGGATGGATCATACACAGCGTAAGGAAACAAAAGTCGTCTTTCTTGTGGACATAAAATTAGCGACTCCGAGTAAGCAAACTTAAAATTTATTTAAGTGGGCTTTAAGTAGTCCAGCTGCAGATGTAGTCAACTAAAAAGTTCTGAATTGAACGCAGCCCGCATTATGTATGGACTTCATTGTCGGTCCCCGCGACCGCAGAACGCACCCAGTGTGGCAAATCCTTAAACCCTCTACTTTTGCCATGTCTACGAAAGAGACGCGGACAAAAAATGTCTATATGGCCCGGATATACTTATGATTTAGAAGTGATTCTTACCCGTTGTGGTCGTCAGCGGTGTATTCGACCTTGCGCACGGAGCCATCGGGCTGCACCAGAGAGTAGTAGCCGTGCACGGCGTCGCCGTCGCGGGACTCATGCTGCGACTTGTGGTCACCGGTGTGCGGGTCGGCTACCGAGTACGCGAAGTCGTATTTGGGGTGGGCCTGGATAAACAAAATTGTATAAAGAGAAATATTCGGTAGGTGTTCTACCTTCGAGCTTTTCATCAATTAAATAGCACCATGATTCCTTGAATCTTACAAATTTGCTAGCAAAACTGAGACGTACCAAGTGACAAGAGAGATAATGGTGCAAGCACACCATAAGGTAAGTTTTAAAGTTAAATGCAGCCACTTTTTGTGTGTGCGTCTACAAAAATGTAACCAATAGTAACTTACATATTCATCATGACCATCGTAATGGGCAACAGGGGCAGCGTAGTGAGCAACAGGGGCGGCGTAGTGAGCGATAGGGGCGGCGTGGACGATGGGAGCGGCGTAGTGGGCCGGGGCATAGTGAGCTGGGGCAGCGTAGTGAGTTGGGGCGTAGTGGCCCTCGTCGTGACGGACAATGCTCTGTGATGACACGGCGTGTCCGAGGTGGCCAGCGCTGGCCGCAGCCAGGAGAGCGCCGAAAGCTACGATCTGAAAATTCAATATAGTAAAATAGAAGTGACATTTATTCCCCATATTGGCGCCCATATCCCTCAAATAGTAGAGGAGTATCTTTGGCATAATAGTCTCACTGGCCCTGGATTAATATTATCTTGAAATTAACAACTGTAATTTTATAAAGTAATATTTAGATTAAAAAAAAAATATATATTGTGAACAGCATTTTTTAAAAAATAATTATTAATACTAACTGTGCTGAACATTGTTGTTATTGTTGTTTAACAATCAAGTACTTATTGATTGATGTCAACAGTCCGCGGTATGTTTTATAGATCGCGGGCACGCGTACGCACGCGGTGGGGCAGAGAAATGCGAAGCCTTGACTCTGTAGCTTTGACATGGCTCCAAGGTCGCAGTTCCGATACTAATGTGTAGCCGTTAATCATTGTGTCCGGCTTGGTTTTCAGATATAGATTACAACCGCTAATTAAGTCACCTTTGTTTTATTTCTGAGAATTACTTTCGGAGATTTTTTAAGATTATTTCTCGTGGATTAAATTACGGGAATAAAGTTGTGCTATGGTTATTTTTTTTATCGTCACATAGCACCTTATGATGCTGTTTTTAGTAATATTGTTCAATATCGTTACGTGAATTTAATATACTTACATATGTATAGGTTAAGTCAGATTACTCAATATTAAAACTTAATAAAAAATATATCATTTTCGTGTAATATTTGGCCGACTTTAGTGCATAGAACCCGCCTGGCGACGACCTGGGCCCAATTGGGGATGTCTATTTTTTTGCAATGTATAGAAAATCGAAAACAATTTCGAGATAAATGCTTTTTAAATCGTTTTCTGTAGTTATTTAATTTTAATATTATGTAATGAATTTATTATATAACAAATAAGCAATGAACTTCATTTGACATTGGTGTAAATTGCGTGACCGGTTCAAGTCGTACTTTATTCTGTGTGGTTAGAATTCTTCACAATTTACGCGTGGATTATACTACGGAGTTTGATTTGGACCCGCTGTCTGACATCTAGCACTTTGTCAGTGCCAGTAAAGTGACATAGTGTATAGTGTACCACTACGCAAAAAATAATTAAAGGGGTTGCCTTATCGTAAGCATTTAGATAGATTTAGAAATTTGGCATTGTGGGAGCCCTCAATTATAATCTGACGTCATCAACTAAAATAGTTTCAATAATTAATTTTGAAAAAAGTAGAGAACTAAATAACAAAATATTGAAATTAGTTTCTTATAATTGACTTTTCTATACAAAAAAAATAAAAAAAATAAAAATACCACTGGTAATTTTTTTTAGACATTCCCAATTGCATAACAAAGTACAACTTATATTACAAGCGGAAGTCCCTTTCTAGTTAATATAACTGAAGCGAGAGTTCCGCTTGTAATATTAGTTGTACTTTGTTATGCAATTGGGCCCTGGTTAAGGTAGCGGGATCGCGTTGGATGGATCAATCTGTTTGGCCTTGAAGGAGGCCTATGTTCAGCAGTGGACGTCTTTCGGCTGAAATGATGATGATGATGATGATGAGTGCATAGAAATCAATCAGTTAGATGATATTTCCGAACACGTTTTTATAGCATAACAAATACTCCGGTTGCTTTTTACTCGCTTTTTTCGCTAGTCGGTATAATTGTTTTTTAGAAGCTTTTATTTCTACCCGTTTCTTATTTTTATATGTATATGCTTATGGATAAATATGCTATGTAACAATCTAGTATACTGATTCTATTTTATTAAAATCTCTTCCTTTAGCATACTAAAATTATTATTATTTTATATTTACATTTCTAGATGTCGGATTTTAAAGCATTTTAGAGGTATTAACAATGCGATCCTCGTAGCTAAGCTGGTGATGACGCTGCCTGCAAAGCTGGCTTCCTGGTTTCGATCCCCGGTAAGAGAATAGTGAACAATAATCGTCACTTATCTTATTCATTCCATCATTTTAGGGTATGTATTACAATACCGAAGTACGAAAGACCGAATGTATTAAAACATCGAATGGGTCAAAAGACCGACATGATTTTTTTCTAAAAACCGTTAACTTTTTAAGATTGTTATAAAAAAAACCTAACCTAACCTAAAGAGTTCTGTATGATGCCGTTTTAATAAATTCTGAGAAGTTTACGGTTTCAGAAAAAAATCGTGTCGGTCTTTTGACCCATTCGATGTTTTAATACATTCGGTCTTTCGTACTTCGGTATTGTAATACATACCCTCATTTTATGCTGTAAACAAAAATACTGCAGCAGTTTTGGTTAAAATATGGATGTACGTTATTATGTTAAGAACCTTGTTTAATCCTTTCAAGATTCAGATCTTAGTGGTTCTTGAAAACACAAGTCCGTGAAAAATTACCATAATATGACCTTGTCTCAGAAGAATACCTGTGCACATAAACTTGCATAAAATTATTTTAACAGACTGTTTCTACACAAACCACGTATATCAAACTTCAGAAACTTTGACTGCCGCGAAATAGTACATTTACGTATATTATAATAGAGACATAAATAAAAAGGTGATCCGTTATTTGGTTCAGTAGCATCCCCTCATTTATGTACTTTTTTAAAATGTTAATTTCAATGCTGTTTTAGGTACTAGGCCAGATTGGGTGTTCGTTAATTTGGGTTAATATTTATAACAATTATAGTTGCGGAAATGTGACTAACATGCTGATTGAGCATCGGTCTCTGATAATAATTTTGGGAATTTATGCTTCAATAAGAAGTCTACATACACGGGCAAATAAAATATAATCCTTTTTTGCTTAATTCAGCTAAATAACAAATAAAAGGTCCCAACTAAACTGTAAGATTGTCCAAAATTTCATTCAATACTTTAAACAATAGAAATGTAGACTAAAAAGTAGTTGACATTGAGTTGGTTAGCCAGCCAGAAGTGCTTTTAATGAAATTTGGCTATCAAAGTTTTATCTCAATCAATCTATATTTAACATTAGTAGGTACGTTAAAATGTTTGACAAGACATTGATCGATTTGCTAAAATGCAATAGTATGTTGCCATTGGGTTGGCAGCCGAGTTATAAAAAGTATGCTACTTTGTAATTAAATAAAGTGTTATGAAAAAGTATCCTCTCATGAGCAGAAGACTTTGCAAAAGTATTTTTGAAGATGCCAGATATAATAAAGTTTTAGTGTCACCAGGGAAAAAAAAAAAAAAAAAAAATGTGTTACAGATTTTATTCTAGTAACGATATTTTCTAAAATTTTATATATCAATGTTTACTGAAAAACAGAATGAGAATTAGTCAACAAATAACATTGTAACTTTTAGACTAGACGGTAATGTCAATTGTCAAAAAATACATAAATTAAATAGGCATTTCTTAGCAAGGTTTGTTCAAAATAATGTATGTGAGAGGTGATGGTGTGGGCTTTGGCGTGTCCACGCTTTTGATGGCAGCTTGTATGCATTTGATGATATCGTTGTAGGACACGAGCGTGTTTACTTCAGCAGGTTGTTCTTCGGCACTGTTTTCTGATCTAGGTTCTTCTTCTTTCTTTTCCTCACTTCCTTCCTTCTTTTCCTCACCTTCTTTATTTTCCTCACTTCCTTCTTTCTTTTCCTCGCTTCCTTCTTTCTTTTCCTCACTTCCTTCTTTCTTTTCCTCACTTCCTTCACTCTTTTCCTCACTTCCTTCTTTGCTTTCTTCTCCACCTTCTTTCTTTTCCTCGCTTCCTTCTTCCTTTTTCTCGCCTCCTTCCTCTTCAGAGCCCTTGGATTCTTCTTTTTCTCCCTTTTTCTCAGCTTCTCCCTTCTCCCCTGATTCTTCCGATTTTTCTGGTTCTTTTTCCTCTTTAGATTCCTCCTTTGATTCTTCTTTGGATTCCTCTTTCGATTCTTCTTTGGATTCTGGTTCTCCATGATCATGACCTTCATGACCATGTCCTTCATGTGATTCTTCTTTGTTTTCTGGTTCGAGATCCTTTGCTTCACCTTCCGAGGATTCCTTTAAAGGCTCGCTCTTGACTTCAGGACATGGCGATGCTTTTTCTCCGGAAGCTGCCTTCAGTTCGAACTGAGGTAAGAAGTTTTTAACAACTGCATTAAACCTGTAAGAACAAAGTACTTTCATTTTAAAATGTCTTTTAATCGTTTTGAAGTCCCGTGTTTTTACGAAATATAAACTAAACTTAAAGGTGTACTGTACTTTAAAATACTAAGTAATACAAACTTAACAGAAGTATTCAATATACCCTTGAACGTCATCTGCGGTGTACTGCACTTCTCGCACGTATCCATCAGGCTGGATCAATGAGTACTGACCCCGTACTACAGAACCATCACTTAACTCTCGCTGAGCCTTTTGGTCACCAGTATTTTCATCGTAAACCACGTATGAGTACTCGTAGCTTGCAGTATCCTGCCAATACAACGTTATATACATTTTATAAAATAATACTTGGGAACGCAATATCAAACGTTTTAACAAAAACTTACATCACTGGCGGGCGCCACTACCACTGGTACGCTAACCGGCGAATTGTAAGACACATAATTGGCACTACTTGTTGCTACAGGAGCTATTGCAGCAATTTGTTGACCAGGAATGGCACAGGGTGACACACACGGCGGAATAAAACTTGACATTAGTGGTGCAGCAGCCAAAGGCGCGAGCTGCGCACTCCGGAAGCCCAGCGGGCCATACAGGCTCGCGAGGCTCGGTCCACTCTGCACATACACATTAGAATATGATGTTGCCCCCGCGACCGACCTTATCCAGACGAGACTAAACACTAACGCCGCGGCTAAACCCTGAAACAAAAATGAAATACATTTCAAAAATATTTATTTTACTACTGCACGAATATTAAAACACTTACTTTTAAAATCATCTTTCCAGCTGATCGGTGGAAGACTACTGACATTTTTCTGAAAGTGTCTCGTCTTATAAAAGGTGCTTTGTTTGTCTTAAAATATGCTGTTCGGTAATACCGAAACAAACCATCAATGTCATTACTAGATGAATAGCGGCGAACAATTAAAATGTTAATGAAGATTTTAACACTAGCTACGTTGTCTCATCTCCTGTATTCAGAGCACGAGACTTACAATTAGCGGGTAAAATGGCATGACATTTGCTTTTGTCTTAGATAGTCCGGCTAGTGATGAAATGTAACCGGGAACAACTGCAAGTTATTTCTTTATCCCTAACCCGTGTTCGTCTTTCAGTGGCCGTGAGCTTTGTGGCGAGGATGCTTGGAATGATCAACTACTTAACTTTGCTCTTGTTTACAACTTTACGTCATCATAGTTATAATAAGTTATACAGGAGCTTACTTTTGCAAGGCCAACTTTTTGATTAGCATTGAAATGGTTACTTTAAAAGTCATTTAAAAGAATCTTTTTTTATAATTTCATTTTTGATTATATTTTCAATCATGATCAAGCTAATGCAATTTAATAAAAAAACCTACCAAAAATAAATTAGGCTCATTCGGGCTTGGAACAAATTATTTCAAAATGTAGGTAATTTTTTAAGTTAGATCGTTTTACCAATTTCATGTTAACAATAATATTCTAAGCCCGCAAATCAAACAAACCACGAACTAAACTCCAATTTTGAGCACATTCGCAACTAATTATGCAAATACAGATTTACTAGTGAGGTACGTCTGGTAATCCCAACAGAATAACGTCAGAACTACGTCTTACCCATTTTCAGATTTAGGTTCTATGTAGGTATGTATGAAATTCTAAGAAGTATTTCTTTCAGTAATCACATAGTCTACGTACGACTATTATTTGCAATTTTAAAAGGTCTTTGACTTCATTAAAACCGTCACGGCCTTCACACACAAATAACCCACGATGATCTAGTAAGTAATTATATTAAAATACTAACACACCAAGATGGAGCGACGACCTGGTTAAGGTTGTGGGATCGCGTTGGATGCGAATGGCACGGGACCGATCTGTTAGGCGAGCCTTGGGGGAGGCCTATGTTCAGTAGTGGACGTCTTTCGGCTGAAATGATGATGATGATGATGACTAACACACCACACAGTAAGATTCAAATGTCATGCGGAATTACTTAGCATATTCCAATTCGTATTATTTTTTGCGCCTACGCTGTACGACTGAGCAAAAACTTCAATTTCACAGTTCTGTTTTGTTTCTAGGAACTTTGTTAATTTTTAGCAAGCTACACTTGAATGTAGAATATTTTTAACTAACCTCACTTAGATTATTCAGGTTGTACACTATGAGTGCTTTATATAAATATAATGAATAATTAAATTGATTTTATCAAGAAAATATAGATATATTCACTATTATTCACAGTGGTAGTTAGGTACGGTGTATGTTGGTAAAACGTGGGACTGAATGTCCTTTTCTGCGATGTAATTTATAAACTTGTCAAGAATACTGTAAGTACAATATTTTACTTACTAATCTCTATGGCCATTATTAATCGGTTTACCTGTAAATTGAACTAGATTTTATGTCAATGGTGGTAATGGTAACACAAGATTACGAGCAGAGAATTAACATTGTTCGTTGTGTTACAATTATATTTCAGGCGCTTAAAATAAATATAAGTATAAAAAAACTAAAACTATTACTTTGCTCACCCGCAACCTTATGATAGTTAAGTTAATGCAATAAATGTGTGTTCTACCTACACACTAATCACACACAAATCACACAAACCCAACCATCACCACCACTAAACTACACTAACGCGTTTCGAACTCAACCAGAGCTCATTCGCAAAGTAACGCCTGATTCAATAAAATGAGTGTTAACATTTTGGTTCCATTAGCTACACAGTATAAATAAATATATTATGCAAACAGTTCTACCTTTTGCAGAAGGAAGGGTTGACTTTAATAATCGGCTTACATACTAATTCGGTCAACTGTGTTTATTATAGACTAGCTTTTGCCCGCGACTTCGTCCGCGCAGTATTCCAATTTGTGGTAAAGCTTCTTCATCTCTTTCATCGAATAAAACAAAAATCCGGCAGCGGCAACATCCAAACATCCATCACTGTTATCATTTCATCATCATCGGTATCAGTTAGGAATTTAAGTATTAATACATCGCGGCCGCGCCTGTATATTCTACTATATTGTTGTCAGCTCATCTTATGATGGATTTTTTTCTATGAACTTTCCATTTTTTTTTAATTTTATATTCGTATAAGTTTTAAATCTGATTTAAGAGACTATAGTTAGCAAAAACTAAATACTTTAACCAAAGTTTTCGCGAAATCAACAACGATTCTTCAAAAACTGTTCGGTATTTTTTTTTTAAATAGGCGTATCTTTTTTATTTGTGAACCGATTTAAATGAAACAAACTCTAACTGTTAATCCAATAAAATACCAACACATCAGTGAAAACCGCATCCTTCTAGGTTACGCCGTTTCTGAGATTAGCGCGCACAAACGCACAGATAAACAGACAATAATTCTAAAATTCGTTGTTTTGGGTTCTATTACGCTAATAACCCAAGTGACAGTTTTTCTCAAATATTTTAAATGTACAGACACAGAATTGTTACAGATTTGTTATATGTAATATAATATACTCGTATATATATTATCATATAGAATAGATAGATAAATTGCAGCTTGCGTAATGTTGTGATAATCTATTCTATGCATTTACGAGTATCAAGTATTTATTTTCTTGGTGTTTGGTGCAGCCGAATTAAGTACTGCATTAACTAAACAACCTTTTCACTTCTCATGCTCTTAAAATGTTACTTTAGTCTCTGCATATCGGTACTAAAGCTCTTTTTTGATCTCAAGGGATTAAAGTAAATTTTTTTTAATTGACTATGGAAACCCCTAAACTGCCAATCACGGTGTTTGTGAATGGAGGATTATCGCCATTTTCAGTAACTGGGTATAGACAATTTTAAAGCTTTCCACAGACCGAAGCGCGCTGCGGACGCACTGTAGCGCCCTGCGCTTCGGTCTGTGGAAGCCTTTAGGGCGTGGAAATAACCTCAAAATGACAACTGTATAAAAAATATTTAAAAAATAATAATTTCAATTTAATATTAATCTATTTAATTATAAAATATTAAAGATGAATTCATTTTATTTTGCACGTAAAGAAAGATTTCCTTTAGCTTAGGTGCTTTTAATTTGTTTTTTTTTTTAAAAAACGCTGTCAGCAAAGCAGTTCCCTGCTCTGTCGATAAAATAGCAATCCGCACTGTCGGTAAAGCAGTGCTGGAGTGTACGGTAGATAGAGCAGTTACGTTTGAATGTTAATATGGCGTGACTTCAAAATAATACGATGTCAGTTGCATTTAATAGTAAATAGAAAGTATAATTAGATATAATTTAACAAAGAATTGGCATATAGAAAATAAACTTAAAAAGTCGTTTCTTTATTCACGGGTAAGTGTTTCAGTTAACAATATATTTTGTGTGTGAACTTAGATCAATTAGGTTAATTTATTTGCCGATTCTAATGAATGAACAATTATCATTCTTACATGCATAGTCTAATTAGTTTTAACATAGTCTTTAAGTTAGAATCTGTTGGCTAATTATGCAAGCATTTAAAGCGTCACTTTACAAAAAAATATAAAAGAAAAGAAAAGACAGCGGTATTTTTTTTGCTATTTGAATTTTGAACAGATGTCCATTGCTCGTATTGAGCATACGTTGTAAAAAAGTAATTTTGTACGTTGTTTTTTCCTCGCATTCAAAGTGAAAAGTAGAGTGTTTAACGCGGGACTAAACTACCATAATGACAACTCGAATTATAGCCTCCCTCGCTATCGCTCGGGTGGCTAAATATCTCGTGGCATTATGGCTTGTTTTAGTCCCTTGTTGAACAATCTACTATTTCTAAGTAACTGACAGTACTTATAGTCTGTTTGCTGTTGCTTTAAAAATATTGTTTAACGATGAGGTTCTTACATACAGGGTGTCCCGTAAGTAGTACGACAAACTGAAATGGGCGATAGGTAGGCAGGTCGTTTCTATCAAATATCAAAAAACCGGCCAAGTGCGAGTCGGACTCGCGCACCGAGGGTTTCGTACAAATTTATATGTATCTATGAACATCTAGTCTTAGCAGATCCCTGCTCCTAAGCAAAATGTGCGCAGTGTGGGATTATTGTAGATTGGACACATGATATAGAGAGATAGAGAAAAAAAGATCATGCTTTTCGCCATTTTTACTTTATCTGTGCTATAAGACCTTGCTTCGTACCAAATTTCAAGATTCTGAGTTCACGGGAAGTACCCTGTAGGTTTTGATTCCCTTGCGAGTTTGAAAATATGCGGCTTAAATTGCCCTTTCTTTTGATTGCGTTGACATAGAAGTTTGATTTTGTTACAGCATAAAGGTATTATAGACTTGAGTATTTGATATGAATTTCAATTAAATACCTCTACGCGTTCATGAGGAAAGGGGTACTAGGGGTAGTAACTTTGAAATTATTAAAAATATTTTTACTATAAGACCTAACTAAAAATTTACAGTTTTCGCAATTTTTCCTTTATCTGTGCTATGATACGTTACTTCGTACCAAATTTCAAGATTCTGAGTTCACGGGAAGTACCCTGTAGGTTTTGATTCCCTCGCGAGTGTCGAAAATTTGCGGCATAAATAGATTGGTTACTGATATAGACAGGCAGACAAAAAAAATTATGCTTTTCGCAATTTTTCCTTTATTTGTACTATAAGACCTTGCTTCGTACTAAAATTCAAGATTCTGAGTTCACGGGAAGTACCCTGTAGGTTTTGATTCTCTTGCGAGTTTCGAAAATATGCGAAAATTTGCGGCATAAACGGCTGCATCTTTTGATTGCGTTAGCTTAGAAGTTTGATTTTTTTACAGCTCCAAGGGACAGTAGATTTGAGTATTTGATATAAATTTCAGCTTGATACCATTACGCGTTCCTGAGAAAAAGGGTCTTGACAGACGGACGGACGGACAACAAAGTGATCCTATAAGGGTTCCGTTTTTTTCCTTTTGAGGAACAAAACCCTAAAAATGACCTTTGTAAAAGTCTCACCTTCTTGTTCAGTTCAGTTTACTTGATAATATATATAAAATTCAGCCTTCTTAAAATGACGTAAGTTCCCATTTTTTTACGACTTTTAAAGTGTCTGTTAAAAGTTATGGCCCACAGGAAGACAAGTGTCTGGCAACTGTACATCTTTGTTTATACCCATATCATATATGACATATGTAAAAACTAGCCTTCCTAAAATGACGTAAGTTAGCATGGTTTTTTTCCACCTTTGTTACCTGTTACCTGTAAAACTTCCCCGCTTTCAGCTTAGCAAGTATCCATTCCTTTCTAAGTTCTGTTTATGTTATACTACCGATTCTAAAAAATTAATCTTTCCTAAAATGACGTAAGTCTGGGGTGACTGGGATCTTGGACTATTATGTTTTTGAGTCAATACTTATTAAAAAAATAACATCGCCCCTGTACCAAGGAAATGCCCTGTACCAAGACATCTAACGACCGATAACTGACAATTTCGCAATGATGAAATTCATTGATTATGCATCGTAAGGTAACTTCGCATATGCTAAGGAATCATCGTTTAAATTTATTGTTTCACTTATGGGCTACACCCGGTATATTTTTTTTATTGGAAACGACCCAAGAAACTGATGGCTGAACTAGGCCTGACTGGCTGTGAGCGTGTATATATTGTTTATTGAACCACGTATACCTTAGCCTGACAGTAACCACTTTTACCCAGTTATCAATGCTTCAATAATTATCTTAAAACCATTATGTCTTCTAATATTGACTAGTCGTGTTGGTATTGATTAATGCGTATTATTATGTATTTATTATGCTATTCTGGAAAGGAAACCTATTTTACAAGCTTGCACTGTTCGTATGTAAGTTGTACATTTCAAAATTTTAAAATCTTTTCAGGACGACTTGGTGATATCCGAATGAGTTAAAATTTGGCATACTTATGTAAGTTCGATAATAATACAATAATCTCGTAGTACTCTGGTGAATAAAATAAATGGAATACTCATTTTGCTCTTCCGATAAGTACCTAGTGCAAAATAGGTGCGTTTTGCATGACTTAACTTCACTACTTCGCGGAGGCGCAAAATTTATTTTTCACTTCTCATGCTCTTAAAATGTTACTTTAGTTTCTGCATATCGGGACTAAAGCTCTTTTTGATCTCTAGGGATTAAAGTATTTTTTTTTTAATTTACTTTGGAAACCCCTAAACCGCCAATCACGGTGTTTGTGGATGGAGGATTATTGCCATTTTCAGTGACGGGGCATAGACAATTTTAAAGCTTTCCACAGACCGCAGCGCGCTGCGGACGCTCCGAAGCGCTCCGTAGCGCCCTCCGCTTCGGTCTGTGGAAGCCTTTAGGGCGTGGAAATAACCTCAAAATTACAACTGTATAAAAAATATTTTAAAAAATAATAATTTCGTGAAACACCATGAATAATTACGAATATTAATCTATTTAATTATATTAAAGATGAATTGATTTTATTATGCATACTAAGTCCAATTAAGCTATGAAATAATTTTCAAGTTTGAATCTGTTGGCTAAATATACAAACATTTAAAGCGTCACTTAACAAAAAAAACCGCGGAACAAATTTAAATTGCTATTTGAATTCTGAACAGACGTCCTTTGCTCGTATTGAGCGTACGTTGTATAAAAGTAATATTGTAGAAAGTAATGTTGTATAAAAGTAATATTGTAGGTTTGTTTAACGCGAGACTAAACTGCCATAATGACACGCGAATTATAGCCACCCTCGCTCTGCTCGGGTGGCTAAATATCTTGTGTCATTATGGCTTGTTTTAGTCCCTTGTTGAACAATCTACTATTAACATGGAACTCAGCAAAGTTGCTGTCTGAATCTGTAAAGATTCACTAGAACCACCACTAGGTCGTCTCCGCAGGAGTAAACTCTTTAACGGTTAGTGACTTGAAATTTTACATATACGTAAAGCTAAACGTACTTACTTTAGAATTACTTAATCTTACAACTAAAGTTTTACGTGTTTACTTATTTATTTATTGGCACCAAATAGTGTTATATCTACCTAGATAAAAACGTACTAGAAATGATACCCAACTATATCGATTTTTATTCCCTAAGAAAACCTCTTTTACTAGTTTAGTAGCTATTATTATGTTTTTATGATCTACTTACCATTATGTATGTCAGATTCGCAAAATATACCTATAGCGCAGCTGTTTACATTTACCAGACATAGTTTTACATAGAGACGACCAATACCTCCAAGAAATTAGTGTTCAAAGGACAAAAGGAAACATGAAAATGGTTTTTCAAATAGTTTATTTTCGCCGCAGTCTTATAACAATAAAAGTCGTCGACTAAAGACTATCTAATTAAGTATTAAAGGTAATAATATCACATGGGGAGCACTGGCTAGGGTCCACCGACGCTTAGTGGTATTCGTGGTGGGCGGGCGCGGTGTTGTGTACTACTGCGTTGAAACTGAAATAAAAAATACTACATTACAAACCATGCAATTCAAAAGCAAAAGTTTGTCAAAATGTTGAAAAAAAGATTGGTAATGATTGATAAGACTGGATTGGATTGATGGACTAGATTAACAGATCTCGTCGAAAGTATCATATTATGGTCCTTTGCTAAAAAAAATATCTCGATTGAGTGTTAAGCTCAGTTTGGTATTGTACAAATACATGGAACTGTTAAGATTAAACCAGATTTAACGAATACATCTCGATTGATGTACTTCCTGCAAAAGTGGTCAAAAGTAAATCGAAAAACTTAATTTAGGTTATCAAAAGTTAACAGAAGGTAAAAGTACGAACTGTAAATCATTTCAACTAGTACTTATAGTATTTTAGTAATCTATGAGGTGGTATTGAGTTGTTTTGTTGAGAAATTTTCGGACGCGTACTAAGTTAAAAGCATTTACCCATTGTGGTCATCAGCGGTGTAGGTGACTTTGCGGAAGGAACCATCAGGCTGCAGCAGAGAGTATTCTCCCTTTACGACATCGCCGTCGCGAGCCTCGTGCTGGGTCTTGTGGTCACCAGTGTGGGGGTCGGATACCGAGTAAGAATAGTCATATTTCGGGTGGGCCTGATGACAAAAGTTGACAATCGTTAATACACTAAAGGATGTAATTTCTAAACTTATTAGCTCCTAAGTCATTTCAACAGGTCGATCGTTAATGCTAGTGCAGTTAACATTTAGGGTCGTGCTGCCAATATATTAAACACTGAACTTTGTAATGACCTACATTCCATAAGATATGTAGGCAATTCGTAAAACAATTGCACTATCAGATAATATGTACAAAAACAGAATGACAAACTGACTCGCTTCGTACGGCGATGATGACAGGTGGTCATTTATCATCATGTTAAATTACTTTTATTTCGCAAGTGCGTTCACGCGTGATTGCCGGCCACAGGTGCATTAGTTGCCAGACATTGTCTGTAAGTGGAGGTACATATTTGTTGTATAAGCTGCACTACAATTACATGCTCGGCTCGCACAGACTAAAATAAAAGACCAAAGCGTTCGCCATTGTTTCGGATCAGATAAGCCCGTCCGTGCACGCAAGCCAACGCAAGCAAAACGAGAACCGTGAGGAATAATCCAGATTAGTGACAAAGTAAAACTGTCAAATCGTGAGAGCTTTTACGCAACCGCAGATATATTTAGGTCAGCATCGGCCAGCAATGATTCCACATCTGTCATTAGAACAAACGCGAGAGCACGCGCCGGTTTATGCAAACAACGATCCATTTTCCCTTGTATCATGACGGTCATTACGTCCTGGGGGCCTCGTGATTTGTGGGCGCTAATGTCGCAAGAGCCCTGGGAACCGTTCTGTTATCGGCCCTCAGTCACGACCGGGATATGCTAAGCTCTATGCAAAAGTGTTATGTAATCCACTTTATATCATATCATTACCTGCGGTGCTCGATTTATGACAACACCGTAAAGACTAGCGACAACGGACTGAACCATGAATTATCTTTGAGTTACATCGTCTGTTAATTCCTCCGACGTGGGATATTACGGTGTTGCTTAATAGCGTTCTAGTTTGTTGGCATAAGTAGTTTTCTATAATTATAAATGCTGCAAAATAGTCTCATATGGTACAAATCTCGGATACCCAGATCTCACGTGTGAAAAGAAAACGAGTATCACACGATGTGATTTGTAGAATAATTCCAAGAAAACAATTCACTTGAGGAAGCAGAACAATTCCAGTTTGTACGATGCGATCTATTTTATGGCAAAAAGTGTGTGGCGCAAGTTTGATTAGAGGTAGCTGTGGGCTGCGCGGGCGCCGCATATCCCGGAAGCGCAGCGATTGTGTTGAATCAGGCATGGGTACAACACGCTCAGTTTATGCAAGCCATCAATTAGCTCGTTACTATGTATTACGCCACTGCTCGAGTAACACAGGCCTAGGGAAACAAAACCAGCTTTATTGCTCCACTTGCTCTGAGATATTAGCGGGTGTTTATTTATTCACCGCGTAACTGTTTTAATTAGGAGAAAATTGCAGATTACCTATTCTTTTTGTGCGAGATTTTCATGCTCGCTAACCACAGGGTGTTTGAAATGCTTATCTAATTTTTATTGTATTTGAGGGCATTTTAAGTCAGTAACGTGTAATATAACAATTTTGTTGGTAGTGTGTGGGGGTGTTGTAATTGTAACGAGATTTGTGACGATTACTTGCGTCTGCGTCGTGCTCTCGTTGCGCGAAATAGCCACAATGTTCATTAGTTGAAGGTTAATGCGCGATGTAGTGAAATGAAACAACGGGGCATTAAGCTTCGCAGAATTTGGAAATATGCTCACCTTGGCGATAGCAATCTCAGTCTAGATGTTGCAGAGATAAAATGAGATAATATGTTCATGCATTAAATCTTTATCGTACCTATTCTCTTTTAACTACGTAAAGATTTTACAGATGTTAAATACGTTATTTCATTGTTTAAACGTAAAATTTCGCAAACATTATGGTTTATATTAGTTAAGCTTTTTTAGCAGTAAATTTAAACTTAAAGATTATAATGATGAAGATTTTTTATTTATCATAGCCAGTATTTTGTCTGGGAATATAAAAGTTTCGTAATCTTTTATATGTACATTGGATAATTTATGAGAACTGAACTCAATCTTAGCTAACATATCACCAAAGATTAAACACCACTTTTCAATACCAAAACCTCAAGTGCAACAATTACTGCATAGATTTCCTGTCTTCCCATTTCTCCTTTTAGACATATTTTTTAAGCCATGTGTCATTAAAAACGTTATTCTTCCATCTTAATACCTAGGTAGCGAGACTGGAGATGGAATGGAAGAGAGAGCTAGAGAGAATGCAGGATGTGTAAGAGTTTTGTGTACTAGTTCTAAGCCTAGTTATAGGTATAATTTTAGACGACCAGATGGCCTAGTGGTTAGAGACCCTGACTATGAAGCTTGAGGTCCCGGGTTCGATTCCCGTGTCGGGGCAGATATTTGTATGAAAAATACGAATGTTTGTTCTCGGGTCTTGGGTGTTTAATATGTATTTAAGTATGTATCTATCTATATAAGTATGTTTATCCGTTGCCTAGTACCCATAACACAAGCTTTGCTAATCTTACTTTGGGACTAGGTCAATTGGTGTGAATTGTCCCGTGATATTTATTTATATTTAATTCGTTTTATGTATCTAATGTTACGTTATGGTTTTAACTGTCATGATACATGTAACCAGATAAATAAATGTGAAACTAAATAAATATTGTCAATTCCCATTTTCCCAGTCTTCCCAATTAACCGACTCCCTTTTGTCCCCGTTGCTTACGTGATAGTCGACGTGTTGTTCTTCGTGTCCGCCGTAGTGCGCGACCGGCGCGTACGCCACGGCTTCATGGCCGTACTCTTCGCCGCCGTAATGGCCCAGCTGGACTACACCAGCCGCTGCCAACGCGACCACGGACAGGACAACTACGGCCTGGAATAAAGGGAATGATTAATGATGCTTTTTGATATTGCTGGGTTAAGGGGAAACTGAACTTTGTTTGGTTATTCGGCTGAGGGGACGATGCAGAGCTTAAGCTCAAAGTGATTCACTACGATTTTAGAAGCATGGAGCTTCTTTCTTCATGGCAGTTTGATGAAAAGCTTTGATGCTATTCTCAGGATTGTGATGATTGTAATAAATCTTAGTATCAGAATCAAGTAGTAAAGTGGACAAAGATATTGCTATGGCTTCGGGTTCAGTTCTGGTTTAGTTTCGGGCTGTCTTCCTGACTCCAGCGCACCAGGCAATCGTGGCAGCGCCGACAATCCTTTCACTTAGTGAATCACGGGCACTTACTTTGGCGATCATTTTGCGTTTGAATAAGGTTTGCTTCGTCTGAACGACCACACACGACTGGTGGTGAAGAGCGTAGACGCCGACTTTTATATTAGTTTAACCAGCGAGATGCGACGCAGTGTGCGTTGTCTACGCAAGAATACGGTAGTTTGATAATGATAAAGTAATTACGTAAAATTACGTAGCACCTGGTTCAAGGTGACAGAACACTTGATGTCATATATTAATTAGAGCAGATTAGGAGAATTGGAGCAGTTTTTGTTAATGCTACATTCACGGGAATGTTTTAGGTTCGCGTAGGACACGGTTGCACAATACTAACGATTACATAGCGATGTGACAATGATAAAGTTTACGATCCTTTCTGTTTTCTCCGCTAGGGATATCTGATCAGATACTACGTGACTGCTTCTGTCTGCCAAACTGTGTCTTAGACTGTAATAATAACCTACTTTCCTTGTACATATTTACTTTAATATTATAGTTATAGGATAGGTTACAATCTAAGGATGTCTCTTAAAGTATTTATATAAAATAAATATCACGGGACAATTCACACCAATTGACCTAGTCCCAAATTAAGCAAAGCTTGTACTATGGGTACTAGACAACGGATAAACATACTTATATAGATACTACATAAATACATTCTACATACTTAAATACATATTAAACATCCAAGACTCGAGCACAAACATTCGTATTTTTCACACAAATATCTGCCCCGACCGGGAATCGAACCCGGGACCTCAATGGCAATCTTTCAAAATTTAATGCAACGATAAAATGCAGTTAGAGGCATGGGAGTCAGTGGCTGCATGGGATTTAAAGTCACTTCATGCATGCCTCCGACTGCATTTTATCGTTGCATTCAATTTTGAAAGATTGCCATCGACGTGTTTTAAATTCGTTTTATTGTTATTGAACATTTTATCTTGTTTCCACCTTTTCAGTATTACTGCAGGCGGGTTTTTGATTTTTTAATTTATTATTTTATTTACACTGCAGGCGGGTTTTTAGTTTTTTTAATTACTTTTTTTATTTCTTGCTTTTTAGTGTAACCTCCTGAGACCCAGATAAATTATTGAGTGTCTGAATTAGGAATCCGTTGCTATTTAGTTCAAAACCAATATTGAAATATGTAGGTACTTAATTTTCCACATGGGTTTCATAGAGAAAATTATTGCTCAAAGATATCTTAGTAAGTAGGTACGTCATCGTTTTAATGCATTGATTGCCAATTTACTATTCCAAATTGAATTTAAACACATGGCTTGTATATATTTTTGTAATCTCTTTTAAAATCCCTTTATTTTGATAGCCTACTCGATAGGTTTGAATAAAAAAATTTTTTTGAAGACTCACAATTTGGCGCCAAAAATCCGCCATTTTGATTTTTCAAGAATTTCATGTATCCAGTGTTACTCGCGTTATCAAGACGAATCCAATGACGTATCATTTATCAAAATCGGTTCAGCCGTTGTGTAGTTACGAGAGGACATAGGAATGGACATACATACATACATACATACATACATACATACATACGGGTCAAACACATAACCCTTCCTTCGTCGCAGTTGGGTAAAAATAGGTCAATCTTGGCTTTCCTTTGCCTCGTTTTCCTTTTAATTTCCTTCCAGAAGGTTTAAAAAGAAATCGTCGTGTTGTATCAGGTGTCCCTTCATTTGTCCCCTTCTGCAATTTATGGTCTCCAGTGACGTTCGAAGGACTACGAAATACAAAACCAGCCGAGTGCGAGTCGTACTTGCGCACCGAGGGTTCCGTACAAATCTTTGGGTATGTCAAAGTGTTAAGCCCTGCTTCTAAGTAAAATGTACGCATTGCGAGATCATTTTATATTGGTTAGTCGATACCCCCTTAATATTTAATATAATTATTATATTTATTATTTTTTGTTGTACCGGCTACAATAATACATAATCGGTGAAAATTTCAAGAGTCTAATTAACGCCAATATAAAGATCGAGTTAAAAACGTTGAAAAAAACACGTTTCTTGTATGACAACCCCCTTTCATTTTTAACTTTATTTTATTTTTAGCTTTTCTTGTTATAGCGGCAAAAGAAATACATAAACTGCGAAAATTTCAACTGTCTAACTATCACGGTTCATGAGATACAGCCCAGTAACAGACGGACAGACAGACGGACGGACAGCGGAGTCTTAATAATAGGGTTCCGTTTTACCCTTTGGGTACGGAACCCTAAAAATGAAGACGTAAGTGTTATCAAATGCAATACTTTCATTATCGCCTAGTGTTTGGAGATTGAACCTGTCTTGTTAGCATGCAATTAGATACCGCAAAGAAATAAGTAGAGCGTTGCTCGCGAACACGGCATATGCAAGAGTGTCCTAAAGACAAAATAATGGTCGTAATAACGGCGACCTTGCCCGAGACAATTTAAATATGCAATTTTATCACATTCTTAACTGCACACTTTATTTGGTAATATAAATAATAATGAAAGAATTCTGTCAAGGCTTTAGATGCATAAAACTGAATGCGTTTATTAACTTAATTAGTTTGTCGAATTTTTAGTTGTTTCTTATGATTATTGACATGATTTTGGGGTTTGAATTCCGAATACATAGTTTCAGTGGGATAGCGATTAAACGAATTCTTTGCAGACGGAGTCGTGGGTAAACAGCTAGTAAAATATAAATTAAAAAAGCTTATACGTAGCTTATAGGTATAGGTCATAGGCACTGGCATCGCGTAAAGCGCTGCGGGTGTCTATGGACAGTGGTGATCATTTAACATCAGGTGACCCACTAGTTCGTTTGTCTGGCCTCTCTAACATAAAAAAGGGTATTCATAAACTATTTCATAACCGTAACCAGGGGTTATAAAGTGATGTCTAAGTTGATATAAGCTTATGTCATTTTGTAGTGCCATTTCCGCCATCTGATAAAAGTTGACGCAAGATCTCAGAGACTGCTCGAAAATATTTCACATTTTATGTAAATAATTGAAACATGTTATACCTGCAATGCATTGCACTCGTTATAAGCCAAAAAAATCTTTCGGTTTTATTTTATATTATGGTTAAGAATTCGTTTATCGCTATCCCGCGGTAACTATGCAATTTTCCGACTGTTTGTGTCCCAAATTTCATCAGAAACCGTCAAACCGTTATAGCGCGAAACATTTGCGTTTATCTGGGGGCACAGTAGTGCTCCCGCCAAGACGAGCCAAGCGAAGCGCAAGGGCACTACTACCTTTTCTCGAAGCGATTCGTCTTTTTTTGAACCCTCATTATTTAAGTTTGGATTATACCAGTTAGGTAGTCATAGTGTCGCTCTGGCAGCGGCTTCACCTTTAGTTACTTAGTTGTTTAAGTTTAGTTTTAGTCAGGTTGGAGACTGAAAACCAGCGGGCTCGCTGAGTCTCATTTCCTATTTATCTCATACTTAAAAACTAGATAATGTGTAGTACTATATTCGTAAATTTGTAACTTTTTTTTGTATGTTGGTAAATAAAAATTTCTTTTATTATTTTATTTTATTATAAACAAAATTCTCGGGATATGATGTCAATATAGTAGAAATCATATCCCTCTAATAGAATAAAAATAAATAATATTTCAATTGCACAGTTCTTATACCTTAAATTTTATTGATATCTAAAAAACCCTGATTTCGTCACTGACACACTGATGATCATCAAAATTCTTAGGGTACTTCCTGAAGTCTTAGAAAGCTGAAATTTTGTATGTAAGCTAGTAAAAGAACACAAACAACAAAAAAATTATAAATCTTGGAACTTTTGAAAAAAAATGTCTTAAGTAACTTACAAAAAGAAGTTAAATCCTACCAAAAACATTTTCATTTAAAATGTTGCCAAGACGAGACAATTCCTTGCACTGTTAAAAAGTTATTAGATCTCATACAGAGCCAAGCTTCCGAGCTCTACACGCACGAACTTCACAAACTTTACATCTTGCTCAAAACATTATGAGGGTTGGCCTTTCGGCTGCTACAAGAACTATTGTATGATAAAAAAGTAGCGAACAGAAATAAATTGCTATAAATTGATATTTTGACTAAGGTGTAAAGTTTTTGAAGTTAGAGCGTGTAGAGTTCGGAAGCTTGGCTCAATATGAAATCTGGTAACTTTTTGACAGTGCGAGGAATATGGTCTCGTCTTGGCAACATTTTACATGAAAATGTTTTTGGTGGGATAGTATTATTTAAGCATATTGTACTGTAAAGACAAATAAATAAATAAATATTGTACCGCGAAGTCAATAAATTTGCAGTAAAACTGTCAGTTTTGGGTGGATAAAGTTACGTCGTAGAGTTAATATAACCCGACTTTATGGTAATTATAATTATTACTCTAGGTTAGTTACGTAAAATATAATAGTCTAATAATTTAACAGAATAGCTTTCCAATGCTGTAAATATCTCTTACAAATAACATGAATTCTATGAATAATGTCCTCTAAAGTAATTGCAACCTGTTCGCGAGCATAAAGTCGTAAAGAATTAGGTATTTATAACGAACAGCCTATTTCTTCTCTGCAAACGATCTTTAGTGTTAATTGGTTTGTTATTTATACGCAGTACTTAATTTGTATTTGTTACTTAAGGTTTATCTATAAAATTATATTATAACCTAATATTATTTATTTTTTATTAGCAGTACGGCTGCTCACCGAATCTAAGATTATTAAAAGCGAAAAAGTTTATCAGGTGCGCCGGTGGGATTCGAACCCACGTCTCCTGGGTATGCGCCCCAACACGGGTGTTCTACCAATTGAACCACGTCGCATCCAACCGACTCCGCTTTTGATTTTTTCGCTTTTAATAATCTTATATTATAACCTAGTTCGATCAGGCCAGGGAGCTGAAATTCCGGGATTTAAATAAATTTCCACGGGAAGTCCCAAAATTTACATCGTGATCTTTAATTTACATTGTATGAAGAACAATCGTGCAGAATTTCCTGTCTCTAGACTTTGCGATTAAGATTTCGGGATTTTACATGCTCTAGTGTGTGTATCCTTTAGCTCTTAGTAATAAATCATATCTTAGACCTATCGGTTATTTCCCTAATGCCATCCTTACATGGCGATCTTGCCAGGGTCGCCATGTGGTGACGGGAGTTGGGAGTCAAGTCAGACGTCCGAATGTTGAGTAAATACTGTGTATATTCTAGAACATTATAACTATATATACGATACACGATGGGAGTGTGTGTGTGTGGCACACACTCCCATCTCCCTTCCCTCTTGTGTTGGGGTTAAGTAAATGTGTTGTTCCAGAGATCCATCTATGTACATACCAAATATCATCCAAATTAGTCCACCCGTTTCAGTGTGAAAGAGTAACAAACATATACACATTTTTTTTACATTTTTATAAGTAGGAAAGATTTACAGCATGTACTTTTTATGTAAGATCATAAATAAACCATATCCGCAGTTACTGGTATTAAAAGTACTTTGGATGTATCTAATCATAAATTAAATTAATTCATAACCGTCATCGGTGCTATAAATACGTTTAACTCGTGTTACGTTTTATAGGCACAAGTATTTTTATACTTAATTCATATTTCGGTGTTTTTATTAGTGTAAATACTTAATATAATTATAAATATGTAAAGTGGTCGGCTCTTACTGTCGTGTAGGCATATTACCAATATAGATAGATACTTAAGTACGAAAAGGGATTTTAAGTCAAATTTTGTTGATTTTTCTAGTTTGTATTTTGTTGCATTATTAGTAAATATTTTAATTCAGAAAAATACTATTTTTATTACTAATGCAGTACAAAAAATGATGATTTTCTCGACCGGTTTATTTTAATTGCTTACTGCTCCCGGTAATTATTTGGCTGGTATTTGCTGTTACTCAATGTACACGTCGGATGCTTCATTTTTTAAAGCAACAATAGGAACAACGTAACAGATATCGAACATTTTCCTGCACTGTACGTGTCGATATGGAAGCAAAAATGATTCTATAATCACTACCGAATATTTTATTAACAGTTTAGTATTACCATACAAACACGCATAGCTCACTACGGACCACTAACTGTTCATTGCATGTTTTTAGTTATTTTAAAATACCATTACATAGATATTCCTAGGACGTATTCTCAATGGGTTTCGGAATCAAACCTACTGAGCTGGTATCGGTATCTGGTCATCAAGTTGAAGTTACAGATAAAACGCAGGCAAGCTGTTACTCAATCCTAACCTAATTGCAAAACATAAGATCTTAATGACATTTTGCATAAGGACCGTTAAGTTCTACACCAGAAACCAAACCAGCTTAAAGTAAAGTGTGACATAATAATAGAACCGATAGGTTTCTGAAACTGGGCTACCCAAAGGCGAAAGTGTTAGGTGGTTTATGATCATGGTGGAAATACGAAAAGGTTACAAAATTCTACTTCTGTGTCTTCTAATTTGTAGGTACGGACTTGCGTAGAGTCTACAGCTTCTGTTAAATAGTTTTACATAACGTGTGATTGTTCATAGAAGACATCTAAAATGTGATTAAGAACGACCATTTCTTGCATGCTTTGAATTCGATAGTAAATAATTTTAATTCTAGAATATTCCTGTTTTGGTCGGTGAATCGAAAAAATAAGTAACGAAACTGCAAATGATATCCCGTTTCAGCGTTGTAAATAATGTACATAAATAAGGTAAATAAACGAAGAGGAAATTAATAGTACCCACGTTGTAAAGACAAAATAAAAATCAGAAGTGTGTATAAATAATAACAATATTTATTTAGTACATTAATAGTGCGTAGGTGGTGGCGGTAACTTAATGGTGGTATTCGTTGAGACCGTGTCCGTCATGGTGCGCGTGCGCAGGTTCGGCGTGCACGGTCGGCGCGGAGTTGTGGACGATGGCGTTGAAACTGGAAAGTTAATATTAAATCAGATTTGTCATTTATACAAGACAATTTTAGATACTTGATTAAGACCAACCCTATCCAACACTGTTATTTATGAGATAGCGTTTAGCAGTAAGTACTTAGTAAAATTAGTTTTCTTTTGTTTTTAGTTTTTTCGTCTTGTGATATTATTATATGGATTAGTAACATAGATCTCTTAACATTCATTAAAAACCCAAAATATTAATCGTTCATGTAAATACTCTAGTAAACGACTTGTACACGTTTATAAATTTGAATAATTAATCGGTTAATTCCGATTACTTGTCCGGAATCACTCTGTAGACAATAGTAATTATAATAGTTGCTTTAAGCTCAGTTAAAATATTTAAAATGCATAAATAATATTCGTCGGTACTAATGGTCTAGCGTTCATCAGATCAGCTCTTAGGATTTGAAATGTATACAAAGTATCGTTTAAAGTAATTTGGTGCTAATTAAAACGAAAAACGCAGGAATTCATTGTTTATAAACCATTTTCTTCGGTTAGTCTTTCTAATTCTTATTACTACATACTACGATGAAATATGTTAAGGTATGGATGTTTATCGATAAGCTAACATCACGAATAAATTCTATCTTCTCCCTTTCTTCTTCTTTCTAATTTTCACCTATAAATTCCGGCAGCTGAAAAGTTCGAAACCACGATTACCCACTTATTCACTTAAGTATTATTTGAATAAGAATTTAAATTAAGAGCTTTTTGTGCTTCTGGAACGCTGAATACGAAAGTCTTTATAATTTGATTATATTAATTCTCCAGACGTAAACGTGCATATTAAATACCTATCTCCGTCTGTCAGTTCAGTATTAGATATTATATATCTAAGAAGTTACATCATTTATTTTAGTCTGTTAGATCAAGCGGTATGACCTCCCAACTAGATCAATCAATTCAAATCGATGCATGACTCTTCAGTCAATATTTGTCGGTCAAACCATAAAAAGCAATATAAATTACAGTTTCAAAATTAAATTACGTGTTATGATGACAAAATATTGCCAGCGGGGAGGCATTCTTTTGAGCTTATTATCCGAATAGTATGTCATAACTAATTATAGTTGTGCCCTACAACGTTCGAGGCTGCCGTGTAATTTGATCATTGTATTAGAAGCATCGACTGAAGATCGGTCAGATTCTACCAAATTGCAGGATTGCTGCAAAGTTTGCCCAGATGCCATCGGAGTTATCGAGCGAAACAACATTAGTATTAAGATAAAGAGATGTAATAGATTGCACTGTCTACACAAAAAGCAATTAGTCTCGCCAAGTTCGTTTTGGCCTTAACACAGTGAAGACTATATCTTTTACATAACGCGGCAGATGCACGGCGTGTAACGTGCTCCATATGAATGGAATAGACAGCTTCGCACTGAATTGAATTAAGATGAATGATTGCGTGTCTAGGTCATCATATCAAAATTACTACCGCATAGTTAGTGTTGTTTTTATTTACTTTAAGTGTAAGTTGCGCAGTTTAAAAAAATACGAACCCGTTGTGGTGGTCAGCGGTGTAGGTGACCTTGCGGATGGAACCGTCAGGTTGGAGCAGGGAGTATTCTCCCTTCACGACATCACCTTGGCGGGTCTCGTGCTGGGACTTGTGGTCGCCGGTGTGAGGGTCTTCCACGGAGTAAGCGTACTCGTACTTGGCAGGGGCGGCCTAGATAATTAAAATTTAGTCTTATTAGAATTTAGAACAAAACTTGACTGTAAGATAAGTTCCTTATGCTTTATGTAATCTTTCGATGGTGATTGATTATTTAGTGATTTTTTACGCAGATGCGAGCGATACACATAAATATAATGTTACAAATATATAATGGAGTGTTTGATAAATAGACATTAATCCAAATCACAGCATGATAGATTGTCGATGCGATGTTACAAAACTTTCTATAGTCTTATAATGACAAGGAGCTTACACAATAAACATTTAATTGGGTTGTACTAACTGATCTCATTTTTAATCATATTATTAGCTTGCTGTGCCTTTCACTTTCTTTGTGTTAGTATGTTTAGGTGCGTGTGTTCGTAATGGTTCGTGTAAAGAATGTAAACTGCATTGGTAACAATACTTAAAGTCCTAGGAAATAAGATCAGGAAAATAATTTTGAGTTTGAAAACATCTATTCTACAAACTAGAAATTCATTCTCTCCGCTAAAATATTTCATCTGATTATGAGCCTATTTTAATTTGATTTAACAGGGTCTATAATTGCAAACTATAACTGTTGTATGTCAGAAGTATATGTGTCATTTTTTCTTTGTGCTTTTTCCTCGTCACATAAAATTACAAGTTTATACAGATTTGCAACCGTGGGACAATGACACAAATTGACTTAGGTCCAAACCTACTATGAGTTCTAGATAACATGGATAAACATACTTATATAAATAAATAAATACATAAATACTTGGTCATATAAGTATATGAAATATCTAGCTTCGTAGCTTTGGCTTCACTAACCAAAGGGCTGTCGTCAAAATGAATGAATACTTACATGCTCCTCGATATGCTCGTGATGTCCGTGTCCAACAGCGACAGCTACGGGGGCCACGTGCTGTACGATGGGGGCCTGGTGGATCTGGGGGGCAGCGTGGTGGATCTGAGGGGCGGAGTAGTGAACCTCGGGAGCGGAATACTGGACGGTGTGCTGGATAGGAGCAGCCTGGTGAACCACAGGGGCAACGTGGTGGACAGGGGTGGCGTGGAACAGGGGAGCGCTGTGCTCATATGTGTGCTGAACGTGAGTGTTCTGTTCAATGATGGAAGGTGCAGAATGCTGGAGGAGAGGGGCAGAGTGTTGGTACACGGTGGGAATAGCGGCGTAGTGACCGTCATTGTGGCCATCGTAATGGCTTTCTACGTGGTGCGAGGGCTGGTCGTGACGAACGATGCTCTGGGAGGAAACGGCGTGACCATGGCTGTGGCCGTGTCCATCGTCCAGGATCACTCCAGCAGAGCAGATTGCCACCAGGGCGCTGAATACTGCGATCTGTCAAAAAATAACCACCATTATTTGATTTGTTGACTTTAATAAAAGATGTAATTATTATTTTTAATTAAAGCACTCACTTTAGAGTACATGTTGGTGCTGTATCGAATGGGACTCGATTGATAAAATCCCTGGCCCGGTGGTAGTTTTTATACTTCAGATGCGGCGCGGGCGCATGTCACCCGATACTCAAAACCGGCTCGATATGCGATTCCGCTGTATTCGGTTACCTTTAGGTGCATTACGTCAGTGTCGTTTTTTAAATCCTTCAAGGTTAGGGTAAAGCTCTACGCATAAAGCCCTTTTTTTCTCAATTAAATCATTTACTAATTAAATATCAAAAAATTACATAAAAAAAGTACTTTTCAAACATTTTGGATGATACAATTTTATTAGTTTTATGCAATATTACTGCCAAATTATAAAATGCGTACTTACTTAAATTTTATAAGTAATCTCTTTGCGTGGAAGTGTGATAAAGATAGATAGACATTAATTTGCGATATTAATTAACCGGCTAACCGCACCGTCAGCCTTGCGGTTGCGGAGGTGTTAGAAATTCCAATTTTAAGACTGAGACTTAACAGTATCATTAGTGTAAACTTTATAGTTTTTGTTCACATTTAGCCGTGATAAGGTCACACAGACCTTAATTAAATATGTAATGAAATTTAAACAAAAGTAAAACACATATATTTTTATATATTTTTTTTTAATCATCATCATAATCATGATTAGCCCATCCAAGCTACGTGCGGCTACAGGGCACAGTCCTCCTCTCAGGGCCCAGTGCGGATTGGGAACTTCACACACACACACCATTGAATTTCTTCGTAGGTGGTGCAGGTTTACATTAAAATATAGAATACTTTTTTTTATTAATTTTAAATCTTTTAACAGGACCGTGATTAACATTTAATGTTTAAAACTATAACAATAACGGTGAATTAACTGAAGAAATAAACACATGACATAATAAATTAACTTTAAATAAATTAACACTATAATTAAAAATAAATCAAAACTAACTAAACTAAAAACTAAATAAAATTAATAATACTTTTTAGTTCGGAAAATTGCGTAGTTCCTGTGGAATTGCGATTAACGAATTCTTTGCAGAAGACGCGGGCAAAAGCTAGTACACATATAAAAATACACATGGTAAAATAATTACTTCTTGAAATATCATCATCATCATTTCAGCCGCAGGACTGTAACACGGCAAACCTCCGTGGTGCGCAACTGGCCGCTTACAGAAAAACAAAATTCTAAATTCTGAACTATTGATTTTCTTTTGTTTTTTTTCACGTCATTGGCTCTACAATTTGGCAAGGCTTATGCCGAAATTTGATTTCCTCACAATATAATTATAATTTATACTCGGTAATAATACTAATTTACCGAGTTGCTTGTATTTTAAAGGGCTGCCGCTATTGCAGGTACTGTAAATATTATTTGTTAAGTTCTTTCTCTGTATTTTCTTATACATAAATTGTGAAACCTAATCCAAGTCTCGTTTAGTTTTCTTTCACTGACCTAGGCACTAAAACGAGACTTGGATGGGTGCTTCAAGCAAGCAGTAAAGCAGGGTATTTCTTCCAGCCCTTCCTTTTCCGCTTCTTCCTACGAACTTTCTGCTCTACTGCCTCGGAGCAGACCGCCGGTGAAGCCTGAACTCCCTATTGGACGCTCCGAGGCTACTCGAATACCCTGCCCTGCCTTCCCACCTGTCCAGAAAACCTAGGCCAGTGTTTTTTTATTATTTTATTAAAGAGCAGTGCTGACTGGAACAATTTGTACATACATATTTTATACTGTATTATATTTTATTTACCTACTACATAGTCTGTTATTTCTCCGACCGGCTAGCCGGTTACAGGACGTCCACTGATGGACATAGACCTCCCTCATTGATACCCATTAATTACGGTTGGAAGCGGCTTGCGTCCACCTTGAACCTGCGGCCTTTACCAAATCGTCCGTCCATCTTGCTGGTGGACATCCCACGTTGCGTTTGCCAGTCCGTGGTCTCCATTCGAGAACTTTTCGGCCCCAACGGCCATCTGTTCTGCGTGCTATATGGTGCTAATCCGAGCTTAAAATATATTAGTAGATAATTGAGCCCCTAGTGTAGTTTTATGATCCGTTTCACATCCGATGATATGCATTTACAAGTGTGTAATAATGATACACGCTTTTACGATTGGTATCGAATCGGTTACATTTGCATACCAAATTAATAATTTTCATACGTAAAAATTATGCGTTATTGTTTGCTTATTGTGTACAAATTTATGTAAATTTAACGACTAGTAAAAATAAAGACCACTGAAAATTTATTATGTTTAAAGACACGAGATGCGCTTTGGGGTCATTATTCGAGCGTTTCAACCGCCTCACTTTCGTGGTCACGTTTTCTACGAATCGGCTGTAGATTTTGATGGCGTTTTCGGTTATTTATTAGAAGACCTGTACTTCTCCCACATAATTAAAAACTGTATCATAATCTTTTGCCATTTCTACAAAAAAGTGTCCACGAAAGTGAGGCGGTTGAAACGCTCGAATAATGACCCTTTGGGGTTTAGTTATTTAATGAACTTTAAACGAAGAAAACGTATTTATATCTTATGTGCCTTTGTTTTATTTTTGTTATTATTACTTATTATGCACTATTATATTTGTTACAATAGTATGAGCACTTGTAACTAACTAAATAGCAATGTGGTCGAATCTTAGAAATCGATTTTAACATACTTTCTTTGGCTGTAGTGTCTTGGAATTTGGCTGGTCTTTCAAAACCCCATGACATTATGACGATAACACAGTACGGCAAAAAGTCGTATTCTTTGCAGTTTTAATGCTGAAAAATGTCGACCTAAAGTCGATCATAGATGTGAGTTATCCGTATTATTTTAATACGATGTTTTTCTGTAGAAAATTGATAGAGTATAACATAGAGTATAAATTTAGACTAATCTTCGCAAAACAATTACAAGTTGGAAATGGAAAAGATGTAATAGAGCCCTATTATGTGCAATATTTTTAATCGTTTCGCACTTTCCTATACTTAAAATATTAAGAAAGCACCACAAAAATAGTTTTTGAAATTTCAGTTCCTCTAAAATGTCGCAGAAATCTCACTATGACAATGCTATGGCAAAAATGCAATTGAGATATTTCAAATTCTAGGCATGAGAGAATTATCTTTAAATAATAAATAGTAATCATACACATTTTATGCCGACTCTATTGAAACTTATTAAACTAGAATAATCATTACATTTATACAATGTTCGATATTGTATTAGTTATGAATATTTTTATTATTATCAATTTAGTAAAATACATGTTTAATGAGAAAAAAAATAATAAAATGGTAATTGTGACAGATTTTTTTTATAGTTATACTAACATTTATATTTTTTCTTAGAAAGTTTTTATTTTATTTTATTCATAGGGTTGTAAGTGTAAACGAGTCCGAATTGTATCGACAAGAAAGTAGCTCTTTGGTTGCACCGAACGCTCCGGTAAACTATTGCGTAACGCAGGGCCTTGCTACACTTAGCTCATTACTCCATTAAGTAAGATGAAGGCTTGTTAAGTCGTTAAATTGACTGCATTTTCTTTCGTTAAATGCTTGGGTGGTTTTATGCCTTTTTAGTGTCAGTGACTAGGTAATGTGTATACTTAGATAGTTTGGTCCTATATTTGAAGAGATAGTTTTTTTTAATGGGCTAAGTGCCTGTTGGTGCGCCGTGAAAGTGTATTAAATGGTAAGGTAATTATTCAATATCGCATGGACGCATACACACACACACACACACACACACGCGCGCGAATACACACACACACTCACACACACACAGACACACACACACATACACACACACATACTCGCACATGCTCACAACACACAAGTTAACTGTAAGTAGTAACTGAATTGTATCTTTTATAACCTTTTAAAATAATCTCTAATATAAGTAAACATGTCACATTAATTATTAGTTTTAAACGTTAAATAGTTTTATGTAAGTTATTGATTTTTCGCGTCTTATATTTTGGCAACACATAATTTGTTTTGGTTGCCTACAAGACAGGCTACGCCTAGTGTAGGAGCCATTGTAATACATCCTGAATAACGCTGTCAAGTACATCTCTAATCTGCTGTATGCTTACAATTAATGGTATTCTCCACTTTTACCTAACCATATTGCAATGTTTATGTTGAAGCTTGTACTTTCTTAATAAATTATTCTTATTCTTATTCTTATTCTTAATATTAAATTATGAGCGATTATTACTTGTTTACTTGTAAAATCCATTAAGCGGTGATAGTTTTCCTTTTAAATTAAAAATAAGGATTTGAAACTTCATCATCATCATCATCATCTCAGCCTATGTACGTCTCAATGTAGGGCAGAGGCAGGCAGGGCCCAGTGCGGATTGGGAACATCACACACATCATTGAATTTCTTCGCAGGTGTATGCAGGTTTCCTCACGCTGTTTTACTTCACCGTAAAGCTCATGGTATAATTTACCACCAATGTAATTTCGCACATAAATACCGAAAAACTCAGAAGTGCGTGCCGGTATTTGATCCCACGATCCTCTGCTTGAGAGGCCATATAGGTCAAACCAATAGGCCACCACGGCTATTTAATATTTTCTAATAGATCCCTAAATCGAAAAATAGTCTTAGCAAACCTATTGTATTTTTTTAAATGGCACAACACTATGGATTTAGACGCAAAAAAAAAATATCCCCGCTGTACGCGTATAGGGGACATACATAGCATTATTTTTCAAAAAATATTTTACTAAGTAGAGAGTAGGTATATGAATTAACTACGCGCACAACTTTGTGCTCAAAAAACTGGTAGTGGCTGTGGGTAGTGTGTTTATGTTGTAAATTTCATTTTATACGTAGAGGGAAGGCGATGAAATTAACTACTTAAATATAATACTTGATTCTAAAAATACTATTCAGAAACTACAAAAAGACATTAAGACATCTCAGGATCGAACTCGGAAATTTTCACTTCCAGTTTTTGCATTTATTTTCACGGTTAACGGATAGGATTTACTTTCCTGACAATTATTCTGTGATGTATGCTTGCTCATATACTTACTAACTTAATAGTTGGTATACATGCCGAAATTTCCCCAATGTGGTCTCAAAACATCAAGAAATAGTGAATGACGACAATCTGTGTTCAATCCCGAGTATTAGTTTATTTATTTCTGTTTTTTTACAGAAATAAATAGTATAGTTACAGTACAATTTAAAGGAAAATAAAAAATCCTTACCAGATAATCATCAAGATTTAGAAAAGAATTTGAACAGGTTAATTAGGTGTTGGTAACAGGGCTTTTCTTAAATAACTTTCTGACAGCCCAAAAAAAAGTGTTTTTCTTTTACAATATATTACGATGCACATTAAAAGTATATATCAATAGCATATTTTTTATGTATATGGACAAGCTTAATGCCCTCAGGAAGCAAAAAAAATAGTTACATAGACACGGTTGTGACAGACGCCTTATATATATATGTCACGAGCACGACCATACTCAAAAAGTCCACGGCGGTGACATTTTTTTCATACCATGGTTGTGACAATTTGAAACGTGTTCGGTGTAACCTAAAAGACAACCAAGGTTTTGCAAATCTTAAGTAATTATCTTAAACTACACCACATTACCTACTTAATTATGTTTTAAGTAATAGTGTGACACTGGTACTTTTGTTCAAAACTCGTACATGGCGTTGACGTGTTAAGGTTGTCCTTTTTTTAAAATAAATGAGAAAAATCTTTTTGCGAGATACGCTCTACATTCAGCCATTTGAAAATCTGACAAGAAGACAGTGTTGCTGTTCTAAAAAAAATTAAAAAGGCTTGCCAATATCAATGTTACTTTTGTACTGAGTACCGTAATTTTTTAGTATCGCACATGGTCGTGACACAAAAACTAATCACAAACATTATGTTGCTCAAAATCACAAATAGTCATTATTATTTATATATTTTTTATTTCATTTTATGGAACAAAGGTTAGTCTTGCATAATTGCTGTAATATTTTGCAAAATAACATAACATTTCTTCGGGAAAAACATTTTATTTCGAATTCCGGCAATCTCACACTACACGGTCCGTGACATTTTGGACTTAAATGTTTTTTTTAGATTTTTTTTAATTATAAATATTAAAAAAATGTATTAAAAAATTTTTCTATAGGTAATTACTAATTTGCTAAGTGAATTATTATACAGTTTACTGATTTTCCTAAAATATATACTCAATTCTTACAAGTCACACAAAAAAACGTAAGAATAAGAAATACCCAACAAACAGAAGAAAACAAAAGTAGTAGGGATTCGCCGATTCCCCATCACTTTTTTTAGGTCCTTCAAGATGGCGAACTTGGGGGCGTCAAAAATAAAAAAAAAAAAAAAAAAAAAAAAGTAAAGTATGTATAAACGTGCCACACCCCACTTGGAGTGATTGGACCAGGTCTCATCACGCTCCACCCACTCTTTCAGGTACCTACGCGCTACATTATGTACTTCACTTCTAACACAATAGACGCACCTCGCCAGCGAGTCATACAAAGGATCAACCTTTCTTTTGTTCAATTCATGCAAAAAATTTTACCTGCGTTCTTACGCGGCGGTCATCGAAGGGTTCCTATGCAACTTGTAAGACGATGTTTTTTGCTATTGTTTAATAACCTAATTTTCGTTTTTGCTAAATTCATAAACTTTGGTGATTGATATAAAAACTAATCTAACCTAACCAACCTTTTTGCGTTATATAATATAATATTTAGATTAAACAGTTTGTAAAATGTTGCTGTTCTTTCAATAGTTTTTTCCTGTTAAATTCATAACTTTAATGATTAATATAAAAACTACCCTAACCTAACCTACCTTTTTGCGCTATATGTAGATTGAGATGATGATTTTGTAATTTACCAAACGAATCTTTACCTATTAATGTTAAAGTAGGGTCAAGGAAACTGAATCGCATACCATGATGGAACCTTTTCACAATCAATTTCACGATGATTTCTTTGGCCGGTGTATGGAATGTCAACATCAGCTTCTTTAGAATACATGTTTAAACTTGTACGATTGCTGTACATGCATTAAATAAAAAATGTGTTCGAGGAATCTCAAAATCAGGTTTGAACTTGTAGGAAAGCAAGCCTAGACAAAGTCGCTTTGTACCGTCTCACATAATTCACTCAAAAGTCGTTATCTACTATTGTTCAAGCACACAATCCATGCTTTGAATTGTATGCGCAGCGAATGATTTATCGTTTCCATTCATTATACGTACAAAAACAAGTTTAAACTTGAAAAAAATCCTTCCCATAAAAGGTGTTCGATGCATCCCCCACGTGCAGGGCAGGATTGAACTTGTCGAGTCGACCAAACTATAAAAGCGATGAACACACCGCACATTCATCTCATATCGCCTCAAATAATTCATCAGACAAGATCCTGTCCCTAGAGAATCGTGAAGTGCAAAGTTCAGTGTTGTAGCAGTGTTTCGTTGCTGACATGGATGTAAGTATGCAGTGTTTAATTGTATTTGTACCTACTTGTCTTAATTTTTGATTGGTTATAATATAACCTTTATCCATTACTGTGTTTACTGTGTAACTCAACTTTGCTGACCTGTTTTATATTTTTTTTTTTTGCATTGTTATAGCTTTCTGAAGAAAACACATTCAAAAATTATTATTATGGTGAAAACCACGATGAAGCAAGCGATGAAGGCGAAGGCACACTCGCATACAAAATAAAAAGAGCGCTCGCTAGTAAAAGACCTGGTAACAGCATACACGGTTTCTTTGAGAAACGGAAGAAAAAGAAGGTTGCTAAAAACTCATCAAGCGTGAGCCAAGCCACAGATGACGGCGTCGCATTTATTAAATCAAATCAAGACGACGGAGCTTACGCGTCGCAGCTCGTCAAAATTGAAATATATGATTGGGCGAAAATAAAGAACGTTCCCCCAACACAACAGTGGAAACACGCAGAAGTGCGTATAAAATATTTCGCCCACTCGGAAACAGACGAACATGTTGAAAAAACAAAAGACGTAATCTACAATATTACGAAACAGTTGGCCGCCAAAAGTGATTGTGTTAATTTTACCATAGACAATGACAAATAAGTTTAAGTTTAGTTTTATTATAATTTAAATTTATTTTGATTGCATGCTTAACATTGTATACTTTTTTTCTTTAATTTAAACACTTTTGTATTCAAACTATCTCATAATTTATTATCCACAAAGACTCATTGCTGAGAACTTATTGTTAAGTAAGATAATTAACACCTGTGTAAATCACCTGTGCGAGCAGGAAACTTTAGTGATTTCATAATTATAAAGACTTAGATAACACATTTCTTATCAATTAACTATCATGAACATGCAGAACAGTAATTACTTCGATCAACAACTCGACCAGATTGTTGAAGATCAAGATTTGTACGAATTGTGCGAGAAAGTCGAGCGAGACCATTCTAAAACGTAAGTTACTATTTTCATTGTTATATTAACTGTGCTATTGTGATGGCTCCAACATGTTACAACATGTTTGATATTAGTAGGCAGGAGTAATGGGTAGGGGTTGGTTCGTTGGGTATTTAAACCGAATCCCTTATTGTGTGAATCATTTGTGACCGCTTCCTTGGTTGTATTTGACGAATTTTACTTAAAATGTATTTCGATTTGGACTTATCTCGAAATGAAATTGCAAGTTTGGATAAGTCAGTAGTTTTAAAAAAATTTCATCATCTGATTCGATTGTGGTATATTAGGAAAGTTTTACCAATAGCATGGTTAGAGGATCCGGAAATTATTCCATACTTTGAACCATGCAGTGGACACGCATCATCACCATCATCATCATCCGATGAAATTGATGGAGTGTTGCCAATGCAAGCATATTGCTGCCATTGTAAAAAAGAAAATAGTTAGTATAAGACTTTGAAATGTTTTAGTTTATGTAATAATTTGTAATAGGTATTAATGATACTTTTATTTTTACAGATCTTTGTCAGCTGGACAAGGACGAGGTGATTCAATGAAAAGATCATCTCCATTGACTGATGAACCTTTGGCGAAGAAGAAAAACCACGTACAACCGAACCCATCAACCAGCTGCGCGTCAACATCAACTGCATCATCTGCAAATAAAAATGTGAGTACAGAAAGTAATGGTAAAATTGAATGTTCTGTATGCCACGTGTCAACACCAAGAAAATATTATTCCAGTCACTTAAAAAGTAAAATTCACAAAAATAATGTGTTAAGTTCTATCAAAGAATTGACAAATGTTCAATTAATTGAAACCGCTTTTGGGAATAGGATTGTTACCTATAGAATATTATCCGACTTTATTGCTGACCAACTTTTAGAAACACCAGAGTTATTTTTAAAAAATATCAAAGACAAAGTATTTAAATTACTAGATCAAGCTGTAGCAGAATACTTTGTTGTAAAAGTAAATTTTATTCTTAATGCAGACTTTACACAGCAAACTAAGCAACTAAATAATACTTTCGACTTTCAAACATTCAACTATGTTGTTTGCAAAGGAGATGCAAAGGATGATATATTTTTATTAATTGTGAATGAAATTGCAAATAAAGTAATTAATTTTGAAAAAAAAGACAGTGGGTGGAGTCTAACCAAAATAAAATACTTAGACATGAATGTAAATAAATTTGATCCATTACGTGGTTCATCTTACATAGACTTGCCATTAGATATAAAAAACAAAAACGCGGTTATAAATATACAAAATAAAGACCATGAATGTTTTCGTTGGGCTGTTTTATCGGGGTTATATACACCTAATCACAACTCCAATAGGGTTTCTTCATATACATCGCATAAGAATAAATTGAAATTTGATAATATTCCTTTCCCGATGAAACTAAATAATATTCATAAATTTGAGGGAATGAATAATCTAAGCATCAATGTCTTTGGTTTGGAATATGATTCAAAAAGCAAACAAAACCAAGTTGTTGGTCCATTACACTTAACAAAAAGTAGGAAAACCACCCATTTAAACTTGCTATATATAAATGAAGGTGCTAAAGGACATTACTGTTACATAAAAAGTCTTTCACGGTTAGTATCAAAACAAATGACTACATCAGAACATGCAATACACATTTGTGATGGATGTTTAATTTATTTTACTTCACATGAAAATTTGCAGAAACACCAAGACCATGATTGTTTTCATGTATGCACGAACTTGCCATCCGAAAACGAATTTAAAAGAAATTGGTTTAATGAAGTAGTTCCCTCTAGCAAAATATATTTTAATAATTACGAACGCAAATTGAGACTTCCATTTGTCATATACGCAGATTTCGAAGCATTTTTAAAACCCATTGAAACTTGCGTTAATGATCCGAGTAAATCCTCGACAGCTAATGTCCAGGAACATGAGGTGTATAGTTTTGGGTACTACATTAAATGTTCATATGATAACAGTTTATCTGTATACAGAACATACACGGGTGAAAATTGTGCCGAATCATTTATGAAGCTCATTAAAAGAGATTTAGAGAGCATTTGTAAGAAGAACAACTGTGTAAAATGTCCTTTAGCTTTAACAGAACAAGATAAAGTAAGAATTGTTCAAAGTGACACTTGTTACATTTGTCAAAATAATCTAAATGGCGAATCAATGATTTATCATAACCATCATACTGGTGCCTTTGAAGGAGTCGTTCACTCATCTTGTTCCGAGAAATATCGAATCCCTAATTTTGTACCTGTGTTTTTACACAATTTAAGTAACTATGATGCTCATTTTATTGTACATGGACTTGGATTTGAAGAGGGTAACATAGAAATTATCCCACAAAATAAGGAGAAATACATTTCATTCTCGAAGCAAATTCTAATTAATAATCGTAGTATGAAATTAAAATTTCTTGATTCCCTAAAATTTATGAGTAGTAGCCTTGATAATTTATCCAAAAATTTATTACCAGAACAGTTCCGAGAACTTCGGTTAAATTTTCCTTGTGAACATGACTTCCAACGGTTATTGCGGAAAGGAGTATATCCATATGAATATATGACTTCTGTTGATTCATTAAAATCAACTAGTCTCCCCGATTACACTGATTTTTACAGTTCATTGAATGATAGTAACATTTCAAAAAATGATTATCAACATGCTTGCGACGTATGGAATCACTTTAAATGCCGAAACATGAATGATTATTCAAACCTTTATTTAAAAACAGACGTTTTGTTATTAGCTGATGTGTTTGAAAATTTTAGAAATGTTTGTATTGAAACATATGGATTGGATCCTGCTCATTATTACACAGCACCTGGACTGAGTTGGGATGCCATGCTGATGTACACTAAAATTAATTTAGAACTTCTAACGGATATTGATAAAGTAACTTTTATTGCGAATAATATAAGGGGTGGTATTTCTCAATGTAGCAATAGGCATGCAAAAGCTAATAACATATTTATGTCTGAATATGATCGTACTTTGCCATCATCGTTTCTCATGTACCTAGATGCAAATAATCTTTACGGTTGGGCAATGTCGCAATGTCTTCCCACTGGTAAGTTTGAGTGGGTAGATGTTAATACAAATTTTATTGTCCCCGATGACGCAGAACATGGATACATTTTAGAAGTTGACTTGGAATATCCAAGTAACTTGCACGATTTTCATTCTGATTTACCATTCTGTCCAGAAAATGTATGTTTAGGTGACACTAAAGACAAAAAGTTGATTCCTAATCTATATAACAAAACGAATTATGTTATTCACTATAGAAATCTAAAACAATGTTTACAATCGGGATTACGTTTGCTTAAAGTTCACAAAATTTTAAAGTTTGAACAAAAGGCGTGGTTGAAACGTTACATAGATTTGAACACACATAAGCGTTCTTTGGCCAGTTCAGATTTTGAAAAAGACTTCTTTAAACTAATGAATAATTCAGTATTTGGTAAAACTATGGAAAACGTACATAAGAGAGTTAATGTTAAATTACTCAACCACTGGCAAAATCGTGGAAAAACTCAAGGCGTTCAATCTTTAATAGCAAGACCTGAATTTCACAGTCTATCTATATTTTCTGAAAATTTAGTTGCAGTACAGTTGAAGAAAATAAAAGTTTTATACAACAAACCTATTTACTTAGGATTTTGTGTGCTCGATTTATCAAAAACTTTAATGTATGAATTTCACTATGGATTCATGAAAACCAAATATCAAGATAACCTCAAATTACTTTACACAGACACAGACAGTTTGGCATATCAAATATTTACCAATAACTTTTACGTTGATATGATACCAGATTTAGACTCTTACTTTGATACATCTGATTATCCTCCTGACAATGAATATGGTTTACCATTGGTAAATAAAAAACGATTGGGTTTTTTTAAAGATGAGAATAATGGTAAAATTTTTAAAGAATTTGTCGGTCTTCGATCGAAAATGTATGCAATGGATGTACAAAACAACATAATAGCGAAAGCAAAAGGAGTTAATAAATGTGTCACTAAAAAATTAGACATAAACGATTATAAAGAATGTTTATTCAAAAAAACAAATCTGTTGTGTGAAATGTTTCGGTTCAGGTCAATAAAACACAGAATATTTACACAAAAAATTAATAAAATTTCCTTATCTCACAGCGATACTAAACGATACTTAATAGAAAATTCCACTGACACACTTGCTTGGGGGCATTACAGAATAAAGAACATTCAATTTTAATATTACTTTTTGTACTATATCTTTTGATATTAAGATTTATATTTTTTAATTTGTGTTTAATTGTACCATCATCTCCTCAGCCTATGCTATATGTTCCACTGCAAGGCACAGGACAAATATGTATTTCTGTAATATTTGTGTATGCACTTAGTAATAAGACCACAATCGTAGTGGGTTTTCTTTATATAACGCATTAGTGATTGTGTATTTTAAGTAATGTAATGTAAAATGTAAAGTGTTTTTAGAAAAAATGACTTCGTGTCAAGTTTCTTGCGGTGCATTCTTCTGGCTAAACAAGGTCTTTATGAAAGCGCTGGTAAACTCAAAGACATGTAAAAGAGTTCTCAACAGACTATTTACAAAAATAAAAAATATGTTTTTTTTTTAATTTGTGTTCTTACAAAAATAAATAATAATAATAATTTTTTTTTATTTTTATTTGTTTCCTCACATTTTTTTTCCATTACACTTAATGTGATTTAAAACCCAATAACACTATAAAATCGTGTCAGTAGTTTAACATCAACCATTTGTGTCTTAAAACGTTTGCATTTAACACGTGTTTTCTACCAAAAGATAATATAATAATGATTCACTTTTGCCATCCTTTCACGGCCATTGTTGCTGGTCCAAGCGGATGTGGAAAATCAAAATTTGTCACAAACTTTTTAAATGATTGCAAAGTACTATGCGATGTCAATTTTTCGGAAGTAATATGGTGTTATGATGAAATGCAACCTTTGTACAACCTGGAAAGTGTAAACTATAGTCAAGGAATACCTGATATTAGCATGTTTGATGGGAAGCAACCTAAACTTCTTATAATCGATGATTTGATGAGAGAGGCGGATGGACGGATTGTTGACATTTTCACGAAAGGTAGCCACCATAGAAACTTAAGTGTGTTTTATATTACACAAAATATATTTCATCAGGGAAAAGGTCAGCGTGACATCTCGCTAAACACGAGTTACATTATATATTTTAAAAATCCTAGAGATAAAACTCAAATTCGCCACTTGTCGCGGCAAGTTTACCCTGAAAATTCAAAATTCGTAGATGAAGCTTACAAAGATTCCACTAAAGATGCCCATGGTTACCTCATGATTGATCTAAAACAAAATACGGATGACTTATGTCGTTTCAAAACTAAAATATTTCCATATGATAAATATTGCACAGTATATATTCCTAAAAAAGGATTTAAATATAACAAGAATCAACAAGTTTTGGTCAGTTCTAAATGATGCACTCAAGTGTGAGCACACATAAACATCTACTTGAAGCGCTACAAGTACTCAAACCAAAACATCGTACAGCTTTGCTTAAAGCTTGTGATGATGATGAAATCAATATTATATGCGAATGTATTTATAATGTTTTAAAAGGGAAAATTCCACTGGAAAAAAAAGAAAGATCAAAATTAAGTAAACATAAAGACATATTACGAAAACTAGTTTCTAAGGGAAAACACAAACTTAGAAAAACCATTATTGTTCAAAAAGGCGGTGCATTTCTACCGGTTATATTAGGTGTGGTTTTAAGTGCTTTGATAAACTCTTTAACATAATCAAAATGGAGAATACTAAAAAAATGCTATTAGTAGAACAAGATTTCATTGAAAGACTCAAACACAGCGAGAATCTAACTGAAAACTCATCATCACGTCTAGACGGAGAGATGCAAAAAATACTTAAAAGTAATATGAACGATCGTGAAAAATGGGCATTATATTCTCAAGCATTACAAAGATTTTTACATTTTGCTGAAGCAAATCGAAAACCTTTGGAAATACCAATAGTTATGGATGGAATTGATAACTTTAACAATGATAATAAGGACTTATATTCAAAGCAAATAAAAAAGGAGGAAAATGTAAACAATGCTCCAGCTGTAGATCCGATCTTACAGAAACATAATATTGCTGCCACACCACCACCTGATACATCAAATCAACATTATCTTTTGTAGTTTACTCCATCTCATATCATACAAGGAATACCGAAATCTTATAAACAAAAAGCCATAACTTTAATTGATAATATTAAACTTCATACAAATAAAATTTGGTGGAAACGTGGAGGGGAAGTGGTTTTAAACAACCACACCATCCCAGATACTAATATTGTTGATCTAGTAAACGATGTGATAAGACCTCTAAAACGCACAAAACCAAAAGGTTGGGAAGAATTTGCCATAGTTTTAAAAGACATAAGAGTACCTACATCTTGTATAGGTAACCCTGTTAACTCAGAATTCATAAACAGAGCTAATAGTGAGAGAGAAACTAACGAGCATCATTCACTACCTTCATCCATAAATACAAGAGACTCATCATTTAAAGTGAAAAACACATCGACGCCGATTTCCGGTAGAACACATACATCGACCAAAAGGAAATTAGATTGGGAAAAATGGATCCCCTTATAGATATTAACAGAATTTACTACGATGTATCGAACCCAGCCGGATACAGCAGCATTGATAAGTTAGCGAAGAAAATGAAAGGTAAAATGAACAAAAAGGAAGTAAAAAAATGGTTGCAATCTCAGGAAACATACACACTACATAAACCTGTTCATAGACGATTTACTAGAAATAGATACATCTTATCTAATTATAATGAACTTTGGCAAGCTGATTTAAGTGATATGCGTACTTATACTCAATACAATGATGGATACAAATATATTCTTTGTGTTATCGACGTGTTTAGTAAATATGCTTTTGCACGCGCAATGAAGAGTAAAAAACCTGAAGTTGTTAAATCCTGTTTTGATAGCATCTTTGCGGAAGCTAATGCCACTCCCCGTCATATTCAATCTGATAAAGGTACAGAGTTTGTTTCAAAAGTTGTAAGGGACTACTTTAAAAACAGGAATATTAATTATTACACAACTAATAATCCTGATATTAAAGCTAGCATAGTGGAAAGATTTCAAAGAACACTAAAAATGAAGATGTGGCGTTACTTTACATTTAAAAATACATATAAGTACGTTGACATCCTACAAGATTTATTATATTCATATAACCATAGCTACCATTCGAGCATAAAGATGAGTCCAAGCGAAGTAAATTTTGATAATATCATGACTGTTTGGCAAAATTTGTATGGAGAAAAGAAAAAAGAAATATATATAAATGAATGTCCCTCTCTTCAAATAGGTGATCATGTTAGAATAACTAAATATAAGCATATATTTCAAAAAGGTTATGAAACTAATTGGAGCGATGAAGTATTTGTAATTGACTCCATTATTAGGAGAATTCCCTGGGTCGTTTATACTCTGAAAGATTTAGAAGGTGAACCAATTACAGGGACATTTTATTCAAAAGAGCTACAGAAAGTCTTTTATGACCCCTCCACTAAGTACAAGATAGATAAAATAATGCAATCTCGTCGCGTCAGAGGTAGAAAGGAAGTGTTAGTCAAGTGGAAAGGTTATCCAAACAAGTTTAATAGTTGGATCCCGGCATCAGACTTAGAAAAAATATGAGTGAAGATAGTTTTTACCTGACACTGTTGAGCAACAGCTCCATTTCATATTACCCTGAAAACTTAACAACCAATTTCTTAACTAAGTTACCCAAAACTATTAAGTTAGAAGGGGAATGGGTCGTTGGTTTGGTGGAGTTTCATTACCCATGTACAATGTTTAATGTACAAGAACATGAAAACATTCTATACGTAAAAAAGAAAACACGTTTACAAAATGATAAGGTTTCAAACAAGAAAACTGATTCGGCCGTAGTTGTAGAATATAAAGCGCATATTCCTGCGACTGCATATGACAGTATTAATAATTTTTTAAGCGCTTTTAATGAGCATCCATTATTAAAAAATCATTTAAAATTGAGATATGATGAAATATCAAAACTCGTAAGGTTATCTTCTCAAGGAACCGATCTAATATCTTTAATTGCATCACCTCAGTTAAGTCTCCAGTTAGGTTTTGAACCAAATACTAATATGGCTGCAAAACCAAATGGGAAATATCCTGTTAACTTGTACTTGGGATTACCATCACAGCTCTTCATTTATTCGGATATTATTCAACCGCAGATAGTAGGTGATGTTATGACATCACTATTACGAATCATACCTCTAGATCCAACGAAGTACATTTATGGAGCATACAAAATGCATGGATTTTCACCAGCGCACTACGTACCTGTTATGCGCAGAGAGTTTGACACTGTTAAAATAGATATAAGAACAAGCATTGGTGGTAAAGTACCATTCCAGTTCGGTACATCGTGTATTAAACTGCATTTCAGACGTAGAAAATGACCCGCAAAAACATTAACGGTATTTGTCCTTACCAGCATTATTATTCGAATCAAGCTGGATCTGGAGTTGGCATTGTATACAAAGGTGTTGCTCATCAACGCGGTCATGGAATTGGTAGTTTCTTGGGAGGATTATTCAGATCTGTTTTACCTTTGTTGTCAAGTGGATTTCGAACTGTTAAGAAAGAAGCTTTAAATGCCGGTGTTGGATTATTATCGGATATGATGAATTCACACCCTATGGAAGAGTCTATAAAGTCACGTTTTAAAAATGCTAGCGCTAATTTGAAAAGGAAGGCCGATGAAAAAATTGAATCTCTCATGAGCGGCTCAGGGTATAAAAGAATTAGAAAGTCAAGCAAACGCATCATTAAGCGTAAAACCCTGCCACGACAACGATCTAAGTCATCAAAAAAAACTAATTTCGAAGATATTTTTTCTGTCTAAAAATGTCGTTTTTACATAATCATTCATGTGAATGTGCCAAGTCTGAGTTAGACTTATTCGCTCTACCATCAACTCAAACAAGTGTCGAAAGTGGTCAGTGGATTCATTACAAACCTATTTCATCATTAAGTGATGATGGACCAATAGAATTTCAAGTGCCAGGTACTGGAGATGATTATATAGATCTGTCCCACACCATGCTTTATATCAAAGCTAAGATAACAAGTTCGGACTCAAATGAAATTGCAAAAACTGTTCATGTTGCACCGGTTAATAATTGGCTTCATTCGCTTTTTAATCAGTTAGATGTTTATTTAAATCAAAAACTAGTGTCACCGCCAAATAATACATATGCATATCGCGCATATTTGGAAACTCTATTAAACTATGGTCCAGCAGCAAAAAACTCTCATCTGACCTGTGCTTTGTGGTATGGGGACACTCCTCATAAAATGGATGCTACAGATGACACCAATAAAGGATTTGCTAAGAGAGAGGAGTTAGTTAAAGTGAACAAAGAAATTGATATGATTGGTCATTTACATGGTGATATTTTTAACCAAGACAAATTTTTAATTAATGGTGTCGAAATGCGTATCAGATTGGTTCGTAGTAAGGAAGCATTTAATATCATGTGTGATAATGTAGACGTAAAAATTAAAGTTAAAATTACTGATGCCAGTCTCATTATTCGTAAGGCACGAATAAATCCTTCAGTATTAATAGCACATCAAAAAGTCTTGGCGACTTCAACAGCTAAATATCCCATCACCCGGGCTGAAGTTAAAGTTTTGACTATTTCTTCAGACGTACAGGCTAAAACTCTGGATAACATATTTTTAGGACAAGTCCCTAAAAGATGTATTATAGGTTTTGTAAAAAATTCCGCATTTAATGGCAATTTGAAGCAAAATCCTTACAACTTTGATAATCATGGAATAAATTTATTTAGTTTATATGTTGATGGACAACAGGTTCCCTCAAAAACATTACAACCCTCGTTTGCGGATGGTTTGATCGCATCAACTTACCATACACTGTTTTCTGGTACGGATATTCATTTTTTGAATGAAGGTAATGCAATAGCAAGAGAAGACTATGGTGGAGGATTTTGTTTATTAGCTTTTGATTTAACTCCAGATCTATCAGCCGGTTCAAGTTCACATTGGAATTTAATTAAACATGGAAGTGTCAGATTAGAAGTCCGTTTTGCAAGAGCTTTAACAACAACACTTAATTGTATTGTTTATGCAGAGTTTGATAATGTTGTGGAAATCAATAAAAACCGTGATGTAAGTGTTGATTACAATAGTTAAATATGACAGATGAATACTAAATCAATCACATAAGTAACGTAGTCTATAATGGATACATCGGAAATAAAATACTATCTGAGCAAAATTAATTGCAATATTGTATCAAATGTTTTTGCATCCAACAAAATGCCTGTGTTGGTTCAGCTGCCTGTTTACCTTATCAGCAATTTAGATCCTGATTATAAACCTGGCTCTCATTGGATCGCCATTTACATAGATATTAATGGTGTTGGAGAATATTTCGATTCATATGGGCGAAAACCAGAAGGTTATCATAAGAGGTTTTTAAAGAGGAATACAAAGCGTTGGTTTTACAATCACAAATCATTTCAAAACCTTTTTACCTCAGTTTGTGGGGAATATTGTTTAGTTTATCTGTATTTTAAGAATAAAGGAAAAACTATGTGTGATTTTCAAAGTTTGTTTTCTGAGAGTTCTCTATGTAATGATTTAATTGTAAGAAATATTTTTAAGTCAATTTTTATGAAATAAATTATATTTTTAACTAATCATATTTCCTGTTTTATTTTTCTTGGTAATGAATCTGTTTGGTTTTAAGGAGTAAATAAAATATTATTTATAGATCACAAATAGAAAGAAAACGTGATAAATAAAACAATAAAATAAATCATTTCAATTATAATAAAACTAAATTTGTTCTTACTTAACAATAAGTTCTCAGCAATGAGTCTTTGTGGATAATAAATTATGAGATAGTTTGAATACAAAAGTGTTTAAATTAAAGAAAAAAAGTATACAATGTTAAGCATGCAATCAAAATAAATTTAAATTATAATAAAACTAAACTTAAACTTATTTGTCATTGTCTATGGTAAAATTAACACAATCACTTTTGGCGGCCAACTGTTTCGTAATATTGTAGATTACGTCTTTTGTTTTTTCAACATGTTCGTCTGTTTCCGAGTGGGCGAAATATTTTATACGCACTTCTGCGTGTTTCCACTGTTGTGTTGGGGGAACGTTCTTTATTTTCGCCCAATCATATATTTCAATTTTGACGAGCTGCGACGCGTAAGCTCCGTCGTCTTGATTTGATTTAATAAATGCGACGCCGTCATCTGTGGCTTGGCTCACGCTTGATGAGTTTTTAGCAACCTTCTTTTTCTTCCGTTTCTCAAAGAAACCGTGTATGCTGTTACCAGGTCTTTTACTAGCGAGCGCTCTTTTTATTTTGTATGCGAGTGTGCCTTCGCCTTCATCGCTTGCTTCATCGTGGTTTTCACCATAATAATAATTTTTGAATGTGTTTTCTTCAGAAAGCTATAACAATGCAAAAAAAAAAAATATAAAACAGGTCAGCAAAGTTGAGTTACACAGTAAACACAGTAATGGATAAAGGTTATATTATAACCAATCAAAAATTAAGACAAGTAGGTACAAATACAATTAAACACTGCATACTTACATCCATGTCAGCAACGAAACACTGCTACAACACTGAACTTTGCACTTCACGATTCTCTAGGGACAGGATCTTGTCTGATGAATTATTTGAGGCGATATGAGATGAATGTGCGGTGTGTTCATCGCTTTTATAGTTTGGTCGACTCGACAAGTTCAATCCTGCCCTGCACGTGGGGGATGCATCGAACACCTTTTATGGGAAGGATTTTTTTCAAGTTTAAACTTGTTTTTGTACGTATAATGAATGGAAACGATAAATCATTCGCTGCGCATACAATTCAAAGCATGGATTGTGTGCTTGAACAATAGTAGATAACGACTTTTGAGTGAATTATGTGAGACGGTACAAAGCGACTTTGTCTAGGCTTGCTTTCCTACAAGTTCAAACCTGATTTTGAGATTCCTCGAACACATTTTTTATTTAATGCATGTACAGCAATCGTACAAGTTTAAACATGTATTCTAAAGAAGCTGATGTTGACATTCCATACACCGGCCAAAGAAATCATCGTGAAATTGATTGTGAAAAGGTTCCATCATGGTATGCGATTCAGTTTCCTTGACCCTACTTTAACATTAATAGGTAAAGATTCGTTTGGTAAATTACAAAATCATCATCTCAATCTACATATAGCGCAAAAAGGTAGGTTAGGTTAGGGTAGTTTTTATATTAATCATTAAAGTTATGAATTTAACAGGAAAAAACTATTGAAAGAACAGCAACATTTTACAAACTGTTTAATCTAAATATTATATTATATAACGCAAAAAGGTTGGTTAGGTTAGATTAGTTTTTATATCAATCACCAAAGTTTATGAATTTAGCAAAAACGAAAATTAGGTTATTAAACAATAGCAAAAAACATCGTCTTACAAGTTGCATAGGAACCCTTCGATGACCGCCGCGTAAGAACGCAGGTAAAATTTTTTGCATGAATTGAACAAAAGAAAGGTTGATCCTTTGTATGACTCGCTGGCGAGGTGCGTCTATTGTGTTAGAAGTGAAGTACATAATGTAGCGCGTAGGTACCTGAAAGAGTGGGTGGAGCGTGATGAGACCTGGTCCAATCACTCCAAGTGGGGTGTGGCACGTTTATACATACTTTACTTTTTTTTTTTTTTTTTTTTTTTTATTTTTGACGCCCCCAAGTTCGCCATCTTGAAGGACCTAAAAAAAGTGATGGGGAATCGGCGAATCCCTACTACTAACAAAACTAATAATGCAACAAAAATAAACGTTCTACATACTAAAATTTAAATGCTCCAGTACCCAGTGTGCCTCTATCACAACCGCTCTGCATACCTCCCCCTCGCCACGTAATGAACGCGATCGCTTCAATAACTGCCTGCATTTCTGTGAAGGTCACTGCATGCTTTTACTTGCACCCGATATCAACCAATAAAAAAGCAACTTAATGTTCATTGTTTGTAAGCCCATATTAGGGTGATTTGTTTCATGCATTTATGACATTTGACGTTTGAAAGTTATATTCTTAATGAAGCCTTGCTATGACAACCTTTTGACTTATTTAGTATAAAAAAATCTTAAAATAAAGTATTACTGTCAAGGCTACAAAAAGCAATTAATATTAGGCTATTCTGTTTCACTTCCTTTTCGTTTACTTTATCGAAATACGAGAACAAAACAACCTAATATATTAAGAAGATAGGTACTCTATGGCACGTTCGAAATAGTTGCCCGTCAATGATTATACTGTTCTTGTTTGCTTTACCGTCTCTAAAAGAATTCCAGCTGGCACCTACGTGTACTTTCTTATTTTTTCTTAACATAATCCTGCTAGGATGCTAATTTGACAGCAAATGATATCCATCGTCCATCATCCCAGCCTATAAGACCCACTGCAGGTCACAGGCTTCTTCTTAGAATTAGAGGACTTGGACCGCAGTTCTTACGCAGGCCCATTGCGGATTAGCAACTTCACACACTATAGAGCTTCCTTACCTCCCTTCACCGTAAAGCTCACGGTAAAATTCAAACGTAATATCGTACGTAACTTCCGAAAAATTCAGAGGTGCAAACCCGGCCTCGAAACTACGATCCTTGGCTTGAGAGGCTATAGCTAAAATGCTGTCAGTCATCAGTATTATTCTTTGCAAAGTAGCTTCGGTTTAAATTACCAATAGAAAAATAGCCCTATACTTGTGTGGCTTAAACCTACCCGTTTGAGATTTCTTCAGCGACACGGTTGTTCAGTTATTGGTAGGAGACCCCACAAGGCGTTGAGTATTACATTCTCAGACACTTGACACGCAACACGCAAGGTGCTCTACGAGGATGTTGCGAAAATGCGGTCTGTCCTAACAAACCACATGGGTTAAGAACTTATAAGCCCACGATATTCGATACAAGCTATGTTCTGAGTACTCTTTGTTCTACGATCCAATTGATTTTAAATACCATAAAACGGGGTGCCTTTGATCAAATTGGAGCAACTTTGATAGTTTTAAAATCTATAAAGTTGACATTGTCCGTATGAGGTAAATGGTGGACATGTAGACAAAAAAAGAGATCGATGAAGACATCGACAAAGAACAGCAAATGCTAACAAAAATGCGTCAGTTGGTCAACAAACTACTTGTTAAAGTTGCCCCGCAGATCAAAGTCACCCCGGTTTAAGGTACGTAAGTGTCTTTGTGCATAAAATAAATAGATAAACAAACGTCTTTTTTGCATACTCATCTTCTGGCGGGAAAGATGAACTTTCTATAGATCCTACTTACAATACTTTTTCACTTCTTATGCTCGTAAAGTTGTTCTTTATGTCGAGACAATGCTGCATAATATAGCTTTTAGCACAATAGTGCTCAAAGTAAAATCTTCGTCTAACGATAAGACCAAGGCAATCAGCTGCAAACAGCCACAAACAGTAGAAATTAAATTAAATCTATGAGTTCATTGTTTTTTTTACAAAACTGGTTTTTTTTTTTTTTTTTATATAGCCTATACAGTGTCCCACTGCTGGGCAAAGGCCTCCCCTTTCTTCTTCCACTCATCCCTGGCTTTTGCAAAGTGTTGCCAGTCCGGCTGGAATCGCTCCAAATCGTCCCGCCACCTCCTTTTAGGCCTACCTCTGCTCCGGTGCCCGTCGTTTGGAACCCAATCAGTAGTGAGTTTGGCCCAGCGATCCGGATGCATCCGGCAGACATGACCTGCCCAGTCCCACTTGAGTTTGGCGGTCTTTGTTCCCACATCAACAATTCGGGTTTTGGAGCGCAGTTCAGTGTTTCTGATTCTATCAGCTCTTCGAACACCTAGGATACTGCTCTCCATAGCCCGCTGGCAAACCTTGAGTTTGGACTTCTGGGCCTCAGAAACTGGTATTACGAAATTAATAAAACTAGACAAATCTAGTACAATATTATAGAAATTGCAATGCATGAAAAATAAGAGCTCGTAAATTATGTTGCTGTTTAATTTCCTTGCAATCGAAGTGAAAAGCAGAGTGTAAAACTCGAGCATTAAACCCATTTTCCCCTCGACATGTCTCGGGTAAAATGACTCGTTTTATGCTCTTGTAGTAAAATCTACTATTTTACTTTCTGGACCAGAAGAGAGTCACATACATCCTCATATCAAAGATTAATACTGATTAATAGAACTAGCATGCTGATCATCTAACACATCGTACTTATGCCCCGTTGCAGCAAGTTTTCTCCTAGCGAGTTGCGTTACGCACAACGCGATGCGTCTAACGACCTTGCCACCGTGACTGATTCGTATCAATGCTCGGGCCTGGCGCTCACGCAATCAAATGCATTCAAACAAATTCCAATGTCATTGTTAAATTATTTAATTGCTCAACTGTAAGCCCCTCAGTATTATCACCAAGGAGATATCGTATCTGTTTAAAAGTTGCGAGAGGATTTGGGTGGAGTTCATCCATATTGACGAGCCGAAGACGGCGGGATCTGGCAATAAATCAATCAATCAAATTATTCGTATTATTGGTCCGAAATAGTTATGAATAATATATGTAAAATACTAGCTTTTGTACGCAAGTTCGTCTGCGCCGAGTTCAAATTAAAAAAAATAAAGCATAAATCCTATCTATAATCCATCGTTATCATCATCAATATCAGTTACTTAATAATAATAAATCCTGTTTTTTCTTTATCCCGTGGGAATTCACAAAAAGCCTTAAATCGATTTTTTCGCTGTTATGATCACTTAGAATCGTAAGTGCTGTCACCGTATGCAAAGAATTCGTTTATCGCTATCCCGCGGGAATTCTGCGGTTTTCAGCGATAAAAAATATCCTATGTCCTTTCCCGGGAGTCAAACTATCTCTTCTTATACCAAATTTTATCTAAGTCGGTTCAGAGGTTTAAGCGTGAAGAGGTAACAGATAGACAGACAGACACACTTTCGCATTTTTAATATTAATATGGATAAGTCCTGACTTATAAACCCAGGCAGACCCTTGGGCATAAAAGTTGATAATTTGCATAGTGGTTTCCCTGACGATGCGGACATGCAATAAAGATGGATTTTGTAAATTGCCTACGAGACAAGGAATTCTGAATCGAGGGCAAAGCTGCATGCGTAAACTACTGATGAATTCAACTACTGTTTATTCGGTAACTTTCAAAGAGACTTCTTAAAAATGTCTGTTAATACAATGTCTTTTAACACATTTATTTCGTTGTTTGACGAATGGCCAGTTGTACTGAAAACATCGATTACTTGTTATTTCACGCAATCTTTATCTTATTTAATACCGGCTGAATTAATTGGAATTCTTATAACTTGGATCGCTTTATGAAATGTCAACGTATGGTGAAATGTTTAAATAATCAGGTCTTAACATTAACTTTTATATTGCAAGTCATCGATGATTCACGAATTATCATGTTATTTTTTAGATGTTTTAAACTGGACACGACAAATAATAAAAGTCAGGTAGTCTATTACTGTGGATGTCTTATTTACGTTTGATCTTTGACAATGAGTATTATGAGAGTTTTGAAAACACTAGAAATCTAACAATCGTAGATTTTCATGAATATCCTAAAAGAATAAGAAAAGAATGGATTTAGATACAAGAAAACAGTACAAAATACGAAACTTCTATATTGCACCGTGGATTTTGCTGTCAATGTTAACAATCAGAAATCAACTAAGTATTTATAATTACTTTAAACATGAAACTACCGTGAGACTCACTTATAGTGAAATAATACGGATTACGGAAGGAGCCCCTGAGTGGTCCCGTCTACCCATACATGATTCCTTGTTCCTATGGCAAAAATTATATCGGAGAAACTGGACGTAATGTTTCCACAAGGCTATCGGAGCACATACGCAGTACGAAAAAACAGGATGATAAGGCATCTGCGGTGGCCGAGCACTAAATGGACTCGAACTCAACGCAAGTCCAATAACTGGATTAATTTTTTATTTAATTAATTGCAAGGAAATTTTTCATTCCGCGGAAATTGCGTGAAGCCATTAAGATTAGCCAAAGTCAAAATTTGATCACCATAACTTTAAATTTTTTGTCAACCAAGAAAAGTAGTTGTTTGTTTTGATATATGTACTAAATTTAGTATGCTGGGACTTACGAAAAAGCTCTAAAGCTCTAAATCAAAAGCTTTGTTTTGTAATTTTTTAACTATTTTATTCCATTTAGATACATAGTTACTAACACTTACAAATGAGTGGTTGATAATTTATGGGTTTTTTCAACGTCCAAGTAGTAGCAATAACCAGAAATTTCTTTCAGACGAGTAAATGAATAAAACCAGTTATAGCAATTAATTTTATTTTCAAATATAGTTTGCTATTTATTAACTTCCCACTGCAAAATTGAATAAGGCTAAGTTGTGCAATGCTGATTATAACAAATTATCATGAATCTTTTCTCATGTCCGCAGTTTAATAGTTGTAATTACAGTTAACGTTAATTAGTTTCGTTGAGATATCGGAGTAATCTCGATTGCGGAATGTCGAAATATTGTAGTCTAAATGCAAGTTATGCGAGGCTCCACTGTCTCAGACGCGAGCGCAGACCCTAGGCAGCTTTCACTCCTTATTTTGGCTCGCACATTGTATGGTAATTCTCGATATGCATTTTGGATGCGATCTGATAGTTCCCACGCTCCACTGGACTGCAATTCCAATTAACATGTGCTTGTATACAAAGTACTGTGTTAGTTTGCTTTTGTTCAACTGTTGCTTGCAACAAAATGAAGTTGTTAATTTTACATGTTACCAAAATAAATAAAAAATAAAAAAATAAATATTAGGGGACAATCTTACACAAATCGACCTAGTCCCAAACTAAGCAAAGCTTGTACTATGGGTACTAGACGACGATAAACATACTTATATAAATAAATAAATACTTAAATACATAGAAAACAACCATAACTCTGGAACAAATATTCGTGCTCATCACACAAATAAATGCCCTTACCGTGATTTGAACCCAGGACTTCTTGCTTCGTAGGCAGGGTCACTACCAACTAGGCTAAAGCGGTCGTTAAAATAAATTAAATCGTCGTTAAATAGGTCATGCATGAAATTAGGGATGAATTTGAACATTATTTTTTATATTTCATTTATTATTAATTTTGACTAATATACAACAAGTATTTATGTACAAAAGCATCTAAAGGTACATTTTTACAATGGCAAGAAGTAGTGTTACATAAAGAAGGGTTTGACTACTTAGAAGAGATTAAAATTATACGAACAATATGGGCATGTCTACATTAGGTATGCGTTTGCATTTTGTAGCCGAAGTGTTACAAGATGTAATATAATATGTAATTTCATAACAAATTATGATACGCACTAGTGGAAATGAGAACATTATGGAAGACTTAGGGACTGGACTTAGCGACAAAACTAGAACACATTAACTCTAATATCACAGATTGGGTAAACAGGTCTTCTTAATGATGATGGATTACTGGCGGGGAGTTGTGCACTACAGCGTTGAATCTGTCAAGAAAACAATACGTATTTTAATGTAGTATACGACTAGTTTGTTCACATTTTTAAGTGTAAAGATGTTGAATATGTTCCTATCTTAAATCAAGATAACATTAACAATGACAAAGATTGCAATGTGTATGAAAAAAGATCAGGGGTGCTCTTTGTTCTAGCACAATGACATGAAATTGACACAGATAGACTTGATACTTATAATAAAATTGTGGATAATGTCTTACCCATTGTGGTGGTCAGCGGTGTAAGTGACTTTGCGGAAAGAGCCATCGGGCTGCAGCAGAGAGTATTCTCCCTTAACAACGTCACCATCGCGGGTCTCGTGCTGGGACTTATGGTCACCGGTGTGGGGGTCTTCCACGGAGTATGAGTAGCCGTATTTGGGATGAGCCTGTAAGATAAAAATAGTCACATTTACTAATCCGCATAAATTGGCACGCTAAATTACATGAGAATGTCGTGAAAATGAGGAAAATAATTAGTTACTGATTGTAGGTTAAATATAAATTTAGCTAATTCAGAAACTTATGGCACGTTGGGTTAGCATTTAACTAAGTTAAATCCTGGGACACATGAATTGCACTTAGAAATAATTCAAATTAACTACCTACTCTAAAATTTTTAGGTAATAATATTAAGGAGAGAATAGTTAACAGGGCGATTATAGTTCTAGATTCAATAAAGATCAAAATGATGTTGAGAATGAAGCATCAAACGTACGTATTCATCAACATAGTGGGCTTCCTCGTGATGGGCTGGGGCAGCATGAACTGCGTGAACTGGGGCAGCGTGAACAGCATGGACTGGGGCAGCGTGGTACGCCGGGGCAGCATAGTGCACCGGGGTCTCGTGGTGCACACTTTGCTCGTGGTGCACGATGTTCTGGTGAGACACTGCCGGGGCATGGTGTAAGAGACCCGCCTGGCATGCCGCCACCAAACCGCACACGATTACGATCTGATACAAAACACAATTTAAGGAACAGATCCCAAAAACTTTAAAGGGAATAGTATCCATCCACCATCCATGAACAACCCAAAAATTGATAATGAAATATAATAATATATGTCTTTCATGGGGTTTGAACCCCGTTTGAGGCTTCGATGTATAAAAACCAAGCTAACCGGTTGATCAGCTGATGATAAGCTTATCATAATCTAATAATAAAAGATTAACGATTATTCACAAGCCAATGTCCTAAGCATTACGTAAGATCAAAGTAGGTATGCAAGCTTACTTTGGAGAACATTTTGCTTTAGATACAAACGCCTGTACTTGACTGGTATTGCTCAGATAGAGCACTCTTTTTATATAACAAACAAAACATAAGCGTGCGGTGGAGGGGCTCTATTCCCGACGATATCCGATCGGATCACAGTAATAGCAGCGTTGCCAATCTGCTCACTTTATTGGGTGTCGCAACACGATATGGCTATAGTATGAACAGAAAAATGGACATTAAGTAAGAGGCTGATCAAACTGATATGTTTTTTTTAGCAGAACACCCAATTTGTGTTCTTGTAGTCGTGACAAAAAAGGTTTGATATTGTAAGCTTGAACATTCGAGGTGTTATGCCGCTTTGGATGTAAAAGCTTTGTTTGATCGCGATGATCTTGAGTCGATTCGATATCTTTGAAAGTCGTCACAGATTACAAATTTATTAATTTCAAACTACAATAGATTTTCGTTTAAATGGCATACAATCAGTTGTGTATTCTTTTTTCATTTCACTTAAAAACTACAGTTCAATGGAGAATCTGCTCCTTTTTCCGGGGGTTCCGTCTAAATGGCAAAAAACAGAACCCTTATGGATTCGTCATGTCTGTCTGTCTGTCTGTCCGTCCGTATGTGACAGCCACTTTTTTCCGAACCTATAAGAACTATGCTGTTGAAACTTTGTAAGTAGATGTATTCTGGGAACCGCATTAAGATTTTCACACAAAAATAGATAAAAAAAAACAATAAATTTCGGGGGTTCATACTTAGAACTGAAACTCAAAATTTTTTTTCATCAAACCCATACGTGGGGGGCTATCCATGGATAGGTCTTCAAAAATTATATTGAGGTTTCTAATAATATTTTTTCTAAACTGAATAGTTTGCGCGAGAGACACTTCCAAAGTGGTAAAATGTGTGTCCCCTCCCTGTAACTTCTAAAATAAGAGAATGATAAAATTAAAAAAATATATGATGTACATTACCATGTAAACTTCCACCGAAAATTGGTTTAAAGTAATTTGTAAGTAGTTTAATTTTTATTAAGTTTGTAAGTAGTTTCTTTTTAATACGTCATAAATCGTAAACCGCAATTTTTTATAGATGTTTTTTATATAATGGTACGGAACACTTCGTACGCGAGTCCGACTCGCACTTGGCCGGTTTTTGTAGTCGAAATAGTGTTTTTACCTACTGATTAAAAAAAATGTGAAGAAAATAAAACACAATTTTTACTTAATAAAAAGATCTATGAATTTATTAATATAATCTAACATTTTACTTACTCACATTTTATACTAGAACCTAAAGTATTTATATCTGAGGTTAAAAACTCAATGACATCGACGAGCTTATGCACGATTCTATCGTTATTAAAATAATTGAATGAAATTGGTTAATCTATAGACGTTTATCGATTTGATACCTCATTTGATGGTCAATGCAGTGCCATGACTGGCACGAGAAAATGCAGGTGCAAAAATTTGTAAAAATCGCCCAAGTGCTTTTTGGCCATGCAGTGTAGGGTTGCGTGTCGAATTCATCATCATCATCATCTCAGCCTAAAATGTCCCACTGCAGGGCACAGGCCTCCTCTTAAAATGAGAGGGCTTGGGCCGTAGTTCCCACGCGGGCTCAGTGCAGATTGGGATCTTCATAAACACTATTGAATTTCTTTGTAGCTGTGTGCAGGTTTCCTCACGATGTCTTTCTTTCCCTTTTCAGAGCTCATGGTAAATTTCAAATGTAATTTCGCACGTAAATTTCGAAAAACTCAGAGGTGTGAGCCTGGGTTCGAACCCACGACTCTCTCCTTGAGAGGCCATAGGTCAAACTTGTTAGACTACCATGGGGTATCGAATTAATCGAATATAATTTTTTAACTTGTAGAGCCTAGGTACTTCATAGGAATCTGTTCATATTTCTACATGTATCCAACATTGGTTGTCTGGAAGAGATCGCTTTTGAGCGATAAGACCGCCTAATTGTCGGGTTGAATTTTTATTTTTGTCAATTTTTCTGTACTGTTTTTGATGTTCAATAAAGAATATTTGTAGTGCACTTAGCTGCGATAGTTTTCCTTATAAATTAGTTATAATATGTACAGTCGGCCTAAGAAGTCGCTGAACACTTTAGTAACTTGTCGTATTAACCAGTTGTGCTGTAAAGTTTGAAATATGTCACGTTATTGAAAATAACAAAGTACTAAAGTGTTTAGCGACTTCTGAGGTCGACCGTACATGTATGCTACTGCCGCGCCGTGTTTTTAGGACACTTAACAGAAAAGTTTACACACTAAAGCCTTAATATTTCGCAAACAGAATCCCGAATCGAAGACCTGCCCCATTCTTCAAGCTAAGTATCCGGGTATTTAATAAGACTTTCATAATATTCATATCTATTTATATCTAGTCAGCTGTTTGTTCTATTATATAGTCCTTACTTCCTTATCCTCACTATTTAATATTATAAATGCAAAGATAACTTTGTATGTCTGCCTGTCGTCCATCTGTTATCTCTTCCTTCACTCTCAAACCACTGAACCGACTTAGATGAAATTTAGTACAGACTTATATTAAAAACTTGGAAAGTTCTCGCGGGATAGCGAAGAAAGAAGTCTTCGCAGGTGGGAGTCACTGGCAACAGCTATTAATACACAAAATAAAGAGATAAACTTTATGTACTCATTTGTTTGTATATAAAGGGTGACCTCTGGGATTAATGAACCGATACTAAATATTGTTTCACCAATAGAACGCCATAATGTTTAAGATTAGCGGCAATTTTTTTATAATTTTGTATGTAAAGTTTTAGTATGGTTAATTATTTTTCATTATTTTCAACGCAAGAAAGCTGTCATTAAATAAAATGGCAATAATAGAGTCGCTAATTACAATTTGTGAAGCCATCTTTATAATATGCAAAGCGACAAATGAACGTATTGCAAGTAGTGCAAGTGCAACATCTTGCATAAACGTTCGCAAAAGTATTCAGACTCGCTTCTCATCCAAATAAAAATTGTAATTATGTTTGCCACACATTTGTAGAAATAATTAGACAGTTAAGAAACGTTCAAATGTTATAATTAAGTCAAGAAACGTTTACCAGTTGAATGTAGAAAAGGCACCCGATTAGTCATTTCACTGACCTGCAAAATAAGTTGCACTTATACCTTAACGAGAAGTTTATTAAAGACCATCATAATCATTTCAGTCAAAAGACGTCCACTGCTGAACATAGGCTTCCTACAAGGTTTGCCAAACAGACCGGTCCCACGCCATCCGCATCCAACGCGTTCCCGCAAAATTAACCAGGTCGTCGCTCCTTCTTGTTGGAGGCCTATCTACACTGCGTCATCCAGTCCGTAAACCCGAAAATTTACTAATTCTTTATTTTTAATCAAGTACTTATTAATTCTTAACTCGGTTTTTGTGACTTTAAAGGAAAATCGGTTCCTTTTACGACTACTCATTTGTCTATCCTGTTTTCGTTTAATTTGCTCCGAATCTGTTGAACTGTTAAGGTTATTCAGTGAATTTCGAATAAAGTTAGGGACCATTTTTGGGGACTAAAATAGAAGAAAAAGTCATGGGGACCCTGCCGCAGTCAAATATTTTAGACGGGGTTTTCTTTTAAAAATTTTTTTTTTCTGTTGTAAATAATAATTTTTATTTTTCTCTTGTAAAAAAAAAGAAGAAAAATTAGTACAAACTTTACCTAACGTAAATCAAATTAAAAGACTTGTTGTAAGCTACCAAGTGTATTTTTATAACTTTAAAAGAAAGTAGCTAGCGTTAATTTTATTAAAAAAAAATGAATTGAACGTTTAAGTCTACCCACCTCATATTATTTTCGCATGCTGAAGCCACCTGAACTGCGCCTAATTTTAGGGAAAAATTAAACTTATATCATAATTGATCCTTTAGTTATAAAATACTGTGTTTATCCGTTCTGGTCTTAAATTAATATTATTGTAATTATTATTGTGCGTAATTATTTACGGAATCCTTCTTACGAGAGTCTGCGCCGTATATGATTGGTTTTTAGAGTTAATAACTAATACTGCGTATAGTTATGTTATCGACGACTAGGTAAATCCATAAAAGATTTTTTTTTCTAACCATTCTTTCTGTTTCAGATATTTACGTTTTTGTCTAAGTGAATGTTGTATAATTATAGACTGGTTATTATCACAAAATGTCTATCAATGCAAGAATGATTATTGAAATTACATTGTTTTATCCAACATAAATCACCAAACTTTAAAACAAATGCAATTACGTTTTACCGCCAAGTCTGGAATTTCATTTTGAAATATAATATTTTATATAAATTTATGACTGCAGTTATGTTGGATGACAGAGTAACAGAGCTGAAGCCTGCCAAATTGAGATGCAGCTGGGATTAACTAATAAGAGCTCAGCGGTCCGGTTGTAAAATTAACTATATCTATCGCATACCGACTCTATTTATTTGTGCTAAGTGATCTTGTAGCATGATGACTTAGAATGGTTTTGCCACGTTTGTATTTTCTATTACAAACAGAAATAGAGTTGGCAGTATAGGTAAAACAAACACTTTTTTGTAGTTCTTTATTTCTTAAAGCAGTTCTTTTTGCAACATCTGGACGTATCCTTATTATTTACTTCACGAAGAATTAACGCTTAAACCGATAGACGTACTTTACATGACTCTTAAATATTTACAAGTCTTAAATTACCCATAAAGATACAGCTTACGACTACAAATAAATATTCTTCTGACATCTAATATCGGACAAAGTAAACTCTTGAATGGTAATATGAAGAGGCTAGTTCGGAATCAGACGCAGAATCTTCTTTTTTCATAGTTGATGGACCTTCACTGACAGTTGCTGTAGTTTCTGGCTGAGTATCCTTTAAGACAGGTTCAGCTACTGGCATCAGGACCATGCTTTCCACATCAACCTTAGGAATTTGTGGCATTATCATTGATACAATAGCAGGAGTTTCTTTTAGTGGAGCACTGTCTCCTTCAACCATAATACTTTGCATTTCTATTTCATTTTTCTCCGATTCTTTGTCTTTGCTTTCTTCACCTGCAATGGCGCCACCTTTCAGCGTTTCAATTTTTTCTGAAGAAATTTCACTAACAGGCTTGGTTTCTTTTTCCACGGTTTCATTTTCAGTTTTCTCGGCTTCATTGTACTTGTAATCTTTACCGGGAAAATAATGATTTATTTTGATTCCATGACCGATTGGGTAAAAGTGTCTTGCATGGCCGCTGTAGGAAACGGCGTGGTCTCCGTGTTTATTGAGGGTTTTGCTGACAACAGCATTAAATCTGCAAGAAAAGCAACCACTTTTACTTAATAGCTGATTGCTAATTACAATCGTTGTGTATAAATAGTTTACTTGAAAGTTTAAATTCAGTTGCCTCGTAAATAGTTCAGTTTAACTCACTGAAGGAGTTCAAACGATATTTGAGATAGGAGCAAACATATTTTCTTTCTTATTGATAACTAGCAAAATCTAGATATTGTCTAGATAAACGGTAGTAAGTATGTCAGACCAAGTTTAAAGAACAATAACTAAAAAAATAATTACACTTATATTGCATTATATTTATTAGAGCAAATAGGACATTTTGATTCGATTCGTAACTACTAAAAAAACATTGATATTTTTGTTTCATTACTACCGTTTTATATCTCAGTTATATCTATAGAGAAAACGGAAAGTACTAATTTAAAAAGGGAGACAATTATTATAAACTTACTATGTGACCCGGCAAACTTTATTTTGCCATATAGCCTACGACCTATACTCAGACCTAACAAATATAGAGAAAAAAAATCATAAAAATCGGTAAAGCCCTTTCGGAGGCGTTGGATAACAAACACAGTGACACGAGATTTTTATATTTTAGATTTATAGATCCAGATTCGGTAATACTAAAATAATGTTACCCATTGTGATCATCAGCATCATACTCCACTGTTCTCAACGAGCCATCAGCTTCGACCAGGCTGTATTCTCCACGCACTCTATCACCATCCCGAGACTCGCGATGGCTCTTATGGTCACCAGTCTTCTTATCTGACACTGAATATTCGAAGTCGTACTTGGGGTATGTCTGAGAAATAGAAAACAATTGATTAGTGTAAAAAAATCACTACAAATCTGACATTTGATAAAAAGCTTAGCATTATTTGTGCAGATCTAGGATAGCATGTGGTTGTGGATGACTCAAATTTGATCGAGATCGTTATATCTATTATATTTAATATCAAATTGCTATCGCTATTTTTGTTGTGAAATTCATGCTGCGGGGGGTGTTATTGGTTACTTTTATGTTATTTTTAATTATAGTTTAATTCAGTTTATGTTCTTAAAAAAATAAACTTAATTAATTGTATTTCTATGTTTATTTTGTAAATAAACAATAAATATCAAATTACACACTATTACAAACAGGAAAATGTGTAAAAGGAAGAAACTTCTTACATTTTTAATAATACTTACAAAGTATGAGTCATGTTTGTAGTAGTCGTGAGAGCTGGGTGGATGGTAAACCTTTACCATTTGCCAACCCTTGGAGCCCATAGCATCTGTTGACCCCTCACCCTCACTGTGGTTTATCAAAACTGCCCGCACGCTGCCCACGAAGTAAATGAATAAAAGAATCTAGAAAACAATAAATGAACAGTTAAAAAATAATTTGAATAGCTTCAATAAATGACTGTCTTTTAAATAAACTGCTTAACATTTTATTACATTTTAAAAACAGTGTATCATTTAAAATATTTTTAAAGCAACATAGACAACATACCTTCCCAGACATTTTGTTATACTTAGTTTGAACCGTCCCTAACGGAATGAAAGAAAGAACTGTTGATGGTGCGTAGATTTTAAGACCATTTTATACTTTTCCAATTCCTATTATATAAATTTATTAAATCTTTGTCATCGGGCAACTATCATGATGCCGATAGAATAATGTGGATCAGCACTTACTTTCTTCCGCTCTTGTTACGCTACAACTCGGGTATTCGACAATTTAACTAAATAATCTACATACACAAAAAATGTACAATTACCATCAAGTCATTTCGTATAATACAACTTTTCTAAACTAAATTTAATGTAGGTGGAAAGAGACAAAAAAATACTTTTACACGTATAACTTTTACTTTTTTACTTTCAACGAATAGTCAAGTGAACTGCTTTTTATTGAAATTGTGCTTGAAAAAATAACCAATGCTCTAAAAATCCTGCCTACTCATACGTTAACTTCTCTTACTGATATTATAAACGCAAAAGTTTGTATGGATGGATGCATAGATGTTTGTTACTCTTTCATGCTAAAACGGTTCAACAGATTCTGATAAAATTTGGCTCACAGATTGTTTATAATGTGGATTAATAATATACTATTAATCCCGGAAAATTAAATAGTACCCGACGAATAGCGATAAACAAGTTTTTACTGACGGAGCCACGGTCAACAGCAAGTAACATAGGTACCCAGATTAGACCAATATTTTAATCTGCTACTTAACGTGCACGAATAACGGTGTAACGTACATTTGCAAAAAAATTATCTATACTAAAGATATGTTTAAGGCATGTCCATATTATTTTCTTCCGGTACTTTTATAATTTATCGTATCATCACATTACATTTCACAATGAAGTGAGTCAAAGGAATCGTTGAGTCTATCTTATTGGGGACAGCAAGCCAATAAAGCCACACTCAATTCTGAGCTTTTAAAAAATACACAATATTATTTGAAACCAATAATTTGAGCATTCGGTGAGCTTTTATTTAATCTACGAGTAGAATAGAAAATGCACAAAATGAGTAATCTCGAAATTTCAGTGTCTTAATTTATCTTAGTTTCGTTTTATACATTGTTAGACAGCATATTTTCACGGTCATCTTAAGATTAGAAAATTTACACGATCTCTATAAAGTCAACTAAATTTCTTAAAATTTGTTCAGTTTTACCAAAAGTGGATGAAAAACCCAAGTGTTATCTCGAAATTTCAGTGTCTTATTTTCTCTTAGTTTCGTTTTATACATTGCTAGACAGCATATTTTCACGGTCATCTTAAGATTAGAAAACTTACACGATATCAATAAAGTCAACAAAATTTCTTAAGATCTGTTCAGTTTTACCAAAAGTTGTCTTGCGTGTGCGTGTGTTACCTTATGCTTTTACTATGAAGCAATCATAGTACCTAAGGTCCTAAAAATAAACCCAATAATACCAAACTTCCCCTTTACTGATTCCGTGCCTAACAATAATAATTATTTCACGAAAGAGAGTGGATTCTCGCCGATATTATCGCTCATCGCAATGCTACAATTCAATGGATGCCACAAATTCGTTGTCCCAGTAAGTTTGCATCCTAATCGATATTTGCGGTTTCTTTTACTTCTAAAATGCCTTGGGGGCAAACTACATTTCGTTGCCACAGCTTTGCACTCCCTGTGTGCACATTGTGTTTCATTTTCGACTTTGCGAGTACACTAGCTTTAAGCGCAGTTTTATCATTTACTTCAATTTCAGCTATTGCTGACCCCCGAGAACTAGCTTAGTCTATTCGTATCAGTAATTTTTAGAGCCCTTTAACATAATTATGTATTATTATGTAATTAAGTAATTATGTATTATTGTATGTATTATGTTTCAATTGGTGTCTCTTTATAACGAGAACGCTACGATACCTACAAAGAATATTTTCAGGCTGCAAATCATCATCAAATCAAACCCAAGGACAGAATCAGAGGGTACAAAATTGGAAAATGTGGAGTAAATATAGATGAGATGACATGGAATAGTTTAAAAAAATCATCATTGTTACTTAAGTAAATTGAAACATAATATAATATTCGTAGTATAGTTTAATAAATATTTAAACAGTAATATTTTACGCTATAGGTACGTTTTGTCATTTAATGGTGGTAGTACGCGGGAGCGGCATAGACGGGAGCCTTGACGACGACAGGGGCAGCCTTGACGACGACGGGGGCGTGGGTGGGCGCCGTGTTGTGCACCACAGCGTTGAAGCCATTGTGGGCATCAGCAGTGTAGTCGACGGTTCTGATGGAACCGTCAGCCTCAGCGAAGGAGTAAGAACCCTTCACGACATCACCGTCGCGGGTCTCGTGCTGAGACTTGTTGTCGCCGGTGTGTCCGTCAGCGACGGAGTAAGAGTACTCGTATTGAGCGGGGTGAGCCTGTAACAGAAACCAAAATATTAAGAAACGCGATGACTTTAACTGTCAAATATTATCATAACAACACAGGGCAAACTTACGATTTCCTCGTGAGCGACGGCGACCTTAGCGATGGGAGCAGCGTAGTGGGCGACGGCGGGGGCAGCGTGGTAGGCGATGGGAGCGGGAGCAGCGTGGTAAGTCACGGGAGCGGGGGCGGCGTGGTAGGAGACAGTAGGGGCTGCGTGGTAAGTCACTGGGGCGGGGGCAGCGTGGTAGGCGACGTGAGCGGGAGCGGCGTGGTACGCCACGGGGGCGGCAACCAGCTTGTGGCCGATGGTCTGGGGCTCATCGTGACGCACGATGCTCTGGGAGGAGACGGCGCTAGCGTGGGAGTAGTGAGGCTCAGCCAGGAGACCGGCCTGGGCCACGGCAGCGAAAGCGCAAAGGGCTACAATCTGTAAGAGAACCAAATGTTACATTTAATTTGTTGACAATGCTGCAGATTCCAAATATAATTTTATCTTCAGCTTCAACTTACTTTAGAGAACATGTTGTTCTTTGATCTGAGACAGTCAAAATGTAAATGATAACTTTTGAGCCTTGTGCCCTACTTTATATACAATTGCAAATTGCAATGGGTGAGGTCAACTGTAGCATGATATTGGGTTCGCGACAGCATGTGAAGTGGTCAAGCAAGCTTTTGGCGCAACCTTGCTTCGGGTTAGCCGTCTGATCGTAGGTGTACATTCTTCCTAGAAAGCCTTTAACTATTGATATGCGTAATCTATCTACTATAAGTACGTCGTTTCCTTATCCTGTTCAACTTATCCTTATGTTAATAATGTTCTTTTATTTCTACTAGGCGTGAAGCGGAACAGCAAAATTGCAACGTACCTGACGTTACTCTTATTAATGACACTCGTACTCTTAGAAACTACCTAAGGCTTAAAACCTCGTAAAACTCAATAGGTATAATTTACACTATAATTAAATTATGTCATACTTAGTTTTTGAGACTTGCACGCTTTTGTTAAAATTCTGTTTTGCGCCTAATGCTTAGATTTTTCCCATCTCACGGATACAAATTCACAGATTCTTATTTCAAGCATATATTTAACTTAAAATGTTTGTTTGTATGTTTGTAAGTTTATTAAGATCAAAATTTCACTCACTTCTAGTTATCGGATTGACTTGAAATGTGGTACGGATATGTACAGTCACGAGCTTTAATTTGGGACCCACTTAAGGTTGACAGTCCTGTCATATTGTATAGTAATTCAAAAGATAATTTTTCGAAATGGGTCCTTATTAAAGCACGTGACCGTACATACTTAGGATGTCAATGCAAATAAAGTCAATAAAAAGCTTTGTATTTTACAATACTTATTTATTTCTTGCTTACTATTCCCTAGTAATGGGTGGAAACAGAACAGGATTAGGCAAAGCGGCGTGAAAAGTGAGGGGATGTGAGTTGACTAAATAAAGGTGCCAAAAAAGATTAAAATTTTGAAGATTTGACGACCGCTTTAGCCTAGTTGGTAGTGACCCTGCCTACGAAGCAAGAGGTCCTGGGTTTGAATCCCGGTAAGGGCATTCATTTGTGTGATGAGCACGAATATTTGTTCCTGAGTCATGGATGTTTTCTATGTATTTAAGTATTTATTTATCTATTAAGTATGTTTATCCTCGTCTAGTACCCATAGTACAGTCGGTTCCCTAACATAAGTATCCACTTTTCTATGCAGTTAGTTTGGGACTAGGTCGATTTGTGTAAGATTGTCCCCTAATATTTATTTATATTTATTTATTCAAAACTTTCGCTTTTTAGTCTACTGTATCAATTATCCCAAAAAAATATAAACCATCATTTTATTACTTACTAATTCGAACATAAAGGATATTGCTATTTTGCTTTATTAGGAGCTTTAACTGTGAGTTTCCTATGGAAACTAAGTCTTGGAACCAAATTATTTTCTTAATATTTAACATAATTAGAGGAAATGGATTGCGTGAGCAGCAAACAGGATGTGCTCAGCTTATATTCGCACCTTATGGTTAACCGTGCCATGCGTGGGATCAGCTAAAACTAAAATTGGTCTGTAGCTTTGTAGCGCTTATTTCTAAAAATTAAGTTTAATAATATAGTGTGAATTACTCCTGAATTTCTTTGCTGCAATACCTACTAAAATAGTAGGTTACTTCTATTCATAGTATTTCAAGAAGTAGTAAACAAAGTTACAAATAAAATCCTTTACCTAATCAAAAATTAACAAGTTGGAATAAGCTAAAATTTGGCCCGGCATTGTTGAACAAATATACCTAAACTTAACAAAAAATATGAGATTGAAGACCATTTTGAATCGTCCTTTTAACAGGAAAGATAACCAATGGATCTAAAAAGCTCACTATAAAAGTTTTCCTATAATAAAGATAGAAATCAAATAGTACCTACATGCCTACATAATACTGTGAGCAAAGTTTGCTGCGTGTATTTTTGGTTATCACCAGGGGAGTGAGGTAGATGTATTTTTTAGCTAGTGCCAAAAGGTCACATCGGGAAAATTTGCAACAAAATGGCTTTTTTTAATATATATTTATTTCGTACAATCGAACAGCCGCTCTTAGTGGCATTTCAAACGCATTTATACTTACTTACCTACTTTGCTACTTTACTTGTCAAATCTATAGAAAAAGTATTGCGGACTAATTACGGTTTTTCATAGATGCAAACGGCAATATTAAATGTTTAAGTTTATTTAACGGTTAATAATTTATAAACGTGTATAACATTCTATTTATTTTTGATAGGTTTGTTATAAACTAACACAAAAGCTAGGATTGTACGTATCGTATTTTTAATCAATCACTATTAGATTTTATCATTATGGTGGATTTTTTTTATCTGTTCGTAATTAATTGGAATTTTTATACTAATATAGTGACTTCCTCCTATCGCCATCTAGTCATCAGATAGAGAAACTGCTAAGCTACATCCTTTATCGCGCTATCGAAGTTTCTTAACTCGGCTGCATAAAATACTCTTCATTTGGACTGCAGTGGAAAGTCCGGTGGAAAGAGATCTCTTTATTGCAACCTCCCCCAATACTTACAATTAATGAAAACTTTCAGTATTCAGACTTCGTGGTCTTTAGACCACGTAGTTACGCTTGCATAATTTGCGCTACCGCCCCGGTTTTATTATAATCAACTGTAGATTGGTCCCCACCAAACCAATACCAAAAAAAAAAAACAGTGGGCGGGGGTCCCTATAATTATCATTGCGTGAAACCTATGTCATATAATTGAGTAGTACTATTTTTTTATTCTAAGCCGTGGCCTAGTGGTTTGATCTATGGCCTCCCAAGCAGAGGGTCGTAGGCTCAAATCCCGGCTCGCACCTCTGAGTTTTTCGGAATTTATGTGCGAAATTACAATTGTAATTTACCATGAACTTTACGGTGAAGGAAAACATCGTGAGGAAACCTGTATACGCCTGCGAAGAAATTCAATGGTGTATGTGAAGTTCCCAATCCGCACTGGGCCCGCGTGGGAACTACGGCCCAAGCCCTCTCATTCTGAGAGGAGGCATGTGCCCTGCAGTGGGACGTATATAAGCTGGGATGATGAATATGATGATGATTTTTATACTTACACACATATGTTTTTTTGTTTTGTCCGACAAGGGTGACAAGCAAGTAAGTATGTAGGTATGCATCGTCGTGGGAGAGACGATTACCACGCGACGGCCAGGAAAAACTCCAAGAGTTTTTTAAATACGCCTTTTTACTGCTGTCAGTTTCATGAAAGATAGAATGTATAAATTATCATGTCAATTTTACACCTTTTAAAGAAGTGGCAGTCGAGTGAATTTGACGCAAAAAAGTCACAGAAAAGTGAGGTGTAAGTATAAAATTAAATGGACACGTTCTGTAAGCAGGCGCCACTCGTACTACTTAGAAACAAGGTTTTTCTAAAATCGTACATACTTATAATGTTCCATTTTAGTTCAGGGAAACTTTGATCAATTATAACTGTAGATCCACAGTCGCGCGCCCGAAAATGTCCGAGCCAAATGAGCGCCACTTTGATAAAAGTGGCCTTCTTTTTTCTCAGAACGTTGCGTGAAATTGTCAAGTTTAGCTGTCAAGTGGTGTTTTGCCGCTACCGAAATTCGACTGTAATGAAGTAAAGACTAGGTTCAAATTTCTGTGTAGGTGATAATTTTATTTGTTACGCAACCAAATAAAAAAGTTCGGACATTATTTGAAGGGGATTTTGTTCGGCAATGTGTATCTACAGTTAACAAATATTTCTATAGGGAAATAGATATTTATAATTCTTAACTATAGGTACGTAGAGTAAGTGTTGTGGTCCCGAAGAAGAAGAAAACAAAAGTTGATCGTTTAAGCTTCTATTTGAAATAAATTAACTAGACACCATTAAACTCTAGTTTTTGGGCTTGTTGATATTTAATGATGGTAGTAAGAGGGGGCAGCGTAGACGGGGGCCTTGACGACGACGGGGGCGTGGGTGGGGGCCGTGTTGTGCACCACCGCGTTGAAGCCGTTGTGGGCATCAGCGGTGTAGTCGACGGTCCTGATGGAGCCATCAGCCTCAGCGAAGGAGTAGGAGCCCTTCACCACATCGCCATCGCGGGTCTCGTGCTGGGACTTGTTGTCACCGGTATGACCGTCAGCGACGGAGTAAGAGTACTCGTATTGAGCGGGGTGAGCCTGTAACAGAAACCAAAATGTTAAGAAACGAGACGACTTTAACTGGTAAATATTATGATGACAACACAGGGCAAACTTACGATTTCCTCGTGAGCGACGGCGACCTTAGCGATGGGAGCAGCGTAGTGGGCGACGGCGGGGGCAGCGTGGTAGGCGATGGGGGCAGGGGCAGCGTGGTAAGTCACGGGAGCGGGGGCGGCGTGGTAGGAGACAGTAGGGGCGGCGTGGTAAGACACCGGGGCGGGGGCAGCGTGGTAGGCGACGTGAGCGGGAGCGGCGTGGTACGCCACGGGGGCGGCAACCAGCTTGTGGCCGATGGTCTGGGGCTCATCGTGACGCACGATGCTCTGGGAGGAGACGGCGGCGGCCGAGGAATAGTGAGGCTCAACCAGGAGACCAGCCTGGGCTACGGCCGCGAAGGCGCAAAGGGCTACAATCTGTAAAAAAAGTATAGGTGATTAGTAATGTTGTTATTGTTGCCACGTTAAAACGTAACATAAATGTATGACTTTGATTGTGTCACTCACTTTAGAGAACATGTTTTGTAGATTCTGAAACACGAATGATAAATGTGACACCCCGTGATCTAGTTTATATACTCGCAATTTGCAGTAAGTAAGGTCAAATTTTGGCGAATGAAGCAGTGGGTGGGAGCGGTCAAACGAGCTTTCAACGCAACCTCGCCCCGGGTTAAAGAATGTAGTGAGTGCATATAGAATTTCAAAGTATTTCTCTACCGTATGAATGAAGTCTGCTACCGCAACGTCCGTACCCACATCCGTCCATCTTATTAAGTGGATGCAACTAAACTACTTAACTATAAATAAGTGTGATGTTATGAAATGGGACCATTAGTAAGATATTCGTGTCTGATTTTAATCGTTCGCTGACATGTTATTATGTAAGTGATAATGTTGTTCTCGTACGTGTAATGAGCGTACAAAGTTAATTAAATTAACAAATGAATATGCAATTGGAAAAAGTGTAGATTCACCTTCACTAATAGATTCCATTGCTTCCGGTCTCTGATTTGCAATCCATGATAGATAACGGAAGCATCAGAAAGCAAAAGACAAAACAATTGACAAAAGTTAGTAGGTATAGTTCGAGTGCGAAATGTTTTTCCACAGGCCAAGCGAAATACAGTGTTATGACAATGCGATAAAGGCGCTGTCATGGAAAAACATTTCGCACTCGATCTATACTTATCGGTATCGTATCGCATATTTATATTTATTGATGAAATGAGCTACATCAAACGGAATATTTTTATAAAATGGCGCAGTGTGCTTGTGCTTGTGGTATGTACTTCAGTTTGTAAAAAATTCATGCTAACAGTAGTAGTAGTAGAATACTGATAGCGGTTGAAACGCTAGTAGAACTACCTCTCAATGAGTAGCTAGATCAGTTTTAAACTAAACCAACTGGTAGGGACCAAAAACTATTGCCAGAGCTATTTTAAAAAGTAGGTTGACGCCAAACTCACTTATTTTTATTTAGAACTGAACTAGGTATTTTAAAATACAAAATTTATCTCGTTTTAGGTACGGTATTAGTTCAAAATAATAATTATGATGTCCTTAGTCAAAAGTTGCTGCTACTAACGACCGCTTTAGCCTAGTTGGTAGTGACCCTGCCTACGAAGCAAGAGGTCCTGGGTTCAAATCCCGGTAAGGGCATTTATTTGTGTGATGAGCACGAATATTTGTTCCTGAGTTATGGATGTTTTCTATGTATTTAAGTATTTATTTATCTATATAAGTATGTTTATCGTCGTCTAGTACCCATAGTACAAGCTTTGCTTAGTTCGGGACTAGGTCGATTTGTGTAAGATTGTCCCCTAATATTTTTTTTTTTTTTACTAAATACACTGCAGCCTTTCTCAAACAAATGGTCACGATTCACTACTAGGGGTTACTCTGAAATCGAAGTTCGTATCGTTCCGACTCGTTTACTCTCGTATTGAATACAATTAGCGCGAGAGAGACAGCACAATCCGAAGTTAGATATTTGAACATCGTAGTAGAAGGCGGCCACCGGCATCAAGACACGGTAGCTCTTCTTAGTTAGCATATTAACAAAATAACTTCAGTAGAAGGATGTATCGTGTATCCTGGATCTATCAACTTTTTGAAAGTGTCACTGACCTACAATACTTGGAAATGATAGGGTGGACTAGCGGCTATAGCATTTAAATAAAACGTAAAATACTTAAAACATTGTGTTTACTTGTATAGGAGAAAATATATAAAAATGACACCGTACATCAAAAGTAAAAGAACATAATACAAATTCAAATTAAATGCATCATAGACAAGTATACGTGGACAGCATCACGACCTTCCAACACCTTCTCCTGATGTCCACTCATGTTGCCGAGACACGTTTCTATACATGCATTAATCTTGCACAGTGTCTTTCAAACTTTACTTTTGACAATGGTTTTGTCATTACGTCAGCTAACTGAATTTCTGTGGGACAGTAGCTGATATTTATTAAACCATGCACGAAGTGTTCATGTATAAAATGGTACCGCACGTCTATGTGCTTCGACCTTTTATTGAAGGATCCAGACTTCACAAGTTGAATCGAACTTTGATTATCAACATGCAAATTTATTTTTATGTCCAAACCGGTTATTTCTTGTAATAGAGATTTGAGATGCAATGCCTCTTTGCAACAGTCTGCTGCGGCTATGTACTCGGCTTCAGTCGATGATAGCGCTACTATAGGCTGCCTCTTGGATGCCCATGATATTGGTCCATCAGCTATCATTAGCACGGAGCCAGAAGTGCTTCTTCGCGTCAATGGGTCTCCAGCATAATCCGAGTCGCTGTAAGCATCGATGTTCTCTATCGGTTTGTTCCGTTTGAACAAAATGCCTTTCTCTTTGGTTCCCACTAAATATTTGAATATTTTCTTGACTTTTGTGACGTCTTCTCTAGTGGGGTTTTCGACCTTCCTGCTAACTTGATTGACCGCTTGTGCGATATCTGGTCTGGTTCTGGTAGACAGGTACAGTAAACTTCCCACTGCTTCCCTATAGGGATATTCCTTCTCCTGGGCAGTTTCCTGTATCGACTTTGAATCGCTACTTGCGGGCGTGTCACAAGGTTTGGCATTTTTCATGTTGTATTTTTCCAGTACGTCATTTATGTAGGATCTCTGAGTAAGAATTATTCCTTCTTTTGAGTTTTTTATTTCCATACCCAGATAAGTACTTGGATTTTCATTCTTTTTCATTTCAAATTTGGTTTCAAGTTTCTTCAAAATAACTTCGATCTTTTTCTTGTCTTTTCCTATGACAAGTCCGTCATCAACAAATAGTCCGATTATTATTGACTTATCTTCGTTTATGAAAACGCATCGATCGGTTTTGATTGTCTTGAAGCCCAAATCAAACATCGCTTGGGTAAAAGTTTTGTTCCATGTAAATGGAGCTTGTTTTAAACCGTACAACGATTTTTTTAATCGGCAAACTACGTCAGTAGTATTGCAGTTAGTCTCATAGCCAACAGGTAATTTCATATAAACTTCATCTGTTAACTCTCCGTATAAGAAAGCTGTCTTGACGTCAAATGTCATGAAGTAGTAAGATTTAGATGCGGCAATGGCTAATAAAGTTTTTAATGCAGATTGACTTACTACTGGGCTATAAATGTCTTCGAAATCTAGATTTCCTTTCTGCTCGCATCCACGTACGACTAATCTGGCCTTGTACGTACCGTCATCTTTAATTCGAAATACCCATTTGTTCGACAGTATTTTGTGTCCTTTGGCTTCTGACTTGTCAACTAATACCCAGGTGTTATTTTTCTGTAGTGATTCCATTTCAGACTGTATTGCCTTCTCCCAATTTCGTCTGTCGGTGCCAGTCACAGCTTCTTTATATGTCAGTAAAGAGCAGTCATAGTCGTCATTGTTTTCTGACGTAAACATGGTCACGCAGCGACTTAACTCGTAATCTTTGGTCCATGCTGGTGGTCTCACGTCTCTTTGTGGTCTTCCACTTGAGGGAGATGGTTCATCATCAACAGGATTTTGACTAGAGCTGGAAGGAAGAGGGTTAAGCTCCTGAAAAGGTAAGTTATTATTAATTTTGTTTCTTATTTCTGGTATTTCAATTTCAATTTGTTCTGTTTCAGGTTCTGGATTGACATCTTCGCGTTTCTCAGCAGGAGTACCGCCATAATGCATCTTTTCGATTACTTTTACATCTCTGCTGATAACAACATCATTCCTTTCGGGTATATAGATCCTAAAACCTTTTGTATATTCCGCATATCCCAAGAATACTCCTTCTGTGGCTTTGGCTGTGAATTTTCCTCTTCGGTTTTTGTTCATTACAAACGCTCTATTTCCGAACACGTGTAGGTGATTTCCTGATGGTGTTCGACGTACCCATTTCTCATATGGCGAATTACCTTTGAGAGCTCTTGCTGGGCTTCTATTTATCAAGTAGTTTGCAGTATTTACTGCTTCTGCCCAAAATTTTGCAGGGATATTGGAATCTAGCATCAGACATCTTGCTTTATCCATCAGCGATCGATTTTTTCGTTCACTCATGCCATTTTGCTGAGGCGTGTAAGGTGCAGATAGTCTTCGGCTTATACCGTTATCTTTGAGGAATTTGTCAAACGCTTTAGACCTGTATTCGCCTCCCTTATCAGATTGAAGATTTTGAATTTTCTTCTTATGAAACAGTTCAACATAGTTTTTATATTCCTTGAATTTGTCGATTACTTCGCTTTTTTCTTTTAAGAAATATACACAGCAATATCTTGTATAATCGTCAATAAATGTTACGAAATACTTTGATCCGGCCATTGATTCATTCTCAAATGGGCCACATACGTCACTGTGAATTATCTGGAGCACTTCGGTAGAGATTATTTGTCCATGGCTTTGGAATGGTAGAGTGGAAAATTTTCCTTTGATACAAGTCTCACAGGTACCCAAAGTTTTTTCTTTAAAGTCGAGTCCTCGCATCATTTTATTTTTAACCATTTCTTTTAGGTCTCTTTCATTGACATGACCTAATTTCTTGTGCCATTTCATAATTTCGCTTTCGTCACTAGGCGTGAAGTTTGCTGTCTCTTCCGGTTTATCAAATTCAAGATAGTATAATCCATTGCTTCTGTTAGCTTTTAATACAGTTTTTCCGTCTTTTGTGACACTGGCTTGTTCCTTTTCAAATAGAACTTTATAGCCATGATCCGTAATTTTGCTTGCAGATATTAGATTATTCGACAAATCAGGTACATATAATGTGTCAGAAAGACTAATTTTATAGAGTCGATCCTTTGTATACAGTTCGGCTTTTCCTTTCCCTTTAACTTCGGTCGTATGCTTTTCTGAAGCTAGCCTTAGAGTGTCAGTCGCGGGGATTAAGTTATGGAGTATACTTTTATCACCCGTCATATGTGACGTACAGCCACTATCAAGACACCATAAATTGCCATTTGATTTCGACGTTCCTGTTGTTAAACAGATGTTACATGTCTTTTCTTGACCTTTAGTTTTATTGGGGTTATTGGGTCTCTTCTTAAACCAACAAGCTTCTGTGGAATGCCCTTTCTTATTACAATTCTTGCAAAATTGTACCTTTTTCTTCGTCTTTGCGTAGAATGCTTCTGAAGTCTGAGGTTCACTCGCTTCGGTTTGCCTTCTTGCTTCGTATTCTTCTACGATTTTTACTTTTAAATTGTCAGGACTTGGCAGGACATCTCTCGACTCAATAGCCGTTCGGAAGCTATCGAAATTTGTAGGTAAACTGTATAACATCATTATGCTTAATAACTCTGGATGAATTTTGACATCCATGTCTTCTAATTTACCTACTACGTCCATAAAATTACTGAGATGGTCTCTCACATCTTCTTGTGGAGTCATTTTCTTCAATACTAGTTGCTTTAATAGCGTAGCCTTTCTTGCCGGTCCTGAACTTTGATGTACAGACTTTAGTTTGTCCCATACCTCCTTGGATGTATTACACCCTTTTATTTGTTTAAGTTCTGGCGGAGATATAAGTAAAAGTAGCTCTGACCTTGCCTTTAAGTCTTCCTTTAGGAATGCACTCTTTTCATCGGCAGTCGCGGTTGCCGCTAACGTTTTTTCACCACTAGCGTATTCCCACAAATCGTATCTTATGAGAATCGCCTGTGCTTGTAAGCACCAGGTATCGTAATTCGATTTTGTCAACGGTTCTATGCTTCTAATACTCGAGCTCATTTTAAAATTTTTATTTTCTCATTTACTTACGATTTTAACTATGCTTTTTCCATTTGCCACTAGATATTCATCGAACCACGCTGTGCTACCACTGATAGGGTGGACTAGCGGCTATAGCATTTAAATAAAACGTAAAATACTTAAAACATTGTGTTTACTTGTATAGGAGAAAATATATAAAAATGACACCGTACATCAAAAGTAAAAGAACATAATACAAATTCAAATTAAATGCATCATAGACAAGTATACGTGGACAGCATCACGACCTTCCAACAGGAAATTCAATTATCTTATCAGGCTTAAAGCGAGATACAAGTGTGTTAAAAAATATTTTTCGTACGTGCAGTTTCTTTGATGTACCTATCAGATAGACGTATGAATGAGTGCGTGTACTTGCGCTCGGCGAGCTTTTTTCGTCATAGGTGCCAGGAAAAAAGTTCGGCGAGCTACTTTAAGCACACCAGCTTGCTCGTAGGAGACGATGGGGGAATTGCAGACGCGGGGTAAATACGGACGAACCAATATCTACTCAGTCCTTTCCTCCCGCGCCTTAATGAGACAATCAGGTGATACTTTCCGCCATCTTTTGTGACGCGCAAACATTTACGACGGACGGCTGCGCACGGTTTTCAAGGTAAGTAGAATCAAATTTTTTCGTGAATTTTCATCTAATTTTGAGTGTTTACTAATTTGAGTGACAGGTCAATGTAGTAAATGATAGTAAATAGTAATATTTTCTATGGATTAAAATGCTAATGGAGTATGAATTGTAAATGTTTGTTTCAATGACACGTTTTGCTAACCTAAAAAAAGTCGTGTTGATTCTTTAAAAACTAGTTGGCGTAATTGCAGTCTAGCCATTCGGTCTGCAATTACCCCTGGCTCGATTAACTGTGTTGAACCGTCACAGGAGTCCAAATTATATTACTCTTGCTCTAAACGCCATTGCCTTGTTTTTTTTTCGTTACCCTGTGCTGTCCATAATTAACTCAGCTTCCGTCCGTGTTTACCCCAAGAGCTACGGGTAATTACGGACTGATAAGATTTTGTTTATGATTTAAAATTTATAGTTGTTGACTGATCTCGTAATTATATTAATATTGATTTTGAAGGTGTATAACCATAGTTTAATAATTAATAAAGCTAGACTGATTATTGCTAATAGAATAGAAGTAATACATTATTTTCGTTCAGCGTCCGCAATTCCCCCATCCTCCCCTGCGTCTGTCTGGCGCTTAAGTATTTTCGCATTGTAGACAAATTTCTATAAATATGTATAAATTAGAAGCCAAGTCAACCATTTTAAGAAAGCTAAGACCTTACAGTACAAAGTGACGTTATAATAGGTTGTAAATTAAGTCTGTAAAATTAAAAATCTTGTAAAAATCCAATTAATGTACTTGCCTGGTCGTAGAATATTTTTTCTAAAACAAAATGGTTAATCGTGTTCAAACGTGGATCCTACTATCTTACTTATTTTATAAATTTGAAAGTTTAAATGATTGGACGTTTGGATGTTTGTTACTCTATCTAGCAAAAATTACTTGGTTGAAATTTTTCACGGAGATAATTTATAATTTATAAGGATAAAAACAATAACAGCTAGTAAAACAATAAAATCTGAACAGATTCTGTTAAAAAAAAAATGCCAACATCCGTAAGATATTATCGAATAAATTTTACAGCCAGCGAACAAACATACATACAATAAAAACGCGTTTTTAATTTGAGAACCTTCACTTTTGTGTATATCTACTTGTATATCAGTGGGTATATTTTGAAAACAAAAATGATAATATTTTTATCTACGATGTAACTTTGAGTGTGTGTCTTTGATGAGTGAGTCACATGTATCTGACCCAACTTTCGTGTACAACACTGTTCATGAGATACAGCCTGGTGACAGACGGACAGATCGACAGACGGAAGGACAGTGAAGTCTTAGTATTAGGGTCCTGTTTTACTCTTTGCACGGAACCCGAAACATGGGTTTTATTTTAATTTTTTTTTATGTGAGGGAGGCAAATGAGCAAATGGGCCACCTGATGGAAAATCCGTCCATAAAAATATCAACAACTCAAACAGAGAAAAAGGTTCATGTATTTAAGTATGCAAGTACCTACCTATCTCGCTTATAATGTGTCAAGTTCATTATTTATAGATATATAAAATACATTTGAGGCGAAGAAAAATATAGTTTAAAGTTTATAACGTTTAATAAATTATCTTGCTTTCATTCGACTCATAATGACTATTTTTGGTCAACATTATTTTAGTGGTGGTAGTAAGTAGGAGCGGCGTATACGGGAGCCTTGACGACAACGGGTGCGGCCTTGACGACGTGCGTGGGCGCCGAGTTGTGCACCACCGCGTTGAAGCCGTTGTGGTCATCAGCGGTGTATTCCACGGTCCTGATGGAGCCGTCAGCCTCATGGAAGGAGTATGAGCCCTTCACGACATCACCGTCGCGGCTCTCCTGCTGGGACTTATTGTCACCGGAGTGACCGTCAGCAACGGAGTATGAGTACTCGTATTTGGGGTGAGCCTGCAATTGAAATAAAAATATTTAAGAACATGGATATTTTCAGTGGAAAATTTTCAAAGATATAATTGAGCAAACTTACGATTTCTTCTTGGGCAACGGCAACTTTAGCGATGGGGGCGGCGTAGTGGGTAACGGCGGGGGCAGCGTGGTAGGCGATGGGGGCAGGGGCAGCGTGGTAAGTCACGGGAGCGGGGGCAGCATGGTAGGATACAGCGGCGGGGGCAGCGTGGTAAGATATGGCGGCGGGGGCGGCGTGGTAGGCCACGGGGGCAGCGACGGCCAGCTTGGCAATGTGCTGGGGCTGCTCGTCGTGACGCACGATGCTCTGGGAGGAGACGGCGCCGGCGTGGGAGTAGTGAGGCTCGGGCAGGAGACCAGCCTGGGCCACAGCCGCGAAGGCGCACAGGGCTACTACCTGAAACAGAATTTGTTTTAGAAACTATAATCTTAGAAGTCAAGTAAAAAACAGCAGGCAGATGACTGCTGCATAAATTTAATGAGACATACTTTGGAGAACATAATTGATAATGCTTCAGATACGTCTTGATTGTAAATGATGCCTGTAGACTGTAGAGTTCTAGTTTTATACTCAACGTCTCTCGTGCGTAATTCTTAATCAGGTTGTAATGTAACCTTGCCCCGGGTCAGACATGTGTGAGTACGATACTATCTGATTCAAAATGTGAAGGAGACAAGTATATTTATTGAATATAGCTTTCTTACGGTCCAATCGTTTTGTAGCGCTCTGACCTTTTAATGGTATTGTTACGAGAATTTATCGTAAAATAACAGGATAAGTTAGTTAAATGACTTAAATGTGGTGTCATTGGTAGCTTTCACGATCTTTATGTTATTTGCAGGTATAATGATCTCTATAAAATCGTTTTTGATTTGTTGATATAAAACAAGGCATGTCTATTTTAGTCAGTTTTAATCGGTCAAGATAGCAGAAAGTAAAAAAAAAATGCGTGAACGCGACATTATATTATGATTTCAAAAATAAAATTCCTCCTCTGTGTACAATTATATATTTAATGCTATAAGTATTTTTTAGGTTATTCTTCATGCGGCTTTCATTTTCCATTCGTGCAAAACGTGGCTTCTGTATTTTCTACAGTTTAGAGGTGCAATTAAGCAATATTTTTTATACAAGGTACTTAGTATCAAAAACAAAGTCAGACTACTTAAGCCATTGATTAAGTTATGTTAAGTTGGGGGATTACTAATGTTTGGCAAAAACTGTTTACCAAAGTATTACATCGCAAACTTTTTTTCCCAAATTTTTATTTGGCAAAAACTCAATTATCAAAACTACTTATCGCAATAGATACCTACCATTGTATTTCTGCAACAGTGAAAATTAATTATCATTTGCCGAACTTTTGCTATAAGTTGAGCATGGGAAGTAACAAATTTGGCAAACATTTTTTTGGCATATAATTTATGACAAAATAAAACATTTGCTTAATTAGCATTTGCTTAATAAAATCTAGACGAAGTGAAACTTTGCCAAATGATGATTTGACCAAATGAATAAAATGCGAAATGTAACTTTGCTAAACATTCGTTCGGGAAATGAAACTATTACGATAAGTTATTTGGGAAGTCATATTTGGGAAAAATATTTTGCCAAACGGCAGTACACCTAAGTGGATTTGTTGTAGCGTTTAAGCTACAATAGAGAAATATTTCTCTAGGCAGATGTTACGCCTGGGATTGGACTGTCAATATTATCACGTTAAACATACAGTCAAGGAATTTAATTCCCTACCCATTTCGTAAAAATGTCGTGTAATAAATATTCGCAATGCATTTAGGTCGATATGTCAATTGCAACACGTCAAAACAACATCGTTGCTAGCTCTTATGCTAGGTTTACACGGAGCTTAGTAGCTGATAAGTGTAAAGTAAATGATAAGTGTAAGCTTGTCACTTACACTTATCATTTGCGTGTATTGTATAATACTAAGCATCATCATCATCATCATTTCAGCCGAAAGACGTCCACTGCTGAACATAGGCCTCCCCCAAGGCTCGCCAAACAGATCGGCCCTGCGCCATCCGCATCCAATGCGTTCCCGCTACCTTCACCAGGTCGTCGCTCCATCTTGTTGGAGGCCTACCTACACTGCGTCTTCCGGTCCGCGGACGCCACTCGAGAACCTTTCGGCCCCATCGGCCGTCAGTTCTACGGGCGATGTGCCCTGCCCACTGCCACTTAAGTCTAGCGATTCTTCGAGCTATGTCCGTGACTTTAGTTCTCGCGCGGATTTCATCATTTCTAATGCGATCCCGCAGAGAAACTCCAAGCATAGCCCTCTCCATCGCCCTCTGAGTGACCTTGAGCTTCCTTATAAGACTCATCGTTAGCGGCCACGTCTCAGTACCATAAGTCATCACTGGCAACACACACTGGTCAAAGACTTTTGACTTGAGACACTGCGGTATATCGGATGACAAGATATTGCGGAGCTTCCCGAACGCTGCCCATCCGAGTCTAATTCGTCGATTGACCTCTTTCTCGAAGTTGCACCTACCCAATTGGATTGTATGTCCCAGATAGATATAGTCGTCAACAACTTCGAGCAAAGTATCTCCGATTACGACGGGAGTTGGTACAACATGGGCGTTCGACATGACCTTCGTCTTGTCCATGTTCAATTTAAGACCAACTCTCTCGGAGACTCTTCCGAGGTCAGCGAGCATCGCACTGAGGTCCTCCAAGGTCTCAGCCATAAGCACCACGTCGTCGGCAAATCGAAGGTGAGTGAAGTATTCGCCATTTACATTGATGCCACGCCCTTCCCAGTTCAGAGTCTTGAACGCATCCTCTAGTGCAGCGGTGAACAGTTTCGGAGAGATTACATCTCCTTGTCTGACTCCCCGCTGCAATAGAATGGGCTTCGACATCTGATCCTGAAGTTGGACGGACATTGTGGCGTTATTATACAGACACTTCAACACTTCGATGTACCGGTAGTCTACTTGGCACCGTTGGAGAGACTGCAGTACAGCCCAAGTCTCGATCGAATCGAAGGCCTTCTCGTAGTCCACAAATGCCAGGCAAAGGGGGCGGTTATACTCCTCGGTTTTCTGTATAACCTGCCGCAACGCATGTATGTGGTCCACGGTGCTAAAGCCTTTTCGAAACCCGGCTTGTTCGGGAGGCTGGAAGTCGTCTAACCTGCGCGCGAGACGATTCGTAATGACTCTCGAAAACAGCTTGTAAACATGGCTCAGAAGTGAAATGGGTCTATAATTCTTCAATAAGGTATTATCGCCTTTTTTGAAGAACAGCACCACTACACTTCTGTTCCATGCTTTTGGTGTTTTCCCTTCACGGATGGCGGTATCAAATAGTTTCTGAAGGGCTTTGAGGATCGGTTTTCCGCCCGCCTTCAGAAGTTCGGCTGTTATTCCGTCATCACCAGGGGCCTTGCCATTCTTTAGTTGTTTGAGAGCCGTACTAATCTCGTACAGGCTGACGTCCGGGATGTCTTCGGTATAGTGCCGGGTTAATCTAGCTCTCGGGTCTTCAGCTAGATCCATGACGGGTTTCTTCGTTGATGTGTACAGCTGTCCATAGAACTTCTCAACCTCTAACAATAGCTCCGGTTTAGAGGTCACGATCCTACCTTCATCGGTCTTTAACTTTGCCAATTGGCTTTGCCCAACAGACAGATTCTTGGCAAAAACTTTAGAGCCTCTGTTGCGCTCTATCGCCACTTCAATACTATTAGTATTAAACTGGCGTATATCGCGCCTCAGAGACTTTGAGATCTGTCTGTTAAGCCGCCGGTATTGGCAAGCGTCACCAGATGTCTGTAGGATCATCTTACGTCGATCTTCCATGAGCTTTAGAGTAGAAGGTGTGATTTTTTTGGTTCTATTTGTACGGTGAGTCTTAAAGAACTTTGACCCAACCGTATGGACAGCTTCCACAAACCCGTCATTGTAGTCATCCATGTCGCTTCCTAGGCATTCGAAACGGTTTTGAAGTTCAAGCTGGAACGTTTCGAGGTTTTGTAGCTGGGCTGGTGCCGGGCGGAGCGAATACTAAGCACTTGTACAATATGTTTACACACTTCTGACAAGTGTAAGTGACAAGTACTAAGCATTAGCTACTAAGCTCCGTGTAAACCTAGCATACAGCGACAGTTTGCCGTACGATATTCAAACTTAGGTGGGTAGGAAATAAATCCGCACAAAAAAACTATTGACGTGTATCGCAAAACTACTTGCACAACACTAAAAGTTAATCCGGATATTTTGAAATAAGTGATGAGATTATTGTCAATAACAATAACTATATCACGACATACTTACTGATAGTGTAATCCGCACCATTGATTTGCTCTTGTAAATATTTTCGAGATCTTTTAATTGTGGTTGATATTATATGATTCAGCACATTACCTATGCTAATATTAAAAGTGTAGTGGCGTCAACTCGAATGATTTCCAGCGAAAAATGTATGCAAAGGTGTTCATTCGAATTTATCCAAATCTATATATATAAAATTCTAAACTGACTGACTGACTGACTGTTGATATATCAACGCACAGCCCAAACCACTGGACCTAGAGACTTGAAATTTTGCACATAGATACCTTATACAATGTAGGCATCCACTAAGGAAGGATTTTTGGGAATTCCCACGGGAACGGGAAAAAACGGGATTTATAGATTCGATTCCGAGTGACCGTATCTCAGTAACTATAATAACTAGACTCTTCAAATTTGATACACAAGTAGGTATTACAATAATGAAAACATCAATTTCAGGATTTTTCAAAATTCCCACGGGATAAGGAATAAACGGGATTTATATATTCAGTTCAACGGAATCCTGTGAACTATAATTACTAGACTCTTCAAATTTGGCATAGAAGTAGGTAATCGTAATAGTAAAAAAAAGTTTTAAGGATTTTCGGGAATTCCCACGGGATAAGGAAAAAACGGGATTTTTCGTTTTACTGGTCGTAGAAAGCTGAAATTCGGCATGAAGGTTGCTTGGGGAGTGTAGAGGAGCATTGTGAGAGCAATATCCAAAATTCCCACGGGAACGGGATAAAACGGAATTTATATATTCGATTCCGAGTGACCCTATCTCAGTAACTATAATAACTAGACTCTTCAAATTTGATACACAAAAAGGTATTACATTAGTTAAAATATTAATTTCAGGATTTTTCAAAATTCCCACGGGATAAGAAAAAAACGGGATTTATATATTCAGTTCAACGGAATCCTATGAACTATAATTACTAGACTCTTCAAATTTGGCATAGAAGTAGGAAATCATAATAGTGAAAAACAGTTTTAAGGATTTTCAGAAATTCTCACGGGATAAAGAAAAAACGGGATTTATCGTTTTACTGGTCGTAGAAAGCTGAAATTCGGCATGTAGGTTGCTTGGGGAGTGCAGAGGAACATTGAGAGAGGACTTTCCAAAATTCCCACGGGAACGTGAAAAAACGGTATTTTTCGTTTTACTGGTCGTAGAAAGCTGAAATTCGGCATGTAGGTTGCTTGGGAAGTGTAGAAGAGCATTAAAAGAGGACTATCCAAAATTCCCACGGGAACGGGAAAAAACGGGATTTTTCGTTTTACTGGTCGTAGAAAGCTGAAATTTGGCAAGTGGGTTAATTAGGGAGTGCAGAAGAGCATTATCAAAGGACTATCAAAAATTCCCACTGGAACGGGAAAAACGGGATTTTTCGTTTTTCTGGTCGTAGAAAGCTGAAATTCGGCATGAGGTTGCTTGGGGAGAGTAGAGAAGCATTGAAAGAGGACTTTCCAAATTTCCCACGGGAACGGGAAAAAACGGGATTTTTCGTTTTACTGGTCGTAGAAAGCTGAAATTTGGCAAGTAGGTAGGTTCCTTGGGGAGTGTAGAAGAGCATTAAGATAGGACTATCCAAAATTCCCACGGGAACGGGAAAAACGGGATTTTTCGTTTTACTGGTCGTAGAAAGCTGAAATTCGGCATGTAGGTTGCTTGAGGAGTGTAGAGAAGCATTGAGAGAGGACTTTCCAAAATTCCTACGGGAACGGGAAATAACGGGATTTTTCGTTTTACTGGTCGTAGAAAGCTGAAATTTGGCATTTAGGTTGCTTGCGAAGTGTAAAAGAGCATTACGAGAGGACTATCCAAAATTCCTACGGGAACGGGAAAAACGGGATTTTCCGTTTTACTGGTCGCAGAAAGCTGAAATTCTGCATGAGGTTGCTTGGGGAGTGTAGAGGAGCATTGAGAGAGGACTTTCTAAAATTCCTACGGGAACGGGAAAAAACGGGATTTTTCGTTTTACTGGTCATAGAAAGCTGAAATTCGGCATGTAGGTTGCTTGAGGAGTGTAGAGAAGCATTGAGAGAGGACTTTTCAAAATTCCCACGGGAACGGAAAAAAAACGGGATTTTTCGTTTTACTGGTCGTAGAAAGCTGAATTTCGGCATGAGGTTGCTTGGAGAGTGTAGAGGAGCATTGAGAGAGGACTTTCCAAAATTCCCACGGAAACGGGAAAAAACGTGATTTTTCGTTTTACTGGTAGTAGAAAGCTGAAATTTGGCAAGTGGGTTCCTTGGGGAGTGTAGGGGAGTATTAAGAAAGTATTATCTGAAAATCTTATGGGAACGGGAAAAAACGGGATTTTGAGTTTTACTGGTTATAAGCTAAAATTTCAAAATTCATAAGCTTATACTGTAAGTAGGCCGCAAAGGGCTCTTTAACCGACTTCAAAAAAAAGAGTAGGTTATACATTCCATTTTAATGTATTTTTTTATGTAGGTATGTTCACCGATTTCTCGGTCAATTGTGGACCGATTTTAAAAATTCTTTTTTTATTCGAAAGAATATAATATACTCCTGAGATAGTCCCATTGTCACGCAAGCAAGCAAGCGTGCATGCATGCTTGCATGCTTGCTTGCTTGCCTGTATGCTTGCTTGCTTGATATCTTGGTTCTTTGGAATTCTCACGGTACACGCGAGCGAAGCCGCGGGCAAAAGCTAGTACTGGATAAAATGTTATGATTTCATTTTGTGGGTGTGGTTAGTGTACTACGACCACGTAATTGTCTAATTTATTGAATTAGGCGTTACTTTAATTTATTGAAACGCATCAGTGTATTTTGGTGGTGGTGATAGTTGGGTTTGTGTGATTTGTGTGTTTGTACAGTGTGAAGGTGGAGGAACTGCATGAACAAGCTTTTCTTACATAAACGTAATTATCGTGAAGTCGCGGGTGAGCAAAGTAATTGTTTCAGTTCACTCGTAATTGTCATACCAAAAATTAATAAAAAAAAATACACTAGTTACCTGATAACTCAAAAATTCTTACGGCAATAAAATGAAGGATTGAATTAATCAGGTCGTATATTATTGTCATTCATTCCGGGTTGACCTTTGATCAAGTATAACTGTAGATCCACAGTCGCGCGGCCGAAAATGTCCGAGCCAAATGAGCGCCACTTTGATAAAAGTGGCCTTCTTTTTTCTCAGAACGTTGCGTGAAATTGTCAAGTTTAGCTGTCAAGTGGAGTTTTGCCGCTACCGAAATTCGACTGTAATGAAGTAAAGACTAGGCTCAAATTTCTGTGTAGGTGATGATTTTATTTGTTACGCAACCAAATAAAAAAGTTCGGACATTCTTTGAAGGGGATTTTGTTCGGCAATGTGTATCTTCAGTTATAATTGATCAAAGGGGTTGACAATTACAAATCGTATTTCAACTGGATCCTATTTTGTGATACCTATAATTTTTTTTTTTTTTATTAATTTTGGCTAGAGCCCATGGTGACAATTTTTAAACTCACAAGGTATTAAAACACTATAAATAGCTGGTGCCTGGCAAATAGTCTACATAATTAAACGGTCAAGTTCATCATCATCAGTTTAGTAAACTTTGTTCTTCCTGCAATTATTATTCCATATTTTTATAGTTTATTATGAGTGCGAATAGACCTAGGTCAATGGTTGTTTAGTTGTCTGTTTAACTGTACTGATCTACTACAAGGTATCTACCTACCTTGTAGGTACAGTTGAAGAAACTGACATTTGTACCAGTGTGTAATCTTTTTGCTGCCAATGTGACGGAGATATTCTGCGAAAGAAATCATTCAGAAATTGACTGTAAAGTGGTCCCACCCTCGTATACGATTCGGTTTTTCGACTGTATCTACTGTTAAAATAAGTACTAATTTTGATGGTATATTGAGAAAGGTAACCTCATTCCCAAAATTCTCTGCATAACCAGTGGCTCCCACTCTCCCTTCGGAATTGGGTCCTCATAGGTATAGAGTTATCTCCCTTGCATTTGTGATGAAAATGGAGGGGCAGCAAATTTTTGGTCGACTCTGGGAGCCTATTTTTGAAATCATATTGTTGAAAAAAAAATACGATTTGAAAATGGAAAAAACTAGAATGAATTTGAAATGTAAGTGGAGGAGGAAAAAATTATCTTGTTAATTTTTATAACGACACAATTTTTTTACCCAGGCGGTAATTTTGCACCTGTGTTCCTGATTTATACAATACAATACAATGACTCTTTATTGTACACCAGGAATAGTAAGCAATAGAGAAAACAGGTACATAGAGAGAAAGTTACAAGGTAAGCAATAGGCGGCCTTATCGCTTAAGAGCGATCTCTTCCAGGCAACCCTTTATATGGCACATGCCAAATGTAAAGTTGTGAGGGTGGCTGTAAGGTTTCCACACGAGATGATATGCCGGGCCAGCTGCTCAGGGTGAAGGTTCAGCTGAGGCTCGGTTTTAATTTGGATAGAAAGACGGTAAAAAAATAATAAAATCACAAAAAAATAAAAATGAAGAAGAAGATACTATAGGGGCGCCACCGTGCTTTTGAAAACCTAAAGCAGGAAAAAGGTACTTAACTAGAGAGACGAATTAAAATATTATTGCACTCAAAATTTAACGACCGCTTTAGCCTAGTTGGTAGTGACCCTGCCTACGAAGCAAGAGGTCCTGGGTTCAAATCCCGGTAAGGGCATTTATTTGTGTGATGAGCACGAATATTTGTTCCTGAGTTATGGATGTTTTCTATGTATATAAGTATTTATTTATCTATATAAGTATGTTTATCGTCGTCTAGTACCCATAGTACAAGCTTTGCTTAGTTTGGGACTAGGTCGATTTGTGTAAGATTGTCCCCTAATATTTATTATTATTTATTTATTTTAAAATTAAATTATATTTAAAAAAATATACACGATTCGAGGATATTGGGTTCGGGAACAATGTTTGAAATAAAAATTATACTAAATTTGCAATACAAAGAACACCAATTAAAAGTTGACCTAGGTCTTAGGCTAAGTAAAAAATTTAAACTACCTTCGAACAAGGACGACGATGTATGTAGTAAAATAAAACCGGCCAAGAGCGTGTCGGACACGCCCAAGATAGGGTTCCGTAGCCATTACGAAAAAATCGAGTAATATTTTTCTAAGGATTTCGTATGTGTACGGAATCTTCCAAGTTAGGTATCGTCAATACTTTGAAAAAAGCTCGTATCTCAAAATCGTTAATCTGGCAAAGTGAACTTTATTACGCGCATGTCAAGGTTCAGTTTTGTTTACATGCTGATTTGAGATACGAGTTTTTCAAAGTAGTGACGGTATGTTTAATACCTTAGGCTACTATTTACTCTTAAGCTACAAATAATTCCCAATCAATCTTAGCCGCTATAATTTTCCTTGTAAATTTAATATATTTACTACCATTTTAAATTTTTTAAAATTTTTCCACCCAACAGTTTAGATTTAAGAGGGGGGGGGGGGGGACGGTCGATTTTAATGAAATTTTTCACTTTAAAGTTGAATATTTCGCAAACAAATCACTGAATACAAAAATCATGTATGCAACCCCCCAATCGTTTTAAAATACCTAAATAAATAAAAAAAAAAAAAAAAATATCACGGGACAATTCACACCAATTGACCTAGTCCCAAAGTAAGCTTAGCAAAGCTTGTGTTATGGGTACTAGGCAACGGATAAACATACTTATATAGATAGATACATACTTAAATACATATCAAACACCCAAGACCCGAGAACAAACATTCGTATTTTTCATACAAATATCTGTCCCGACACGGGAATCGAACCCGGGACCTCAAGATTCATAGTCAGGGTCTCTAACCACTAGGCCATCTGGTCGTCTAACGACACCCCACACTTAGTTTAAGTAATTATTAATACAAAAATCATGTATGCAACCCCCCAATGGTTTTAAAAGACCTATCCAACGATACCCCACACTGTAGGGTTAGTTGAGAAAAAAAAATCACCCCCACTTTACGTCTACGGTCCCGTACGCAAAAAAAAAATTTTTTAGTTTTTTTATTTAACTACTTTGTCGGCGTGACTAATATATATATTCATGCCAAATTACAGTTTTCTAGTACTAACAGTCTCTGAGCTTAGCCGCGGACAGACAGACGGACAGACATGGCGAAACTATAAGGGTTCCTAGTTGACTACGGAACCCTAAAAAATAGAATTAAAACCTAAATTATAGGGCCTGATGCTCCGGGATAAAAAAAAGAAACGGTATCACCTGTGTTTGGGTGTTTGTGAGGGGTCCGACGGAACTTGTATCACGGATAATGGTAAGCCGTGTTCAACATAATGCATGGCATGGATTTATGGCATTTTCGAATGTTCAAATTATTCATTAAGTTTTAAATTCTATAATTGTTAATTCGACCATTTTAAGAAAGCTAAGGTCTAACTGACTGACTTCATATTAATAGGTTGTAAATTAAGTCTGTAAAATTAAAAATCTTGTAATAATCCAATTAATGTACTTGCTTGGTCGCAGTATATTTTTTCTAAGACAAAATGGTTAATCGTCTTCAAACGTGGATCCCACTATCTTACTTATTTTATAAATTTGAAAGTTTAAATGATTGGACGTTTGGATGTTTGTTACTCTATCACGCAAAAATGACTTGGATGAAATTTGTCACAGAGATAATTTATAAGGATAAAAACAACAACAGCTAGTAAAACAATAAAATCTGAACAGTTTTTGTTAAAAAAAGAAATGCCAACACCCCTAAGATATTATTAATAATAATAATAATAATCGTATATTTTCTCCTCACAAAAGTACATAGGTAACAGCAATAGTTATAAATAATACAACATTATGGTAGTTTAGTTAGATACTAGTAACTTTTGCGAGGACTGGAGTCTGAACTAGATAAAACCTGTATTACAGATCTCCAGGCCCCCATCCCGGAAACTCACCGATAAGTGCTGACAATTTCAGTAGGTACAATTTTCAATTTAATAACATAGGTACTCGTATTATGAGGTTTATAGGAGGTCAACAAGCTATAAACAAATCAATAGTAGCATATACTTACTAACATGCAAACTCATGCAAACGAGCATGCGTGCGTACATGTGTGTTTGTGTGTGTGTATGTGTGTGTGTGTGTGGGAATAAAGTTTACAGCCAGCGAATAAACATACATACAATAAAAACGCGTACCTACTTAATTTGAGAACTTTCAATTTTGTGTATATCTACGCGTATATCAGTGGGTATATTTTGAAAACAAAAATGATAATATTTTTATCTACGATGTAACTTTTTGTGTATGTCTTTGATGAGAGAGTCAAATGTATCTGACCCAACTTTCATGTACAACACTGTTCATGAGATACAGCCTGGTGACAGACGGACAGATCGACAGACGGAAGGACAGCGGAGTCTTAGTATTAGGGCCCCGTTTTACTCTTTGCACGGAACCCGAAACATGGGTTTTATTTTAATTTTTTTATGAGAGGGAGGCAAAAGAGCAAATGGGTCACCTGATGGAAAATGATCCGTCCATAAAAATATCAACAACTCAAAGAGCGAAAAAGGTTCATGTATTTAAGTATGCAAGTACCGACCTATCTCGCATATAATGTGTCAAGTTCATTGATGTAGAAAAATTATGTATTCTCACCAGTCCATTTGTCATAGGATCAATGTCTTTAGTGCTCCTCTTTCGTTATTTTATCTATACATATAAAATCCTTTGTCCTGACTGACTGACGGATCAACGCACAGCCTAAACCGCTGATCGTAGAGACCTGAAGCTTGGAGGGTGTGTTCTTTGTATGACGTAGGCATCCGATAAGAAAGGATTTTTCGTAGTTCTACTCCTAAGGGGGTAAAATAGGGGGGCAAAGTTTGTACGGGACAACGTGATTCCTTGGCACAGAATATATAATAGTACTGACGTACAGAATGGAAACGGTCCGCCCCGCACCGATTCGAATTACCCCACCCCTCAAGGCCCAGATAGCCGGAAACCGCCAGAATCCAGAAGAGTGCGCGCGCGATGTATGTAGGCGTACGCGTGTACAGACGTCGTCGTGCTTATGTAGATTCAAGAACGCGTATTTGTACGTCGTGTCCGCCGCGTGTCCTTGGTTCAATCTACTTCAAATTTTGCATAAACATTCTTTAACAGAATTGATGGAAGACGTGTTTCGTATTTTATTGAAATTCATCCCTTGACGGGGTTAAAAAGGAGTAGAAAGTTATTTTGGGGGTGATTTGCTTCGAAGATGATATCAATACTCCTTAGTGCTTTTGATTTAAATTACATTTTATTTTGACACAATGTAAACGACACGAAACTTCAAATTTTACAAACCATTTGTCTACGTTTGTCAACCACTTCCTGATCTGATCTCTGATAATAACTAATTATATATTGTATAAGTGTTTGCATTTCACCAAGCTTTTGCTTTTACAAGCGCAGCGTGGGACGTCCACCAACGAGATGGACGGACGTTTTGGTGAAGGTCGCAGGTCCAGCAGGGTGGATGCAAGTCGCTTCCAACCGTAATGATTGAGCGTCAATGAGGGAGGCCTATGTCCAGCAGTGAACGTCCTACGGCTGAAATGATGATGATGATGATGAAGCTTTTATGTGAGTTCAACCTTTTTCGAATAAAATCGAATTGAGTATTCAAACATCATTGTTGAACTCGCATAAAAGCTTGGTGCAATGCAAATACATATAAAATGCTTTGTCCTGAAGTCCTAAATGACTGACTGGCGGATTAACGCACAGCCTAAACCGCTGTATGTAGAGACCTGAAACTTGGAGGATGTGGTCTTTGTATGACGTAGGCATCCGATAAGAAAGAATTTTCCGAAATTCCCACGGGATAAGGAATATACGGGATGTATATATTTCATCAGTCGAGAGTGACCCTATCCCCATAACGAAGATTACTAAACTGTTCAAATTGGGCATGCAAGTAGACTATTAGAATAGGTATAAAGCTAATTTCAATAATTTTGAAAATTCCTACGGGATAAGGATAAATCAGAATTTATATACTCAAATCAACTGGATCCTAAGTCCGTAACTACAATTACTAAACTTTTCAAATTCAGTATAAACGTAAATGGTCATACATAAGAACGAAAAAACTTATTGCGGGATTTTTGGAAATTCCTGTGGGATAGATAATCTCTGAAACTTCCGAGCCGATTAAAAAAAATCTTTTACCAGTAAATAGCTACACTATCCTTTATTGACATAGGCTACTTTTTTCCGGAAAAATACAAAATTCCCAACGGATAGAAAAAAAAATTCAATTTCGGAGCTCATTTTAAAATGTCTTTTACCAATAGAAAAGATACACTGTCTTTGATTAACATAGGATGCTATTTTCCGGATAAATGCAAAATTCCCGCGGTAGAGAAAATAGTAAATTTAACTTCGGGGCTGAGTTTAAAACAAATGACCAATAGAAAGCTACACTATCCTTTATTGGTATTGGTATAGGCTAGGCTACCTACTATTTATTCGGTAAAATGCAAAATTCCCGTGGGATAGAAATAAGTGAATATCACTTGAGGGCTGATTTGAAAATTTCTTTCACCAGTAGGAAGCTACACCAACTATTATTTACATAGACTACTTTTCTCCGTGAAAAAGCAAAATTCCCACGGTAAAAAAATAAGTGAATTCAACTACGGGGCTGATTTTAAAACTTCTTTTACCGGTAGTAAGCTACACCTTTAAGGACATAGGCTACTTTTTCTCGGGGAAAATGCAAAATTCCCGCGGGATAAAAATAAGCGAAAATTTGCATAGAATAAGGACAAATTTGTTGAAATTCCCACGGGATAGAGAATAAACGGGATTTATAATATTCCTACTGATACTGATGATGATGAAATGATAATAATGATGGATGTTGCCGTTGCCGGATTTTTGTTTTATACAATGAAAAAGATGAAGAAACTTTACCACAAATTGGAATTCTACGCGGACGAAGTCGCGGGCAAAAGCTAGTAGATATATAAAATACATTTGAGGCGAAGAAAAATATAGTTTAAAGTTTATAACGTTTAATAAATTATCTTGCTTTCATTCAACTCATAATGACTATTTTTGGTCAACATTATTTTAGTGGTGGTAGTAAGTAGGAGCGGCGTATACGGGAGCCTTGACGACAACGGGTGCGGCCTTGACGACGTGCGTGGGCGCCGAGTTGTGCACCACCGCGTTGAAGCCGTTGTGGTCATCAGCGGTGTATTCCACGGTCCTGATGGAGCCGTCAGCCTCATGGAAGGAGTATGAGCCCTTCACGACATCACCGTCGCGGCTCTCCTGCTGGGACTTATTGTCACCGGAGTGACCGTCAGCAACGGAGTAAGAGTACTCGTATTTGGGGTGAGCCTGCAATTTAAACAAAAATATTTAGGAACATAGATATTTTCAGTGGAAAATTTTCAAAGATATAATTGAGCAAACTTACGATTTCTTCGTGGGCAACGGCAACCTTAGTGATGGGGGCGGCATAGTGGGCAACGGCAGGGGCAGCGTGGTAGGCGATGGGGGCAGGGGCAGCGTGGTAAGTCACGGGAGCGGGGGCAGCGTGGTAGGATACGGCGGCGGGGGCGGCGTGGTAGGCCACGGGGGCAGCGACGGCCAGCTTGGCAATGTGCTGGGGCTGCTCGTCGTGACGCACGATGCTCTGAGAGGAGACGGCGCCGGCGTGGGAGTAGTGAGGCTCGGGCAGGAGACCAGCCTGGGCCACAGCCGCGAAGGCGCACAGGGCTACTACCTGAAACAGAATTTGTTTTAGAAACTATAATCTTAGAATTCAAGTAAAAACAGCAGGCAGATGACTGCTGCATAAATTTAATGAGACATACTTTGGAGAACATAATTGATAATGCTTCAGATACGTCTTGATTGTAAATGATGCCTGTAGACTGTTGAGTTCTAGTTTTATACTCCACGTCTCTCGTGCGTAATTCTTAATCAGGTTGTAATGTAACCTTGCCCCGGGTCAGACATGTGTGAGTACGATACTATCTGATTCAAAATGTGAAGGAGACAAGTATATTTATTGAATATAGCTTTCTTACGGTCCAATCGTTTTGTAGCGCTCTGACCTTTTAATGGTATTGTTACTAGTATTTATCGTTAAATATTAGGATAGGTTAGTTAAATAAATTAATACAATGTGGTAAGTCATTGGTAGCTTTTACGGTCTTTATGTTATTTACAGATATAATCATCACCATAATCATCCCATGATCCCAGCCTATATACGTCCCACTGCAGGGCACAGGCCTCCTCTCAAAATGAGAGGGCTAGGGCAGTAGTTACCAAGCGAGCCCATTGCGGATTGGAAACTGCACACACTATTGAATTTCTTTGCAGGTGTATGCAGGTTGCGATGTTTTCCTTCACCGTAAAACTCATGGTAAATTAAAATGTAGTTTCGCACATAAATTCCGAAAAAACCCAGAGGTGCAAGCCGGGATTTGAACCCACTACTCTTTTCTCGAGAGGCCATACATAGGTCAAGCCACTAAGCCACCACGGCTTTCTTTACAGATATAATGATGTCTATAAAATCGTTTTTGATTTGTTGATATAAAACAAGGCATGTCTATTTTAGTCATTTTTAACCGGTCATGATTAGTAGAAAGTAAATAAGATACGTGAGCGTGATATTTATTATTTTGAAAATAAAATTCGTCCTCTGTGTACTATTTTTCATTCTTGTAAAACTGGCTACTATATTATGTATAGTGTAAAGGTGCAATTGAGTTTTGAGCTGCTTAGTCTATTGAAAAAGATAATATTTGGATCTCAGTCCCGAGTATGACGTGCTGTCGCAATATTTTTTATACAAGGTAGTATCAAAAAATAAAGTCAGAATACTTTAGCCATTGATTAGGTGGTGGTTAAGTAGGGTAAGTTCGAATGATGCGAATTAGACTATCAATCGTCCCCGTAGTGCGAAAAGTCACTCAGTCGTATTTTGCTATTTTGAGATACGGAGGTTCAAAGTTTTAAAAATTAAAAAAAAATCTTACTTTTTTTCGTCGTTAGATATATAATATTATAGTCTTATTGTAAGGACATAATGCTACGGTATAAGCTCCAACTGTCAGATCAAAACGAAAAACTTAATTTTCCAAGTTATAAGCGATAATTACTTTTATCTCTTAAAGTATTATAAACCCAAATGTCAGTTAGTGATTTATCAACTTGAGTTAGTGATTTGTCGCTCACAATGTAAGAAAATAATTTGATGATCGAAAACCCACTAAAAATACTTAGTTAATTTTCGCTTTTATATTTTGTAGCAAATTTTGCAATTGTAAGGTAACTAAGTTGTTTTAGTGAACTTGGAATAAATAGTGGTCGGGAATATGCATAACTGGATACGGCAAAAGTAACTTAAATTACTTAAGTAACCACTTTGCCAATTTTTTTTCAGTCTAATTTAATTAAGTAATTTAGTTAATTCTTACTTCAATTCAAGCGCAAAAATAGCAAAGTAATGATTTTTCCAACTTTCTAAAATTGGATAAATGGCTCCCATTGACATGGCGATAAGGCTCAAATTTGCAGAAAAAAAATACAATATCGAAGGCATTAAAAAGTCGATTTCGACATTTTGGGACTTTGTGACTTTTCGCTCTACGGGGACGCAATATTATCACGTTATACATAGGTACATATCACGATCCTCATCAAAAAACTATTGACGTATATCGCAAAACTACTTGCACAACACTAAAAGTTAATCCGGATATTTTGTAATAAGTGATGAGATTATTGTCAATAACTGTATCACGACATACTGATAGTGTAATCCGCACCATTGACTGCCCTTGTAAATGTTTTCGAGATCTTTTACTTAACTGTGGTTGACAAAATATAATTCAGCACATTACGCTGATATTAAAATTGTAGTAAAAGCGTAGTGGTGTCATCTCGAATGAAAATTTCCGGTGAAAAATGTATGCAAAGGTGTTCATTTGAATTTATCTAAATGCTGGATAAAATATTCTGATTTGATTTTGTGGGTGCGGTTAGTGTACGCCCTCATAATTGTCGACCCAAAATTAACAATTGCATTAGTAGTGCAACTCAAATCATTTTGGCAATAACATTAGAGCTTGAATTATCTGGTCGTATATTAATGTCATTCATTCCGGGTTGACAATTACAAATCATATTTAAAACTTTATCCTATTTTGTGATACGGTATGGTTAATTTTATTATTTTTACTAGCTATTGCCCGCGACTCCGTCTGCGAAGAATAGGAGCATAATAATAGCCTACGACCTATTCTCACACCTACCAAACATAGAGAAAAAAGTGCCATAAAAATCGGTCAAGCCGTTTCGGAGGAGTTCGATAGCAAACACCGTGACACGAGATTTTGTTATATTAGAATTTATTCATTTTGGTTAGAGCCCATGATTACAATTTTCAAACTCACAAGGTAATAAAACACTATAAGTAGCTAGTGTCTGGCAAAAAGTCTACATAATTAAACGGTCAAGTTCATCATCATCATTTTAATAATAACTTTGTTCTTCCTCCAATTATTATTTAAAATTTTTATAGTTTATCATGAGTGAGAATAGGACCTAAGTCAATGGTTGTTTAGTTGTCTATTTAACTGTACTGATCTACTACAAGGTACCTACGTTGTAGGTACAGTCGAAGAAACTGACATTTGTACCAGTGGTAATCTTTTTGCTGCCAATGTGACAGAGACATTCTGCCAAAGAAATCATTAAGAAATTGATTTTAAAGTCGTTCCACCCTCGTATATGATTCGGTTTTTCGACTGTTTCTACTGGAAAAATACTAATTTTGATGGTAAATTGAGAAAGATAGCATCATTCCCAAAATTCTCTGCATTACCAGAGGCTCCCGGTCTCCCTTCGGAATTGGGTCCTCGTAGGTATAGAGATATCTCTCTTGTATTGGTGATGAAAATGGAGGAGTAGTGAATTTTTGGTCGACTCTGGGGACGTATTTTTGAAATCATAATTGTTGAAAAAATATACGATTTGAAAATGGAAAAACTAGATTGAATTTAAAATGTGAGTGGAGGAGGAGAAAATTATCTTGTTAATTTTTATAACGACACAATTTTTTTACCCAGGCGCTAGGAGGTAATTTTGCACCTGTATTCTGATTTGATGATGATTGGTCATCTTATAAGACATGATGAGTTTATAAATGTCATCTTGGAAGGAAAAGTAGAAGGGAAGCGAAAAAAAGGGAGGCCGAGAATTCATTATGTAAATCAAATAAAGGAGAAGGTAGCCATCATGTCGTATAAGGAGGTCAAGGAGGCAGCTTTGAGGAGAGAGAAGTGGAGAGCCAGAAAAAGAATGCCTTAAATTTGGCATGGATTCGTGTCTTACGGATACGAGGGGTTAATGTTTATTCTTTGCGTATTAGTTCGGAATCCTAATACACTGCACATGGGCCTGCACTTGTCCGGTTCTCTGGTTAGCAAAAATAATCATAAAAGGTGAGGTGCTTATAAATTTAGATTATATGTAGTTACATTTAGGTTAAAGCTTGGAGAACTTAGTGGTTAGTGATTCTGACGATAAAACTTGGACTTTTGTGACATGAAGGAAGACACCTTAATCAGTAGGTACACATAATACTTAGATAGATGAGTCGTTTTCAAAAAAATTGTACATAGTTAAGGGCTTAATCAAAACAAAATCACGATCGCTTCCTTTGTGTTACGAAAGTTAGTCATACAAAATATATGGGTAACTTTCGTCACACAAAGGAATCAATTAAGTTTTGTTTTTATTAAGTCCCATAATTGTGTACACTTTTTTTGAAAACGACTCAGATACTAACTAACCTGACAAACCATATAAATTAAATTATTATATTTTGTTTTGCCATATTAAATTTACCTATTCTCAGACCTACCGAATATACAGAAAAAAGTTTCTTAAAAATCGGTCAAGCCGTTTCGGAGGAGTTCGATAACAAACACCGTGACACGAGATTTTTATAGAGGGTGTTAGGTAATGAGTGGATAATCCTTGAACTACGGATAGAGGGTACTTAGGACATTATAATAAAGCTAATATAGGTTCAGTTAAAGTGGCACGGTTTTCGAGATATTTGGACTTTCAGGTTTTTTTCGAAAATTAACACCCTTGTTCAATGTTTTGACCATAGCACCATTTAAAACTATTTTTTTTATTTTTTATTTTTGCTCAATATTCTTGAGGACTTGTGTAATCAGATAGGCATCACCATTTTTGTGAGACTTCATTAGCTTTTTTAAAAAAAAATCGCAAACTTAATTTTTGCGTTTTCAATCGTACATTGACCAAACTTTCAGCTCTCATGGTGAAAAAAAAAATACACTACCGTCTATTTGCCAATAAGCTTAAAAACATGCCAATTTATTGACAATTTAAAAATAGTAATTACCTTTTGAATTTAAAATCAAAATGCCAAAATAGTAAAAAAAGACACGCTTACCCCCATTTTTCCCAATGTACTTTTTGTATCCTGGCCGTAGAATTCAAAACTTTAAGTTGCAAAAACAACATTACTGACCACTAATTTTAATGCCATTTATTCCAAATTTAAAAAACATGCCGACTGCTTTTTGTTTCTTTTCGAATTCGATTTTGAATTTGCAATTATTTCATAATGTATGGTGAATTGAGTGTTTAGATGTGTTTAGATTGTTGTGTTGATTTTTTTTTTAGTTTAATAATGCTTCGAACACCATACACACCGCTAGAATATGCTCAAATGCATTAAATTTATGGTGAGTGCAAAGGCAACGCTAGTGCTGCTGCAATTTTTACGCTGAACGCTACCCAAACAGACGCCATCCCGATTACCGGATTTTTCCTCGAATCCGTAACGCGTACAGTGCAGGCAGAGTTTTTGGCCAGGGTGTAGGAGCAACTAGCGAGGGCAGACCGAGGGAGCGAGACGATGAAAATGTTCTGGATTTAATAGCGGCAAATCCTTCTTTGTACATACGGGACGGGACATAGCAAATATTCTCGGACTGGCAACGTGGAAAGTGCATGCAACTTTTAAAACATACGGATTGCACCCTTTTCATTTCCAACGTGTGCAAGTTCTATGTTTGCCAAGACCTCTGCCTACACTGTACGCGTTTTGGATTCGAGGAAAAATACGGTGTGATGGTGACTGTTTGGGTAACGTTCAGCGTACAAAATTGCAGCAGCACTAGCGTTGCCTTTGCACTCACCATAAATGTAATGCATTTGAGCATATTCTAGCGGTGTGTATTGTGTTCGAAGCATTATTAAACTAAAAAAAAAAAAAAACACAACAATCTAAACACTCAATTCCCCATTCATTACCCAATAATAGCAAAATTCAATATCGAATTCGAAAAATACAAAAAGCAGTTTGCATGATTTTTTTCAAATTTGGAATAAATGGCATTTAAATTAATGTTATTTTTGCAACAAAAAGTTTTGAATTCTACGGCCGGGATACAAAAAGTACATTGGGAAAAATGTGGGTGAGCGTGTCTTTTTTTTATTATTTTGACATTTTGTTTTTAAATTCAAAAGGTAATTACTATTTTCAAATTGTCAATAAATTGGCATGTTTTTAAGCTTATTGGCAAGTAGACGCTAGTGTATTTTTTTTACCATGAGAGCTGAAAGTTTGGTCAATGTACGATTGGAAACACAAAAATTAAGTTTGCGATTTTTTAAAAAAAAATCTAATGAAGTCTCACAAAAATGGTGATGCCTATCTGATTACACAAGTCATCAAGAATATTGAGCAAAAATAAAAAATAAAAAAAAATAGTTAAAAATGGTGCTATGATCAAAACATTGAACAAGGGTGTTCATTTTCGAAAAAAACCTAAAAGTCCAAATATCTCGAAAACCGTGCCACTTTTACTAAACCTATATTAGCTTTATTATAACATCCTAAGTGCCCTCTATCCGTAGTTTAAGGATTATCCACTCATTACCTAACACCCTGTATATTAGAAGATTACCCCCAGTACCTAATGTAAAATTAATGGTCACTTTACAATTTATATGACTCATGCTTGTCATGCAGCAACACTTAATTTAATATCTTAAGCGAAAAATTTGTCAGGAAATCACAAAAGGGGAGAAATAAAAGTTTTTTTTAAATTTTAACACTTATTTGTGTATTGCAAGTAATAAATAATCAGTCGACATTCGTTCACTTCGATGGTGCTTTGGTATTTTTAATAATTAATGGTGGTAGTAGACGGGGGCCTTGAGCACGACGGGTGCGGCCTTGACGACGACGGGGGCGTGAGTGGGCGCAGTGTTGTGCACCACCGCGTTGAAGCCGTTGTGGTCGTCGGCGGTGTACTCCACGGTCCTGATGGAGCCATCAGCCTCGTGGAAGGAGTAGGAGCCCTTCACGACATCACCGTCGCGGCTCTCCTGCTGGGACTTGTTGTCGCCGGAGTGACCGTCAGCGACGGAGTAAGAGTACTCGTATTTGGGGTGCGCCTGTGATGGAAACAAAGTCATTTGAGACTACGAAGATTTTCAGCAATTAATTTTCAAATTCTTTAAGGAGAAAACTTACGATTTCTTCGTGGGCAACAGCAACTTTAGCGATGGGGGCGGCGTAGTGAGCGACGGCGGGGGCAGCGTGGTAGGCGATGTGAGCGGGAGCAGCGTGGTAAGTCACGGGAGCGGGGGCAGCGTGGTAGGATCCGGCGGCGGGGGCGGCGTGGTAGGCCACGGGGGCAGCGACGGCCAGCTTGGCAATGTGCTGGGGCTGCTCGTCGTGACGCACGATGCTCTGGGAGGAGACGGCGCCGGCGTGGGAGTAGTGAGGCTCGGGCAGGAGGCCAGCCTGGGCCACAGCCGCGAAGGCACAAAAAGCTACTACCTAAAATAATAAATTAATCTTATAATCGCTATTTGAATAAATAGTTGTCCAGATTTGATTTAGTTTTTAACGACTTATAATCAATAATTATATTTTTTTATCCTGAACTGCCTTACTTTAGAGAACATGATTGGTTATGCTTCAGATACAGCTCAAGTGTAAGTGATGACTATAAGATACTGGGTTCGAGTTTTATACTGACTCGGAGTCTGTCCTGCGTAATTCCTAATCAGGTTGTAGTGCAACGTGCAACCTTGCCCCAAGTCAGATATGTGAGCATGCGTATTAGATTATTTAAAATCGAAAGTCGCCTACTTGGATAGGTTGTGAGTAGGTTGCAAAGTTGTGAAAGACAATAAAAGTAGTTTATTATTTAAAAACACATATACGTGTAAATAAAAAATAAAACAGAGGTCTTTTACCATTTTTTCGTACTTCGCATTAAGAAATACCTATTGTGGATCAGACACGCGGACTACTGTAATTTTCAAGTTAAGGAAATGAAGTTAAATTTTGCTGCCTCTTAATTTTAACAATGTTTTTAAAGAAATTAAGTAATAATGAAGTAATATCTAAATATAATACTTAATTTTAATTAAGTATAACATAAGTAAATCTTTGAGGTTGCTTAAATAAGAATTAGGTAACATTTCAAAGTGACAACAATAAAACCATGGGTTCATTTTAAAGATAATAATAAAAAAGCTGAGAAATAGATTATAATTTACCATGATTTTAATCGGATTATAGCCGTTTTCTAAACGGATAAGGCCAGTGGAGGATAGTGGTTTAATTTACAACCTCTCAAACAGAAGATCGTAAGTGTCATCGTGACTGACACTGGCCCAAGTCTTAAGGACGTCATTAAGGGGGGGGGGAGGAAGATCGTGAGTAAAACTCTTTCTTTCTTCGTGATATGAGTAAAAGCCTCGAACCTTTTCTTCACATTAGAGGTTTTCAGAATTTGTGTATTATGTATGAATTACATACATTCAAAATTTACTATCTGCTTATCGGTTAAGGAACAAAATTCTGATAAATCCAGCACACCTTCGAATACAGCTGAATGCTGTGCATGCCGTTGTAACAACAACGCAGCTCTCACATTTCGAAAAGAAGTTTATCTGAGGTAGCTCCAGCATGGTAAGGGACGTGTCTACAAGTGCATAGCTATACAGTATCGCCATACTTGGATTATAGTATTAAGCAAGAATACTTTAAATAAACTTGAGTTTTATTCTGACACAACACAAGTTTGCACAGCAGGACTTCATGTACCTAACTAACATTAAGAAGGTGGCGACATCTTCAGTACTTTAATAAGAAAACTAAAAAGGAGCAGGAAAATACTGCCTTCTTCTTCGTTAGCTTAATTGTTAAGTTCAGACTCATTAGTTAAGTCTGTTTAAGTGATTTCAATTTTAAAAAGTTTGATATTTGAACACGATCTCGTCAGACTTAAATATATCTGTAAGTATAAACATGATCTAGATGAATCAAGCAACTTTTAATATTAATACATGAGAGCGGTGTTTAATTAAGAGCATTCACATTTTCATTGTTCATGGAATTCTACTCTCCTGTTTACATAATAAGAGAAGTGATATCAATTAGTACATGTACATATCAGAGAAATCTTTTGAAGGTGAAGTCTATATGTTGCCAAGTTTCTCTGATTATGATCACGAATAACAAGTATTTGTCATAGAAGAACCATCCCCATGGTGGCAGTGTACCTACTCAATGCTTGATCAAATTTCAATACCTAAAGTATAAAGTTAGGTAAAATGAAAAGAACGCCGATATAATCCTTAGTTAATCTAGTATCGATTTTCCATAAATATAGGCCAAGCATTTTAGGTAATTTATTGAATTAAATGTTTCGTTTTAACTTTTGGCAGCGGTGCAAACCATATTAAAAAACCAAAGATTTTTTGTGATAGAGGAATTTAAGTACCTTATAATATTACTAACTGACTAATTTTCTCTTATGAATCTTACTTGTTGATAACACAAAAACCTGTGTTAAAAATAAACTGAAAAGCTAAAAATACACTTTTATTTTTTATTTTTGATATTTCTGTAATTTTTAGGGTTCCGTACCCAAAGGGGACCCTATTACTCTCCGTCTGTCCGTCCGCCCGTCCGTCCGTCCGTCTGTCACCAGGCTGTATCTCATGAACCGTGATAGATAAACAGTTGAAAATTTCACAAATGATGTATTTCGGTTGCCGCTATAACAACAAATACTAAAAAAACAGAATAAAACATATTTAGGGGGGCTCCCAAACAACAAACATGATTTTTTTGCTCGTTTTTTCTCGATATTGATAACGGAAAGAGGTAGACGCTTAAAATATACCGTGCCGTGCACGATGTGTCGTGCCGTGCTGGTGGTACATAGTATTTAGTTATATATTCACTTAAATTAAAATAAAACAAATATTTAAGGGGGGTTCCCGTACCACAAACGTGTTTTTTTGCTGTTTTTATAGATAATGGAACCCTTAGTGCGCGAGTCCGACTCGCACTTGTCCGGTTTTTTTAAATTATAAAAGCATTACTATTATATCCTATTTCACTCTGACAATTAGCACAAATGTAATGACACCCTTCAGATATGTTGAAATCCGTCCAGCCGTTAAGGCCACAGACAAGAGGGTGACAAAGAAATATACATACATATGATCGAAAAATGGATCCCTCCTTCGGGCAGTCGGGTAAAAACAAAACCAGAATACACACATATGTACCTAACTATGCGTTTCGAAACATCAATTCAACGATAATGTCACTTGTAACATGTGGTAAGGCCAAATCCAGAGCAACTTGTGATTGAGATCTACCTCGTCAGTAAAGCAGACAACTTACTTACCATAGATTATATTCCTATCTCGAATAGTAACTAGGTACTCGGTGGAAAAAAATTATCAGACCTGGCTGACAAATAATTTAAATTTTATGTTGACAATGTTAATTGCTTAGTTTTTAACGACCGCTTTAGCCTAGTTGGTAGTGACCCTGCCTACGAAGCAAGAGGTCCTGGGTTCAAATCCCGGTAAGGGCATCTATTTGTGTGATGAGCACGAATATTTGTTCCTGAGTTATGGATGTTTTCTATGTATTTAAGTATGTATTTATCTATATAAGTATGTTTATCGTCATCTAGTACCCATAGTACAAGCTTTGCTTAGTTTGGGACTAGGTCGATTTGTGTAAGATTGTCCCCTAATATTTATTTTTTATTTTTTATTTTTAGTCAAAAATATTGCAATAAGTAGGTACAGTCAAGGGCAAAAATATGTATACACTTTAGTACCTTATCACTTTAACCACTGTGACAGTTCATATATGGCAGTTCAAATATGACGAAAATAAGTAACTGCGGAATGGAGCATCGAGACAAACCACTCTGGTTTAACGATGGTTTTATATTATTGTTATGTAAATTTGATTAATCTCTGTAATAAATAAATAATAATAAAATAGACAAGGTACTAAAGTGTATACATATTTTTGCCCTTGACTGTACCTACTTAATACTTATTGTTAATTGAAGTTAGGGAATAAAATTTTTGAGGGGAGAATAATATCCAATGATAATTTTTGACACTTATTTGTGTATTGCAGAATAAATATTCAGTCATCAACAACATACTATCATTAAAATTGAATAACTTTGGTAACAATGATTTAGTGGTGGTAGTAAGCGGGAGCTGCGTAGACGGGAGCCTTAACAACAACGGGGGCGGCCTTAACGACGTGGGTGGGTGCGGAGTTGTGCACCACCGCGTTGAAGCCATTGTGGTCATCGGCGGTGTACTCCACGGTCCTGATGGATCCATCAGCCTCATGGAAGGAGTATGAGCCCTTCACAACATCACCATCGCGGCTCTCCTGCTGGGACTTGTTGTCGCCGGAGTGACCGTCAGCAACGGAGTACGAGTATTCGTATTTGGGGTGAGCCTGTGATGAAAATAAAAACAATTGAGACCACCAAGATTTTCAGCAATTAATTTTCAAGTTCTTCAAGGAAAAAACTTACGATTTCTTCGTGGGCAACAGCAACTTTAGCGATGGGGGCGGCGTAGTGGGCGACGGTGGGGGCAGCGTGGTAGGCGATGGGCGCAGGAGCAGCGTGGTAAGTCACGGGAGCGGGGGCAGCGTGGTAGGATACGGCGGCGGGGGCAGCGTGGTAGGATACGGCGGCGGGGGCGGCGTGGTAGGATACGGCGGCGGGGGCGGCGTGGTAGGCCACGGGGGCAGCGACGGCCAGCTTGGCGATATGATGGGGCTGCTCATCGTGACGCACGATGCTCTGGGAGGAGACGGCGCCGGCGTGGGAGTAGTGAGGCTCGGGCAGGAGACCAGCCTGGGCCACAGCCGCGAAGGCGCACAGAGCTACGATCTGTAAAAAACATTTATTAATTTTTTTCTTGTTAAGACTTCTTGCGCATGTCAACATATGAAATGTTATATCCACTTACTTTAGAGAACATGATTCAGGAACGTTCAATCTGTGAATGATAATTGTGAAGTAGTGAGTACTTGTTTTATACTGAATTTTTGCCGTAGGTGTAAAGGTTGATTTGGCACTCGGAGTAAGTAGCCAGACGAGTCCGTATAACCTTGCCGCGGGCACAACGCGCGTTCAACACTGTTGCTCCAGATTAAAATGACAAACCTGTCCGTGTGAAGAACGGTTGCCTTTTGCAATCCACTTTTTTGTGCAGGAATAATGCAGACAGACGTACACATTTTTTTAAATACTTCAAATTTGTGTAGAGGTCTGTTTTTGTCTGCTTATGTTAATAATTAGATTTTTTTTTAATAATCAAAGGACCCGGATAATTAATCATACTTATATGAATTATTTTTTCCTCAAGATATCACAGTTGACATGCTAATGCCCAATAGATGACACCCTGGTGTCACCTCTACTGCCATTACATAAAATTAAAGATGGCAACTATCGGGACATTGACCAGCACTCGGACGTCTACCTTAAGCTGTCAAAACTTCAAACTTAAACAATCGGCAGTATAATGGGTAATATCTAACTCTATATTGCTAGCACACCACTAGGAATTGACATCTTTTTACTTATTTATTATCAAGGTATGTACTTAGAATAGGATAAAATGACTGAATAAAAAGTATAAAACCAAGCTAGTAACTTTTACCTATAAGTAGTTACATTATTTACTAATTTATCATGGTTTTGTCTTACTCATAGTGCGGAATTTTATGAAAGTTGGGCCCTAACGCTCGATTTTTTTTGTGTTTTTGATATAGCTTGTGAATATCAGTGCGCTTCTCCTATTGAAATGCTCACGTACGTACAATCAAACAAATGTTATGTTAGTTAAATGTAATATTATGTTACATTTTCGTACAGTCTTCATCAAATAACTTGCGGTTAATATGATTTCCCAAATTTGTTTTATCAAAAAATCCACCCTGCGTCGGGCTCGAGTGTAGCTTCCCCATTTATGACTGTGTACATTTACTCACAGAATTGCAATACAAGTTGCTGAACCAGTCAAAAACCAAAGCATCAGTTCTAGCCAAAGAACGCATTTTGTCCTAAATTTTTTTGGCCGAGAATGTTTGGCATAATGTTGAATGGAATACTACTCATTTATTCTATTCATTTTTGCGCATATACATTATATGCATATACATTTTATAGTCCTAAAGCATGTTCGTCCTAATATTATTGATAACTCGAACATCACATTACCTAATAGTCCTGGGGTCCTAGTGAAAAAGGGGTATTAACCCAGAATTATCTGCAGAAGTTGAACAGCTGATTTCGACTTAACCCCCTTTACACATAAAATAGAAAAGAGCTGTTTAATTTCTGCAGACTTAACCCCTTTTTCACTAGATCCCCAGTACGTAATATTCATAATATTAATCGTCCCAAGATTGTTGTGGTTTTGCCTATCATTAAAATGGTTACAATTACAGCACCTTGTAACAGTACAGACATCCATCTGTAATGTTCCATCTTATATAAACATAGTTTTAGGTATATTAGTTAATAATATATATTCAAAATAGCTAATAAAATTGTTACATACGTCAATAGGGCGATGTTATTCTTAATTCATTGATCACAAACTACCTATTTGCATACTGAACCTTTTATTGTAAGAATAGGCCTGTATGAAGCTTATTTGGGAATGTGGGACTGACGACAACGATGTTAATAAGGCTAATTAACAATTACATACGGAAAATCCTCATTTGTAACCCTTTTACTTGAGGAAAGGCCTGAGATGATGATGATGATGATGAAGATGATGCAACACTTTCGCTTACTAGACGGCATACCTGTAATTTTGCCAACAAACTGGCTGACCCAATTAGAGGTAAAACAGGCAAATCTGCACCTTAAGTGAAAAGCTTAGAAGCTATTTCAGTATCGAGTTCGGAATGAGAATTGTCGGGTAGACTGGAGGCACGCGCTCGAGATACGACCTTTCCACAGTTATTCGGGCCCCTTTTGCACCTAGTGCTCCGTGTGCACCATATGGTTTGAATGGACCAAGTGCTCCAAATGCTCCAATGGGATTGCTTGGGCTAAGTGCGCTTAGTTCGCTATTGGGACGGTAGATGGCGTATAAAAGGCAGCGAGCGGACATAGAACGGGTTCTTCGTCTTTGCCACGGGCTCGGAAACGGTTCTCCCAGTGTGTTTGAGGTATCATTTTTATCGTGACTTTTACCGTATTTTCTCTTACTTTATTGTGTTTTCTCTTGTGTTTCTTTTATCGTGTTTCTTTTATTGGGTGTTTAAATGTTTCTAGTGTTAGTTAATGGGGGTTTGTGTGATTGCCCGGCTTTGTGTATTTATTGCCAAATATGGTGATGGAATATTCATTGTCGGATAATTACATAGTTGATGTTAGTTAAGATGGGGTAGCGGGAATTTGCGGGAATTTCGTATGGGAGTTTATTTGTTAGTTTCTTGTGATAGTTAATGGGGAGGGGGTTAGTGTGATTGCCCGGCTTTGTGTATTTATTGCCAAATATGGTGATGGAATATTCATTGTCGGATAATTACATAGTTGATGTTAGTTAAGATGGGGTAGCGGGATTTTGCGGGAATTTCGTATGGGAGTTTATTTGTTAGTTTCTTGTGATAGTTAATGGGGAGGGGTTTAGTGTGGTTATCTGGCTTTGCGTATTTATTGCCAAGACATGGTGATGGAATGCTCATTGCTTGGATAATTACATAGTTGGGTGATAGTTAAATTGGGGTTTAGTGGATTTTGCGGGGTCAGTGTAGGGGCTAGGTTGTGTTAGTGTTGGAGAACCTATTCGAGCATCAGCTGAAGTAATAGCTGGACTCTGAGAAGGGATAGTCCCGAAACCTTGCGGTGTTAACGTAACGATTAGCCCATCTCGGAGGCGTTTTAGTGTAAATTTACCACCTCTTGGAGATGGGTGGGGGTCTGTATTATAACTCAAGAGTCGGACCTAAGTTCTCCCTGGGTGTTGAAGGGTTTGGAGCGCCATAACCGGTGTTTCAAACTCATCATCTACCTAGTCCGCTTATCTATTTATATATATATTACACACTGGTATTCTTCTATCCCAATCCCCTCAGAAGGATACCAGTAAGCACACGGGTATAGAAAGTAGGACTTGAGCCAACCCACTCAACGTAGGCATTAGCTCAGGATAGGCCCTCTCTTATCAGTTGGAGAGGGGCCCCGCGGTAGTTGTAAATGTGGAATCCGGATTCCTAGCTTTTCAATTTCGTGTAGAATAGATGGATAGTTTAGCTGGTAGGATAGGATCTTCGGGGATAGGTATTATTATCATTAACTATCTTCAGTTCTTCATTATACTGTAGTGTGTCGGGGGGCTGAAATATGCCACCTGACATACTTGATATTATCATCATTAACTATCTTCAGTTCTTCATTATACTGTAGTGTGTCGGGGGGCTGAAATATGCCACCTGACATACTTGATATTATTATCATTAACTATCTTCAGTTCTTCATTATACTGTAGTGTGTCGGAGGGCTGAAATATGCCACCTGACATACTTAATATTATTATCATTAACTATCTTCGGTTCTTCATTATTCTGTAGTGTGTTGAAGGGCTGAGATATGCCATCTGACATACTTAATACTATTACCATTAACTAAATACTACCTGCTGTTCGTCATTATACCAATTGATGTAGGAGGGCATTACTATGCCTCCTGACTTACTAAATACTACTACCTAAACAAGACAGTTCTTCATCGAGCTATTTTGTGTTGTGGGAAAGGGCTACATTTGATGACATAACTACTAATGCCTGAGGCATTGACTGACTTTGACTATGACGCTCTAGACTTCCGACGGATGAAAGATTTCAGGGTTTCCCTTTCATCCATATGTCCTATCTAGTAAACCCTAGTAGACTCAATTAAGTGAGTAAAAATAAAACTCAACAAACTCACTATGAATATTTATTTGCTGAAAAGTAGAATCTCCTTTGAAGTCGGCGGTCGTCCCTGGTGAAATAACCTTGGATTATCTGGTCCTGTGGTGGCTGGTTATACTTACTGAATCTAAATGGTAAAAGCTTACCAAATACTTGTTTTACAATCCGTCATTCTGACTATAACTGAGGCAGATGCAAGTTAGTGGCTTACTGGTACCAAAGGATCTGGTAGCTACTCAATAGTCATTATGATCATTCTTCGAAGTCTACAATTACTACCGAAGTTTCGGCTAGCTATTGCAGAGGCAATATGATCACAGGTTGGACCCAAGAACGGCCACAGACTGTAACTAATATCCCTTTGAAATGTCCTCTCATTTACTTAAGGTAATGCATTCATTACCTAAACAAGGAAAAGGTATATGCTTCTTCAAAGCTGTGGGGGAAGCCCTACCCAAGTCTGGAAAGTCGCGGGGCTACCTTTTGAGGCGGATGGCGGGGCCTCAGAACTCTGCCACATAAATAATACCCTTTCCTCATGAACATGACACAGACTATGGACATATGACATAAATAAAACTTCAGACAATTTTCTTTCTTCAACCATTCTTCCTTTGATATCTCTACAGGTTTTATTATCTATATGCGATCACTTAAAACTATATACAACTACGTCAGGACTATAAATATATTTACTAGAAACTACCAGCAACTCAGCCACTTCACTTCTACTATACTCTTATCCCTTTGGACTTATTTTTCTATAGGCATCAGGAAATACTCTTTCTCTCCAAGTAATCATTATACTAGACTGTATAGCGATGAATTCCTGCCCTTGCGCACTGAAAGAACTGGCGGGTTATTCTTCACGGACTCAGCGTAGGATCCTTATTACGTAGACCACTAACGATCACAGGCCAATTATGTGACTTAAACAAGGTAAATCAGCTTGAGTTAGGAGCTAGGTATTCTAGGGTTATTTTAGACAAATTAGGAGCTATAGGTTTGCTTATATAGGTAGGCTTTCTCTAGGTAGGTCTTCGTAGAGTTATATAGGTTGATATATATTAAGGATTATAGAAATTTGGGTAGGAATAAATAGGAGATAAAGATCGATATAGGTAGGCAGCTTTAGTATATAGTATAGAGTATATAGGAGAGGGGTAGGTAGAGTAGGGGGGGGGGGTGGTACAATTTTGATGCCGAATAGACCAGGATAATTATAACTATTTACTTTACTATGCTTAAATAATTTTTATCTTATTTCATTAAGTCCAAAAATAACCATAGCATCTTTGTTACTTAGTTAAATTCATTCATGTTACATAGCTTGTAGGAATAGTTGTTTTGCCTTGTTTCGGTCAGAATGTCGTTGTAAACGGTTGCCACTTTGACGGCGGGTTACAACGGCAATTTTGTTGGCGTGAATATAGGAGAGTGCGATCGGGTATTCAGGACTTCAGTCGACTAGCGATTCTTATCAGGCGCGACGTTCCTTATATGTATTGATCTGAAAATAGAAGGAGAAGGGTCGGGTTTAGTTTCTCGTCTGTGAGGCGGTGACAAAGGAAGGTTTTGAGTCAGTGGTTTTGAGATAAAGTGACGTAGTGATCAATTATAGTTTGATTAAGTGATAGACTAAATCAACGTGCAAGTAATTAGTGAACAATGGGTCGACCAAAAGCGCTTAGCAGGCCTAAGAAGACACCGGCTCGTTATAGGGGTTGTGAAGATCTGAATATTGAATCGGAAAGTGTTCCGGAGACAAGGGAAGAGTTGATAGATGAAACAGAAGTGGAAAGTCAGAGTCAAGAACCAGGTCCCCCACCGCCGAAACGAAGGAAGGTTGTGAGACGCGTGGTAACCGGACGCTCCGAACTTAGCAAGATGTGTACATTTTTAAAACGAACTGTGGGGGCTTTGACGAACAAAGTCAATGCTTTAAGTGAGGAAATGAAATCCGCGTCTGCCGTAAATTCAGTTGATACGACGAGGCAAAGTGAAGAGGAAGAAATAGTGCAGACTAGTAGCTTACCTTCGAACCCAGATAACAGTTTGCCCGGAAGAGACAAGGTCCCATCTACGGAAGAACTCCAACATATTACCTATAACATTCGGAACGTCAATTTCGAGAAACCAAAATTTAGCGGAAAGGGGGCTATGCAACCGGTGACGTTCTTAGAAGACTTAGATTCGTACTTAAAGAAGACAAAGAGTGAAGGCGGCGAGTTAGATCGAATCCAAGACTGCTTAACGAACGAAGCGCGGGACTGGGCTCGAGTCTACCGTGAAAGATGGAGTAACGTGGAAGAATTTAAGAAAGACTTCTTAGCGACATATTGGGGGGAGACGGAGCAAAATAGTCTACGTAGGGAAATAGTGCAAGGGAATTGGAATAAGGTCGAAACGCCTAGTATGTTGAGTCATTTTTTGAAAATATCAGGAAAGGCGAAAATGTTGACCCATCAATTTCCTGAGAGCCAGCTTATTTCGGACGTTATTCGACATTACCCCAAATATGTTCAACAAAATTGGGCTGCCTCAAAAGTTACCACGATAATCCAAATGGCTGAGTTTTTGAGGAATATGGACGATATAAATAAACAAGAAACTCATATCTACGCGCAACCCACCGCGTCTGCGTCACGTTTAAATGAAAAGAAGAAAGAAACCCAACAGGCTTATCGTCAGTGGCAGAGACCAGTGCAGCCTAAGGACAAGGTGGTGAATCAGTCGGAAGTTATTATTGAAAATGATTTAAACTAAGAGAGGTTGAAAGTGTTCCCGAATCAACCTCACCCATAGGGAACGTAGCTTTGCAAATAATGGTTAGAATGGGCTGGAGGCCGGGACAAAGGTTAGGGAAAACCAATAAAGGTATTAGGGTTCCTATTGAGGTAAAATTATTAGTTCGAGGAGAATACGAGGGGTTGGGTTATAAAAGTAAGGTAGAAAAGAAACTGAATATCGAGAGTAGCATTGTAGACGTCTTGAAGCTAAAGGTTGAACATGGGCCGGTTTATATCAACAAATTAGAACTAAAAACGGTATTCGAGGAAGACGAACATGATAAAGTTGACGGGCAGCTATTTAAATCAGAGATCTTAGTGCAAGTTTTTGACAAAGAGTTGATAGGGTTACTTGATACTGGTAGTGACATCACGTGCATATCAGAGGAACTATGGGATTCGTTATTAATAAGCCAACCAAATATACCAGTTATGAAAATAAAGCCATTCCAAATAAAGACCGCGGTAGGACAAAAAAGTATTGAGATACGTAAGTTAGCATTATTGCCTTTGAAAATAGGAATCTTTGAAAAGGATGTAGGGTTTTTAGTAGTACCAAAGCTAAGTAGCCCTTTGATTTTAGGGTTTGATTGGATGAAGGATAACGAAATTATAATAAATTTGGCAAAGAATGATAGCGGCATTTTGTTAGAACAAGGGAATAGGAAACAAATTTATAGATTTTATGATAGGAGCAATAAGGAGCTGATTAATGATTGTACTAGGTTGATTACGGAAAAAGAATTAAACAAAACAATAGAATATAAAGTAGGAGTGGATTTGAACCATACGGATAAGTGTAGGTTAAATGAGTTGATTGAGAAATATAACAAATTATTTAGTAATAGGTTAGGTAGAGCTAATTGCTATGAACACGAGATCAAAATGGAGAATCAGACTCCTATAGTAAAAAGGTCTTATCCTGTTCCTTATGCGTATAGACCGAAAATTGAGAATAAGCTCAAGGAAATGGAAGAGCAGGGAATAATTAGCAGAACGTCAACGCCTTATTGTTCACCATTGACTTTTACTCTAAAACGGGATGGGACGATTAGAGTGCTCTTAGACGCAAGAGAAATAAACAAGTACATGATTGCGGAAACAGAGAAGCCGACTATGCAAGTCGATATTCTGAATTCATTCCATGGGGTAAATTATATAAGCGTGATAGATTTGAATAATGCATACTTTCAAATACCCATTTCTGAGGACAGTAAAAAGTATACAGGGTTTTCGTTTAACGGGAAATCGTTTGTATATAACGTTTTACCACAAGGATTGAAGACATCCGTAGGTAGCTTCAGTAGGGCGATGGACACCATATTAGGGCATGATGTCAGAGATTTCTGTGTCTATTATCTCGATGACCTTGCCGTGTTGACCTCTGGCACCTTAGAGCAGCACCTGGAACATATAGACATAGTGTTAGGGAAGTTAGAGAAAGCGGGACTAACATGTAATGTGGAGAAGTGTAGGTTTTTGTGTAAGGAGGTGCACATGTTAGGCTACATTATATCTACTGAGGGACTAAAGACAGACCCAGAAAAGATAAGAGCGATTCAGCATTTCCCGGCACCAAAGAAGTTAAAACAATTACGAGCCTTTTTGGGGTTGTGTAATTTTTATAGACGGTTTGTTCCGAACTACGGTAAGGAGACTAGACCTTTATATGATTTATTAAAGAAAAATGTTGCCTGGCAATGGGGAACCATACAACAACAAGCGTTCGATAGCATTAAAGCCAGTTTTATTGAGGTAATTCAGTTACATCATCCTGATTTTAGTAAACCGTTCTACTTGCAAACTGATAGCTCCATGATAGGGTCAGCTGGGGTCTTGTACCAATTAGACGACAAAGGTGAAATGAAAATACTAGGCTTCCATAGTAGGGCATTGCGGGGGGCACAATTACACTGGACTGTATCTGAACTAGAGTTTTACTCCGTTATATGTTGTTTAGAAAAATTTGAAACTTATTTAAGGGGGTCAAAGGTAATAATTCAAACTGACCATAAGGCTTTAACATTTGTGAAAAATTGGAGGCTATATAATGCAAAAGTAACTAGGTGGATTCATTATTTAGAGCAATTTCAGTATGAGATCCAGCATATAAAGGGAACGCAGAATATAGTTGCTGACGTGTTATCTAGGTATCCCCCTGAGGGAGATCTATTGCAGGAAGAAAGAACTAAATTACCCGAAATTTTATATATGGAAAGTTCCGTAAATAAAAGCCTTATTCTAAAATTAAGAAACATGGTTAAGTTACAACGGGAGGATTCAGAGATTGAGCTTATAATTCAGCACTTGCAAGATAAAACCCTGTCAGACCAGCTGACGAAAATAGAGCGGAAGTGTGCTTTGAAAAATGACGTTTTATACTTTACCCCAGGTAATAGGGAAAAGGGAGTCATTTATTTGCCTGAAACGTTAAGGAAGGAAGTAATACAACAAATACATGAAGAAATGGGGCACCAGGGGATGTATAAAATGATTAAGTATATTAAGGATAGATTCTATTGGAAAGGGTTAACAAAGTTAGTTAGGTCAGTTGTTAGGACTTGCCATGACTGTCAACTCACAAAGAGTAATATCGCTAAAACAGTAGGCCCCTGCCAATCGATAGTAACGAAAGACATAGGGGAGTTAGTAATGGTCGATATATATGGTCCTCTACCAACTGGTCAATTTGGAATGAACTATATATTTGTAGTACAGGATTCATTCAGTAAATTTGTCAAATTCTATGCTTTGAAGAAAGCCACGGCTAGCTCAGTACTAGGAAAGATAAGGAAGTTTTTTGAGATAATCACACCAAAAGCTATTATGTCAGATAACGGGTCTCAATTCGTATCCAAATTATGGGTTGATAATATGGCTGATGCAAAAATTAAATTAATCAGGACCACAGTTATAAATCCGCGGCCAAACACTGTAGAAAGGGTCAACAAGGAAATAGGGAGGTTGTTTAGAACTTATTGTAGGACCAATCATAAGGGATGGGTAGCGGTATTACCTAAGTTGGAAGAGTTATATAATAACACATTCCATGAAAGCACCAAATTTACTCCCTGTGAGATTATGTATGGTCAATCGACCACGTTGTCATTTGATAAGGAAATTTCAAGGGATGATAGTGTAGATATTATACAGATTAGGGAAGAAGCCAGGGAAAATTTATTGGAAGCAAGTCGTAGACGACAAGATAGGTTTAATCAGCGCTACCGGCTCATAGAATTTCAAATAGGTGACCTAGTTAAGATCAGGAAGCTGACAAAGTCTGACGCAAAACGCAAAATCACTAAAAAGTTCGCACCTTTATATGAAGGACCTTATTCAGTAGCAGCGGTGCCCTTTCGAAATGTTTATATATTGATGGACCCCAAGACAGGGAAGATTAGGGGAAAGTTTAACGCCATTCACCTATCTAGATATTATGAGTAATAAAAGCAATTATGGCTGGGGTTGATTCGGGATACACAAGTAAAATTTTAGATTTTAGCGTTAGGAGTTGATTTAGTTAAGAGTAGCAAATGACTGTAAATAGTTAAGGGTAGTAATTAATAGTAATTTCGAGTTGATTGTACTAGCATAAAATTGAGTAATTAGTCATGTATATAGTTAAAATGTAGAGTTGGATTTTGAACTAGGTTAAGTCATTGAAGTTACTTGTATATAAGTTAAATGTTGTTATGAGATCAGGAGTTGAGCATTTATGCTGGGAAAAGAGATGTTACTAAAAAAAAAAAAAGAAGAATGTGTTGTATGACTATAATATCATAAGATTTTTGTGATTGTATAAAGAACCAAGGAAGTTGGAACAAATAAAGAATACATAGTATTATATAGAATCAGTTGGGCAGTGGGAGGACTCGGGGTTAGTTAACAGATTATAATTGTTCAGAAAAGAAGGAAGCCACTAGAGGTTGGGTAAAACCCAAATTTAGTAAAATATACTTTGGACATTATAAGTTAACTAAGGCCGGAGGGGTTGGCAAGGCGGTCCTTCTAGAAAAAAAAAAAAACTTTGCTTAAGGTTCCAATTCCTTATTTAATTAATATGTAATGATAAACTGGTATTACCTCGGAGAAAGGATGACTAGGAAGGTCACTGACGGCGGCAAACGGGAAGATCAGCAGAACTGCAGAGCTCAGCAATTAGAAGTCTCAGCCAAGATCTAGACGCCTGGAAACGATTTAGATGTGATTAAAGATGAAGGGGAAATTGAGAGGGGACCCTGAATCCAGTAAAGAAAGCGTGAGCTAGAATTTTGTTGGAAATAACAGTTATAAATAAATTTAGCAAGAGCAAATATTGATAGTTCTAACAGAAAGAGAAAAATACGCGTATGAAAGGAGTTTAAGGGAGCAAGAGGTAGAAAAGGGAGAAGACAAATGCCATATATTACCGTTAAAAGCAGCTTTAGGAGACGCTCGAGACGAGAAGACGAGGGACGAGTACTCAGCGCTGAAACATTGGGAAGGAAAAGCATAAATAAAAAGAGAAAATATGTTAGAATTCATATATTGCGGAACTGCTTTTAAATCTAACGGAGGGCGCGTATTTATAATATACTGCCCAGCGTTATAGGGGACGCGAAGTCTTTAGCAAGTTTAGATACGAACTCAAAGCCCACGTTTTAAACAAAATTCCGGTCACCTGATTACGGCCCTGTGCTCAGCAAGTCTGCGTACTTGCAAGAGTAAACTCATTTTATTTCTACTCGTCTTATTCAATAACAAATTCGTATTATCTAGCAAATGTTTTATTATCGGCTCGGCGCCGGATTATGTAGTTGCGCTATTTATATTTACCTACTCGTTAAGCGAGACGTAATTTATTCGGAGAAAATATAGTCTTTAGCTCGGAAAATCGAACAGCCTAGAGAAAAAAAATAGCAAAAACTTAGAAAGTTAATTAATGTTTAGACAGACAGGGCACAAACAGATAAAAATAGATGCTTTGATTAAGTGAAGAAACCTATAGGGTACCTCAGCTTTAAATAGTAACACATCAGAGTGGTAGTGGGGTCTTGGTTAGCTAAATAGAGTTATCCCGTGATAATTGGCAATAGAGATTAGAATATCCTAAGTAGTTGTAGGTTAACTAAGGTCAGAGAGATTACATAGTTAAATATAGGATAGGGGGCAAACAAGCATGCGGGTCACCTGATAGGGGGGGCAATTGCCGCAGCCCTTGAACGCCCGCAACATTTGGGGTATCGCGGGGGCGTTGCCGACCTCTTAAAAAGGAATAAATAGGCTTATTTAGCTCATATCAACGTAGGTTTCGTTGGGTAGGCGAAGCAGTATTTCTCGATTTATGTTACACAACTGTTGCCAGCGACTCTGCCTGTAGGGAGTTCGTTTATCATTGGTTTGTGGGAAACCGGGCCCTTCCCCGGGCCACATGACTCACATGCTGTTTGTGTGCCAAGTTTCATTCGGATCATCTTAGCCAATTTAGCATGAGGGAGTAGGGGACAGACGGACGAAAGGACAGACAAACACGCGTTTCCATTTAAGTTATTGGTATTATCTGTTAATTTAATTCATTACATTTTACAACATAGCGGTTAATTAAATTTAAAAATTCTAGTGCAATTTGGTACACGCACAGTATGGTTTTATAGATAAGATAAGACATATAGGATAGATAATTAAGCCACTTCTTACCTTACTAAAATGTTGGTCGGCTATATTCAAAACATCAGCGCTGGATAGTATTTAACCACAGAATAAGTTTGGGATATCGAAAGACTTCGGGTTATCTGAAATAAAATTTAGTTATTAATTTCACTAGTAAATAAGTAAATGCCACGTCCCAAACATACAATTAACTAAATCTCATTTAAATATAGCAACCAGAAATTATCCTAGCCATACAATACAATGCAGTACAATATAGATATTCTTTGTTGGTCTCCAGAGGCGGTGCGGTGACATTGTAATAGTAAAGATTTAGGTAATTGTTGGGCAGTCTTATCGTTAAATAAGATACTCTCACTCTTGCCTATCTACTAGGTAGAATAATTGTTCATCAAATTGAGGTATGTTAGTTAATTAAAATTATTGGTACTTTGACGAAGGGATTTGGTTATGGTTTTTATTATCAATGACATGGTAATTATTACGGGTTGGCAAGTTGATATACCATAGCGATGAGATTTGAAATGCATTGGGCAGAGGGACCTTAGATGTCAATACGTGCTACAATAGAATCAGGGTATAGGAACGTCTAGGGAACTAGTGATTTTATTAGGTAATGATAGGAAAGTCACACTCGGCAGGCTACGTACTTAAAAATTGATTAATATATGGTCATTGTTGACATCATTAGGCCAGGTTTTCGTTAGCCACTTGATTTAAATTTACTCAGAATTCTATTGTATTTATTACATCCGATCGCCAAGGTTTAATTATAATAATATATTACTTTATACTACGTCTAAGCACAGTAGATAAACACTATTTTATTTCATCAGTTGAGAGGATACATTATGACGCAAACACTTTGTAAATAAACACAAGTTCAACGCCCGTTAATAATCTAATTAAATCGCATTCCAATCGGTTCAATAATTAAGACTAAACAGCCGTCTATTTATACGTACATTGTTAATATCGGTAGGATTTTATGTGTGAAATTGTACTAAACGGACAGCATTGCGTAATCAAATTAAGCTAAAAATAGATAGGTACTTACTTGAATAATGTTATGATAAACAACTTTGACGTAGTAAACATTGTCGTATGAAAATCGGTCCTCAGGGTTTCACACACTTTATATTATTCTTGTGAAATTCCTGTACACATCGCACTTAAATTAATGTTATAAATCATGTAGAGATGACTTAGATAGCATAAAACAAGTCTTAAGAAATACGGTGGCGTCATATACAAGACAGAGTTCTATTTTTAAACTGACACTAAAACAAGTGTTGCCAGGGGAATAAAATCTTACTACTTGACTTAAATGACTACACGCTGTCAACCAGCCGCGGAGTTAGATTGGGGTTTAGTCCGATATCGGTATATTATAAAATTTTACTATATATATTAATTAAATCAGTTATTCATATTACCATAAAAAAATGATAGAGTGTTTGGAAAAATTAATGGGAGGAAATATAAAAGTTAGAAACAAGCGTTGTTATTTAAAATCATATTAAAGGATCAAATAGATTAATGTAGTGTTTAGCTTAAGAAAAGCAGTTGTCTTTACCTAAAAAAAAAAAAAATACATAAAAATACGGGGTCAATTGCTCTGCGAAACTAAAATTTAGAAGGGTTGTAGATGAGTTCGGTGTGAGCATGCCTTTAAACGTAGTAGGATTTTTTTTTACTAACAAGATTAAAGCGGATAAAGGTGGTGTTGCCAATCGTGCTGGACGGACTCTTACCGGTTTTATAATTACCTTGGCAGGAAACAAAATTACATCCGTATTTTGAACCGTCGTTAAGTTAAATCAGTTATTAGTATCACAATAAATAAAATTTATAAAGTTGTCGTAAAAATAATGACTCACTACGTGAAGTGTGTGTGACGTTTTGTTTAGGCGGGAAAACGGTTTCGGAAGCCTTAAGCTGTCAAAACGACGGTCTGATTTGACAGTTAGTGAAGTGTAAAAACAATAGGACGTTGAGAGTTTATTTTGACTAAGTATCTAGCTATAAAATCTAGGGATTCTAAAACAAATGTGCGTACGTGAAGTTAAAGTGAGATCGGATATCGAGGTGATAGCGAGACAAGTGTGAGACCGTTCGTGAGTAAGAAATTTAGGACTCAATATCCGGTAATACTGATACGTTAATACTCTTAGTACCTTTGGCGGTCTTGTTGTTGGATATTAGTTTTACGATCAGTTGTTAAGCTTACTATTCTCTTATTGGATATACTGGTGAATGGAAGCCGTAATAAAGGTGGGAAAATTCAAACCAAGAGCGGGAAGACAAAAGAGGGTAAGGGGAACCAAAGTGAGTTTATTAGGCGCCAATGATATTTCATCCCCTTTTTCTGTGGAAAAAAAAAAGGGACGATAGATAATCAGTCCATCTGTAAGAGAAATAAAGTACCAATTAGCTCAGAGAAGGCAATAAAATATATGACGATTTTATTTCATTTAGAACATTTTACTTACGTTAAAAGGGGAGCCTAGCCAGGAGGGGCTCATTACGTCCAGATTATCTATATTTATGACAATGTTAGATAAAGGCGACGGGGTTAGGCAGTCAATGAGGTTAATCAAGTCCTTTGTGGTAGAGGATAGAATTAAGGGGGCAGCTGGAGTAGGAGAAGGAATTGTAGTGTTAGGGGAGGAAGTCGGGATATAGGTTGCGGAGGAAGGGATCTTGGAGGCAGCCGGAAGGTTAGGAGTTGTGGTACCAGGGAAGAGAATTGAAGTAGGGGGGGAGGTAGATGGGTTATTAGATACGGGTGTGGGACGGAAAGGGGGGGATGTTGTATTGTCTTTAGACGCTGGAGCTGGCGTAGTCGCGGAGTTCTAAAAAAAAAAAGGAGGAAAGGAATTAGTTCATACAATCATGTATATTTAGGGTATCTATCTAGCCGCAGTGATTAGGGGGTAAGAGTTAATTATCTGATATGGATTACAAAATTTATTTGATGATTCGCCAGTTCTTCTATACCCAGGTGCACGTAGTTATAGGGAGCTTGCAGGAAAGAGAAGGAGAAAGTTTCACATAGAAAAAAAATGTAGAAATCAAACTTACCGGGGACAGGGGTAATTTGTGGGTTTTCGGTTTATTACGCCTGCGTCGTATTTGCCTTTGATAATTCTTTATTAGGCGCCTGAGGTCTTGTAGGGTGACTTGGTGCGAGGCGAGAAGGTTTAATTTTTTGAGGAGGTCGTCTTGGCAAGTCTTTCGACATCTTCTGATTGTATTGCAGGGATCTGAAGGATCCACTAGGCATCGGTAGTTTTGGATTAATTGCATGAAAACTTCTTTTACCATTATTTTTTTTTTGGAAAAGGGCCGGATGAAGTGAAGTAAATGAAAATTTAAGTAGAACGATTCGCGCTGAGGAGTGACTGAGCACCGCCGCTTGAGAAGATGAAGTAGTAGAGTAGACGTTGGGTAGACGATTTAGAAGTGGGTAGAAACTGATTGGGGTTCATAGATATACTCATTAATAGCCAGAGACAAATGATGTAACGGAAAAACAAGTAATCATAAACCAGAGCTCCTCCTGTAGAAAAAGGTTACGTTGCCTTGGTTGAGGTAATAGTTAGGCCGGCATTTAGGACGCCCTGTCTGTTGACAGCAGAATGGGTTATGTTAGAAGTTATGGTTGGGAAAATTGGGGGCTTAGGGTTAATAGGGTCTAGATTTTTGGCGTTTGGAAATTGTAAGCGTAATAGTGCACAGCAATAGCTATTTGGTATTTTAGGAAGAATTATGATATTGGGGGTAATTATCGTAGAAAGAGGGTTTTTTTTTTTTTGGACAAATATTTTGCTGGGAAGAATTTCTATTGCTTAAATTAAAAGGAAAAAAAAGGGGAAAAGGATACAAATATTATCTTGATGTCAAGGTGGGGTGCAAGGGCGGAGGTATGGTCGTGGTTATGATTTGTGAGGGGTAGTCGTCTAATAAATAAATATGAAAGAGGAAGAATGTAAGAGTGGAAGTTGGGTGTGTGAAAGAGAAGAATGAACAGGTTGAGTAGTTGCGGAAAAGAGACCTTGAAATTGAGATTTTATTTAACTTATTAACATTTGGACTGGAACATTACACTTTGCAAACAAGTAACATGGTTGTAGATGTTAGGAGTAAGCCAAGAAAAAAAAAACGGCATCATGCAGTTAAAAGCCTTCCATGTAACTTCAGACTTAGACACAACATAGGACCATGACTAAATACACGTGACAATTTAGATGCGTAATATTGTATTATCTTTGGAAATAATATTGTAATGATCAGTATCATTGCATACTGGCGCGAAAATAAGATAAACTGATAAGCGCCCGTATTTTGCTAAAGAAATATCTACATGGAAAATGTAATTTATATAACTCTTATTGAATGATCATGGTCGTTAGAGGCAGATGCAAGACCTGGTCACTAGCTTTTGTGTATGAACCTAGAAGGTCTCATTTCCCTTGCTGCGACATTAGTTTCTCGTGAAGCTCTTTTATCGTTATTTTGGTTGCTGAGGATTAGTTAATGACCCTTTAGTAATTCACTCCTGGTCGAATACATACAAATTAAATACAATATGACGAACTTTATTGTTGCAACATTCACCAAGTTGGGGGTGTGGTATTCGGGGGGAGAGGGTAAGGTTGCGCTGTTGGGATTGGTTATTTAGTGGTTATGTCGCCGACGGCTGGCATTATCTTTTGAAGGGACGTATTGGTGATCGATTTCAGTCGACAGAGGCAGATGCAAGATTGTATCCATCGCTAAATACGTTTTTACTAGGAATGAAGTGGACCTAGCACAGCCACTTTCCCTGATGAGATAAGAGTCAGTTCGTGTAACTCTTGAATCGCCATTCGTGACATGCGAGACTTGGCTATTCGCCCCTTGAGTATTTCCACTTCTATATTTGGTCTAAAAACACACCTCACATGAAAATTGCTTGAAGAAGGAGAAGAGGCAATCATAGAAGGGAAAAGTGTTAATAAGTTTAATGATAGATGTTGTTTTATTGCAATTAACAAATTCTACTTCAGCTAAATATATGTCCGCTTCCATAGAATTTGGGGGGCAATTGTAACAGTACAGACATCCATCTGTAATGTTCCATCTTATATAAACATAGTTTTAGGTATATTAGTTAATAATATATATTCAAAATAGCTAATAAAATTGTTACATACGTCAATAGGGCGATGTTATTCTTAATTCATTGATCACAAACTACCTATTTGCATACTGAACCTTTTATTGTAAGAATAGGCCTGTATGAAGCTTATTTGGGAATGTGGGACTGACGACAACGATGTTGATAAGGCTAATTAACAATTACATACGGAAAATCCTCATTTGTAACCCTTTTACTTGAGGAAAGGCCTGAGATGATGATGATGATGATGAAGATGATGCAACACTTTCGCTTACTAGACGGCATACCTGTAATTTTGCCAACAAACTGGCTGACCCAATTAGAGGTAAAACAGGCAAATCTGCACCTTAAGTGAAAAGCTTAGAAGCTATTTCAGTATCGAGTTCGGAATGAGAATTGTCGGGTAGACTGGAGGCACGCGCTCGAGATACGACCTTTCCACAGTTATTCGGGCCCCTTTTGCACCTAGTGCTCCGTGTGCACCATATGGTTTGAATGGACCAAGTGCTCCAAATGCTCCAATGGGATTGCTTGGGCTAAGTGCGCTTAGTTCGCTATTGGGACGGTAGATGGCGTATAAAAGGCAGCGAGCGGACATAGAACGGGTTCTTCGTCTTTGCCACGGGCTCGGAAACGGTTCTCCCAGTGTGTTTGAGGTATCATTTTTATCGTGACTTTTACCGTATTTTCTCTTACTTTATTGTGTTTTCTCTTGTGTTTCTTTTATCGTGTTTCTTTTATTGGGTGTTTAAATGTTTCTAGTGTTAGTTAATGGGGGTTTGTGTGATTGCCCGGCTTTGTGTATTTATTGCCAAATATGGTGATGGAATATTCATTGTCGGATAATTACATAGTTGATGTTAGTTAAGATGGGGTAGCGGTAATTTGCGGGAATTTCGTATGGGAGTTTATTTGTTAGTTTCTTGTGATAGTTAATGGGGAGGGGGTTAGTGTGATTGCCCGGCTTTGTGTATTTATTGCCAAATATGGTGATGGAATATTCATTGTCGGATAATTACATAGTTGATGTTAGTTAAGATGGGGTAGCGGGATTTTGCGGGAATTTCGTATGGGAGTTTATTTGTTAGTTTCTTGTGATAGTTAATGGGGAGGGGTTTAGTGTGGTTATCTGGCTTTGCGTATTTATTGCCAAGACATGGTGATGGAATGCTCATTGCTTGGATAATTACATAGTTGGGTGATAGTTAAATTGGGGTTTAGTGGATTTTGCGGGGTCAGTGTAGGGGCTAGGTTGTGTTAGTGTTGGAGAACCTATTCGAGCATCAGCTGAAGTAATAGCTGGACTCTGAGAAGGGATAGTCCCGAAACCTTGCGGTGTTAACGTAACGATTAGCCCATCTCGGAGGCGTTTTAGTGTAAATTTACCACCTCTTGGAGATGGGTGGGGGTCTGTATTATAACTCAAGAGTCGGACCTAAGTTCTCCCTGGGTGTTGAAGGGTTTGGAGCGCCATAACCGGTGTTTCAAACTCATCATCTACCTAGTCCGCTTATCTATTTATATATATATTACACACTGGTATTCTTCTATCCCAATCCCCTCAGAAGGATACCAGTAAGCACACGGGTATAGAAAGTAGGACTTGAGCCAACCCACTCAACGTAGGCATTAGCTCAGGATAGGCCCTCTCTTATCAGTTGGAGAGGGGCCCCGCGGTAGTTGTAAATGTGGAATCCGGATTCCTAGCTTTTCAATTTCGTGTAGAATAGATGGATAGTTTAGCTGGTAGGATAGGATCTTCGGGGATAGGTATTATTATCATTAACTATCTTCAGTTCTTCATTATACTGTAGTGTGTCGGGGGGCTGAAATATGCCACCTGACATACTTGATATTATCATCATTAACTATCTTCAGTTCTTCATTATACTGTAGTGTGTCGGGGGGCTGAAATATGCCACCTGACATACTTGATATTATTATCATTAACTATCTTCAGTTCTTCATTATACTGTAGTGTGTCGGAGGGCTGAAATATGCCACCTGACATACTTAATATTATTATCATTAACTATCTTCGGTTCTTCATTATTCTGTAGTGTGTTGAAGGGCTGAGATATGCCATCTGACATACTTAATACTATTACCATTAACTAAATACTACCTGCTGTTCGTCATTATACCAATTGATGTAGGAGGGCATTACTATGCCTCCTGACTTACTAAATACTACTACCTAAACAAGACAGTTCTTCATCGAGCTATTTTGTGTTGTGGGAAAGGGCTACATTTGATGACATAACTACTAATGCCTGAGGCATTGACTGACTTTGACTATGACGCTCTAGACTTCCGACGGATGAAAGATTTCAGGGTTTCCCTTTCATCCATATGTCCTATCTAGTAAACCCTAGTAGACTCAATTAAGTGAGTAAAAATAAAACTCAACAAACTCACTATGAATATTTATTTGCTGAAAAGTAGAATCTCCTTTGAAGTCGGCGGTCGTCCCTGGTGAAATAACCTTGGATTATCTGGTCCTGTGGTGGCTGGTTATACTTACTGAATCTAAATGGTAAAAGCTTACCAAATACTTGTTTTACAATCCGTCATTCTGACTATAACTGAGGCAGATGCAAGTTAGTGGCTTACTGGTACCAAAGGATCTGGTAGCTACTCAATAGTCATTATGATCATTCTTCGAAGTCTACAATTACTACCGAAGTTTCGGCTAGCTATTGCAGAGGCAATATGATCACAGGTTGGACCCAAGAACGGCCACAGACTGTAACTAATATCCCTTTGAAATGTCCTCTCATTTACTTAAGGTAATGCATTCATTACCTAAACAAGGAAAAGGTATATGCTTCTTCAAAGCTGTGGGGAAAGCCCTACCCAAGTCTGGAAAGTCGCGGGGCTACCTTTTGAGGCGGATGGCGGGGCCTCAGAACTCTGCCACATAAATAATACCCTTTCCTCATGAACATGACACAGACTATGGACATATGACATAAATAAAACTTCAGACAATTTTCTTTCTTCAACCATTCTTCCTTTGATATCTCTACAGGTTTTATTATCTATATGCGATCACTTAAAACTATATACAACTACGTCAGGACTATAAATATATTTACTAGAAACTACCAGCAACTCAGCCACTTCACTTCTACTATACTCTTATCCCTATTGGACTTATTTTTCTATAGGCATCAGGAAATACTCTTTCTCTCCAAGTAATCATTATACTAGACTGTATAGCGATGAATTCCTGCCCTTGCGCACTGAAAGAACTGGCGGGTTATTCTTCACGGACTCAGCGTAGGATCCTTATTACGTAGACCACTAACGATCACAGGCCAATTATGTGACTTAAACAAGGTAAATCAGCTTGAGTTAGGAGCTAGGTATTCTAGGGTTATTTTAGACAAATTAGGAGCTATAGGTTTGCTTATATAGGTAGGCTTTCTCTAGGTAGGTCTTCGTAGAGTTATATAGGTTGATATATATTAAGGATTATAGAAATTTGGGTAGGAATAAATAGGAGATAAAGATCGATATAGGTAGGCAGCTTTAGTATATAGTATAGAGTATATAGGAGAGGGGTAGGTAGAGTAGGGGGGGGGGTGGTACAACCTGAACACTATGGTAGGTATATAGTTATAAAAAATAGGGGACGTGGCGGCTAAGCCCCCCCGGATGGCGGCTCGGATTTCAAAGCAACCCGCGTTAAAAAAAACAATCAAACCACCCCTAGTTTAACCTGGTTAGGTTCGCTAGTTACCTTGCGTCCTACGGAGCGGACATAGAAGCCCCGCAAAGGCTCACATCCCCCACATTAAAAGAATACCTTTATCTCGAATCTATCCTGGTTAAGTTTGTTTGCTACCTACCTTGCATCCCTTAGAACGGCACGCTCACATCTCTCACTATTTTTAAAATAAAAAATAAAAACAAACTTTCTTTAGCTTGGTTAAGTCCGTCATCACTATCACAATTATGGACTAATCATTCAACAATGAATCCTAGACACAACAAACGACAAATAAAACATAATAATATACATAATATATTTAGGCCAATACATAATATACATAACATAATATTTAGGCCAAACGATATTAGGAACAACAATTTCGGCATTAAAAATGTGGAACAAAGCTTATGCCATAAGTTATTCGGGGAAAAGTAATTAGTTATGTGACATAAACGTAACAATAAGACCAACAATTTATGCCTTTCGATATAGACCCACTCCTTGAATACTCATAATTGACGATCTTTTGCATATTAAGATGCATTTAGGCCGCGGACTCGAAGCCAGCGGGCAGCGGTGCGGTGGCGGCAGTGGCGAGTGTTATCTCGTTCATTGCGAAGTATCATTGTGCGGAGAGCGTTTCGGCCGCGCTATGATCACAAGACAGAACACGCTCGTCGCTCGCAGGACCGAATCGATATTACCGAAGTTCAATTTTGGATGTGGTAAACCTTTCTATTTTTAGACAATCGTAAAACCTATCGTTTTTCGAGGTATGTACTTAGTTCGTCAAAGTTTGTTTCTTATCTTTTGTTTTTAAAAACTATTACAATATTATAAGTTACCTAGTTTTCTTTTGTGAAGAAAGCAAAATTTACAAAAGCAATTAATTGCTCACTCGATAATAATGCTTACGTGTACCTACCTACAAACATTCTTTATAAGCTTTTTTTGATCATATTATTGCTGTCTACATTTGATTGTACTGTTACCCACTGCTACATTGTAAGTTTTAGTTAATCTGACTCAATCACAGGAAGTGAAGTGAATTTCAAGACTTGACCTTAACATACATACTTCCATATAAGTAAAGTTAAATAAAAGCTTGTAATAACGATCATGGTAATATTGGTAACTCAATGTCGAGGTCAATTATAGCATCGTCAAGCACGAAAGGCTATATTTCCAAATTCGGCTCTGAATTGAAGTGTTTGAAATATGAAGAGGTATTGTCCTGACAATATTGAACAGTAACGTTTTAATATCCTTTAGAAATAATGAATTTTGGTTAAGTGTCGTAGAAAGGTAAAAGGTAATAGTTTTTTGATACTATTGGCATCCGCAAAATAACTCCTTAATCAATCAATTACAGTTCAAAAATATGAAAAGGGCAACTAGATGATAATAATATTATTGTTACGAGTATGTTGGCTGGATTGTTTAAAGAACCGAATCCTTTTTGATCTCCTTTCCATCATCATCAACTTTTTTATACAAGACGAAACTTTTATCAGTGCTAAAATTTTTGCTACTTATTTGATTACTTAAGTATTGTTAAAAGAACGTGTTCAAATATTTTTATTTTCAGTTCATAATTTAAAAAAATTGATTTCAGTCTTTCATTTAATTTTTTTAATTTGATTATTCATTTGAAATTTGATTTCAGTTCGACTAAAAAGATAAAAAAAATGTAAAAGATAATTTATAATACGGTTCATAAAATAGTTTGAACACTGAATGGTAAAATTCCCTGTAGATATATTATCTTGAAATTTTATCTAAGTATTTGTAAATTCCTTTTCGTTACACTTACCTTTTTTTAAATGCAGTCCTCCAAAGTAAAGAAAAAAAATGTTTTTAATGGATTCGTATATTTATACAATAAATAACTTATGCAACTTCACAATAAGGGCTTAGTGGTGGTAGTAGACGGGAGCCTTGAGGACGGCGGGTGCGGCCTTGACAATGACGGGCGCGTGCGTGGGCGCAGTGTTGTGCACCACCGCGTTGAAGCCGTTGTGGTCGTCAGCGGTGTACTCCACGGTCCTGATGGAGCCATCAGCCTCGTGGAAGGAGTAGGAGCCCTTCACGACATCGCCGTCACGGGTTTCCTGCTGGGACTTGTTGTCACCGGAGTGACCGTCAGCAACGGAGTAAGAGTACTCGTATTTGGGGTGAGCCTATGATGAAAACAAAAACATTTGAGACCGCGAAGATTTTCAGGAATTAATTTTCAAATTCATCAAGGAGAAAACTTACGATTTCTTCGTGGGCAACAGCAACTTTAGCGATGGGGGCGGCGTAGTGGGCGACGGCGGGGGCAGCGTGGTAGGCGATGGGGGCAGGGGCAGCGTGGTAAGTCACGGGAGCGGGGGCAGCGTGGTAGGATACAGAGACAGGGGCAGTGTGGTAGGAGACGGCGGCGGGGGCGGCGTGGTAGGATACGGCGGCGGGGGCGGCGTGGTAGGCCACGGGGGCAGCGACGGCCAGCTTGGCGATATGATGGGGTTGCTCGTCGTGACGCACGATGCTCTGGGAGGAGACGGCGCCGGCGTGGGAGTAGTGAGGCTCGGGCAGGAGGCCAGCCTGGGCCACAGCCGTAAAGGCGCACAGTGCTACGATCTGTTAAAAATATGATCAAAGTATTAATAATTGTGATTACATTACACTAATTGTAAATTCGTCTTCGATCTTTAAACGCTCCAGTTCTGGGTAGAGCACAAGTTTTCTCTCATTAAAGAAACCTTAAGTTTTAATTTCATATAAATTTAGTATGGATTGAGTAATTCACACCCAAAGTTCGCGACATGCCTTACAGCGTAAAGCTAAGCACTTACTTTAGAGAACATTTTGTTATTTAATTTGTGCTGTATGAACAGTGAATGATTAAAACTATACTTACCCTCACGTTTTATACTTCGTAAGTGAAACTTGTTTGAGTTCAGTGATCGAATTAAAAATATGCATAATAAGAGCCAACCAACCGACCTTGCCTCGGGTCAAACTTTTGTACATGTCGTGAATTGATTTTTTTTGAAAGCGCTTCGTTTTTTCGATAATTAACGTAACTAACTGTTTTCTCAAGATTTTGGTTCAATAGTTAGAGATGTAATCCAGTACAATAAAAAGATATTATCTGTTTTACCAAGATTTTGGTTCTGTCAATTAGTGATTTCTTGCAATAAGCCGACGATATTTTAAACTTTTATTTTCATCTTTAGGTATTAATAACGATAATACAGGTGAAAACTTAAGTAAATTACTTGTTGTATGTATATAGTTAGTGCACAGAATTGGGTTACCTATCAAAATTTAGATTTTTTTTTCCCGAATATTTAAAATCCCGAATGCTTCGTTTATCCGAATGCATTTTTTTCTGAAACTGTAAATATTTCAGGATTTTTATAAAACAACCCTAACCTAACCTAAAGGGTTGTACACGATGGTCCTGAAATAAATCCTGAAATATTTACAGTTTCAGAAAAAAATGCTTTCGGACAAATTAACTTTTCGGGATTCTAAACCTTCGGAAATAAAATTTTCTAAACATCGATAGGTTCCCGTTACTACTAGGTACATATAATATAACAGGCCATTTACTTAAGTTTTTCACCTATAATTTATTTAATTCAGGTAACGGAGACTCATCCTGTCATTTTATGGTAAGTACAGACTTAATGTAGGTGTTAGTACTTATAGCTACTTATTTTGAAATTATATTCAGCGACTGCTAGGCACATTTGTAGTCCACGGCATCGCCTCATATAGGGACAATGAACCCTGTCATACCCAGGAAGGCGTTGGGCTGCGCATAGTGGAATAAAAGCAATCAATGCGTGCATCATCGAATACCCCTGATGCGCTACAGAAGCGAGGCAAGGATTATTTTGAGCCATCGTGCTTCCCCCTTGTCCGATAGTAAGTTGCGTTAGTTCTCCTTCGGCCATCGGACGGGGAACCCGTGTCGCTTGTGCCTACGCACGGCTTTGATTCTAGCCCCTCTCACGCACACATACACGAGTGCATAGAATAGCTAAAATCGATTAGCGCCAAAAGCTCGGTACGGCCTTAAGAGCTGAATGGATCTGGATGAAATTTAAAAGAGAGAATACGTAATGCAAAGGCTAGTTTTTATTCTCATATCCTTTTGGAATCTGAATATGTGTAAAAATTCTAAGCGCTAAATTTTGAGACATGCGACTATATAAAATTAGCTGTTCCTGCGACCCCGTCTGTGGAGAATAGGGGTAGATATAAAAAATTGCCTACAACCTATTTTCGGACCTACCGAATACAGAGAAAAAAAGTTTCATAAAAATCGGTCGAGCCGTTTAGGAGGATTTCGATGACAAACACCGTGACACGAGATTTTTAAATATTAGACTAGCTGTTGCCCGCGACTCCGTCCGCGAAGATTAGGGGTATAAAAATAGCCTACGCCTATTCTCAGACCTTCCGAATGTGGAGAAAAAAGTTTCTTAAAAATCGGTCACTTTTTTCCCCACATTCGGAAGGTCTGAGAATAGGTCGTAGGCTACTTTTTATACCCCCATTCTTCGCGGACGGAGTCGCGGGCAATAGATAGTTTTTATATATTAGAAGAAGATTAGATCTCGTGTCACAGTGTTTGTTATCGAACTCCTCCGAAACGGCTTGACCGATTTTTACGAATTTTTTTCTTTATACATATTTGGTAGGTCGCAGGCTATTTTTGTACGCCTATTTTTCGCAGACGTAGTCGCGGGCAACAGCTAGTTAGTTAATAAAAATCGTGACATAATTGTTGAAAAAACAGTTCCAACGTCGTCACCTAACATCTTTAAGCATGAAAAAAAAGAAGTGAGTTTCAAAAGATTCTTAATTAAATTCTTGAAATGTTGAAACTTATTTATGAAAAACTTTGAGCCAAATTTTCAGCTTTTAAACACTTTTTTCACGCCAGTCGTAACAATCAGTTAATCTTTTACGAGTCATTGTTAAAAAATCTATTTCCCAGAATGTTATTTTGCTAATAATTTTATTTCTGTTGACTTATCTGTTAGCTTAATTACATCATTTTAGCCGAAAGACGTCCACTGCTGAACATAGGCCTCCCCCAAGGCTCGCCAAACAGAGCGGCCCCGTGCCATCCGCATCCAACGCGAACCTGCAACCTTAACCAGGTCGTCGCTCCATCTCTTTCATTGAATAAAGCAAAAATCCGACAACGGCAACTTCTAAACATCCATCATTATCATCTTCGATATTAGGTAGTAAATATGTAAAACCCGTGGGAATTTCAACAAGTCCATCCAGTCCACATTCCATTGCAAAATGTCAGCCTTCTATATAGGGCTAAGGATTTGGACTGAGCGTTTATGAGTCAGTCAATCAAGTATTCAGTACCTACTTTACTTTTTATACGTATAGATTTTTCATTACCTCATGCTAAAATAGGTACCTCGAGTGTCAGTAATTTCAGAAGCTATTTTACTCTCCATCCCGGAATACAGCAGCGCAACCACTGCTGCATTTATCGAGTTAATTAGCAAGTACAATGATGGCAGCGAACCAGATGGACATTGTATGGGGTCTTCAACCGCCATTTCTCATTATTTCTGATTATTAGTACCCCTATCATTTTTCATGAAAGTAATACAATTGTCCTACTAATTTTATAAATGGAAAAGTTTGTAATGTTCAGTTGCTTGTACGTTCAAGTGCAAAAATAAGTATCGATTTAATCCTCCCATCGTTACATACCTATACCTTAATTCGACGACATAAGAGCTATGGGACATATTTATGAGCAAGATGTGTGCACCCATATTTTTACACTTGACTGTACCTACTCACTCCAGGGGGCTACTCCGACATTCGATAATGGAAGTTCATATTGTACCATCTCGCTCAGTCTGGTATGAAATAAGTAAGTACTATTAGCGTGACGGCACACGATACGTACTTGGTTAGAACTTTGAACTTCGTAGAATAAGACCACGTCATTTGTCATTTCTAATCCGGGAAAGCGCAAAGCTCCCATTGAAATAACTGTTTCGTACTATTTAAAAACCCTTACTAATTGAAAGTTACTGTTCTTAACTGACATTGGCTTATTGGAACTTTTTTTTCGGAAAAACGTAAAATTCCTAAATTTATAGACTGATTAATAGTATTTTATACAATCGTTGCATAATGAAGGCTCTTAAAGTCGAGTACCGTGTTTAGGCCACGAGGCTTGCCGAGTGGCCTAAGTAAGGTACGAGATTTTAAGAGCTAATTATGTAACTATTGTATACAATACTTTTTCTACGAGACATCATCATCATCGTCTATCGAGGTACATACATAACCTTTTTTCGTGCGCCATTCCATGAAGTGAGCATAACTCCTGTTGTAGAGCTTTTTAGATTTTTCTGGCAACAAGGTAAGCGTTGCTTTCTCTGCAATAGTAGTTATCTCCTCTGGAGTAGCGGCGAAACTAATCTCGTCACTGTCAGTCAAGTTTAATTCGAATTAGGGATTATTTATTTAACACCATCGATTTCGCGTCAAATAACAAATAAAACTTTTTAATTTTCGTAGCACAAAAATGAGACGTCGTTATAAGACTGTTTCTGATTGGCTAATTACTTTAATTACTAACCAATCACGTAACAGAAGAAAAAAGTTAGTGTGTTCAAATGGAAGCAAAATTGCCAGATATTTCCAACTTTACATTGGGTGCGTTCCACTAAGCGCTCACGACGCTCAATCGAAGTACTAAGTTCTAATTTTGAAATTATTACAGTCGTCTAGAGCGTTGTATAATAATCATTATAGTTGAGTCTGAAGTGCCATAGACTATCCAAGATTAAAAAGTATGTGATTGCAATTTTGTCTATAAAGACATAATTGACAGATTAAAATCAACGAGTAGAAATTTTTTTTTTCACTTATATAGAACGGTGAACTGTTTCTCATTGACATAGGATACTTTTATCCCGATAAAGTGGTAATTCCCTGCGGGATAGAAATAACCATTTCGACCTATTTTCAAAATTCTTAAATGTCAATTTAGAGACAATGTTGCTTTCTGTTAGTGAAAGAATTTTTAATACTAGCTCCGAAGTTAAATTCATTTGTACTAAAGAGCTAATTTTTAACTTATGAAAAATAATGTGTTCTTGTAGCATCTTTAGCAAAATGTTTGGAGTAGCGGGTGACAGCAGAGAGGGCGCGATATCTTCCACTCCATCATGCCTTAAGGTACGTGCAGTCGGAAGTTCTTATGAGATGTTATGACTGCACGTCGGATTTGAGAACTTCCTCCATTTACATCGGATAACAGGGCAATACCACTGGTTGTGCACTTGTGCAGCGATACTAAAAAAGGCCAACAATCTTTTAGAGAATGGATTGATTTTTTCACAGTGGACATGTGATGCATTATTATGATCATGATGATTTTGGTCCATGATACGCACATCCATTTAAAGCTTGCTACTTAGCCTACGATTAAAAAATACAGTATTTTCTTTTCAACGTGTTCGTATATTTAAAATAAATAAATGAAATGAAATGAAATGAAATGAAATGAAATGAAATGAAATGAAATGAAATGAAATGAAATGAAATTTATTTATTTGCCTTAAATGTAGTATACATGGTGTTCGATAATTTATCAGTCTCATACATTTAAACTTTATAAGTCATGCAAATATTGAATTTATTGAATTTAGTTCATGCTTTTACTATGCTAAATAACAAAACAAAATAAAATTACCCTAAAATAAAAAAAAATAAAATTATTTACACATTATCAAAGAATTCCTTCAGAGAGTAATAACATTTTTTATGAAGCCAACGGAACAGTTGAGTTTTGAAGGAAGTCAATGAGAGCACTTTTATGGACTCTGGTAGATTATTGTAAATTTTTATGCATTGTACGAAACTATTTCTCTTCTTCATTGTAGTGTGTATCCTAGGTATAACTAGCCTATCAGGATATCTAGTATTAAATGAAACTGTGTCACTTTTTTTTTTAAACATTTCAGGGTACATTTTTACAAATACGCAAACCTCATAGATGTAAATAGAGTAGACAGTTAGCAAACCATATTCTAGAAACCAGGGTCTACACGAAGTTCGTCGGTTAGCATTACTAATAGCTCTTATGCACTGTTTCTGTGCAATAAAAGCTCGATTTACTGCAACAGAGTTACCCCAAAGCAAAATTCCATACCTTAAATTAGACGCTACATAACCGTGATATGCTTTTAATGCTGTCTTAGTATCAGTTATTCTAGCTAAGCGCCACAGCGCATAAGAAAATCTATTTAGTTTAGAGACAATTTTATCGACATGCATTTTCCAAGAGCAGTAGTTGTCTATATTAAATCCTAAGAAAGTTGTGCAGTTACTTTCGGTTAAAACTTCGCTATTGTGAGTAATTTTAAGCAATGATTTTTTACCACCCTTGTTTATAAACTGCATGTATTTTGTTTTATTCCAATTAATTTTAAGATTGTTATTTTTAAGCCATGTCAAAATGTCAGATATAGTATTATTAATAACATCATTATAATTTTGAATATTATCATCATGAATAATAATAGATATGTCATCCGCGAACAAAGTGCATTCAAATTTTGTAATTAAAGGTAAATCATTAATGTATAACAAGAATAATAATGGTCCTAGTATACTTCCCTGAGGAACTCCTACCCTATTGACTTTTGTTGTTGATCTGTAAGTTCTTTCAATCATATTCTTGTCTAGTCCTGTTATTTCTACTATCTGTTGTCTGTCCATAAGATAGCTTTTTAGCCAGTCAAAGACCAGACCCCTCATTCCATAGTTCTCACATTTCAACAATAGTAGATCATGAGAAACACAATCGAAGGCCTTGCTCATATCAAAAAAGATAGAAACCGTTTTAATTTTATCATCAACATTGTCTATGATGCGGTTGACCATATTGAAAGCAGCGAGTGTAGTGGATTTCCCCTTAAGTAGCTTATGTAGTTTTTCAGTCAAGGGCTTAATGGTGGTAGTAGACAGGGGCCTTGAGCACGACGGGTGCGGCCTTGACGACGACAGGCGCTTGCGTGGGCGCAGTGTTGTGCACCACTGCGTTGAAGCCGTTGTGGTCGTCGGCGGTGTACTCCACGGTCCTGATGGAGCCGTCAGCCTCGTGGAAGGAGTAGGAGCCCTTCACGACATCGCCGTCGCGGCTCTCCTGCTGGGACTTGTTGTCGCCGGAGTGACCGTCAGCAACGGAGTAAGAGTACTCGTATTTGGGGTGAGCCTGTGATGAAAACATAAACATTTGAGACCACGAAGATTTTCAGCAATTAATTTTCAAATTCTTCAAGGAGAAAACTTACGATTTCTTCGTGGGCAACAGCAACTTTAGCGATGGGGGCGGCGTAGTGAGCGACGGCGGGGGCAGCGTGGTAGGCGATGTGAGCGGGAGCAGCATGGTAAGTCACGGGAGCGGGGGCAGCGTGGTAGGATACGGCGGCAGGGGCGGCGTGGTAGGCCACGGGGGCAGCGACGGCCAGCTTAGCAATGTGCTGGGGCTGCTCGTCGTGACGCACGATGCTCTGGGAGGAGACGGCGCCAGCATGGGAGTAATGAGGCTCGGGCAAGAGACCAGCCTGGGCCACAGCCACGAAGGCGCACAGGGCTACGATCTGTCAAAAATAATATAATGATTAAGGTGTAAATAATTGTGATATCATTACTGGGTACGCTAATTGTAAATTCGTCTTTGATATGTAAACCGTCCACTTCTGTATAGAGCACCACACTTTCTTCATTCAAGATTTTCATGTATTACTTCACACACACACAATTCGCGACATGCATAACAGCGTAAAGCTAGGGCTTACTTTGGAGAACATTTTGTTGTTTAATCTGTGATGTATGAACAGTGAATGATTAAAATTATAGTTATCCTCGCGTTTTATACTTTGCAAGTGCAACTCGTTTGAGTTCGGTGAATGAATTAAAAGTATGCATAAGAGCCAACCATCCGACCTTGCCTCGGGTTAAACTTTTGTACTGGTCGTGAATTAGACTTTTTTGCAAGCGCTCCGTTTCTTCATTAATTATTTTAATAGTTTATAATGTCCAACGTCCGTCGTTACTTAACATCTTTTTAGTATGAAAAAAAGTCATTTGAAAAATGTAATTAAGTTCTTGAGATGTTGAAAAGACTTCTTAAAATACCCAAAAAAAATTTGCAATAACAAATCATAATAAAAATAAAACTAAGGGCACACACTTTGTTTACTTCAGAGTTGTAATAATCAGTGTAATCCTTGTTGAGTAGAGTCATTATTAAAAAAATCTCCTTCTCTGAATGTTATTTTGTTATACCTGTTGTGTTAGCTTGATTATGGTCAGTAGTTATACTACGGGAAGGGGAGGGACAGCTCCAACAGTCTCCTGCGCCTGGTGTTGGAGTACCCTGCTTGCGCAATGTCGAGACATTGGAATGTTGTATACATGGGCTCGCGGGGAAGTGTGTACAACATATTCTAATGAAATAAATTGTTTTTTACATACCTACTCACTATTATTTCAAGTCTGTGTTTTTTTTTATTGTGACAATTACTAACATAGGATATAAGAATTATGTATGTAACAAAATATGGACGTTGTCTTAATTAAATTATTTTTCTCAAAAATATCCGTAAAAGTTGACATTACTCTTTACATATCAGAACGCAATGATAGATTATCGTTAGTAAAAAATTAAAAAGTTAAAAACACTGCAGGCTCGATAAACTCGACAACAATGTCCCATACAAATTCCATTATTGTCGAGTCTCAAACTTTTTAAAAAGTTAAAACGGCCATGGCAATAAGTTGACACTATTCGTATACTTACAGCCAGCTCAAATGACCGGTATCAGTTGTTTTGTTGGAACTCCGGACTTTTTTAAATTTTGTGTTTGAAACATCTTGTGGTGTTTTCGGTAGAAAAATATACCCGCAGTTTTTTTTTTAATGAACAAAGGCGGGAAAGGGTTAAATGACATTTAATTTTAAGTGATTTGCAATTCTTTCTACTTACCTATTTAAGTTAATAAGAGTTTATACTATTTTTATCCTTCACCATTTTTGAGACAAGCTTTATATTAGTGTCGGCTGGAATAGCAATTGCTGGCTTCGTATTAGTTAAACGAATTCGCAAGCTCGTCTGTTTAATACTCATACTCAGCCAGCAAATGCCGACTTCCAGGCCACGACAATAATGTACATACTAATTATTATTATAAAGATTTAGGTATTTTACTAAATGTAAACAAACATCAGCTACCAACACGACCAAAAGTTACGGCGTCGGGGTTGCCAGCCACATGTAATATTTGTAATTGACTTTGACGCGTCACATTTTTGACGTAGGTACTCTTTAATTTAGTCGCCTAATATGGAGTTTACATTTAGTAAAGTGCCTAAATTTGTAGTATAATCCTCTTGGTTTCCATTGCTATTTCATTTGTTTATCTACCTGCGCTAATATGGTATGCAGTTAATATCGTGCTTTGTACAATTACTTCTTTATCTGGACGTAGGGCAGTATTAAGGGAAAGCTGAGGGTAGTTGCTCTGGTGATTATGGAATTTATTAGTCTTGGACTGAATCTTCTTCCTATTAACTTGTTTTGACTTTTTTGTTTGATGAAAGTTGAAAAGATGTCACGAGCAAAAGATTTGTGTGCGAGTGACAGTGACATAAAGCCGAGTTTAGGCCTGCAAGAAAAAACGTCCAAATTGCATTACATTGCGAGGCAGTAAGGCAAACAAGACTGAAGTCGTCAATCGAGCGCTTTAATGTAATGCAACTTGGACGTTTTTTCTTGCAGGTTTAAACTCGGGTTAGTGGAATTCGAATACTAAACTTACTTTAAGGACTAATAAGTACGAGTAAGTAGGAAAATGTTTTATTTTTCATTTGTAAGATCCCACGTCATAATTTTTGAGAATATATTTCAGTAATATCTTACCTATATGTTTTTACTAGCTGCTGCCCGCGACTCCGCCTGAGAAGAATAGGGGTAGGTTTACAAAAAAATAGCCTACGACCTATTCTCAGACATACCAAATATGGTCAAAAAATTTCATAAAAATCAGTTAAGCCGTTAAGGAGGTGTTCGATAACAAACACCGTGACACCGTACCGTATTTTAGATAAACTTTGGCTTCGTATGTATAGAGGTACTATAACTACTATTTAAAGTTTTCTACTCAGCCTAGGATTAAAAGAAAATTCAGCTTTTTTTCTGTTCAACGTTTTCGTATATTAAAATAAATAACTTATATAATTGTTCAAGTAAAGGCTTAGTGGTGGTAGTAGACGGGGGCCTTGAGCACGGCGGGTGCGGCCTTGACAACGACGGGTGCATGGGTGGGTGCAGTGTTGTGCACCACCGCGTTGAAGCCGTTGTGGTCGTCAGCGGTGTACTCCACAGTCCTGATAGAGCCGTCAGCCTCGTGGAAGGAGTATGAGCCCTTCACGACATCACCGTCGCGGCTCTCCTGCTGGGACTTGTTGTCGCCGGAGTGACTGTCAGCAACGGAGTAAGAGTACTCGTATTTAGGGTGAGCCTGTGATGGAAACAAAAACATTTGAGACCACGAAGATTTTCAGCAATTAATTTTCAAATTCTTCAAGGAGAAAACTTACGATTTCTTCGTGGGCAACAGCAACTTTAGCGATGGGGGTGGCGTAGTGAGCGACGGCGGGGGCAGCGTGGTAGGCGATGTGAGCGGGAGCAGCGTGGTAAGTCACGGGAGCGGGGGCAGCGTGGTAGGATACGGTGGCAGGGGCGGCGTGGTAGGCCACGGGGGCAGCGACGGCCAGCTTGGCAATGTGCTGGGGCTGCTCGTCGTGACGCACGATGCTCTGGGAGGAGACGGCGCCGGCGTGGGAGTAGTGAGGCTCGGTCAGGAGACCAGCCTGGGCCACAGCCACGAAGGCGCACAGGGCTACGATCTGTTAAAAATATGATCAAGTTATACTAATAGTTGTGTTTCTATTGCATTCATTGCAAATTATATCTTTACCCTTCAACTTTCCACTGATGGGTAAAGCACAAGCGTCTTTGTTTTCACTAAAGAGAGCTTGAGCTTAAATTAACAGTCTTGGACTCAGTAAGTATAGATTAGGTAAAGACATTCTATATACATAAACAGACAGTTGCACATGATTCCGGAAAAACTCTCTACCTCGACTTTTTTAATAATATTCTATTTTTTTTAGAGGTCTCCACATATCTTGCAGGCGTAAAGTACTTACTTTGGAGAACATTTTTTGTTGTTCAATCTGTTGTGTATGAACAGGTAATGATTAAAATTATAGTTGACCCCACGTTTTATACTTCGTAAGTTGAACTCGTTTGAATCACCGCACGGTGATCGAATAAAATATAAGCAAAAGAGCCAACTAACCGACCTTGCCTCAGGTCAAACTTTCGTGCGTAGACTTTTTTTCGAGATTCTTATTTCATGTTTCCCTTTTTTCCGTTCGCTCACTTTGTTTCAGTTTTTGGATTGATATAAAACTTTATACATATGAAGGAATGGAATATACCTATAGCTGCGACGATAATAATCAAGTACCGTTAGTAAAAAGCTTGCGCCTGAAATATTTTTTTAAGTACATACAGCTTATAAGTACGTAATAAAGTTTAACAAGACATATGAAACACATATTGATATTGATGCTCTACGGCACGTGGTAGTGGTGACTTTACGGTTGTTTTAAATAAGGTAAGGGTCGCCCAGATGATAGTTTTAACTTTTATTATGTAAGCTCTGAGTTCCACTCTGTGTCAAATCAGTTCTATTATGTAAGAGGTACAGTCCGCTCGCTTTCTTAAACCCATCTTTTCTTCTATGTGGTTGCATTACGCCTCATTTTTTGACCTTTAATCCTGATTGCCTACTGAAAAGTTACACTCATTAAATTGTGCATTTTTCTGTAAAACGTATTCACGTTAATATATCTGAAAAATTGCACCCCAAGTTTTTCACATTCCTATGGATGCGTATGAATATCGTTTCAAGTGGAAACCATTCCCTGTTGTGATTTGTCCATAACATATACAGGGTGATCAATCCAAATGGGTCAGTATGGAGAAATTAGAAACTATGAGAGATAGCGAAATGTGTTCTTAGGAACTATAGCTTCGATTTCAGTTTTAACAAAAATGGCATTCAAACATTTTCTTAACTCTCATACATAACCGGGAATCGAACCTGGTCAAAATTTTTGTAATAATTTATTTGTTGTTATTGTTGAAGTTAGGAATTACAAATCCCAAGTAACACATTTTTAATGGAATTTCATTTAAATAATTGTAAAATAAACTCAAAAATTACAAAATAATTTTATTTAAGTAATTAGCTGGGTCTCCACTGAGCGAACTGCCTCGCGAGGCAGCCATTTTCGGCGCGATTTTGAACCTTGTGTCGAAAAAATTTATGCCTCATGCAGCTCGCTCAGTGGGGACCCAGCTGATGATCAAAATGTTAGCCATTTTCCTGGATGCAAAGATTATAATTCTCTTGGCTAATGCACAATCGCGTTCCATATTTTTGTGGGGTGCATATTCAGCCCAAAAAAACATTCCATTTTGAAATTTGAAGTAAATTGGCACACCCTCTGAACGAATGTGTTCTAATTTCAAATAAACGCAATTTGTAATGGATTACTATCCAAGTAAGATAATGGTAAGGTAGCCTATTCAGATAAATTATTCATACTGATGAACTAATGGCGATATTTTGCAAACTATTTAAATTGTGGGAATTTCTGTCTAATGTTTTACACAAGAATTCATAGCAAAAGTTGATCGTTATATTCTAGGGATCAACTAATAACAAAACGACATGTGAATAATTAGGTATAGAATTTTGATCAGGTTCGATTCCCTGTTATGTCGGCAGTTAAAAAAATGTTTGAATGCCATTTTTATTAAATCTAAAATTGAAGCCATGGTTCCTAAGAACAGATTTTGCTATCTCTCATGGTTTCTGATTTCTCCATACTGACCCATTTGGATTGATCACCCTGTATATATATACAGGCTAATTTTCTAATCAGTGCACAAATTTTGATAAGTGATTCATTATCGTTGATAGATCACGATTATCTGTTCACATTTTGAATTTTGGGTTGTTCATAGTAATTCATCCAATTATTAGTCGAGTTACTATGAAAAACAAAAAAAAAAATAAGTGATAGATATTATACCGAAAAATACTGAAATTTGTTATTTAACGTCACTGAATCATATATTAAAATTTGTACACTTATTAAAAATTACCCTGTGTATATTGAGCCCATGGAATCAAATGAGATTCAAAAAGCTTACTTATTTATTCATTCATTTCAGCCGATAGATGTCCACTGCTGAATATAGGCTTCTCCCAAAGTTCGTCAAACAGATGATGAAATTCGTACCAGAAGTAAATTCACGGGCATAGCTGGAAGAATCGGCGCGAGTGGTAGTGAGGAGGGCACATCACTAATTAAACTGATGGCCAGTAGAGCCAAAAGGGTCTTGAGTGGCGTCCACTGACTGGCAGACACAGTGTGAGTAGGCCTCTGTTAACGCGTGCATAAGTATCTAATCTTAATATTTTATAAAATGTATTTGGGTTCGTATTAGTAAAATATGGTTCGTCTACTAGATAACAGATGGTGCTAGTTTCACCAGATCTTGTGTGTAATTGTGCACTATTTTAATGTAAAATAATGTTTGTTGTGTTATAAAAAATGTACTAAACACCGTGATGTAGCTTAAATTACAATTTATATACCTTTTTCTAAAAATTTAGTAATTTGTAAATTGTCTCATAGATGTCGTTATACCTATGCATAAACTAGCTATCGTTAGTCTGCCTGGATTTCTATAAAGCATTCAAATTGTTATTGTTTCGTCGTAGCAAGCAATTATTGGAGTGTACTGCATACGTACTTGAATAAACTACTATTGTGCAACGAGTGGTGCATTTGATTTTTGGGACCCTTCAGTACAGCCTCCAACAAGATGGTGCGACAACCTAGTTAAGGTTGCGGAAACGCGTTAGATGCGATTGGCGCATATGGCGATAGTATGATTGGTGCAAAACTCTAAGAATAGATATATTATAATTCGTGAAGACATGTTTGGTACAATATTCAGTACTGGATAATGCTCGTAGCTACCACGAAAGATGTTGTTGCACGTGCAAAAATGTTGTAGTATCCATATGTGTAGCTTTGACGCCGTATTTTACGGTTGTGAAGGATTGACTCTGAACTGGACGGTTAACAAATTAACGAAAATACTTACATAATGATGGCAACTCAGGAAATCTCAATGCCTTTAAGCTTACTTTGATCAAATTTGATGGTCAGAAAGAAATACACATCGTAGCTTTTACGACATCGACAAAGCAGGATGCGCAAATATTGTAGGCCAGAGCCTAGGGACCAATAATGACAAGTCATTTAAAATTGGAAAAGTTTTTACATATTCTAGAAGTTTTATGGCGGGAAATTTCAAATCACAGTGTAAATAAATTTAAAATTTAAAAAACCCCCAACGCAATTATGTCGCACGTATGTTTGAACATAAAGTAAATGCCCATTATGCGCCTAAGATCCCTTCCGCAGCTAACAAAAGAGCTGATATCTTTGAAACGGCTTAACCGATTTTGATGAAACATAATATCTAAGAACAATCACCAAGAAACCAGCTTTCTAATAATAAAAATCGCATGCAAATCGGTTCACCTGTTTACGAGCTATGATGCCACAGACAGACAGACACACACACACACACACACACACACACACACACACACACACACACACACACACATAGCGGTCAAACTTATAACACCCCTCTTTTTGTGTCGGGGGTTAAAAAGGTAAAGCAAGATAAAAAAACATGAAAACGCATAAAAAACGAAATCATGACACAAAATGATTGACAATTACAAAACTTTCATAATCTGTAAAGCGATACACGAACTTAGTATGGAATAAAACTTACATAGTAACGTTTCAACTCAAACTACTTTATGCAGCGATAACTTTTTCTCACCAAGTTTGCCATAGCAATAGTTTTAATACTTAGAATAAGCTATCCTGTGTCATATAGCCTGTTCTTATTTATATAGGCCAAATTAGCCCGCCCTTTTTTCACTATCTGTTGTCATATGTGACGGGTCGAGACAAAATATCGATACATAGCCAATTGAAGCTCGGTAGTTAGTTAAGAGAAAATAATAGAATCATTCAGTTCAACGTGTTCGTATATTTAAAATAAATAACTTATGCAACTCCAAAATAAAGGCTTAGTGGTGGTAGTAGACGGGAGCCTTGAGAACGACGGGCGCGGCCTTGACGACGACGGGGGCGTGAGTGGGCGCAGTGTTGTGCACCACCGCGTTGTAGCCGTTGTGGTCGTCGGCGGTGTATTCCACGGTCCTGATGGAGCCATCAGCCTCGTGGAAGGAGTAGGAGCCCTTCACGACATCACCGTCGCGGCTCTCCTGCTGGGACTTGTTGTCGCCGGAGTGATCATCAGCAACGGAGTAAGAGTACTCGTATTTGGGGTATGCCTGCAAAAGGGAATTCGTTAGTACCGCTATACTAATCTATAGGTACATGTAATGGAGACGGAATCATATTTTACTATGTTTTTGGGTACTTACGATTTCTTCCTCGTGATGGGCGACGACTTTAGCGATGGGGGCGGCGTAGTGGATGGCGGCAGGGGCGGCGTGGTACGCAACGTGAGCTGGGGCGGCGTGGTAAGCAACGTGAGCAGGGGCGGCATGGTAGGCCACGGGGGCAGCGACGGCCAGCTTGGCAATGTGCTGGGGCTGCTCGTCGTGACGCACGATGCTCTGGGAGGAGACGGCGCCGGCGTGGGAGTAGTGAGGCTCGGGCAGGAGACCAGCCTGGGCCACAACCGCGAAGGCGCACAGGGCTACAATCTGTAAAAAAAACAATATTGTATTGCAGTTCTTCGCATAAAACATGTTCTCCCAATGCCAATAATGGCGCCTTGTTATTAAGGCTTCGCCGTCTGCCTGTTCATCTTTTACAGAGTCCTATCTTTTGAATCGCAAACCAAACCCCAAACTTGATACTTAATTATTTCATAGAGTGCTGTTACTAATATAGTCGTTATAACCACGAGTAATAAAAATAAAATGAAATGGGCGGTTTTTTTTCTTTTTGTTTATAGAATTGAGTACCGTCAGGTGCAAAATATGGAACGATTTAATCCTCTGATTGTTATGTACCGGTACTTTAAAACGACTACATATTTAAGAGCTCTAGGACATAATGCTTTTATGCACTTATGTTTTAACACTTGACTGTACAAAATAGCCTGTTAACCTTTGGCTGCATCAGTCGAATACATGCGTGAAACTAAGACTCAAAATGTCATGTTTTTTTTAAAACAGAACGTGAAACGTTTTGCTGACAGTGTTAGTTAGTATTTCTCTTCCAAGAAGCAATGCTGCCAGAGCCCATCTTTGGAGTCCTTGCCCTTATTTAGGTGTGTTTAATAAGGTATTTGATTTTATATCTTTTCACATAATCCATTGGTAATAATAATTAATAATTAGAAATTCATCGGACACTTGACACCAAGAAACGATACGATGAACGGATATGGAAGTAGGTACACATTAGCAGACTATGTACTAGTAATATTTAATTTGTTTTTATCCTTGTCACACTTACTTTGGAGAACATTTTGGTGTTTTCTCTGTTGTGAATGAACAGTGAATGATAAATTATTAAACTACGCTTTCGTTTTATACTTAGTAAGAGAAACTCGTTTTGACTCCGGGTCAAAAGTTTTTGGCTCTCAACCAACCGACCTTGCCTCGAGTCACATATCGGTCTATTCCATGACTTACGATCTTTTGATACTTAACCACTCATTCAACTCACTCTTCAGTTTAATAAAGTAACGACATATTTTAGTCAGTATAGTCCGTTTTGGTCTACCATTCAGATCTTCTAATAGGACTAAACGGACGAAATAATCCATTTAGTCCTGCTACTTCTGGCACGAATTTTAATAGGACTAAACTGGCGAAATAATCCGTTTAGTCCTAATACATACTTCTGGCACGAAATAGGGTTGGTTAGATAATTTTTACACTTTAATAGGTAGGTTAGGTTGTATCTTTAGATGCCCGAAGGGCAGACCTCCCAGAAAAAGAAGCCCCGCTAAGCGGGGCTCTTTCGACATAACGCGTGGGTTGCCTAATGCAGTCATTCCGTTTAGTTCTAAATACCAGTGGAACTAAACGGATAATTTTGTCCGTTAAGTCCTATTAGTAGGACTAAACGGAATTTTCTGTCCGTTTATTCCTACCAATAGGACTAAACGGAATTTACTGTCCGTTTATTCCTTTTAACAGGACTGAATGGTAGATCGAAATGGACTATGAACTACATCTTTTAGTCTGCGTTTTATTTACCGTTAGTAAAAAGTCAACACCTGAATTTTTTTTAAATAAAACTTTTTTTTAGTACATTTTATACGTAATAAAGTTTAACAAGACACATGAAACACGTTATTGATGCTCTACGGCACGTGGTGATGGTGACTTTACGGTTGTTTTAAGTAAGGTTAAGGTCGCCCAGATGATAGTTTAAACGTTCATTATGTAAGCTCGGAGTTTCACACTGTGTCAAATCAGTCCTATTATGTAAGAGGTAAGTACAGTCCGCTCTCTTAAACCCATTTTTTCTTCTATGTGGTTGCATTACGCCTCACTTTCTGACCTTCAATCCTGATTGCCTACTGAAAAGTTACACTCATAAAATTCTGCATTTTTCTGTAAAACGCATTCACGTTAATATTTCTGAAAAATTTGCACCCTAAGTTTTTCACATTCCTATAGATGCGTTAAATATCGTTTCAAGTGGAAAACATTCCCTGTTGTGTTTTGCCCATAACATATATTTTATATATATATATATATATATATATATATATATATATATACAGGGTAATTTTTTAATCAGTGCACAAATTTTGATACGTGATTCAGTATCGTTGATAGATTTGATTGTCTGTTCAAGATTTTTTTTTACATTTTGAAATTTAGGTTGTTCATAGTAATTCATCCGATAATTAGTCACTATGAAAAACAAAAAAAAAAACAGTGATATATGTATATTATAACGAAAAATACTGAAATTTGTTATTTTAACGTCACTGAATCACATATTAAAATTTGTGCAATTATTAAAAAATTACCCTGTATATATTGAGCCCATGGAATCAAATGAGATTCAAAAAGCTTACTTATTCATTCATTCATTTCAGCCGATAGATGTCCACTGCTGAATATAGGCTTCTCCCAAAGTTCGTCAAACAGATAATGAAATTCGTACCAGAAATAAATTCACGGGCATAGCTGGAAGAATCGGCGCGAGTGGTAGTGAGGAGGGCACATCACTAATAAAACTGATGGCCAGTAGAGCCAAAAGGGTCTTGAGTGGCGTCCACTGACTGGCAGACGCAGTGTGAGTAGGCCTCCAACATGATGGTGCGACGACCTAGTTAAGGTTGCGGAAACGCGTTAGATGCGGATGGCGCAGGACCGATCTGTTTGGCGATAGTATGACTGGTGCAAAACTCTAAGAATGGATAGTTTATAATTCGTGTAGACATGTTTGATACAATATTCAGTACTGGATAGTGCTCGTAGCTACCACGAAAGATGTTGTTGCACGTGCAAAAATGTTGTAGTATCCATATGTGTAGCTTTGAAGCCGTTTTGGGCCAATCAACTTTTAAACCGACACTAATCTGTCCGCGACATTTTTCAAACAATTGCAGATTTTTGTAGGTAAATATGTTTTTTCTGTAATTTAATAGATGGTGTACATGAATACATACCATCCTACGTAAGTTTAACCTATTAAACCGTGAAATATCTTGTTGGAAGTACGATTTTTTGGTAACGCCAGAGACAATTTTGGTAACGCAGGAGACGCCAAAAACGTCAGTTTAAAAGTTGATTGGCCCTTTTACGGTTTTGAACGATTGACTATGAACTGAGCGGTTAACAAATTAATGTAAATACTTACATACTGATGGCAAGGCAACTCAGGAAATCTATCATTGCCTTTAAGCTTACTCTGATCAAATTTGATGGTCAGAATGAAATACACATCGTAGCTTTTACGACCTCGACAAAGGAGGATGCGCAAATTTGTATGGACTCTGGCCTACGGACAAGTCATAACATTGGAAAGGTTTTTTCATATTCTACAAGTTTTATGGCAAATGCCCATTATAATGTATAGTAAATGCCCATTATGCGTCTTAGATCCCTTCCGCAGCTAACAAAAGAGCTGAAAACTTTGAAACGGCTTAACCAATTTTGATGAAACATATCTAAGAACCATCACCATGTTTGAATTTCACAGTGCCATGGTTTGACTGTCATGCTGTGTTATTATTTCATTAAATAAATAAATAAAATAAATAAATCACCAAGAAACCAGCTTTCTAACAAAAAGAACCGCATCCAAATCGGATGAACCGTTTACCAGCTATGATGCCATAGACAGACAGACAGACAGACAGAAACACACACACACACACACACGCACACACACACACACACACACACACACACATAGCGGTCAAACTTATAACACCCCTCTTTTTGTGTCGGGGGTTAAAAAGTTATAGCAATATAAAAAAACCGGCCAAGTGCGAGTCGGACTCACGCACCGAGGGTTCCGTACAAATTAATATTTATGTTCTATGAACATCCAGTCTTAGCAGACCCCTGCTCCTAAGCAAAATGTGCGCAGTGTGGGATCATTGTAGATTGGTTACTTATATAGACAGATGGAGAAAAACATTATGCTTTTCGCAATTTTCCCTTTATCTGTGCTATAAGATCTTGCTTCGTACCAAATTTCAAGATTCCGAGTTCACGGGAAGTACTATTTAGGTTTTGATTCCCTTGCGAGTAGTTGCGAGTTTGAAAATATGCGGCGGCTTAAATTGCTGTTTCTTTTGATTGCGTTGACATAGAAGTTTGATTTTGTTACAGCTTAAAGGTATTGTATTTGATATGAATTTCAATTTAATACCTCTACGCGTTCATGAGGAAAGGTGTTGTAACCTAAAAATTATTAAAAATATTTTTATTATAATGATGTAACTAAAAATTTACGGTTTTCGCAAATTTTCCTTTATCTGTATAATGAGACGTTGCTTGGTACCAAATTTCAAGATTCTGAGTTCAAGGGAAGTACCCTGTAGGTTTTGATTCTCTTGCGAGTGTCGAAAATTTGCGGCATAAATAGATTGGTTACTGATATAGACAGACAGCCAAAAAAAAATGTTTTTCTCAATTTTTCCTTTAACTGTGCTACAAGACCTTGCTTCGTATTAAATTTCAAGATTCTCATTTCACGGGAAGTACCCTATAGGTTTTAATTCCCTTGCGAGTGTCGAAAATTTGCGGCATAAATAGATTAGTTACTGATATAGTGATATAGACAGACAGACAAAAAAATAATATGCTTTTCGCAATTTTTCCTATATCTGCGCTATAAGACCTTGCTTAGTACCAAATTTCATGATTCTGTGTTCACAGGAAGTAGGTACTCTGTAGGTTTTGATTCCCTTGCGAGTGTCAAAAATTTGCGGCATAGATTGGTTACTGATATAGACAGATAGACAAAAAAATTTATGCTTTTCGCAATTTTTCCTTTATCTGTGCTATGCTGTGCACCAAATTTCAAGATTCTGAGTTCACGGGAAGTACCCTGTAGGTTTTGATTCCCTTGCGAGTTTCGAAAATATGCGGAAATTTGCGGCATAAACGGCTATATATTTTGATTGTATTGGCTTAGAAGTTTGATTTTTTCACAGCTCTAAGGAACAGTAGACTTGAGTATTAAGTATAAATTTCAGCTTGATACCTCCACGCGTTCCTGAGAAAAAGGGTCTTGACAGACGGACGGACGGACGGACGGACGGACAACAAAGTGATCCTATAAGGGTTCCGTTTTTCCTTTTGAGGCACGGAACTCTAAAAACATATGAAAACGCATAAAAAACGAAATCATGACACAGAATCATTGACAATTACAAAACTTTCATAATCTGTAAAGCGATACACGAACTTAGTATGGAATAAAATTTACATAGTAACGTTTCAAAGAACTCAAACTACTTTATACAGCGATAACTTTTTCTCACCAAGATTTGGGACTACTTGCCGTAGCAATAGTTTTAATACTTAGAATAAGCTATCCTGCGTCATATAGCCTGTTCTTGTTGGTCATATAGGCCAAATAAGCCCACCCTTCTATCACTATCTGTTGTCATATGTGACGGGTCGAGACAAAATATCGATACATAGCCAATTGAAGCTCGGTAGTTAGATTAAGAGAAAATAAAGGAATCATTCAGTTCAACGTGTTCGTATATTTGAAATAAATAACTTATGCAACTCCAAAATAAAGGCTTAGTGGTGGTAGTAGACGGGAGCCTTGAGCACGACGGGCGCGGCCTTGACGACGACGGGGGCTTGAGTGGGAGCAGTGTTGTGCACCACCGCGTTGAAGCCGTTGTGGTCGTCGGCGGTGTACTCCACGGTCCTGATGGAGCCATCAGCCTCGTGGAAGGAGTAGGAGCCCTTCACGACATCGCCGTCACGGCTCTCCTGCTGGGACTTGTTGTCGCCGGAGTGATCGTCAGCAACGGAGTAAGAGTACTCGTATTTGGGGTATGCCTGCAAAAGGGAATTCGTTAGTACCGCTATACTAATCTATAGGTACATGTAATGGAGACGGAATCATATTTTACTATGTTTTTGGGTACTTACGATTTCTTCCTCGTGATGGGCGACGACTTTAGCGATGGGGGCGGCGTAGTGGATGGCAGCAGGGGCGGCGTGGTACGCAACGTGAGCTGGGGCGGCGTGGTAAGCAACGTGAGCAGGGGCGGCATGGTAGGCCACGGGGGCAGCGACGGCCAGCTTGGCAATGTGCTGGGGCTGCTCGTCGTGACGCACGATGCTCTGGGAGGAGACGGCGCCGGCGTGGGAGTAGTGAGGCTCGGGAAGGAGACCAGCCTGGGCCACAGCCGCGAAGACGCACAGGGCTACGATCTGTTAAAAAAACAATATTTTATTGCAGTTCTTCGCATAAAACATGTTCTCCCAATGCCAATAATGCTGCCTTGTTATTAAGGCTTCGCCGTCTGCCTGTTCATCTTTTACAGAGTCCTATCTTTTGAACCGCAAACCAAACCCTCAACTTGATACTTAATTATTTCATAGAGTGCTGTTACTAATATAGTCGTTATAACCACGAGTAAAAAAAATAAAATGAAATGGCCGGTTTTTTTTCTTTTTGTTTATAGAATTGAGTACGGTCCGGTGCAAAATATGGAACGATTTAATCCTCTGATTGTTATGTACCGGTACTTTAAAGCGACGACATATTTAAGAGCTCTGGGACATAATGCTTTTATGCACTTATGTTTTAACACTTGACTGTACAAAATAGCTTGTTAACCTTTGGCTGCATCATTCGAATACATGCGTGAAACTAAGACTCAAAATGTCATGTTTTTTTTAAAACAGAACGTGAAACGTTTTGCTGACAGTGTTAGTTAGTATTTCCCTTCCAAGAAGCAATGCTGCCAGAGCCCATCTTTGGAGTCCTTGCCCTTATTTAGGTGTGTTTAATAAGGTATTTGATTTTATATCTTTTCACATAATCCATTGGTAATAATAATTAATAATTAGAAATTCATCGGACACTTGACACCAAGAAACGATACGATGAACGGATATGGAAGTAGGTACACATTAGCAGACTATGTACTAGTAATATTTAATTTGTTTTTATCCTTGTCACACTTACTTTGGAGAACATTTTGGTGTTTTCTCTGTTGTGAATGAACAGTGAATGATAAATTATTAAACTACGCTTTCGTTTTATACTTAGTAAGAGAAACTCGTTTTGACTCCGGGTCAAAAGTTTTTGGCCCTCAACCAATCGACCTTGCCTCGAGTCAAATATAATATTTTGATACTTAACCACTCATAGTACACCTTCAGTTTAATAAAGTAACGACATATTTTAGTCAGTATAGTCCGTTTTGGTCTACCATTCAGATTTTCTAATAGGACTAAACGGACGAAATAATCCGTTTAGTCCTGCTACTTCTGGCACGAAATAGGGTTGATAAGATAATTTTTACACTTTAATAGGTAGGTTAGGTTGTATCTTTAGATGCCCGAAGGGCAGACCTCCCAGAAAAAGGAGCCCCGCTAAGCGGGGCTCTTTCGATATAACGCGTGGGTTGCCTAATGCAGTCATTCCGTTTAGTTCTAAATACCAGTGGAACTAATCGGATAATTTTGTCGTTTAAGTCCTATTAGTAGGACTAAACGGAATTTTCTGTCCGTTTATTCCTACCAATAGGACTAAACGGAATTTACTGTCCTTTTATTCCTATTGACAGGACTGAATGGTAGATCAAAATGGACTATGAACTACATCTTTCAGTCAGCGTTTTATTTACCGTTAGTAAAAAGCTAACACCTGAATTTTTTTTTTTAAAAAAAGTTTTTTTTAGTACATTTTATACGTAATAAAGTTTAACAAGACACATGAAACACATTATTGATATTGATGCTCTACGGCACGTGGTGATGGTGACTTTACGGTTGTTTTAAGTAAGGTTAAGGTCGCCCAGATGATAGTTTAAACGTTCATTATGTAAGCTCGGAGTTTCACACTGTGTCAAATCAGTCCTATTATGTAAGAGGTAAGTACAGTCCGCTCTCTTAAACCCATTTTTTCTTCTATGTGGTTGCATTACGCCTCACTTTTTGACCTTCAATCCTGATTGCCTACTGAAAAGTTACATGAACTAAAACAATTACTTTGCTCACCCGCGACCTTACAATAGTTACGTTTATGCAAGAAATGTGTGTTCATGCAGTTCCTCCACCTCCACACTGTACGAACACACACAAATCACATAAACACAATTATCACCACCACCAAGCTACACTGACGCGTTTCGAACTCAACCAGAGCTCATCTTCGGAGTTACCACAACCGTATGATATGCTACCAAATGTTAAACTAACAAACCAAAACAAATGTTTTAACTTGTCACTGTAACTTCACAAGTACCCACTTTATTTTTCTTATTCTCAAACTACCCCACAAAAATTAACTTTTAATGACATATTATAAAACTACCTTGAATTTTTGTTTATTTATTTATAAGGCATATTTTATTAATACTAACTGTTCAAATTAGACCCAAGCCGCAGTAAAGGAGAAGATACTAAATTTACCTGTTCATTAATAATGGATGCTCTGGATTGCATGGAAATAATTAGGTACAACACTATGGGGTCTATTATTAATGAACAGGTAAATTTAGTATCTTCTCCTTTACTGCGGCTTGGGTCTAATTTGAACAGTTAGTATTAATAAAATATGCCTTATAAATAAATAAACAAAAATTCAAGGTAGTTTTATAATATGTCATTAAAAGTTAATTTTTGTGGGGTAGTTTGAGAATAAGAAAAATAAAGTGGGTACTTGTGAAGTTACAGTGACAAGTTAAAACATTTGTTTTGGTTTGTTAGTTTAACATTTGGTAGCATATCATACGGTTGTGGTAACTCCGAAGATGAGCTCTGGTTGAGTTCGAAACGCGTCAGTGTAGCTTGGTGGTGGTGATAATTGTGTTTATGTGATTTGTGTGTGTTCGTACAGTGTGGAGGTGGAGGAACTGCATGAACACACATTTCTTGCATAAACGTAACTATTGTAAGGTCGCGGGTGAGCAAAGTAATTGTTTTAGTTCATTAATATGGACCTCCGCAAAGTAACGCCTGATTCAATAAATGAAAAGTTACACTCATAAAATTGTGCATTTTTCTGTAAAACGCATTCACGTTAATATTTCTGAAAAATTTGCACCCCAAGTTTTTCACATTCCTATAGATGCGTTAAATATCGTTTCAAGTTTAAACCATTCCCTGTTGTGATTTGTCCATAACATATATTTTATATATATATACAGGGTAATTTTTTAATAAGTGCACAAATTTTGATACGTGATTCAGTATCGTTGATAGATTTGATTGTCTGTTCAAGATTTTTTTTTACATTTTGAAATTTAGGTTGTTCATAGTAATTCATCCGATAATTAGTCACTATGAAAAACAAAAAAAAAACAGTGATATATGTATATTATAACGAAAAATACTGAAATTTGTTATTTTAACGTCACTGAATCACATATTAAAATTTGTGCACTTATTAAAAAATTACCCTGTATATATTGAGCCCATGGAATCAAATGAGATTCAAAAAGCTTACTTATTCATTCATTCATTTCAGCCGATAGATGTCCACTGCTGAATATAGGCTTCTCCCAAAGTTCGTCAAACAGATAATGAAATTCGTACCAGAAATAAATTCATGGGCATAGCTGGAAGAATCGGCGCGAGTGGTAGTGAGGAGGGCACATCACTAATAAAACTGATGGCCAGTAGAGCCAAAAGGGTCTTGAGTGGCGTCCACTGACTGGCAGACGCAGTGTGAGTAGGCCTCCAACATGATGGTGCGACGACCTAGTTAAGGTTGCGGAAACGCGTTAGATGCGGATGGCGCAGGACCGATCTGTTTGGCGATAGTATGATTGGTGCAAAACTCTAAGAATGGATAGATTATAATTCGTGTAGACATGTTTGATACAATATTCAGTACTGGATAGTGCTCGTAGCTACCACGAAAGATGTTGTTGCACGTGCAAAAATGTTGTAGTATCCATATGTGTAGCTTTGAAGGCGTTTTTGGGCCAATCAACTTTTAAACCGACACTAATCTGTACGCGACATTTTTCAAACAATTGCAGATTTTTGTAGGTAAATATGTTTTTTCTGTAATTTAATAGATGGTGTACATGAATACATACCATCCTACGTAAGTTTAACCTATTAAACCGTGAAATATCTTGTTGGAAGTACGATTTTTTGGTAACGCCAGAGACAATTTTGGTAACGCAGGAGACGCCAAAAACGTCGGTTTAAAAGTTGATTGGCCCTTTTACGGTTTTGAACGATTGACTCTGAACTGAGCGGTTAACAAATTAATGTAAATACTTACATACTGATGGCAAGGCAACTCAGGAAATCTATCATTGCCTTTAAGCTTACTCTGATCAAATTTGATGGTCAGAATGAAATACACATCGTAGCTTTTACGACCTCGACAAAGGAGGATGCGCAAATTTGTATGGACTCTGGCCTACGGACAAGTCATTTAACATTGGAAAGGTTTTTTCATATTCTACAAGTTTTATGGCAAATGCCCATTATAATGTATAGTAAATGCCCATTATGCGTCTTAGATCCATTCCGCAGCTAACAAAAGAGCTGATAACTTTGATACGGCTTAACCAATTTTGATGAAACATATCTAAGAACCATCACCATGTTTGAATTTCACAGTGCCATGGTTTGACTGTCATGCTGTGTTATTATTTCATTAAATAAATAAATAAAATAAATAAATCACCAAGAAACCAGCTTTCTAACAAAAAGAACCGCATCCAAATCGGATGAACCGTTTACCAGCTATGATGCCATAGACAGACAGACAGACAGACAGACACACACACACACACATAGCGGTCAAACTTATAACACCTTTTTGTGTCGGGGGTTAAAAAGTTATAGCAATATAAAAAAACCGGCCAAGTGCGAGTCGGACTCACGCACCGAGGGTTCCGTACAAATTAATATTTATGTTCTATGAACATCCAGTCTTAGCAGACCCCTGCTCCTAAGCAAAATGTGCGCAGTGTGGGATCATTGTAGATTGGTTACTTATATAAACAGATGGAGAAAAAAATTATGCTTTTCGCAATTTTCCCTTTATCTATGCAATAAGATCTTGCTTCGTACCAAATTTCAAGATTCCGAGTTCACGGGAAGTACTATTTAGGTTTTGATTCCCTTGCGAGTAGTTGCGAGTTTGAAAATATGCGGCGGCTTAAATTGCTGTTTCTTTTGATTGCGTTGACATAGAAGTTTGATTTTGTTACAGCTTAAAGGTATTGTATTTGATATGAATTTCAATTTAATACCTCTACGCGTTCATGAGGAAAGGTGTTGTAACCTAAAAATTATTAAAAATATTTTTATTATAATGATGTAACTAAAAATTTACGGTTTTCGCAAATTTTCCTTTATCTGTACAATGAGACGTTGCTTGGTACCAAATTTCAAGATTCTGAGTTCAAGGGAAGTACCCTGTAGGTTTTGATTCTCTTGCGAGTGTCGAAAAGTTGCGGCATAAATAGATTGGTTACTGATATAGACAGACAGCCAAAAAAAAAATGCTTTTCTCAATTTTTCCTTTATCTGTGCTACAAGACCTTGCTTCGTATTAAATTTCAAGATTCTCATTTCACGGGAAGTACCCTATAGGTTTTGATTCCCTTGCGAGTGTCGAAAATTTGCGGCATAAATAGATTAGTTACTGATATAGTGATATAGACAGACAGACAAAAAAATAATATGCTTTTCGCAATTTTTTCTATATCTGCGCTATAAGACCTTGCTTAGTACCAAATTTCAAGATTCTGAGTTCACGGGAAGTACCCTGTAGGTTTTGATTCCCTTGCGAGTGTCAAAAATTTGCGGCATAGATTGGTTACTGATATAGACGGATAGACAAAAAAATTTATGCTTTTCGCAATTTTTCCTTTATCTGTGCTATAAGACCTTGCTTCGTACCAAGTTTCAAGATTCTGAGTTCACGGGAAGTACCCTGTAGGTTTTGATTCCCTTGCGAGTTTCGAAAATATGCGGAAATTTGCGGCATAAACGGCTATATATTTTGATTGCATTGGCTTAGAAGTTTGATTTTTTCACAGCTCTAAGGAACAGTAGACTTGAGTATTTAGTATAAATTTCAGCTTGATACCTCCACGCGTTCCTGAGAAAAAGGGTCTTGACAGACGGACGGACGGACGGACGGACGGACAACAAAGTGATCCTATAAGGGTTCCGTTTTTCCTTTTGAGGCACGGAACTCTAAAAACATATGAAAACGCATAAAAAACGAAATTATGACACAGAATCATTGACAATTACAAAACTTTCATAATCTGTAAAGCGATACACGAATTTAGTATGGAATAAAATTTACATAGTAACGTTTCAAAGAACTCAAACTACTTTATACAGCGATAACTTTTTCTCACCAAGATTTGGGACTACTTGCCGTAGCAATAGTTTTAATACTTAGAATAAGCTATCCTGCGTCATATAGCCTGTTCTTATTGGTCATATAGGCCAAATAAGCCCACCCTTCTATCACTATCTGTTGTCATATGTGACGGGTCGAGACAAAATATCGATACATAGCCAATTGAAGCTCGGTAGTTAGATTAAGAGAAAATAAAGGAATCATTCAGTTCAACGTGTTCGTATATTTAAAATAAATAACTTATGCAACTCCAAAATAAAGGCTTAGTGGTGGTAGTAGACGGGAGCCTTGAGCACGACGGGCGCGGCCTTGACGACGACGGGGGCTTGAGTGGGAGCAGTGTTGTGCACCACCGCGTTGAAGCCGTTGTGGTCGTCGGCGGTGTACTCCACGGTCCTGATGGAGCCATCAGCCTCGTGGAAGGAGTAGGAGCCCTTCACGACATCGCCGTCACGGCTCTCCTGCTGGGACTTGTTGTCACCGGAGTGATCGTCAGCAACGGAGTAAGAGTACTCGTATTTGGGGTATGCCTGCAAAAGGGAATTCGTTAGTACCGCTATACTAATCTATAGGTACATGTAATGGAGACGGAATCATATTTTACTATGTTTTTGGGTACTTACGATTTCTTCCTCGTGATGGGCGACGACTTTAGCGATGGGGGCAGCGTAGTGGATGGCAGCAGGGGCGGCGTGGTACGCAACGTGAGCTGGGGCGGCGTGGTAAGCAACGTGAGCAGGGGCGGCATGGTAGGCCACGGGGGCAGCGACGGCCAGCTTGGCAATGTGCTGGGGCTGCTCGTCGTGACGCACGATGCTCTGGGAGGAGACGGCGCCGGCGTGGGAGTAGTGAGGCTCGGGAAGGAGACCAGCCTGGGCCACAGCCGCGAAGGCGCACAGGGCTACAATCTGTAAAAAAAAACAATATTTTATTACAGTTCTTCGCATAAAACATGTTCTCCCAATGCCAATAATGCTGCCTTGTTATTAAGACTTCGCCGTCTGCCTGTTCATCTTTTACAGAGTCCTATCTTTTGAACCGCAAACCAAACCCTCAACTTGATACTTAATTATTTCATAGAGTGCTGTTACTAATATAGTCGTTATAACCACGAGTAAAAAAAATAAAATGAAATGGCCGGTTTTTTTTCTTTTTGTTTATAGAATTGAGTACGGTCCGGTGCAAAATATGGAACGATTTAATCCTCTGATTGTTATGTACCGGTACTTTAAAGCGACGACATATTTAAGAGCTCTGGGACATAATGCTTTTATGCACTTATGTTTTAACACTTGACTGTACAAAATAGCCTGTTAACCTTTGGCTGCATCATTCGAATACATGCGTGAAACTAAGACTCAAAATGTCATGTTTTTTTTAAAACAGAACGTGAAACGTTTTGCTGACAGTGTTAGTTAGTATTTCCCTTCCAAGAAGCAATGCTGCCAGAGCCCATCTTTGGAGTCCTTGCCCTTATTTAGGTGTGTTTAATAAGGTATTTGATTTTATATCTTTTCACATAATCCATTGGTAATAATAATTAATAATTAGAAATTCATCGGACACTTGACACCAAGAAACGATACGATGAACGGATATGGAAGTAGGTACACATTAGCAGACTATGTACTAGTAATATTTAATTTGTTTTTATCCTTGTCACACTTACTTTGGAGAACATTTTGGTGTTTTCTCTGTTGTGAATGAACAGTGAATGATAAATTATTAAACTACGCTTTCGTTTTATACTTAGTAAGAGAAACTCGTTTTGACTCCGGGTCAAAAGTTTTTGGCCCTCAACCAATCGACCTTGCCTCGAGTCAAATATCGGTCTATTCCATGACTTACGATCTTTTGATACTTAAGCACTCATAGTACACCTTCAGTTTAATAAAGTAACGACATATTTTAGTCAGTATAGTCCGTTTTGGTCTACCATTCAGATTTTCTAATAGGACTAAACGGACGAAATAATCCATTTAGTCCTGCTACTTCTGGCACGAATTTTAATAGGACTAAACTGGCGAAATAATCCGTTTAGTCCTAATACATACTTCTGGCACGAAATAGGGTTGATATAGTATTTTATGCAACGGTTGTATAAGTGAGGTCTTAAAAGGCGAGTGACGTGAGTTGCGATACGAGCGAATGCGAGTATCGCAATGGAAGACGGCACGAGCCGTTAAGACCAAATTATACACCGTTGCATACAATATTTTTTCTATGACTCGACTCTACTGTACTGTACCCTACTGTAGGGTACAGTCGGGTACAGTAGGGTAAAATAGGGTTCAGTAGGGTAAAATAGGGCACAGTAGGGTACAGTCGGGTACAGTAGCGTACAGTCGGGTGAAATAGGGTACAGTAGGGTACAGTCGGGTACAGTCGGGTACAGTAGGGTAAAATAGGGTACAGTAGGGCACATTCGGGTACAGTAGGGTAAAATGGGGTACAGTCGGGTACAGTAGGGTACAGTCGGGTACAGTAGGGTAAAATAGGGTACAGTAGGGTATAGTCGGGTAAAATAGGGTTCAGTAGGGTACAGTCGGGTACAGTACTGTAACCGACTGTACCCTATTTTACCCTACTGTACCCGACTGTACTCTACTGTACCATATTTTACCCTACTGTACCCGACTGTACCCTACTGTGCCCTATTTTACCCTACTGTACCCGACTGTACCCAACTGCACCCGACTGTACCCAACTGTACCCGACTGCACCCTACTGTACCCTATTTTACCCTATTGTACCCGACTGTACCCTATTTTACCCTACTGTACTCTACTGTACCCTATTTTACCCTACTGTACCCGACTGTACCCTACTGTACCCTATTTTACCCTACTGTACCCGACTGTACCCTACTGTACCCTATTTTACCCTACTGTACCCGACTGTACCCTATTTTACCCTACTGTACCCGACTGTACCCTACTGTACCCTATTTTACCCTACTGTACCCGACTGTACCCTACTGTACCCTACAGTAGGGTACAGTACAGTAGAGTCGAGTCATAGAAAAAATATTGTATGCAACGGTGTATAATTTGGTCTTAACGGCTCGTGCCGTCTTCCATTGCGATACTCGCATTCGCTCGTATCGCAACTCACGTCACTCGCCTTTTAAGACCTCACTTATACAACCGTTGCATAAAATACTATATCAACCCTATTTCGTGCCAGAAGTATGTATTAGGACTAAACGGATTATTTCGCCAGTTTAGTCCTATTAAAATTCGTGCCAGAAGTAGCAGGACTAAATGGATTATTTCGTCCGTTTAGTCCTATTAGAAAATCTGAATGGTAGACCAAAACGGACTACCCTAACTGTACCCTATATTACCCTACTGTACCCGACTGTACCCTACTGTACCCTACTGTACCCTACTGTACCCGACTGTACCCTACTCTACTCAACTCAGCAGGTCTAAACTGGGCTTTAGTGTTGAGTGTACCCTACATTTAATATTATGTGGCAGCTAGGTGTATCGTAATAACGACATTACGACACAAGTGCTGTTATGGCGAATAGATTAAGTATAGACTTTCTGAAGTCATATAATCTATGTTCTTATATATTTGTTCGCGACCATGTAAACAACAGATAAAAGTACAGGAGTAGGAAAAGATAATTTTTACACTTTAATAGGTAGACTAGGTTGTATCTTTAGATGCCCGAAGGGCAGACCTCCCAGAAAAAGGAGCCCCGCTAAGCGGGGCTCTTTCGATATAACGCGTGGGTTGCCTAATGCAGTCATTCCGTTTAGTTCTAAATACCAGTGGAACTAATCGGATAATTTTGTCGTTTAAGTCCTATTAGTAGGACTAAACGGAATTTTCTGTCCGTTTATTCCTACCAATAGGACTAAACGGAATTTACTGTCCTTTTATTCCTATTAACAGGACTGAATGGTAGATCGAAATGGACTATGAACTACATCTTTCAGTCAGCGTTTTATTTACCGTTAGTAAAAAGCTAACACCTGAATTTTTTTTTTTAAAAAAAGTTTTTTGAGTACATTTTATACGTAATAAAGTTTAACAAGACACATGAAACACATTATTGATATTGATGCTCTACGGCACGTGGTGATGGTGACTTTACGGTTGTTTTAAGTAAGGTTAAGGTCGCCCAGATGATAGTTTAAACGTTCATTATGTAAGCTCGGAGTTTCACACTGTGTCAAATCAGTCCTATTATGTAAGAGGTAAGTACAGTCCGCTCTCTTAAACCCATTTTTTCTTCTATGTGGTTGCATTACGCCTCACTTTCTGAACTTCAATCCTGATTGCCTACTGAAAAGTTACACTCATAAAATTGTGCATTTTTCTGTAAAACGCATTTACGTTAATATTTCTGAAAAATTTGCACCCTAAGTTTTTCACATTCCTATAGATGCGTTAAATATCGTTTCAAGTTTAAACCATTCCCTGTTGTGATTTGTCCATAACATATATTTTATATATATATATATATATACAGGGTAATTTTTTAATAAGTGCACAAATTTTGATACGTGATTCAGTATCGTTGATAGATTTGATTGTCTGTTCAAGATTTTTTTTTACATTTTGAAATTTAGGTTGTTCATAGTAATTCATCCGATAATTAGTCACTGTGAAAAACAAAAAAAAAAACAGTGATATATGTATATTATAACGAAAAATACTGAAATTTGTTATTTTAACGTCACTGAATCACATATTAAAATTTGTGCACTTATTAAAAAATTACCCTGTATATATTGAGCCCATGGAATCAAATGAGATTCAAAAAGCTTACTTATTCATTCATTCATTTCAGCCGATAGATGTCCACTGCTGAATATAGGCTTCTCCCAAAGTTCGTCAAACAGGTGATGAAATTCGTACCAGAAGTAAATTCACGGGCATAGCTGGAAGCATTGATGTAATACAAACGCTGGAAGAATCGGCGCGAGTGGTAGTGAGGAGGGCACATCGCTAATTAAACTGATGGCCAGTAGAGCCAAAAGAGTCTTGAGTGGCGTCCACTGACTGGCAGACACAGTGTGAGTAGGCCTCCAACAAGATGGTGCGACGACCTAGTTAAGGTTGCGGAAACGCGTTAGATGCGGATGGCGCAGGACCGATCTGTTTGGCTATAGTATGATTGGTGCAAAACTCTAAGAATGGATAGATTATAATTCGTGTAGACATGTTTGATACAATATTCAGTACTGGATAGTGCTCGTAGCTACCACGAAAGATGTTGTTGCACGTGCAAAAATGTTGTAGTATCCATATGTGTAGCTTTGAAGGCGTTTTTACGGTTGTGAACGATTTAGTCTGAACTGAGCGGTTAACAAATTAATGTAAATACTTACATACTGATGGCAAGGCAACTCAGGAAATCTATCATTGCCTTTAAGCTTACTCTGATCAAATTTGATGGTCAGAATGAAATACACATCGTAGCTTTTACGACCTCGACAAAGGAGGGTGCGCAAATTTGTATGGACTCTGGCCTACGGACAAGTCATTTAACATTGGAAAGGTTTTTTCATATTCTACAAGTTTTATGGCAAATGCCCATTATAATGTATAGTAAATGCCCATTATGCGTCTTAGATCCCTTCCGCAGCTAACAAAAGAGCTGATAACTTTGAAACGGCTTAACCAATTTTGATGAAACATATCTAAGAACCATCACCAAGAAACCAGCTTTCTAACATAAAGAACCGTATCCAAATCGGATCAACCGTTTACCAGCTATGATGCCATAGACAGACAGACAGACATAGACACACATAGCGGTCAAACTTATAACACCCTCTTTTTGTGTCGGGGGTTAAAAAGTTATAGCAAGATAAAAAAACCGGCCAAGTGCGAGTCGGACTCACGCAACGAGGGTTCCGTACAAATTTATATTTATGTTCTATGAACATCCAGTCTTAGCAGACCCCTGCTCCTAAGCAAAATGTGCGCAGTGTGGGATCATTGTAGATTGGTTACTTATATAGACAGATAGAGAAAAAAAAATGGTTTTCGCAATGTTTCCTTTATCTGTGCTACAAGACCTTGCTTCGTACCAAATTTCAAGATTCTGAGTTCACGGGAAGTACCCTGTAGGTTTTCATTCCCTTGCGAGTAGTTGCGAGTTTGAAAATATGCGGCTTAAATTGCTGTTTCTTTTGATTGCATTGACATAGAAGGTTGATTTTGTTACAACTTAAAGGTATTATAGACCTTAGTATTTGATATGAATTTCAATTTAATACCTCTATGTTCATGAGGAAAGAGGTAGTAACCTTAAAATTATTAAAAATATTTTTATTATAATGATGTGACTAAAAATTTACGGTTTTCGCAAATTTTCCTTTATCTGTGCAATGAGACGTTGCTTGGTACCAAATTTCAAGATTCTGAGTTCACGGGAAGTGCCCTGTAGGTTTCGATTCTCTTACGAGTGTCGAAAATTTGCGGCATAAATAGATTGGTTACTGATATAGACAGACAGACAAAAAATTATTCTTTTCGCAATTTTTCCTTCATCTGTGCTACAAGACTTTGCTTCCTACCAAATTTCAAGGTTCTGAGTTCACGGGAAGTACCCTGTAGGTTTTGATTCCCTTGCGAGTGTCAAAAATTTGCGGAAATTTGCGGCATAAACGGCTATATATTTTGACTGCGTTGGCTTAGAAGTTTGATTTTTTCACAGCTCTAAGGAACAGTAGACTTGAGTATTAAGTATAAATTTCAGCTTGATACCTCCACGCGTTCCTGAGAAAAAGGGTCTTGACAGACGGACGGACGGACGGACGGACGGACAACAAAGTGATCCTATAAGGGTTCCGTTTTTCCTTTTGAGGCACGGAACTCTAAAAACATATGAAAACGCATAAAAAACGAGATTATGACACAGAATCATTGACAATTACAAAACTTTCATAATCTGTAAAGCGATACACGAACTTAGTATGGAATAAAATTTACATAGTAACGTTTCAAAGAACTCAAACTACTTTATACAGCGATAACTTTTTCTCACCAAGATTTGGGACTACTTTCCATAGCAATAGTTTTAATACTTAGAATAAGCTATCCTGTGTCATCTTCGATCAACAATACAACTAGATTTCGGGACAGGTACAAAATCCAAGCTAAAATGTGTCCGCTTGAATGTGTAGCTATAGAGCGACTTATGTTTTCTGCTGAAAAGAGACAACAAATTCAAAACCGTCTTAAGATCAACCCATTTACGACCATAGCACCATACATTAAATTCGCAATTCTACCTTCTACTTACGATTATTTGCTTGAAACAGCTAACAAAGCAATAAATAACACCTACCACTTAGAAATGAAAAATCATAGGTCAAATAACAGTTACTGTGAAATCAACCTTTTCGCACTACAGATAAAGTGTTTTTCAGCTTGACTGCATTGCGAGTTACATTCTTTCGTTTCCTGTCTACTTTTTCCACTTTGATTTTAACTTCGGGAGCTATGGAGTCGCTCACGACAATAAAATTATTTTAAAATAGGTACCTGTGTAGAAATTCACTTGCTTGGTAGGAGTAGTGTTTTTGGGTATCTATGTATTTTATTAGTACTTACTTTTATAATGCGGATAGTCAATGATAGTCACGCGACAAATACGCGAGAGTGCGTGGGGGTGACCGTGCAGTACGGCGGCGAACATCACGAGCAACAGGGTACCGTTAACACGGCGATGGGTTCCGCGCGTTACACTTTTTATTTTATTGGCGTGATGTTTTTAGTGTATATATATTTATTTAATTTAATAATGTTGTAAGAGTCGTATAGAAAATTAACGTCCGTAAAAAAAATGTATATGCTAGTTTCTTTTCACATGTAAGTAATGACGGTGCCGGCCAAAAGGTTTTGCATCATATTATAACTATAAATTAAAAATTTTAAAAACCCCCAATGCAATTATGTCACTCGTATGTTTGACATTAAGTCAATGCCCGTTTGCGTCTAAGATCCCTTCCGCAGTTAACACAAGATCTGATAACTTTGAAACGGCCGAACCGATTTTGATGAAACATATCTAAGAACCATCGCCAAGAAACCTGCTTTCTATTAAAAAAACCGCATCCAAATCGGTTCACCCGTTTAAGAGCTATGATGCCACAGACAGACAGACAGACACACACACATAGCGGTCAAACTTATAACACCGCTCTTTTTGTATCGGGGGTTAAAAACAAATACAAATGTGACTCGGTGTCAGTCAGGGGGGTGCGGGGAGGGGGTGCGGGGGTTTCGAAGGGGGGATTAAAATTTCATTGATTTTGCCGTAGGATGCACCGTTTTCAAGATATTTGACAAAAACACCGGTTCTCGTCGGTCGTATTAAACGTTTAACGCTACCATGGAGGGGGTATGAAAGCATTAGTATATGTTCTGCCGAAGCAAGTAATCTCGCATTGTATACATATATGTATACTAACGGATGTTAAAAACTTCGACAGTGCGATGCAGAACTCATACTGTCTGTGCAAATTTGTAAGAGATTTGATAAAAGCGCCATCTAGTGAGTAATTTAAACACATAGATGCATAAGTAAATTTAGTTCTTAAAGTTATTGCAATAAGGTTCATATTGATGTATAAGTGCCTTTTTCATTTCGATATTACGAAGTTTCACTTTTTCCGCATGGAGGAGCTCCTCCACACGCACGATTTTTTTTAAACAGATCTACTATGTTACTAAATTACATACATCTAAAGTATTCAATACAAACAAATTTTTTAACACAGTAGATACGCAGAATGAGAGGGCTTGGGCCGTAGTTCCCACACGGGCCCAGTGTGGATTGGGAACTTCACACACCATTGAATCCTTCATCGTAGGGCTCATGGTAAATTACAAAATGTAATAATGCACATAAATTCCGAAAAACTCAGAGGTGCGAGCCCGGACTCAAACCCACGACCTTCTGCTCGAGAGTCCAAAGGTCAAACCACTAGGCCACCACAGCACACATAATATTAAAATTAATTAAGTCTCAAATCTACTCCATGCATCTACTGTTCTAATTTACGATGTTGGCGCGCGTACTGGCCAGGTTGGCCAAACATTTAAGAATGTTTGGCCAACCTGGCCAATACGCGCGCACAGGTCGTAGTTTAAATCAGAAATTTGCTTATTATTTGTTAGTTTAAAGCTTGAAATATACTTATTTTACATTTACTTATCGAAAGTAAGACACTCAGACGTATAAATTAATTTTTCGGGCATTTTTTTTGCAATTTTTAAGCACACATTGCAGCATCGCGAAACGTGTTTATGTTGGCTGTGCTTGGACCGAACTAAAACCAAATAAGAGCTCACTTTCAAAGTGAGCTCTTATTTTCCGGGCCGTTTTTGTTGCGCTGACCCGTTATCTAGTTGTATTGTTGATCGAAGTGTGTCATATAGCCTGTTCTTATTGGTTTTATAGGCCAAATAAGCCCACCCTTCTATCACTATCTGTTGTCTGTGACGGGTCGAGACAAAATATCGATACATAGCCAATTGAAGCTCGGTAGTTAGATTAAGAGAAAATAAAGGAATCATTCAGTTCAACGTGTTCGTATATTTAAAATAAATAACTTATTCAACTCCAAAATAAAGGCTTAGTGGTGGTAGTAGACGGGAGCCTTGAGCACGACGGGCGCGGCCTTGACGACGACGGGGGCGTGAGTGGGCGCAGTATTGTGCACCACCGCGTTGAAGCCGTTGTGGTCGTCGGCGGTGTACTCCACGGTCCTGATGGAGCCATCAGCCTCGTGGAAGGAGTAGGAGCCCTTCACGACATCGCCGTCACGGCTCTCCTGCTGGGACTTGTTGTCGCCGGAGTGATCGTCAGCAACGGAGTAAGAGTACTCGTATTTGGGGTATGCCTGCAAAAGGGAATTCGTTAGTACCGCTATACTAATCTATAGGTGCATGTAATGGAGACGGAATCATATTTTACTATGTTTTTGGGTACTTACGATTTCTTCCTCGTGATGGGCGACGACTTTAGCGATGGGGGCGGCGTAGTGGATGGCGGCAGGGGCGGCGTGGTACGCAACGTGGTCATGGGCGGCGTGGTAAGCAACGTGAGCAGGGGCGGCATGGTAGGCCACGGGGGCAGCGACGGCCAGTTTGGCAATGTGCTGGGGCTGCTCGTCGTGACGCACGATGCTCTGGGAGGAGACGGCACCAGCGTGGGAGTAGTGAGGCTCGGGCAGGCGACCAGCCTGGGCCACAGCCGCGAAGGCGCACAGGGCTACGATCTGTTAAAAAACAATATTATATTGCAGTTCATCGCATAAAACATGTTCTCCCGCACATTTTTTGTATGTTTAATGATTTCTACACAAAAATACCAATGGCGCCTTGTTATTAAGGCTTCGCCATTTGCTTGTTCATCTTTTACAGAGTTCTATCTTTTGAACCGCAAACCAAACCACTAACTAGATACTAAATTATTTCATAGAGTGCTGTTACTAATAAAGTCGTTATAACCACGAGTAATAAAAATACAATGAAATGGGCGGTTTTTTTTTCTTTTTGTTTATAGAATAGAGTACGGCCAGGTGCAAAATATGGAACGATTTAATCCTCTGATTGTTATGTACCGGTACTTTAAAGCGACTACATATTTAAGAGCTCTAGGACATAATGCTTTTATGCACTTATGTTTTAACACACTTGACTGTACAAAATAGCCTGTTAACCTTTGGCTGCATCAGTCGAATACATGCGTGAAACTAAGACTTAAAATGTCATGTTTTTAGGGTTCCGTACCTCAAAAGGAAAAAACGGAACCCTTATAGGATCACTTTGTTGTCCGTCCGTCTGTCTGTCAAGACCCTTTTTCTCAAGAACGCGTAGAGGTATCAAGCTGAAATTTATATCAAATACTCAAGTCTACTATCCCTTGGAGCTGTAAAAAAAATCAAACTTTTAAGCCAACGCAATCAAAAGATACAGCCGTTTATGATGCAAATTTCCGCATATTTTCGAAACTCGCAAGGGAATCAAAACCTACAGGGCACTTCCCGTGAACTCAGAATCTTGAAATTTTGTACGAAGCAACGCCTCATAGCACAGATAAAGGAAAAATTGCGAAAACCGTAAATTTTTAGTTACATCATGTAATACAAATGTTTTTAATAATTTTAAAGTTACTACCCCTTTACTCATGAACGCGTAGAGGTATTAAATTGAAATTCATACCAAATACTCAGGTCTATAATACCTTTAAGCTGTAACAAAATCAAACTTCTATGTCAACGCAATCAAAAGAAACAGCAATTTAAGCCGCATATTTTCAAACTCGCAACTACTCGCAAGGGAATCAAAACCTACAGGGTACTTCCCGAGAACTCAGAATCTTGAAATTTGGTACGAAGCAAGGTCTTGTAGCACAGATAAAGGAAAAGTTGCGAAAAACATATTTTTTTTTCTCTATCTGTCTATATCAGTAACCAATCTACAATGATCCCACACTGCGCACATTTTGCTTAGGAGAAGGGGTCTGCTATGTTCATAGATAAATATAAATTTGTACGGAACCCTCGGTGCGCGAGTTCGACTCGCACTTGGCCGGTTTTTTTAAAAAAAAAAACAGAATGTGAAACGTTTTGCTGATAGTTAGTTAGTATTTCTTTTCCAAGAAGCAATGCTGCCAGAGCCCATCTTTTGCCCTTAGTTAGGTGTGTTAAATAAGGTATTTGATTTTATATCTTTTCACATAATCCATTGGTAATAATAATTAATAATTAGAAATTCATCGGACACTTGACACCAAGAAACGATACGATAAACGGATATTGCAGGTACACATTAGCAGACTATTGTACCTACTAGTAATATTTAATTTGTTTTTATTCTTTGTCGCACTTACTTTGGAGAACATTTTGGTGTTTTCTCTGTTGTGAATGAACAGTGAATGATAAATTATTAAACTACGCTTTCGTTTTATACTAAGTAAGAGCAACTCGTTATGACTCCGGGTCAAAAGTTTTTGGCTCTCAACCAACCGACCTTGCCTCGGGTCAAATATCGGTCTATGACTTACGAACTTTTGATACAAACTTACCAACTCACTCTTTCAGTTTAATAAAGTAACAACATATTTTAGTCAGTATAGTCTATTTTGGTCTATCATTCAGATCTACTAATAGGACTAAACGGACGAAATAATCCGTTTTGTCCTAATAGTTCTGGCACGAAATAGGGCTGGTTAGATAATTTTTACTCATTAATAGGTAGGCTAGGTTGTTTCTTCAGATGCCCGAAGGGCAGACCGCCCTGAAATAGGAGCGCCGCTAGACGGGGCTCCATCGACATACCTCGCGGGTTCCCTAATGCAGTCATTCCGTTTAGATCTAAATACTAGTGGAACTAAACGGATAATTTAGTCCGCTAAGTCCTATTAGTAGGACTAAACAGATTTTTCTGTCCGTTCATTCCTACTAATAGGACCAAACGGAATTTTCTGTCCGTTTATTCCTATTAATAGGACTGAATGGTAGATCAAAACGGATTATATCTTTTAGTCAGCGTTTTATTTTTCTCAGCAGTATAATTTAAATCAATTAGTTTCTATGCTTTACATATTTTGAAAACTTAATACTCTTTATTATCTCTGGTGACTCAGCGGGGTTATACTTCATTCCAAAGGCTTGGTTTCGCCGTGCAGAAGGCAAATGGAACGAGCGACCTCGAGACTATTCCCTATAGTCCGACAAGCTCGTGCGCGTGCGCGGCGCTCGGCGGAACCGTGTAGCAGGGAGTCTCTGCTGTCCTTAACGAGATTGTTTTTAACAAGTGCGGCAAATGCTGACTGCGACAGGGTTCCGCGGAGAGCCGCGCACGAGACTAGAGGCGGGTTCCTTATCTTTCCAGACCGGAAAATTCAAAAAAGAAGGGTTACTTTTATAGTCTAGGGATAGGAAATTTTATTAGGTATACTTGTAGTTTACTTAACACATTCGCTGCCGGCTCGAACGGCTCGAGCTCGAGATTTCTTCAGGTTTAACTAATGCTTCACGGCCGGATAGCTTAGTGCAGCTTTCCGCAACAGGCGGACCGCGATCCGTAATCGGACCGCGAACGGTCGAACCTCGGACCGCGGAAGGTAGAATCTCGGGCCGCCAAATATTGTTAAATATATCTTATCATATCAATGAGGGAGGCATGTGTCCAGCTGCAGTATAAGTCTTACGGCTGAAATGATAATAACTGATGTGATTTGATTAGATATGTAGCCTACACCATACACACACGCTTTTATTACACTTGAAAAGATGGCGGGCTAAGGCTAAAAGTTTTTTTTTTTCTGGACCTCGATAAAAAAAAAACTAGTGCGTGGAGTCCTTTTGCGCGGAAGAAGTGAAACTTCATAATAAAAACCCAAAGCAAAGCAGCAGCTAGCAAGCAACCAACTACAGCGCTAGCGAGACAAGTTACATAACTCTTCGCTGGATGGCGTTGCTCCTCGTGTGCACGTTATTTTCAATAATTTTTCTTGATTTTTCGTAATTCTCAAAGATATTCAATTTTTTTTTACTAAAAATGTTTAAAATACTTTATTCTAGGATCTATCATTAAAATAGTTTTGATTTTTACAAGTTTTCATACTAAACCACGCAATTGTTTTGGATCGCACTGACGAAGTTTTTAACATCCGTTAGTATATCGCCGGCCCCGGAGAACAAAATGATAACCACCATTATCTTAGTTTTATTTTTATGCCATATTTGGAATCCGTAGGTGCCAATGCACCAGCTCAATTTTTTTCGTAATTTTTGTACGGTAAATGACAAAATTGAAACATAATACAATACTATTCAATTTTTTTATTTATATACCTTGTAACTAGAATAAAAGTGTGCAATAATTTTATCATAAAATACTGAAAGCTCATCGCACGACAAACATCTATATTATTATGTTCTCGTCAAAATTAGATCGCTAAGTAATGATATGCGCAGTTATCTTTTTATTCTCGTCGCAAACCGCTAAATACTGTTCGTGCAATGGCGCTCACCAAAACTACGCATTTGAAACGGAACTCTAGAACGTCTTGCCATATCCTTTTGTCACATTGCACGGGTCGAATGTAAATTGCAATGGTCTATATCGACATGTCAAGTGCTAAGGGTACGTGGCAATGTTTATTTACAATAACAAACTGCCTCTCAATGTGATCTCAAACCGGCTCGCGAAAACATTGTGTCGGCTTTTTAGTGTTCGATTTCTAAAACTATATAATTATTGGTGTGATTGGAGTATAAGTGAAGTGAGTGACAATGAACAAACAAAGGACATCGCGTTTAATGAATATTATGAATAAACTGCGACGGATAAAAATGTAGTGACTACGAATCATATATATGATTTAAGACAAATATCTAGAGAAAAAAAAATATTGCGATGAAAATGATTCTGAATTGAACCAAGATTTCTCACCAGATGTGTCTGAATATTTGCCTAGCCCAGAGAGATTTCAAAATTTACAGCGCAGTAAGAGTTCTTCAAGCATTGGAGGAGACTCAGATTATTTAGAAAAAGCCTCTCAAAATATAATAAGCACTCCATCAAATATATCGAACATTTCCCTCGTATTGAATTCTGTGAATTTTATAGCATCACCTTCAATCGTTTATCAACAACTTAAGGGAACTCCAGAAACAAACACTAATTGTTCTATTGATTTGACACCAACCTCAACACATGAATGTATAGACCCTCTCATAAGACCTCTCTCAGCCGTCAACATCGTCTAATTCTATAGGTATTTTTGATAACCGAGAACAAGAACTAGCGTCGCCTTTTGACGGTAATGATTTAGATGAAACATTACAGAGGAATAGTAATTGTAGCAGTGTACTCTCAGATAAAACGATTATCGGTAATTCAAGCATGACGTATAGACCTGTCCACCAGAGTCCTGGCCCTCAGAGTCCTCCCTATCACAGTTTTGGCAATGAGAGCCCGGTTCACCAAAGTCCTGTCCGTTGCAGTCCTGCCCATCAGAGTTCCGATCAGAGTTCAGCCCATCAAACTCTTGTCAATCATATTCCTGAGCAGTACACTCCCAACCATCAAAGTCCTAACCCTCAGAGATCTGCCCGTCACAGTCTTGACGGTGAGAGCTTGGTTCACCAAAGTCCTGTTCGTCGCAGTTCTGCCCATCAGAGTCCCGATCAGAGTCCAGTCCATCAAACTCCTGCCCATCATAGTCCAGAGCAGTACTCTCCCAGCCACCAGTGTCCTAACCCTCAGACTCCTGCCTGTCACAGTATTGACAATGAGAGTCCGTTTCACCAAAGTCCTGTCCGTCGCAGTCCTGCCCATCAGAGTCCCGATTACAGTCCACATCAAACTCTTGCCCATCATAGTCTTGAGCAGTACACTCCCAGCCACCAAAGTCCTGACCTTCAGAGTCCTATCCATCACAGTCTTGACAACGATGGCTAGAGTGAGGGAGACTCTGTGCACGCCAACATTGAAAGAGAATTAAAAAATAGAGTCGTGTACACCCCGGACCAGATGTACGCAATCATTATGAACGCGAAAGTCAACGGAGAAAAGTACAACGTTAAAGAAATGCTTCAAAAGGAGTTTTATAACATAAAATAACTAATAAATAATAAAAATTGGGTCAAAAATGAGGTAGGGCAAAAAGTATCATGGACACAGATAAAGGAAGTGAGAGTCGCTTGCTCACAGCCCTCAATTTTACAGTATAAATATGATTTTGATTCTGGATATTCTCTAATGAACATAGAACCTGTCCAAAAAACAAAAAGCAAGCGGGGAACCAAGACAAACAGCAGTTCCTTAGTCAACCCAAATCCTGCCTCCGATTTTGAACATGCCACTCAGAATATATTGAGAACTCCGTCAACTATTTCAAATATTTCGCTTATTTTGAATGCAGCAGATTTCATAGCATCACCTTCACCGACAGTCGGTGGAAATAACAAGATTAGTACTTCTGATTTGACACCAACTTCAAAGCATGCGTTGAATGAATCTTCATTGCAGCGGTCATCAAAACGATGTCTAAATCAAATATTCCAGAACTGCAACCAGCCCTCGACCTTTGATGCTTACGAAGGTGACAAGCACAAAGAACAAACAAGGACCCTTGATGCTACTGATTTGGACGAAACTCTACAACCAGAAAATAATACAGAAAGTATCTTAACGAACGAAACGATGATCAGCAATGAAAGCACAACAACGATTCAAAGTTAACCGATAATAATAAATAATAAAATAATGAAAGTCAGTGTTTCTTCTGCAGAGCCGTCAATTTTAAAACACAAATTTTAATATGACGTCGATTCCGAATATTTCCGAATAAACACAGAGTCAATCCAAAAATTAAGAAGCATGCGAGGTACCAGACAAACACTTAAATCTATAGTCAGCCCAAGCCCTGTCCTTGAAACCGAACTACCAGACCAGTATTATACACCCAGCTCTTGCCAATTATATTATGCGACGACCTGATTAGCCTTTGTAAGGCAGGTGATATTCCAAGCTACTATCATGCTTTTTATGAGTCCTTGACTTATGTAAAGAACTCTGAAATGAATAATGATGATGAAGATGATGATCAAGAATAAGAATCAAGTAATAAGTACCTAATAAATTGTATTGTTTTAGTTTTTTTCGAGATTCTGTTAATTTTAACCTAATAATTGAAATAAAGCCAAAGTTGATTACCATGTTATTGTTTCATTGCAATACCAGATAAATTACATTATCATAAAACAAATTTCACAATATTAACGAGAATAAGATGATATGTAACTATTATTTTTACTAATCGAACCGTAAAAATTGTAGAATAAAATGATAAAACAACCATACAATACGTATTTTAAACCCTTGAAAAAGCGGGAATAAAATGATAATCGACTTTATAAATCACAGATGATGATCGATTTCCACTAACTTCTAATTTTTTAAATAACTCCTTTATAATATGTATTATATAAGTGACATTAAAAAAAGAAGAATTCTTAAAAAATTATCTTTCCGTAACGCTGACTATCATCAGTTTACGTCCACTTGTTTAGAAGTAATTGGCAAAAATGTGTTTTTTATTTTTCCTGAAAAGTTACGTTTTTGCGATTATCATTTTATTCGCCGGAGGCGGCGATATATACAATGCGAACGTCTCGTAAACGTCAACTTGCGTTGCGTTGCGTATTCAACGCAACGCTTGTTGGAAGTCGTATTAGAAGTTTCACTTCAAAAATCAAATTCAACAGTATTCGGACCCCACTTAAAAACTACTTGCCGACCCTTGCCCTGACCCAGTGATTATTAGAGAACTTGACTACAAAGCTTGAGGTCCGAGGTTCGATCCCCAGTCGAGGCAGGTAATTCTATGAATAACGAATGTGTCGGGTCTTGGATGTTAAATATTTATTTTGATAAAAAAAATAAATATTAAATAAATATTAGGGGACAATCTTACACAAATCGACCTAGTCCCAAACTAAGCAAAGCTTGTACTATGGATACTAGACGACGATAAACATACTAATATAAATAAATAAATACTTAAATACATAGAAAACATCCATAACTCAGGAACAAATATTCGTGCTCATCACACAAATAAATGCCCTTACCGGGGTTTGAACCCAGGACCTCTTGCTTCGTAGGCAGGGTCACTACCAACTAGGCTAAAGCCTAATAATTAAAACAAATGAGTTAATGCATTATATTGTCCAGCGTTAACTGAGTAAAAAACGCAATTTTTAAGAAAGAAAATGAAAAGAAAGAAAACATTTATTCGTGACAAAAAAATACAAAAATAAGAAACAGGAACAGATACTTATTAAATATTGTCACGAAATGGAAACGTTTTTGTATCACGATTTAAATTTCAACCTGTATAATTACCATTGACCTACAATAAGGTCAATGATAATTACTGATAGTTTGTATTTAAGTAATGTCGCTAGATCCCATGCACAATGAGGCATGGTGATATTCTATGTTTGTTATTGTTTTGTTTAGTTTTATACTTACCTGTACAAAAATTGTAAATGTTTTTTTTTTATTATGAGAGGAAGGCAAACGAGCAAGTGGGTCATCTGATGGAAAATGATCACCAACAACTCAAAGGGAGTCACTGATCTGTTGCCGGCCTGTAAAGGAAGTATAAATATTTTTCTTGAAAGCCCCGATGTCATAGTTGTCTGGAAACACTGCTACCGGAACTTGATTCCACAGTTGTAAAAGCAACAATCAAAAATGTTAACCAGTAAGTTAGCAGTAATCGACATAAAATGTAGATTGTTGAGAGGATAAAGGAGCGGTGCCTCCAGACAGGCTTTTTCAGGCTTAAACCTTGCCGTGAAGTATATTTCTAAAATAAATGATTTTTATAGCAACAAAACAGGTTAAAATAAAAATACAAAAATTTAGTCTTAAATCTGCCGCAGATCTGTTACAGCGTCCGGGAAGTTAAAAGGAGGTCCCAGCCATTTATTTGAAGTCTTTGAAATATTTTTTTTTTTTATATTTAAATTTAATAAACAACTAATCTCGAATCTCAAATAACATTAAACTTAAATAAAATTAACATTTTTATCTAAAATAATTTATTGTACCTACTAACGAACTAAACCTATTCACTGTACAAAGACATTTTGTAAGTGATTTCTCGTAGGAAATAGTCGTGTAACATTCTGAGGGTTTTTGATCTCTGAGATTGTTATGGGGTTGTGTTTGTAGATGGCTTCTGTGTGTAAAGGGTACGGGTGATAGTAGCCATGTTTTATATGCCCCTGATGAGGCAGCTGAGCAACTTTGTGCCCTCGCGCAACATTCAACTGCAGTTGGGTATCTTTAGCACGTGATAGCATTGGCTGCAGAAGTTGAGGTTGTCTCAATCGCTGATTATCGTTCTCCTTTCTGAAAAGAAATATTAGAGTAGAATAAAATTTCTTGCCGCACAGATGTAGTTACGACCAACTGAGAATTAAATCAAAATTAGCCATGGAACATACTAATAATAATATGAAGTTTCTCAAAAAATTAAAAAGTTACCACGCATATAGTTTTTGGTTTTAAAATATATTTAAAAAATAATGCACCCCAATGAGTAAGCACGAAGACGAGGAAGAACGTACTATAATATTTATTTAAAGTTATGTTTTGTTACATTAATGTCGAAAAATTTAGACGAACTCAGAGTGAACACAACCCTAATTTATTTTTGGGAGACAGTAGTTCGAACAAGTAAAACTTACGGTTGGAAACTGCGCTGGAAATTATTGTAGTACTCGGCAGGCACATACGCGAATGGTAGCATTGTCGGTTTCTCAGTTGTAAAAAGAGTGAAATATTTTAGCACTTTTGGTCTAAATGTTGAGTCGGTGACAGGTTGTTCCGTCCCAGGGCGGATTGTAAATTGACGTAAATAATTCTCCTGAAAGAGAAACAACTAGGTAAATAAGTATTACATATAATGTTGAAGAAATACCTATTTTTTAAGTATGAATGTTTATAGAAAAATAAGTTTTACCACGTCCGGGTGTTCCTGAAGGGTTTGAGGATTAATCTTGTGATAGTTGTTCGAGACGGGACTACGGTTCGGCGTTGGCAAAACCTCAATATTGTGACCAGAAAAGAATTGATTGAAAGCTGGTGGTGGCAGTCTCCTGGTAGGGTTACTTAATTGAATTTCTGGTTCTAATTGAGGTTTTTTCACGTTTTCCATCGTTTGTTTGGGCACTTTGTTCTCTTCATAATAAATGGGATTTGTTACTTGAGTGTACAATCCAGCTTCGTTTTGGTGCTTGGGGTCCTCACGTTTGTACGGTACAGGCGCGTATTGAACAGGATAATTTATGGGATTTAGTGCAGGCTTATTGATATTGATCGAGTGTAGACCGTTGGATTCCAATTTCTTCTTAGGTAGGTTTTGTTTTGGAGCGTAAACATGTATCGCGCTGTACTGGTAAGATAGTGGAATGTCCTTTCTAACAAAACTATGGGAGTAACTTGCTTGATCTGATTTATGCTCTAAGGGATAGGTCGGGGTTTCACCAGAACATATCCCCACTAATGCTATTATCGTTAAAATCTGAAAGCAAAAAGTAAGAGGTAGGTATGATAATTATTTGCTTTATTTGCACTAGATCACTAAACTGTGTCGTTTGTAAAACTTACTTTGAAAAACATCTTGCCAGAGAATCGTAGACGGCAAAGTCGGAAGTGTTTGTGTCCGGATGCAAAAAAGCTTCACTTATTTATAGGCACGTAGTTTAATCACAAAGAGAAATCACATGTTATATAACTATGACTTTTGTTGCATGTAGAGCAATTATTTGCTTGCCTCCGGTAGGTAAGTCCTGTAACAAAGCGATGGGCTTGGACCTTTCACCCGTTTTTTTGACTTGAAAGAAGTGCGTCTCGTTCGGACACTAGTCAATCATTGGTCTTTGCGGTTGCGAGTCGACTGTTGCAAGTTCGCTGTCGCTCTGGGCTCTTTGAACTGTTATGGTTCCGTCAGTGATATCATCGATTCTCCTGTTATTCTATTTAAACCTATTGTTTCCAGATGTCACATTCTTCCGTACTATTACATCACGTGTATTCTGATCGTGCATTGCTCTCTATTGATTTGCGGTGTGCAAATAAATACAGTCGGCACCTGTTATTATGACATTATCACATTATTAGTCATAAATAATTATTACCTCATTAAATGCATATTGTGATAGGTACATAATATTATGAATACAGAAATGATAATCTTCGAAAAATAACCCAAATAAACACGTGTACTTTGTTTGATAGCTATAAATCAAAGGTAAAAAGGAAAGTAATCATTAAAAGAGCCAGCCCCGATCTTGATATAGTAAAGTTCATAACAGTTTGCAAAATAAAACTCTTATCTTGATTTCAAGAACCTAGATCAAAACTAGATCAACGGTAATCATAAAATGATTGAAATGAGTAGTGATAGCAATTTTAATAAAAAAATTATCAGATTGAGTGACAGCTAACTAACTATTAAGTTTGTGAAGTTTAATTTAAGGAAATGCTTTGGTAATAGACGTGGATGTGTAGTTTTGTGAAGCGCATAATAATGTCTAGATTTAGTTTATAAGGCTGAAGTGTGAAGGTTATAAGTATACTTATTTCACAGATTGGCGAAGACTATAATGCATTTTGACCTACCAGAACCGCTTTGCCCATTTGACCTACTTTCATGACATGCCGGACAACCGGAACAGCCTCTAAAAATGCACTTGAGACTGATACCTCCGCAAGTTTTTTTATACTTCTGTACTTTGCCTTGTGAAAGTAGAACTTCAAGTCAACTTCGAACTTTAAAATATTAAGCTTTTAACCCCATTGCATTGCATATATATATGTGTGTGTGTGTGTGTGTCTGTCTGTCTGTCTGTCTGTGGCATCATAACTCTTAAACGGGTGGAACGATTTGGATGCGGTTTTTTTAATTAGAAAGCAAGTTTCTTGGCAATGGGTCTTAGATATGTTTCATCAAAATTGGTTCAGCCGTTTCAAAGCTATCAGCTCTTTTGTTAGCTGCGGATGGGATTTTAGATGCATAATGGGCATCTACTTTATGTTCAAACATACGCGTGACATAATTGCGTTGGGGGTTTTAAATTTTTTAATTTATAGTTATTATAAATAGTAGTTCCCAAAAGACAGACAGATAAACTAATTTTTTGCAATCTAAGTCGTGGCCACCCACAAACTGAACCAAGTAATCATTTAAAAGTACAAAATATTTTCACAGTGACTTGATTTACATTATTGTGACGAAAGTAAATTAATCTATGATAAGGTAGGTATTTCTAATTCAATCCATGGCGAGTAGGAGGCAAGTTGTTGACACTCGGGTGGAGGCCATTGCCTGAGGCACTGCACTCAGTTGGGCACAAGTTACAAGACCAAAGCGTAAGCACTGCATTAAAATCTGACGCTAAGATGCTAACTCGCTGAAAAAAATTGAATGTTTTGTAATTCCGAAAAAAAAAATTAGACATTTATTTTAGGCTCATTAAATTACTTGTTTATCAGCCCGTCTATCACGTCCAGTTTACTCCAAATGTATGTAACCAATTTAGTTGAAATTCGATATACATTATTTATTATTATAAGAAATGGAGGATAATAAGTAAAGTTTTTATTTTTTATTTTTTATTTTTTATTGTGAGTGTTGAAAAGTGACACAAAAGCTTAGAAGATCTATGATACTATATAGACTTAACCTCTTACCTCTTTTATGTCCCCAATACAGAAGATTGGAATTAACAATTTAATCTATCTCGATGTTTACATTTTGTTTTGTTTTCTTTTTTTTTGTGTAATTAGGCTAGTTTTATATTTTTTTATATCTGTTTTGCGTAAGTTGTTTTGTATTAATCTCTCAATCACAGGAACCATGTCGTGCGCACGGTCTTTTTTAGGTTATGTATCGGTCGTTTGTTCTGTTCGCCGCCAGACAGCGCTGCTCGTTGCAGTCGCAACGGCTGCGTTCTGCATACCGCGTTAGGCCGTGTTGCACGGCAGGGTTTCCGTGGCTGATAAAAATGGTCTCGCCGGAAGATCAGCGCTGGCTCCACTCCAGGAGTACGCATTTATGCTGAGGCGGGACCTTTTTCGTACACTTTTTCATATATTATTTTATTTTTATTTTATTGTTTTTTTATATTTTAAAATTGTATTGTCTTAATAGTTGTGTTTTTTTTTATTTTTGTGTGTGCGAAATAAAATTTTTTCATTCATTCATTCATTCAAATCTATGATTTCCAAATAAAATAACAAAGTAAAACTTCCAATATTTTGCGTGGGTAACAGCCAGTATAATATATATCATACATTTTATCTAAGCAAAACACAAGACAGGTTATTATTACCTATTAAAATGTTAAAAAGGAATATAAATTTCATGACTTTAAAAGTGTTCGATACAAATGTTTGCCTTTATTTACTTCTTCAGTCTGTATTTTTATTATAATTATTAAAATTTATATTATATTTATTTTTAAGGTCACCTCTTATCACTTGACGCACAATGCATAAACACAATAATGTATGGTCTAATATTGCGAGCCGGTCAAATATGTGGCTATCCCTGACCTTAGAACTGGGTCACAAATTCTACGCAACACGCTGCTTACCTGTCATTGTGATATTGATGACTACATAATTGATAGATTTATCACTCTGACAACCAACTAATTGACAATGCTAAAAATTTTAACCCAATTGTAATTATACACAGTGAAGAAACAACAAGACACGTGTTTTTACTTTAAAGTGTACCTACATGCTGTGATGAAATACAAGGCAGTGAAAATGAGAAAGTTTTGTATACTTAAAAAATACATAATAAATTTTTTAACAAAGGATCAGTATTGTAGCATTAATGCTACAATATACTTAAGGTCGTTCGGTTCAGCACTAAAACAGGTAAAAATATTTTGACAATATCAAAGGCAAGCACACTAAAGCTTGATGCAATTCTCTTCAAAACTTGATTCTATTTCCTATTTCGGGTTACCTTACAACTTGTATACCTACAGTTCCGCAATAACCCACGCATACGATCCACTACAGGGTAGAGGCATCCTCTCTGAATGAGAGGGTTTGGGCCGAGTTCTCACGCGGGCCTAGTGTGGATTGGTAACTTCACACACTTCTGTGTTGGTTTCCTCAGGATGTTTACTTCGCCGTGTAGCTCATCGTAAATTTAAAATGTAGTTTCGCACGCAAATTCCACAAAACTCAGAGGTCCGAGCACCGGTTAGAATCCATGACCCGCTGCTTAAGAGGTCAAACCACTGGGATACCACAGCTTTTTTATCAATTATGTAAATAGGAAGTTACAAATGTCTTGCTATAAGTGAAGCGATATGGTACTTTATACGGCTTACTTCCCGTTTATAGTAATAGTTATACAAAATAATCAAGTTTAAGATGGAACTATATTTCTTAGCAGTAGAGATCTCGCAGTGAATCGATTTCATTGATACGCAATAGTTGACTCATCTTCATTCACTGACGGGTCGTTGACCGCCGCAGCACCACGGTCAAGGTAAGACGTTGCCTTACTGAAGATTCGGTGTCATGTTTTATTGTTACGAAGTTGTTATTGGTTCATCATGATGTGAAACATCGTTTCAAAGGGAGCGGGCACCCCGTGTACGAGTAAACACGGTTTTTTTTTAGAAACAACAGGCAAAACATAAATTATTAGGTTGCTAAGTAGAAATAAACACAGGGACGCGACTGTTTTTAACCCCCGACACAAAAAGAGGGGTGTTATAAGTTTGACCGCTATGTTTGTGTGTGTATGTCTCTGTCTGTTTGTCTGTGGCATTATAGCTCTTAAACGGGTGAACCGATTTGGATGAGGTTTTTATTTGAAAGCAGGTTTCTTGGCGATGGTTCATAGACATGTTTCATCAAAATCGGTTTAGCCGTTTCAAAGTTATAAGCTCTTTTGTCAGCTGCAGAAGAGATCTTAGACGCACAATAGGCATTTACTTTATTTTCAAACGTATGTGTGCCAAATTGCGTTGGGGGTTTTCAAAATTTTTAATTTATAGTTATTCAAGATTGTGTTTCTGCTACAATTTAGTAGTCTTTGTCCTATCAATGGAAATCAACTATTTTTGTATTTATTTAGTACTACGAATTAAAAAACTAATACAGTCAAATTAAAAGCAGCGGTAGCCTAGCGGTTTGATCTACGGCGTTTCAAGTAGAGGGTCGTGGGTTCAGGTCAGGGTCGCACCTCTGAGTATTTCAAAATTTATGTGTGATATTACATTTAAGATTTACCATGAATCAGCGAAGAAAAACATCGTGAATAAATCTGAATACACCTGCGAAGATATTTATTTCCTTGGTATATGTGAAGTTTCCGACCCGCTTTTGGCCCGGGGAGGTCTGCAGTGCTCTGTGACGATGAGTATTAGTAGTATTCAATGGTTTAACAGAAATATTTAGTGTTTGACGTCGTGCTTCTAACTATGTTCATATATTCATACCTTATTTATTTATACCTACGGAATAGAGACACTAAGGACTATTTTTCCCATGGTAGAACTTTTCTTTTTCTCCTATTCAAAAAGTATATTTTTGCGAAATATTGAATCACCTCATTGTAAATCGTTTTAAATAAATTGCAATAACCGAACTCGCTGTTTAACATTTCCAAAGGTCAATTAAAGGTCGCGAAATACATGTATGTCGCTCCGAATAATCTAGCAACTTAAGCATTTAATTTGACCCTACGTACTGTATTGAGAAAGTTTGTCACATTTGACCCATAGTAAATATCATGTCGCAGCTTCACACGACCCGTCGACCTTGTCGCGCCCAAAACTCGACCACTATAAAAGCCATGCGTTACACATCCAATGCATCAGTCGAGCCCTAGTCAACAAACAATATGTTCTTCAAAGTAAGTTATTACAAAGCTAAGTTAATACTTTGTTTTGTAATTCGAGCCACATGGACTAATATTTTTTTTAATTCTAGATCTTTGCCTTGTGCGCCTTCGCGGCTGTGGCCCAGGCCGGTCTCCTGGCTGAGCCTCACTATTCCCATGCCAGCGCCGTGTCTTCCCAGAGCATCGTGCGTCACGATGAGCAGCCCCATCACGTGGCTAAACTGGCCGTCGCTGCCCCCGTGGCTTACCACGCCGCCCCCGCTGCCGTGGCTTACCACGCCGCCCCCGCTGCCGTGGCTTACCACGCCGCCCCCGCTGCCGTGGCGTACCACGCCGCCCCTGCCCCGGTCGCTTACCACGCCGCTCCCGCCCAGGCCCACTACTCCTCCCACGGCGCCGTCTCCTCCCAGAGCATCCTCCGTCACGACGAGCAGCCTCACCACGCCGCCAAGCTGATCGCCGCTCCCGTCGCCAAGCTGGCCGTCGCCGCCCCCGTCGCCTACCACGCCGCGCCTGCGCACTACGCCGCCAGCCCCATCCACTACGCCACCCCCATCGCCAAAGTGCTTGCGCCTGCTCCCAAGCTGATAGTCTCTGCTCACCACCAGGAGGAGGAATACGTAAGTCTCGTTAATTCTTCTGCTCATATGAAGCTGGCCTTACGGAATAATTGTATATCATCTTAAACTATATCGCCCATAGTAGTTAAGTAACGATTACTTTGTTGCAGGCGCACCCCAAATACGACTTCTCGTACTCGGTGGCTGACGGGCACACCGGCGACAACAAGTCGCAGCACGAGTCCCGCGACGGCGACGCCGTGCACGGCGAGTACTCGCTGGTGGAGGCGGACGGCTCCGTGCGCAAGGTGCAGTACTCCGCCGACGACCACAGCGGCTTCAACGCGGTCGTCAGCCACTCCGCGCCCGAGCACGCCGCGCACCACTAACTTCCGAGACCCTCAAGCGAACCTAGCTCGTAAGGAACACGGAACTGTAAATAGTCAATAATATTTATTTTTATGATAATAAAAGCAAATTGTTGAAATTTAAATCAAAGTTTTTACTTGCTTAACGAACCAATCACCATTTTCTCTGGTACAAATATTATTATTTATTTTACATGTGCCAATAGGAACCATTACACAAAGTGGCTATAGGTTTTGTTAATAAAGTAAAGAAGCGCACAAATGTACATGAAGAATAAAGTCCAAGAAACTGTCATGTTTTTGAGTTAAAAAAAAACAAGACAACATGAGACTTATCTACAGCTCGGTCAGAACTAAGTAGGTACATGTGAGGGTCATGGCGGTGACAGTTTTGTAATTCGTTGCGTGTGTTGGCAACGAACCGTTGTATGTAGTGTAGCGGCGAGCACGTCAACCCAGCAATGAACAGAGAATCTATAGACAGCACCTCCTCTTGTCACAATAATATGGACGTACTTACGTCGTCGGATTCGTCGTATTGTTAAAAACCACCAAAGTGCGAGTCGGACTCGCGCACGAAGGGTTCCGTACTATTATCTATAAAAACGGCAAAAAAATCACGTTTGTTGTATGGAAGTTTCCTTAAATATTTGTTTTATTTTAATTTAGTTATTTATTTTTAAAGTTAATATATAACTAAATATTCTGTGAATATTTCGAGCGTTGCTGTTATCAAAATTGAGCAAAAACGAGCAAAAAATGATGAGCAAAAAGCAATGATTCCATGTACAACTACGATACAGAACTATGTTACTATATTTTACTAGCTATTGCCGGCGACTTCGTCTGCAAATAATTCATTTATCGCTATCCCATGGGAACTATGCAATTTTACGGGATAAAAAGTATGCTATAATATTATAATTCAGATTATAAACTACCTAAGTATGTACCCAATGTCATAAAAATCTGTTAAACTATGCAATTTACCGGGAAAAAAGGTATCCTATAATATTTTAATCTAGTTTATAAACTATCTATACGTGCCAAATTTCACCAGAATCTGTTAAGCTGTTTTATTGTGAAAGAGTAACAAATATCCACACATCGATCTACAAACATAAAACACTAATATTTATAATATCAGTATGATTCATTAACAATTAATTAAGTAAAACTCTCTTTAAGAAAAGTACAGCTGACTAAAAAGAGATCGATACGGCCAAAGTTAAACCTAGTAATAAAATTATGTAGGTATACACATTATCTCTCGTTTCTCGTTGATCGCATTAGAAATGATGAAATCCGCGCAAGAACTAAAGTCACGGACATAGCTCGAAGAATCGCTAGACTTAAGTGGCAGTGGGCAGGGCACATCGCCCGTAGAACTGACGGCCGATGGGGCCGAAAGGTTCTCGTGTGGCGTCCGCGGACCGGAAGACGCAGTGTAGGTAGGCCTCCAACAAGATGGAGCGACGACCTGGTGAAGGTAGCGGGAACGCATTGGATGCGGATGGCGCAGGGCCGATCTGTTTGGCGAGCCTTGGGGGAGGCCTATGTTCAGCAGTGGACGTCTTTCGGCTGAAATGATGATGATGATGATACACAACATTAATGTTAAGGTAATGAAGTCGTGAGTAGGTAGGTAGGTACATATCTTTGTAACACTAGACGTATTCATCTTTTGCTAGTCAATTGTTACAACCCGTCGACGATCGAATACATCGAAAACTTAAATTATTCAGGTGTTTCACGAGAATAAACCGGCCAAGTGCAAGCCAGACTCACGCACTAAGGGTTCTGTACAGATGAAGAAAAAAAAATATAATCAATTATACTTTGAAGTATTAAATTTGGGCACTTTTAAAATTTTATTACAGACGCAAGAGAATACAGCCTTAGTATTTTATTATAATTCAAACTTGATACCTGTAAAGGTATGTGATCACATAACATAACAGTTGTATAGAACTTCAGTAATTAACGAAAATAAGAAACGACGGTCACGTTGAAGTCGCAGTTACACGGAGCCAAACTTTTCTTGTAAATATATTTTTATTATATTATTAATTACAATAATTAAGCAGTGAGCTAATTGCGTGAAACCTCGCCTTGTGAGTTAAATTTTGGCTGGAAATTAATATTTGTCAACTCCTGATCGCCGATTAAAAATTTTCATGTATTTTTATAATATTGCAATATGTACAATACTTAGTTTAAAAGTTATTTGAGGAAATACATGAAAATTGACCCCCGTACCCCATTCAAATCCGAAACCACTGATATTAAAATACTGATAAAATGGAGTAAATAAATTATTTCTTACTTTTAGGTTAGGCACACCAAACATTATATAATATTTAATTATTAATAAACAATAATACTAGGGACTAGGTCGATTTGTGTAAGATTGTCCTCTAATATTTATTTATAAATTTGGGTCAAATACAAATACGGAACTCTAAAAATATGATATGGATGGATACTTTTATTGGGTTTCATACATCCTAATGACAAATCGGAACTCTTATAGTTAGGTGATCGACAAAACGGACAAATAGAATCACTTGGTTGTCTACCTGTCTGTTCGTTTGTTCGTTTCTTGTAAAAACTTCTCGCGTATATTTTAAATATTAAACACCCCGACCGTTTTTGATATTGTGTACATGTTTTGTAGTTACACTAGGTAGCTGTTGCCCGCGACTCCGATTAATATCCTCAGAACTACCGAATATAGAGTAAAAAGTTCCATAAAAATCGTCCAAGCCGTTTTGGAGGGGTTCGATAACAAACACCGTGACACGATATTTTTATATATTAGACTAGAGCTGTTGCCCGTGACTCCGTCCGCGATAAATAGAGATAGGTATACAAAAAATAAGCTACGACCTATTCTCAGACCGCCGACTATGGAGAAAAAAGTTTCATAAAAATCGGTCAAGCCGTTTCGGAGGCGTTCGATAACAAACACCGTGACACGAGATTTTTGTATAGGTGTTAGACTAGCTGTTGCCCGCGACTTCGTCTGCGAAGAAAATAAACCTACGATCTATTCTTAGACCTACCGCATGCAGAGCAAAAAGTTGCATAAAAAGCGAAGAAAAATAGATGTTGACCGATTCTCAGACCTACCCGATATGTACACAAAATGTCATGAGAATCGGTCGAGCCGTTTCGAAGGAGTTCGGTAACAAACACCGTGACACGAGATTTTTATAGTAAAAGATATACTTATTTGAATATTATTTTCTATTCTGTCAGTCTGTGGTCTTCACTTAATTCTTATATTTACATCATTGAACATTAAACTAATCTTCCTAAATTCTAATATAGTAATCAAACCGAGGATTCTAAATGAAACGGAAAAAAAAGTGATTCAATAATAACTGTGGTTTAAATTTCAACAATTTGCTTTTATTATCATAAAAATAAATATTATTGACTATTTACAGTTCCGTGTTCCTTACGAGCTAGGTTCGCTTGAGGGTCTCGGAAGTTAGTGGTGCGCGGCGTGCTCGGGCGCGGAGTGGCTGACGACCGCGTTGAAGCCGCTGTGGTCGTCGGCGGAGTACTGCACCTTGCGCACGGAGCCGTCCGCCTCCACCAGCGAGTACTCGCCGTGCACGGCGTCGCCGTCGCGGGACTCGTGCTGCGACTTGTTGTCGCCGGTGTGCCCGTCAGCCACCGAGTACGAGAAGTCGTATTTGGGGTGCGCCTGCAACAACGGAACCGTTAGTTAACTACCCTGATTGACAGCGTAACATGAGACAAAATGAGTCCGTAACGCCAGCATACATATCAGCAGAAGAATTATGAGAGACTTACGTATTCCTCCTCCTGGTGGTGAGCAGAGACGATCAGCTTGGGGGCAGGCGCAAGCACTTTGGCGATGGGGGTAGCGTAGTGGATGGGGCTGGCGGCGTAGTGCGCAGGCGCGGCGTGGTAGGCGACGGGGGCGGCGACGGCCAGCTTGGCGACGGGAGCGGCGATCAGCTTGGCGGCGTGGTGAGGCTGTTCGTCGTGACGGACGATGCTCTGGGAGGAGACGGCGCCGTGGGAGGAGTAGTGGGCCTGGGCGGGAGCGGCGTGGTAAGCGACCGGGGCAGGGGCGGCGTGGTACGCCACGGCAGCGGGGGCGGCGTGGTAAGCCACGGCAGCGGGGGCGGCGTGGTACGCCACGGCGGCGGGGGCGGCGTGGTAAGCCACGGGGGCAGCGACGGCCAGTTTAGCCACGTGATGAGGCTGCTCATCGTGACGCACGATGCTCTGGGAAGAGATGGCACTGGCATGGGAATAGTGAGGCTCAGCCAGGAGACCGGCCTGGGCCACAGTCGCGAAGGCGCAAAGGGCTAGGATCTGTAATTATAAGAAAAAAACTGTTGAGCACTTTCACTTTTATCACTTTGATAATTTCACAGCACTGATCACAAAATCCAGAACACTTACTTTGGAGAACATTGTTGTTTCTAATTCGTATGTACACTGATGCATTACATATGAAAAGAGCTGCTTATATAGTGATTACCAGGGTAGGACAAGGTCGACAGGTCACAAGGTCATTTCGCGATAAATTATTGTCGGACGACGAAATTTGTCTGTAGGCAAGGTACCACTAGGTAGAGCACCTTGAAAATTTGGACTACTTTTACGTACTTAATATACTTTTAGGCCTCGATTTACTAGGAGGGTCTTTGTATTTGAAAAAAATCACCAAATATTTCGTTTTTTATAAATAGGATTTTGGTGAAGTCAGATGAATAAAGTTGAGCCCTTATAGCCAAAAAATTTAAAAGACATAGTTAAAATTTAATTTATGGACGTTAGAAAAGGCAAAAATATAGGTACGAGTACGGTAGCAGATAAGTAGTTAACTAGACTATGTGATGACACTTACTGGATGTATACAGTTCTGAGGTGCAATGAAGCGTAAATGTTACTTTTGTAGTAATAATAGAGTAACCAACCATACCAACCACTTCTTAATGAAAAAGTCGCATTTGCAATGTATGGTTTATGGTCTGTGGAGGTCTGAGATAATGATATTGAACTTTTTTGAGTTCTACAACGTGACGTCAGTAAAAAGTTTATATAAATTTACAATAGACAATTTTAGTCATAAAGAAATGAATTTCCGAACGCACCCGTTAATATTTGACAACCAAGTGTCATTTTATCTTGCATTTTTAAAATTAAAATACTCGATAATCCGAATATTGTGGATTTAATTATGTTGTCTATTCAAAACCCTTATTGAATTAAGATTAATTTGAAGGGATCCAAGTTTGCCGTATCAAGGGTATGAACATCAAATGTTTGACAGGTAAGAACAGTTTGTATGGGAAAATAAAATTGTCGTTTTTAGTATTTTCCTCGCAATTTTTCCATATTTTCTCACCGTTTAAACCTTCCCTGGTCTTCCACGATTATTTCAAGACTAAAATTAGACAAATCGGTTCAGCCATTCTCGAGTTTTAGCGAGACTAATGAACAGCAATTCATTTTTAAAAGAAGATAGAAGATGAAAAATAAATATGATTGGTAAATTTATATGTCCTAATTCCGCCTCAATTAAAATGCCTTCTTTAACTTGGTTTTACGGTTTCTGATCGCTGTAGATGAAACGCAAGATGTAAAATCTATTCAATGCAACAAACCTTAACATATGAATTATAATATTTAAACAGTTGTTAATAGAGTATTGAAATAAAAATACATTTTTTTTACAATAATTTTATTTAACGAAGCTTAACACAAGTATTTACATTTAATAAAAAAAAAACCGGCCAAGTGCGAGTCGGACTCGCGCACCGAGGGTTCCGTACAAATTTGTAGATATATCAAATTATACGCTGTAAACAGCCGTATTTATTATAATCCAGTGTTAGCCGAGAGCTGCTTTAAATAAAACGTAGCAGTATGGGATCAGTTTATATTGGTTATTTGGGACCCCATGTTTAATTTAATTGAATTCTTATTATTTGTTGTTGTAGCGGCCACAGTAATACATAATAATTGTACCAGTATTTTTCAAGTAACTATTGTAACAGTAAATTTTAAGTATCTAGTTAATGCCAAGTTAATGTTTCTTGTATGGTGACCCGATATTATTTTTATTTTTAGTACCTATTTGTTGTTATAGCGGCCACAGTACTTAATACATAATTGGTGAAAACTTCAAGTGTCTAGTTATTACGGTTTAAGAGATTTGACAGACGGACGAACGGACAGACAGCGGAGTCTCAGTAAAAGGGTCCCGTTGGCCCTTTTGGGTACGGAACCCTTAAAAAGCACCAAAGCGATCGGATTGAAAACGAAAAACACCCGTTTTCCCAGAGTTATTTAATATTAAACTAGATCGATTATTTGCCTCCGAAACCCCGACAGCAAATTTCGTCGAGATCATTGCAGCCGTTACAAAAATTCACGAAAAAAATAGAAGAATTGCTCTTTAAAGGTTTAAGGTAAATAGATGAGTTAAAACTTCAACTTTACTAAAAGCCGCAAAAGATCAAAATTTATTTCAAGTTTTCATCATTTCAGCCGAAAGACGTCCACTGCTGAACATAGGCCTCCCCCAAGGCTCGCCAAACAGAACGGCCCTGCGCCATCAACAAGTCAAGTTTCAAGTTTTATTTTAACAAAATTATTTGGTAACGATTAAATTTAAAGATGACATTAAATTTTTTTTTGGAATTATTGTGTATAAAATTAGAATGTTACCAAATATATTTGAGGAGAACGATTAATTAAAACGTTGTGCTTTCCGAAGTTAATATTCAACTGGTAATTACATTATTTTACTCCAGCAATTTATAGCAAAACATTCATAAAAACTTTCGCAAGATTAACGGTTCGAGTAAACTAGAACATTTCATTTGTCCATATGTAGCATGGAATGCGGAGAGTGTGACCTTGAGTTTTAGTGTAATTTTTAAGATTCCGGAGCCATAATGGTAAAAACGGAACCCTAATACATAGTTTCGCCATGTCTGTCTGTCCGTCCGTCCCTCCGCAGCTTAGCTTAAAGATTAATAGCGCTACAAAGCTTTAATTTTGCACGGATTTACCTAAATATTCAGCAATTGCCCCGACAAAAATTTCAGGATACGTGAGGTCTCATGTACGTAAAGTGGGGTTGATTTTTTTTTCTTATCTAACCTTTTTTATGGAACATGGTTGGATAGATCTTTTAAAATCATTTCAGAGTTGTGAAGACAATTTTGTGATTGCTAAATATTCAACTTTAAAGTGCAAATTTTTGTTAAAATTAAGCGTCGGCCCCCTCTAAAAGCTAATAATCACAAGCTTTTAAATATTTTTCGCGAGACTTTTCAGGCAAGAAACTTACGTGTTCAATTGTTGACTTCGTCACTGGACTCACTCATATCATATTTAAATATTTAAGTAAGTACTTACTACTTTTTCTTATTCCAAATTGCCTTTGATCCTGTATCAAACACTTAGATATCGAACTCTGTAACCACCGAAACAGAAGAAGAAAAAAATTAAAATTTGAATCCTGCTATTTTTTAAAGATGCGTTCCGATGGGTATGTATTACAATACCGAAGTACGAAAGACCGAATGTATTAAAACATCGAATGGATCAAAAGACCGACACGATTTTTTTCTGAAACCGTTAACTTTTTAAGATTGTTATAAAACAAACCTAACCTAACCTAATGGGTTCTGTATGATGCCGTTTTAATAAAAACTGAAAAGTTTACGGTTTCAGAAAAAAATCGTCTCGGTCTTTTAACCCATTCGATGTTTTAATACATTCGGTCTTTCGTACTTCGGTATTGTAATACATACCCGTTCCGATACTGCACTCACTGTATTTATCACAAGGTTCAAGATTGTTAAAATTATTAAACTTTATATTTTTTATACATTTTTTTTTTCAGAATCGGATTTTGCTCAATGTTTTTGTTAAAACCAAAACCTGCCTGTTTGAGGTGCTGAGGTGAAAAATATTTTTCAGTGCTGTTATAAAAAAAATACTGAACCTAACCTTTCCAAATCGTTTTTGCGTAGGTATATCATAATCATAATTATCATCCCCACCTTCTTTTCACCTGTAATCGATATAACTATGATACTCTTTTCATATTAGGTAGGTATGTAAAAAGTTGTATGATAAGTGATCGTAACACGTCTGGTTTTGCTCGTCAGTTTATAGTAGGCGCTTTTATTCTAGTTAGTAAAAAAATATATTAAACTGTAAAATGCTTTTCAAGAGTCTTTTAATATACTTACCGATGTTTTGAAACAGTTACATACACCATGATCATCATCATTATCATCCCAGTCTATATAGGTCCCACTGCAGGGTAGGTACAGGCCTCCTCTCAGAATGACACCATGATTTTTTGTTGTTGTTCTGTTGTATATGCAACCAATAGGTATTTCGTTCAAAATAAAGTATAATGAAACTAACCGTGGATTATTTTCGAATTATTATTTAACGTACTGTCAAGTGTAAAAATATGGATGCACACAACTTGCTCATAAATATGTCCCATAGCTCTTATGTCGTCGAATTAAGGTATAGGTATACAACGATGGGATGATTAAATCGATACTTATTTTTGCACTTGACCGTACATGGTTGGTTACACATAAAATGTGTCTGTCTGTCAGCTCCAACGCACGGCTGGAGTTAAGTCATTAAGTACTATTCTTAAACGCTATAGCATGCGAAGGGTAATAAACGCATTTCTTATTAAATTTAAAGCATAATTTGAAAGTGAAAGGTGCGTATGATGTAACGCTTTAATTTTTCGTGCCGGGAGTCAGTATGAAAATCAATTCTTAAGGATTAAACTCCAAAAGCTATAAATCGGCAATAGAAAAATTTACGTTTCGTTTGTGCCTGACAAAGATAAATATCAAAGTGACAGCTAAAGACAAGTGAATATTAATGTTTATGAAAGCTACCGAACAACGGTCAACCGATAATAGGTACTTAGTATTTTATGCAAAGACGAGTAACGTGAGTGGCAATACGAACGAAGTGAATATCGCAATTAAAGACGGTACGAGCCCTGTTTAGACCAAATTATACACCGTTGTATACAATATTTTTCTACTTCTCCCATGTTTTCTTTTATAAAGGTACCATATTAAAGTCGCGGGTGAGCAAAGCAATTGATGTACCAAAAAAAATAACCTATAGTTTTTATATTTTTTTTGGAAAGAATAGGATATTTTAAGATACCATTTTCATCGATTTTAAATTTGGTTGAGTATTTAATTTTTTATAATTTTTTTAAGAAATACGTTGGATGACGTCACAGTGAGAGAGCCATGTTCCATTGCCTACAAAAATTCAAGCCGTACATAACATAATCTGTGGCACTACTGATTTGTCTTGTCATTGTCAATAATACAAGCACGGCTTAGGGTCCTAAATGAACCATGACAAATAGTTTTATTTATTTTATCTTCTTTTAGCTTCGATTATTCCTGTTTGTTTAATGGTGTGATAGTAAATAGATATTTTTTACTAAAATCTGATATTTAAATTCTTTCATATTCACTTGTAACGTAGTAATTTAATAATTAAATTTGTAAAAATACATTGCGAGTATTGTATACATTTTGGACTTTATGATAAACTAGCTTTAGCCCGCGGCTTCGCTCGCGTGTACTATGAGTATTCCAAAGTACTAAGATGTCAAGCAAGCAAGCATGCACGCAAGCAAGCAAGCGTGCAGAAAGCGTGCAAGTAGGCGTGCAAGCAAGCGTGCAAGCAAGGCCGACTAAACTTCAGGTAGATACGGTCCTTTACAGTATTTCTTTATATACAATGTTTTTCACTAATTCGGAAGCGGCCACTAAAATAACCAGGCTTGTTAATAATATAATAGTAGATTGTTCAACAAGGGACTAAAACAAGCCATAATGACACGAGATATTTAGCCACCCGAGCGATAGCGAGGGAGGCTATAATTCGAGTTGTCATTATGGTAGTTTAGTCCCGCGTTAAACACTCTACTTTTCACTTTGAATGCGAGGAAAAAAACGACGTACAAAATTACTTTTTTACAACGTATGCTCAATACGAGCAATGGACATCTGTTCAAAATTCAAATAGCATAAAAATACCGCTGTCTTTTCTTTTCTTTTATATTTTTTTGTAAGTGACGCTTTAAATGCTTGCATAATTAGCCAACAGATTCTAACTTAAAGGCTATGTTAAAACTAATTGGACTATGCATGTAAGAATGATAATTGTTCATTCATTAGAATCGGCAAATAAATTAACCTGATTGATCTAAGTTCACACACAAAATATATTGTTAACTGAAACACTTACCCGTGAATAAAGAAACGACTTTTTAAGTTTATTTTCTATATGCCAATTCTTTGTTAAATTATATCTAATTATACTTTCTATTTATTATTAAATGCAACTGACATCGCATTATTTTGAATTCACGCCATATTAACTTTCAAACGTAACTGCTCTATCTACCGTACACTCCAGCACTGCTTTGCACACAAACACCTAAGCTAAAGGAAATCTTTCTTTACGTGCAAAATAAAATGAATTCATCTTTAATATTTTATAATTAAATAGATTAATATTCATAATTATTCAATGTGTTTCACAAAATTATTATTTTTTAAATAGTTTTGATACAGTTGTCATTTTGAGGTTATTTCCACGCCCTAAAGGCTTCCACAGACCGAAGCGCAGGGCGCTACAGTGCGTCCGCAGCGCGCTTCGGTCTGTGGAAAGCTTTAAAATTGTCTATACCCAGTTACTGAAAATGGCGATAATCCTCCATTCACAAACACCGTGATTGGCAGTTTAGGGGTTTCCATAGTCAATTAAAAAAATTTTACTTTAATCCCTTGAGATCAAAAAAGAGCTTTAGTCCCGATATGCAGAGACTAAAGTAACATTTTAAGAGCATGAGAAGTGAAAAACCTATTATTACTTTCCCCTGTCCTGCATTAGGTATAATTCAATGTTTTCTTACCTTCTACGGAAACTTGAGTAACTGGAAGCGATGTGTACCTACTTAGCATTGATATTATACATACTATAGTATTTTGTAAAGGTGTTGTGTGACCTAACCGCTAAGGAGTTATACCTTCCATCATTAGCTCATCTGAATAATCAGAAAGAATACAACTAAAGATCTATACGTGCATATGATATTTAAAGAAACTTCCTATAACTCCTAACCGTTAAGGAGTTTAACCTTCCATCATCAGCTCACCCGGATAACCTGAAAAGTATTCAACAATCGGTCTATACGTACCTAAAATATATTTGAAAAATTATCCTCAACTCCAAACCGTTAAGGAGATTTACCTTCCATCATCAGCTCATCAACATGAGATGATGTCTACCAGACGCAAACACTTAAATAGCTTGAGAAAATATATGAAAAACGTAAAGCGGGCCTACAAAATTTGAGGGTTGCCCTCGATTTCCTTGAGATCCCGTCATCAGATCCTGATTTGGTGACAATGGGACCATCTCAGAAGTATATTGTATTCTTTCGAATAAAAAAATATTTTTTATAATCGGTCTACAATTGACCGAGAAATCGGTGAACATACCTACATAAAAAAATACATAAAGTGGAATGCATAACCTCCTTTTTTTTAAGTCGGTTAAAGAGCCCTTTGCGGCCTACTTACAGTATAAACTTATGAATTTTGAAATTTTAGCTTTCTACAACCAGTAAAACGCAAAATCCCGTTTTTTCCCGTTCTCGTAAGAATTTCGGGAAATGCTTTCATAATGCTCCCCTACACTCCCAGGAACCCACTTGCCAAATTTCAGCTTTCTATGACCAGTAAAACGAAAAATCCCGTTTTTCCCGTTCCCGTGGGAATTTTGGAAAGTCCTCTCTCAATGCTCCTCTACACTTCCCAAACAACCTTCATGCCGAATTTCAGCTTTCTACGACCAGTAAAATGAAAAATCCCGTTTTTTCCCGTTCCCGTAGGAATTTTGGAAAGTTCTCTCTCAATGCTCCTCTACACTCCCCAAGCAACCTACATGCCGGATTTCAGCTTCCTACTACCAGTAAAACGAAAAATCCCGTTTTTTCCCGTTCCCATGGGCATTTGGAAAGTCCTCTTTTAATCCTCCTCTACACTCTCCAAGCAACCTAGATGCCGAATTTCAGTTTTCTACGACCAGTAAAACGAAAAATCCCGTTTTTTCCTTATCCCGTGGGAATTTCCGAAAATCCTTAAAACTGTTTTTTACTATTATAATTACATACTTCTATGCCAAATTTGAAGAATCTACTAATTATAGTTCAAAGGATCCCGTTGAACTGAATATATAAATCCCGTTTTTTCCTTATCCCGTGGGAATTTTGTAAAATCCTGAAATTAATGTTTTAACTAATGTAATACCTACTTGTGTATCAAGTTTGAAGAGTCTAGTTATTATAGTTAGTGAGATAGGGTCACTCGGAATCGAATATATAAATCCCGTTTTTTCCCGTCCCCGTGGGAATTCCCAAAAATCCTTCCTTAGTGGATGCCTACATTGTATAAGGTATCTATGTGCAAAATTTCAAGTCTCTAGGTCCAGTGGTTTGGGCTGTGCGTTGATATATCAACAGTCATTTAGTTTATTTAGACATTTCAACCCCATCGCACCCCATCCAGGGAGATGGGTATTTTACGTCCGCCACGTCGGATTTTAAAACCGTTGTTGATTTCATAACCAACGACCCGATAAACCATAGAAACAACACCCATGTTGATTTCAGACTTTGTTACCCCTTTTCCCCCTTTTAGGGGTTGAATTCTCAAAAAACCTGAAACACGTGTTTACTCATTTATCATTAGGAGTACTTCTGTGAAGTTTCGAATAAAATAGTCGAACGAATCTTGTTTCTCCATACAAACTTTGGACTCCCGTTTCACCCCCTTAGGGAGTGAATTTTGAAAAATCCTTTCTTAGTGCACCCCTAGACCTTATAAGGAACCTACATGCCAAATTTGGAATCTCTAGGCCCAGTGGTTTGGGCTGTGCGTTGATATGTCAGTCAGTCAGTCAGTCAGTCAGTCAGTCAGTCAGTCAGTCAGTTTCTTCTTTTATATATATAGATGACAACTGTTTAAAGCCAGGTGTGCATCATGTGATTAAAGTTCTGTCTTTGTCACTCTTTGCTATTATAAGCAGGACAGCAACATTTCAAACTGTCAATTTGCTTTAGAGTGTAGACGTGCTTTATGTCTGCCTATGTGACGATTCACTGCAGGGGTCAAATGAAGGTCATTACTTAAATTTTCTTTATTTAATTCAGTTTATCATATTTCTGGAATCTGATTTCTGAAAACGATTCACAAAGCCTATTTCTCCAAACGGTTTTCGATTTATTATACGTTGTCAAAAATTGGGACCTCCCAATTGTTTCAGTTCATTAATATGAACCTCCGCAAAGTAACGCCTGATTCAATAAAGATGTGATTATCTATGGAAAAAATTGTTTTTAATTGACATTTGATAGCTAGTTTTAAGCCGAGTTCACATCGGAAAGAAAAATCGCGCAAATGTAGTGCAACTTGCGCGGTTTTCCTTGCAGGTCCAAACTGGGCTTTAGTGTTGAGTATAATCTACATTTAATACTCTGTGGCAGCTAGGCATATCGTTATAATGACATTACGATCCAAGTGCTGTTATAGGGAATAGAGTACAGACTTTTATGAATTCATATTATCTACGTTCTTATTTAATTGTTCGTGACCATGTAAAAAACAGATAAAAGTACAGGTAGACGATATTGGCGGAATCATTGATAGTATCAAAGGAGCTACTCGTATATTTTTAAAACAATCATCGCCGCCCATGGGCACCCATAACATAAGATGAGTTACGGATGCGTTGCTGGCTCTTTGAATGGATGCTAACTAAAATACAAAATAAATAAAACTAAATAAAATGCTATAAATAAAATACGACAAAGTTATTTGTAAAGAATTTATATTTGGTACAAAAACTTATTTCAATATTTACAGTCAAATGTAACAAAGATGAGAAGGAAGATCACAGAATAACACATGAAATGGCAACTCGCACTTAGATGAGATGTTCAATAATGTTGGTGATGTTCGGGGACGATGTGGTGGGTGCTGTGTTTCACGTCAGCATGGAATCTGAACAAAAAGAACAGAAGTTGTGTTATTATTAAAGTTATAGTATAGGTATGTAAAAGAGGAAAACTTTATAGTTCTCAAATCAACAAAGTTCTTCCAAAAAATCTTAGAAATTAATGGCTGCTTTATGAATGCGCCAAAGTCAAAATCACCAATCGATTGACGTCGAACAATAGGTTAGATCGGCTGTGGCATTGTTTAACGACCGGTATCCGTCGATCAGCCAAACTTACCACACCAATCTATTGATATCGATCGCACACTCAGTAGTAGTGAAAAAATACGGATAACTCACGTCTATGATCGAGTTTAGCTCGACATGTTTTGGGGCTAATCCGTGTCAAGTTAGTTTCATGTTTAAACTCGCTCAATAGTGTTGATAATTAGTCTTACCCGGAGTGTTTGTCACCGTGGTAATGCACGTCCATGACAGAGCCGTCAGGCTGGTGCAGGGAATAATAGCCCTTCACGACGTCGCCGTCGCGGTGCTCGTGCTGCGACTTGTGGTCGCCGGTGTGAGGATCATCTACCTTGTACCCGAACTCGTACTTCGGGTAAGCCTGGAAGAATAATGGACGTTAGAATATTCCATCAGCCGAACTCAGAAGATAAAAAAATGGAAGTTCTACGTATTAATCATTATTGTACTGCAGGTAGGTATTTAGCTTTGATGGTATGCTTACGTAGTAATCGACGTGGTCGTGGCCGTGACCGTGTCCGTGGAGCGGTACGACGTGCGCCGGACCGTCGTGCCGGGAGATGTGCTGGGATGAGAAACCATGTCCGTGGGCAGCGGCCGCAGCGAAGAGGGCAGCAAGGCACAGCACCTGTTAGGGAAATATGAGAATTAATTTACTAAAGGCTAATTGCTAGTAAATTTAAAATATTGGCCAGGTAGAAATCCATTTGTTTCAGATCTCAGACGGGTGAGCCCGGGCTTGAATCCACGGGCCTCTTCTTGAGAGGCCATAGGTTGAACCACTAGGCTCTACCACGGCTTTCTAATCAATTGACATTGCTGCAAGTGTTAAATTTTCATAATGATGTCTCACTACACCCCGTAGCTTTTTAATTAATTGAGAAACAAACTAATAAGTGCAAACCTGAGTAAAGTTGTCTAAGTTCACATCATAAAAAATATTGATGTAAGGATACTTATGTAATATATATAGAGGTACAACTATCCAAGACTAAAATTAGGTACATTAAAGGAAAAATACTAAAACATAATTTTGAACAAGGGGTCCTCTTAGGTAAGGTACTGAAGATACTGGCAGCATTCCCTCTTTGAACAGCTAAGCTAATTCTTTGTCCAAGGAAGCTGCCAGTTCTTCGGTCTCCTGTGACGTGGACTACATGAAGGGTGCACGGAAGGAACATGTCTAGTTACCTAAGTGACTTTTTGAGTTATAGCGGTTTGAAAGTTTGCTATCGCGAACAATTACTATGGTAACCATTTATTTAAAAAAAATGTATTAGTTTCAGATATCTATAATTAATTCAATAGTAAGTTATAATAATTTGCAAGCTCTACATTTTGAGATTAAAATCTACTTTTTCTAAAAAGGCGACTAGAGAATAGATGTTCTTTCCGTGTACACTCCAACCAAATGTTATTTTAATATAAATACTAAAAATTACCTTTGAATACATTTTGTACTTGTTATGTTTTTATTGAATGCTAATGATCCTAAGCTCAATAGCCAACTGATACATATTCGGTAAAACCTGCGACTTTTATAATGTCGATAATAGTATCAAGGCAATATAGATTTCACTTATCTACCCATTGCCTATTAAAATTGTTAGCCTACTGAGACATGCAAAGTTCTTGCAACTATTTCGTAAACCTTTGTTAAGGTAACGAGTTGATTTTGTTCAACCGATAGTGAATGTAAACATAGCTTATGTTATTTTTATACGGTATGTTTACTTTATAAAGTTGGATCATCAACTAGTTAAATACATAGACTGTAAAAATCATGACACTTCCTTTTGGCTTTGCCATAGTCGTGTAAAAATGTAAAGAAACGGATTAAGTACGTCATGTTATTTTATACTTTGTTATTCAGATACTTATTATAGTTTTGTGTTGTTAAGTCTTATAATTATTTATTTTGGTGTGGTGAACTATGGAAAGCTTGTGTAGTAGTAAAGTTATATACGGATTATTCTACGTTTATGCCATTATTGTTTCTTCTTATTAGCGATTCTGCACGATAATTATGGATTCCTCAAAACCGTAATAGACCACACATATGTAATAACTTTTTGTATAACTACGTACTTGTCTAGAAATAAATAAATGAAAAAATGCCACATAATATTTATTCAAAATAAAGTTACTTCGAACTGTTAATTAACAACGTGACCGGTCTTTTTCGTCAGATTTTAATAAGGAGTCTTCAATATTTTTGTTAATTAAATTCTTGTACTCGAAGGGATACATTCTTAGTATAATTATTTTTATTGAATAGCCGCATAAGATTAGCATAAGTACTTCTTTTCAGATATTTGCAAACTTGACCCATAAATTGGTAGCGGTTATTATTATTTATTTATTTACAGAGATAAATCAAATTTACATAACAATATATATAAGACCATCGTTAAACCAGAGTGGTTGGTGGAGTGGTTGTTTAGTACTACCAATTACTTCTACTTGTTCTGCTTCAGATTCCTGCTGCATCGAATATTTTACAAGTGGTGTATTCATTTTTTCAAAGTTAGGGTAAAATTGCCAATAATTCCGGATAAATTTCCCATAAATTATGGGAACTACTTCGTAACTTTTGCATCGTCAGACGATTTTCCTGATAAACTAAAAGTTATAATATTTTTTCGAAATAAATTAAAAAATTAAATCGCTCTACTTTAAAATTAATACAATTTTCCCGGTTGTCTTGGTCTTTGTGACGTCATGTGAAACATTTACATATTTAGTCGGTTTACTAAAGTGTGACAACTATATTTTTCCCAATGATTCATTTGCCAACTGTTTATTTATTCTGAAACTGTAAACTTTTCAGGATTGTTATTAAACAAACCTAACCTAATCTAACCTACAGGATGGTACTGAAATATATCCTAGATAGTTTACAGTTTCAGAAATGAAACAGTTGACAAATGAATCAGCAGGCTTATTGTCTAACGCTTCTGACGCTCGCCTTCACAATCACTATTTCTTTCTGTCAAACGGTATAAGATGATGACAGAAAGAGATGGTGAAAGCGAAGGCAAGCGTCAGAAGCGTTAGACAATACGGACCTGAGTTGGGAAATGATTATCGGCGAAACGGCAGTAAGTCATTAAGTCATTCAAAAAATATTTTGCCAGGAAGTTGTTAGCCGCCATTCCTCATCGGTCAAATGTTGTCATTGTCGAACGAGACATTTATTTAATGAATTAGCATATTTAAAGAATTACAAAAGCAACCACTTATTAGATATTATGATATTAAAATTATGACCAAGTTTGTAGTACATCATATTACGATACAAACAATAATAAAGATTATAAATATGTTTTTCGAAAAAAAACTTTAAATAGCTCTACTGTAAAATTGATAAAATGGACGTTAGTCAATTAGCTTTTCTAGCGTCGATATTGTGCACAATCACGAATAGAAAAAAAACAATAATGGCATAAACGTAGTTTAATCCGTATTGTTGGATATCACTATTTGACACGATTGCCTACATAATAGTACATTACTGCAGCGGCCGCGAAATAGGGGATTGCCGGCCGTGTAGTTATAGATGGCCGAGTGTTAACGAGGCCATCTAGAGATACGAGGCCGGCAATCCCTGTTCGTGGCCAAGGCTTGTATAGAGTTTTTCTCAAACATGCATCACCATCACCACAATCATCATCATCACCATCATCATCATCATCAACATCATCATCATCATCAACATCATCGTCATCGTCATCACCATCATCATCATAATCATCATCACTATCATCATCATCATCATCATCATCAACATCATCATCACCATCTCATCATCACCATCATCATTATCATCATCTCATCATCACCATCATCATCACCATCATCATCATCACCATCATCATCACACCATCATCATCATCACCAACATCACCATCATCTTCACCGCCATCATCAACACCATTACCACCATCATCATCATAATCATCGCCATCATCATCACACCATCATCATCATCACCACCATCACCATCATCATCATCATCATCATAATCTTACCTTACCTTAAATAAGCGTAGTGGCAGAATGTCTTAATGAACCAAAACGAAAATATTGCTTATAGTTTTTTTTTAATGGCTAAATGCTATGATGCCATAGACCTAATAAACGTCATGGTATGAAACAATAGACGATCACTTTGCTGGCCTTGGCCAGCAAAGTTGTATGAAATTCCATTATTGACCTCTCGTCTAGGCGGTCCCCCACCACCGGCTGCACCTGCACCTGCAACGTGACACTTCGTGGCGTATTATAAGGAACATAACGTCAATATTTCATAGCATGTTTGAGAAAAGAACATTTTCTTGACGTTTATAGGTCTATGGCATCATAGCATTTAGCCATTAAAAAAACTATAAGCAATATTTGCGTTTTGGTTCATTAAGACATTCTGCCACTACGCTTATTTAAGGTAAGGTAAGATGATGATGATGATGATGATGATGGTGTGATGATGATGGTGATGATGATGATGATGATGATGATGGTGATGATGAAGATGATGGTGATGATGATGATGAAGATGGCGATGATGATGATGATGATGGTGATGATGAGATGATGATGATGATGATGGTGATGATGATGTTGATGATGATGATGATGATGATGATGATGGTGATGATGAAATGACGATGATGTTGATGATGATGTTGATGATGATCATGAAGGTGATGATGATGATGGTGGTGATGGTGATGCATGTTTGAGAAAAACTCTATACAAGCCTTGGCCACGAACAGGGATTGCCGGCCTCGTATCTCTAGATGGCCTCGTTAACCCTCGGCCATCTATAACTACTCGGCCGGCATTCCCCTATTTCGCGGCCGCTGCAGTAATGTACTATTATGTACTCCTATGAATTGAAATCGTTCAAAATCATAGACTAATTATGCAATGAAATCGAGTCGACTTCCCCGATTCCGACCCGTTTTCAATCTTTTTAAGTACCTATATAAATTTTAGAGATATTCTGTACTCCTGAATTATAATGATAAACAAAATTGATGGATTTCAATTTCATGAATCTTACAATATTTTCAATGGAACAAGTCATGTGGAGGCGTTTACCTATCTGCGAAAAAACCGGGTTCAAAGTTTTCCTTTCATGTGGATACTAAACGCTACCTCTGTTCTAAAGTTCACCTCTCTGGGTATTGTGGAAGTACTAGGTATTTCACTTTTAATGATCTTTAATAAGTCAGTATCAAATTTGCTTAACTTTGGAACCTTATACCTTCAAAACGAATGAAGTTTCAAGCTTGAAATTTTAAGATTTTTACAAATACCCTCAGCTTATTAAATGAGCAGAATTTCCAACATACTAGTGTTGCTAAATGAAAGCATGAAAATACGCCGAAATGTTTCAAGAAAAGGATGCAACGGCACGCTCATCTTGGCTCATATATAATAAAAATAATGTATGTATCATTAAATCATTATCATCACTCGTTATGGGGCATACTGGCAGCAAAAAGTTAAATTTGGTTTAAGTTTGATTTTTCTATACATTTTCAAACTGTAAATCCGAGCTTAAAGTAAAAATGCACTGCTCGAGCAAAAATAACGTGTTCCTTTTTATACAAACCGTTTTTTGTTCTTCAGTATTTTATGTTTTTGCTGACAACCTGCTCATGTTAACAATAACTAAAGTAGGTGCTTGTAAATTTAAAGTAAAACAACTATTCAGTTTAACAATGTTATTTATTAACCATTCATTACCTAACTTAATATTATTATTTACAAAGTAATCAACAATTTAGAGGTATTATTAATATTAACGGGATCAATGGTGCTTGGAAGGAACAACGTGCTTAGCGTGGCCCTCGTGAGTTACTACCGCGTTAAATCTGAAATAGAAAAAAAAAGTGACGTCTTAGTTAAAATTACGATTATGAAAGTGTTAAAAATGGGCAGCAAAAAAATATTTTGCTTACTGATGTTTTTTTTATTAACCCATTTTGCGTCTTAGTGCTAGGGAAAGGCCTCTACCCGTTTGATCCGCTACCGTCTATCGAACGTAAATTCTTGTTGTTCTAGGTGATAAACATCGATATCTGCTTAGGTCTTTCCATTCAGTTCTTTTCTTAAACTTAAATCATTTTTGTTTCTTTTTGTAACGAGTTATTTATGTTAAATTTAAACATGAAACTACCGTGAGACGCACTCATAGTGAAAATAAACGGATCACTCACGCCTTAAAACGAGTTTAATTTGACATGTTTCGGGCACACACGCGTGGGTGCACGTTTGGCAGCCGCCGTGACGTGCGACTCCAGAGGAAGGGCTACGGATTAGCCTGAAACATGTCGAGTTAAACTCGTTTGAAGACGTGAGTGATCCGTTTATTTTCTCTACGAGTTATGTTATTCGCAACAAACTACATACATTTTATAGTTATTATTATACCCTGGTAATTATGACGACGATTTATTGCTAAAATTACCTTACCATATTGCAGTGGCCTTAGCCACAAGTGTGGTATATTCATATGAGTTTTTATTGAGTACAGAATGATCGATTTAGGAATTTGGTGAATTAATGCTTACCCAGTGTGTTTGTCAGCGGTGTAGTGCACGATCCTGACGGTGCCGTCGGCCTCGTGCAGGCTGTAGTAGCCCGTGACGCGGTCGCCGTCGCGCGTTTCGTGCTGAGACTTGCTGTCGCCGGTGTGCGGGTCCTCCACCTTGTACGCGAACTCGTACTTCGGGTGCGCGTAGTGGTCGTGGTGGTCGACCGGCTTGGCGGCGGGCGCGTCGTGCCGCTGGATGCTCTGCGACGAAGCCGCGTGCCCGTGGCCGTGGCCTTCCTGTGGCCGAGCCATAACTGCGGCCAGAAGAGCGGCGGCAAGGACAATCTGATAAAAATGAAAATCATTACATTAGTATCAAAATATTCAGTAGGTAATTAATGACGAGAAAAGTCCGCCCTGAATAACGTTACAACTGTTTATTTATTACGAAACTACTTCGCCTACATTTCATCGTTTATTTCGCCCTTTTTTGTGGGTAATTAGTTATTTTTTTACCTTCGAGTACATGATTTAGTTTGAATTATTGCCTGTGTACTTAATTGCAAGTCGAGTGGTGACTGATAGCTTACGAATGGCAGTATTCAGTTTTATACATTTAAGCCATACGGACATACTGGTTTTGATTTTTTCGCAATAATGCTTTAGAGACCAATTTTTGTTCCAATTAAAGTAAAGAATTCGTGGGTGGTTTTGCTCTTGAACTTTACTTTCTCTCATTTGATCGTCGAATTGGAAAGAAGTATAAGCATTATCATAATTTTATTCGGTGTACGTATAAAGATGTTTATTTGAACTCATTAGTATTTCTGTGGGATCTTTGTTTGTTCATCATCATCATCATCATTTCAGCCGAAACACAACCAGCCATAGCTATAGCTATGAACACAGCTGCTGAACATAAGCCTCCCCCAAGTACAGGTGTTAATTAGAATTAAATAAAGTCAGCTACCAGGATTTACAGTTCGAGTTCACCAATATCTGTATAGCCAACCTGTAAATAAATACATAGACCTTATTACCATAACATAAGGTTCATGTTTAGATATTTATGAATGGTCGGCTGTACAGATATTAGAGGACTCGACTACAACACATTTGTGTTTTTTAATTTGTTGTAGTTATTGCACTCAATAAACCTGTCTAGATTAACTTTCAATATAAATTAAGTCAAATTCTGTTCTATAGTTTCAAAATTTAGAAAATCAAATAAACATCATATTTGTCTTGCTAACCTGGATGCATTAATTACACTCAGTATTGCCAATTCTTTTGTATCTTGGTGAAAAGAGCTGTAAATTAAGCGAATGTTGTCATTTTGACTTGTGACCTGTTCGAACTAATGTAACAAACTGGTTCGGGTTCAAGTAACTTGGCGTTACTGCTAAGTTACCAATTAATACTGGTTGAGTTAATGTATAAAAGAAAGTAATGGAACATTTTGGATATCAGTCACTACAAGTACCTCAAAGGACTAACACGAAACATTTCTGCAAAAATGTATTCCAAGGTACTAATAAAAATTAATGTTACTTAATTTTAAAAAATAACATCAATTGGGATTGTTCATTTTTTCTAAACCCCCCTTTTTATTTTTTTGTCGAAAATATAGAGCATTATAAGAAATTGGATATTTGAGCAATTCATCACTCCAATATTTTTTTATAATTTATTGAAAATTTGAGATACGATTTCTCGTAAATTACATACCGCGGCTGAATCTGTGTATAAACCACAGACATGATGAGAAAAAAAAGTGTCACAATCGATGGTTAGTTGTCATCTGACAATGTCACTTTACATAACAATAACAATAGCACTCAAGTTGCCGATTCTTCCAAGAGAATAGGTACAAAAAACGATCTACGGCTATAGTATTTTTTGTACGTATAAAATAAAATGGTCAGGAGTGTTCCCTTGAAAGTTCTTTGGCGGATTTAATCCATACTTACATTAAAATGATCCTCGCAACAATAAGTAAATCGTGTAAACTTTGAAATAACTTCGCGGCACCACTTCTCTCGTAAATCTTCTCTTATGCGAACAATTAATTTGTTTTGGCTATGACAGAATCATTTCCACAAGTAGGAATGAAACACTTCCTGTATAAATCCATTCTTAAAATATGAAAAACGCGAAGAATGTTTTTCAAAATAGTATCCTTAAACTGACAGATGATAAACTACGTCGAAGTGACTAGACGAAGGGCTTTTTTTCTTGTTGCAAAGAATTTCAAAGTTAATGCCCACGGAACAGAAAGGTCAAACAAAGGTCAAACATTATTTTGCAAAAATACACACGATCATTTAATATTTTTTTACTACAATGTTATAAAATGATTTAATAAACCTATTATTCCTCGAAATGGTTTTGGAATTAGACCACATTGTAAAAAAGTGATCAATGCCAATTGAACAAATCAATTATAAATTAATGTTTGATTCCATTCCAGCTTATACAAGTCCCACTTCGGGGTACAGACCTCCTCTCAGAATGAAAGAGCTGTTTGATTATTTTTCTGTTAAAGCATTATTGACAATTCCTATCTTTTTAAAACAGGTCATCTTCATTGCTGCTGTTTTGGTCGCAGTTGTGGCTCGGCCACAGGAGGGCCACGGCCACAGCCACGGGCACGCGGCCTCGTCGCAGAGCATCCAGCGGCACGATGCGCCCGCCGCCAATCCGGCCGACCACCACGACCACTACGCGCACCCGAAGTACGAGTTCGCGTACAAGGTGGAGGACCCGCACACCGGCGATCGCAAGTCTCAGCACGAAACGCGCGACGGCGACCACGTCACGGGCTACTACAGCCTGCACGAGGCCGACGGCACTGTCAGAATCGTGCACTACACCGCTGACAAGAATGGGTAACAATTGCATTTGTTTAATATTTTTTTCAAGGAACCAATTTTTAAAATCACAACACTCTATAGTACCTTTTGAAGTCGATAAAAATTAGCGAACTATACAAAAGTTTTTCTTCGGAAATTTTAATTCAATATGACGTCACATCTTTCACACTACACTTTGAACATCGGATTAATGTACTAAAAAATGTCAGTCTAAATTATTTTTAAACTACATAATTAGATTTTCGGATGCGCTGGACGGGATTCGAATCCCCATATCCTGGCTATACACGCCAAGCCTACTTACCAATAGTATCATGACTGCTGATACTGCTGCTAACTTAATATTTGCGATAGATGACACCATAGACCATTATTGTCTTATGCAAGCGATCAAAGTTGCGGGTGGGTTGGTTGGGAGCCCCATTGTGAAAAACTTTATCATAGGTATACTTATATATTTCAGTTAGTTACTCAGGTATTCAATTTGATTTGATTTCAGCTGAATTGAATTCATTTTGTAAAAACCTTTTAACTGTTTATTTATTTACTCGTATTTCAAATTCAACTCGAAATTTTTTACTACTTAAGACTAATAATAAAATTCTGATGTTATTTCTAAAATCGGTCCCCTGTGGGCTATTTTTGTTCAACGCATAGGCGATTGTAAGTGCGTTTACTTTAGCTTATTTTAGTTTATTTTAGCCTGTGAAACATTTCAGCTGAATGCGATTGCAAGTACTTGTAGGTACGTTGGCAATGTGGTTTCAGTTTAAACTTAATTTTGTCACAAGAATATACATATCTCTAACCGTTTGTGTTCCAACTTTTTAGGTACTTCCGTTAAAAATATAACGTTTTAATGTTGGTTTTGTTTTTCACAGATTCAACGCAGAAATTAAGCACGAAGGTCATGCTAAACACGCTGCCCCTGCTCACCAGTCTGAACACCACTAAGAACTCTGTTAACAATTTTATTGTTATTTTCTTATACAACAATTTTATTGTAGTTTTCTTATTTTTAAGAAATGTGATATTTTGCTGTAGATTGTTATTAATTGTTTCTGAATAAATTTGATTTGTAAGTTGGTAATTTACTGTTGTTTTTGTAACATAATATAACAAAATGTTGAATAGGTGGCGCATGTACGCTCGTAAGTATCGAGAGTAGAAACGCAAGAAATGTAAAACTTAAAAAACAAGGATCAGGGAGACAGTTTATAGGTACTCGTAGCAAGCATACCTACTAATACAACGGGTCTCACTGAGTTAAGTGAGACGAGACTAAAAAATTAATAGTTTTTTTAGAGCCTGTGCAAAAAAAACATAGGTAATTCTTTCGTTTAAGAGTATTATTAGGTAGGTTTAAGAGTATTATTAGGTCCTTACAGGCTCTTAAATCATCGCATTGCCGATATTTTGGTATATTATATGTTATATCGATAGAATACTACTGGTAAATTAATGGAATAAAATTCAAAAAATCATTTTTAACAAAGTGTATTTGGTATAAAACGTATTGAAAACATTAAAAATAGTCAAATGTAACAAACGTAATATGAAGGATCACAGATTAATACATAGAATGTGGCGATGTTTTCAGTAATGGTGGTGATGCTCAGGGACGATGTGGTGGGTGCTGTGTTTCACGTCAGCATGGAATCTGAAATTAAAAAAAATGTTAGTCAAATTTTAGAGTACACTACACAGTCAGATTGGGAGTTTTGAAGTTCAAGAGGTATTTCCCAGGATTGGAACACAAGACTACGAAAAAAAAAAATTGGAAGCATAAGAATTATTTAACATAATTATCTTCAGTTATTCGACGATAAAGAACACGATTTTTAAGATAAATAGCTTTAGTCCGATACGGAGTGTTTTTTTTTCATCAATAATTGAGTGACAAATAACAGAATTGTTTAAGTTATTTTTGATTTCTTATTAATTTTATAGTAAGTTCACAATGGAATATTCAAAACTGTCGTGTTAATTTTGGCTGGCTAAAATTACTTCAAAGGTTTCAAAGACCCTGACACAGCATCAACGCAGACCTAGTTACAATAATCACATGGCTGGCCAAAACCTTCACTGTCGTCATAACCTACTTAATGAAAACAAACAAAAACACGCCTCACGTTAAACTACCTCTAAGCAAAACTAGGCTCGTTGCAAAGTTGCAATGACAATCGACTAACGTTTTTTCAACAAAAAAAGTTGTTTTTTGTTCGCTACATAAAAGATCAGCGACCATTTGGCGCTCTTTGAGGGAGCTCCAAGTAGTCGTTTTTATCATCATCATCATCATCAGCAGAAAAACGTCCACTGTTGGAGAAATTACTCTCTCTTAGAACACCATGATGAACGACAACTTGTCCTGCATCCACCAGTCGCCCCGAACCCTCGCAAGGCGATGGCCTTGAAAGTGGACCGATGGGTCCATTTTGTGGGAGGCCTGCCCAACCTACGACTTCTGTTTCTTGATCACTAATCAAGAACCCTTCTCTCTTAATCTTAATCTGTTCATTTAGCAATGCGGCCTGCAGTAATCGTTTCGACAAAAGCTTGATGAGTTAGACAGTGCTGTCGTCGTACTTACCCGGAGTGTTTGTCACCGTGGTAGTGCACGTCCCTGATGGAGCCATCGGGCTGGTGCAGCGAGTAGTATCCCTTGACGACGTCACCATCGCGGTGCTCGTGCTGAGACTTGTGGTCGCCGGTGTGAGGGTCATCTACCTTGTACCCGAACTCGTACTTCGGGTAAGCCTGAAGGAAAACAGATAGTAAGATTATAGGATAGATTATCATTTCATTGAGTGTTGTTTCGCAAACACAGTCAGCTCATCTTCTCATCGTTGGCTTGTTACGTCCCGTCCGGTCCGTAGAATAAGACGGATTGTGCTGTAGTATTCAAACGCTATCAGAACAGATTGAGAACTGCACACATCGTTGAATTGTTTCGCAGGTTGCCTCATAAAGTTCATCAAAAAGCTTGTATTAAAGTTCAAATTTCATTTCGCACATAAATTCCAAAAAACTTAAAGGTATGTTTCCGGGCTCAAATTTTCGACCAGCATGAGTATGGCTTCTCATTCAGATTCGTGGGAAATTAGATTTGAAAATCATGACCATCAACCATTAGGCTACCGCAGCTTTTAAATATAGTGCTAATATTCTATTTAACACTTTAAAAGCTCGTCAGTCAAAATATTCTGTACTAATATACATTAATTAATACTTTAAAGCGTACGAATAAGTCACCGTTCAATTTAAGTAAACAAATTGAAAAACTCGTAGTTATGCCAATGCCGCTCAGAGCGTATCTAATTGGGATACCCGATTATTATTATTCGTAATAGTGCGTACCGATTACACAAGTCAGAGTTACTGATTAGAAACTACGTAAACAAGGACGTGAATGACGTGATCTAGCTTTTTCACACTAGTTTCCACGGACGACGAACAAATGACAGGGAGAAAATGCTGCTAGCGTCAGAAAGAATCGTTACTAGGCGTTTCTTTAGTGGGATCTTTACTCTTTTCATGTTTTACGCTTACGTAGTAATCGACGTGGTCGTGGCCGTGACCGTGTCCATGACCGTGGCCGTGGATTGGTACGACGTGCGCCGGACCGTCGTGCCGGGAAATGTGCTGGGATGAAAAGCCGTGTCCGTAGGCAGCGGCCGCAGCGAAGAGGGTAGCGAGACACATGACCTGTAAAAAATTAAGGGTGCAAGAAATTAAAGAAAAAAGGTCTTATTATTTTGTAGTTTTTTGGTAAAATTTATGCTGAAATGTTCAGCAATTTGCACAGTCAAGTTAATTTTTAACATGTGTTTGTAAGTAAAAGTCTGTGATTGATTTCCCATCTTACAGGTTCCATTTTACGCAAAATGAACACTGCACTTTTAGGAAACTCTTTTTCCAATAAAATGTTACTTAAATATCTAAGTTGAAATTACCTTCGAGTACATTTTGTATTGTTGTATGTTTAGCTCTAATGCTAACGATTCTAAACACAATAGGTGACTGATACATATTCCACAAAACCTGCGACTTTTATATTGTCGATAAGAGTATCAAGGCAATATTGATTTCACTTACCCATTGGCTGTTAAATTTGCTAGCCTACTAAGTCATGCAAAGTTCTTGCAAGTATTTCGTCAATCATTTGTTCACGATGCAACGTACTAGCTATGTGATATTGCAAAGTTATTAGTTATCTATTGAAGGCAATTTGATCACTTTTAAATTAA